>JAJNOH010000026.1:0-600000 GCA_022376275.1 Xylariomycetidae sp. FL2044 | reverse complement strand
CAGCACCGAAAAACCAAGAATCAACTCGTGGCCAAAATCACATTGGTCAGAAAGACACGGAGGGACGCCCCCAAGACACCGCGGGAAAATCCCCTTCAGAGGTGCCTGAATCGCCATCATTATCGGAGTTTCGGTCCCAGTCAGGAGTCCAGCAAAGCCCTACAACCCGCGCTCACGATGATCCTACGGAAACTTTTACAGCAGGACAGCCGACGACACCTTCCGGCAACCGACAATCAAGACCACAAGGGGAGCCCCGATCCGACAATGACGTATACGTTGATGCTCCAACTAGCCCTCCGCCTCAAACCCCGCGAGTGCTTCGCAGCAACACGAACAATGCTGCGATGCAATGCTCTGCAGCCCAACCCCAGGATCATTCTTTCGAGATGAGCGCTGGCGCGGAGCGCAGCATGGCACGTATAGTAATTGAGCTGGACTCGAGGCGAGCCGGGCCCTTGACGAATCATGACGAAATTTCACCAACCAGACGGAAGAAGAAAGCGGGGCCGCCTACGCTTGAGTGCATTACGGTCAACACGGGAGAGGGTGAAGATGACTCTTCCTCTCCAGTCACGCCTTCACCGGATGCCGAGGCCGGCCAATCCAGATCGTCGAGCAAATCGTCGGGTAGAAGATCGAGAAGAAAGAGAAAGCGAGACGTCGAAAAAGATCCAGAGTCCAGCAGCAAGAAACGAAGACATCAAAAGTATGCACCTGCCGGAGATGTCAATCCCATTCCTGATAGCCAGCCGTCGCCCACACAGTCAGATGCGCAATCCGAGGCCATCGCAGACCAACCAGAAGAAACGGACGAGCGGATGGAGGACACGGGTGACCGAGATCCTGAAGCATCGGGTGATTCTCCCAGTCCTTCGTGCAGTTCAGAATGCGAAGCAGAACCAGGATCTCCTCTGTCTCAGGGTAGCCCCAGATCCGAGAGTGATTCAGAAGCAATCAGCCAGCAACTGATACTTGAAGCCTCTCAGCAGTCTGGAGCTTGGCCTATCGCCGACGAGCCAGGCACGAATGATGCTTTGCCTGATGGAGAGGTGGTAGTCTCATCGCCAGTGCGGAAAGAGGATGAAGCAATGAATGATGCTGGCGTGATGGATGTCGAAGTTGAAGTCGAAGCCGAAGCCGCAACAGCCAGACCTATCGAGGATGCAACAGCCGACAGCAAGACATCAGCCATGGAGAAAATCATGGGGTCACTTCGAGAAGGTCTTGAAGGGCTTCGAACGGCTACGTTGTCACGAGAGGAAGTGTACCAAATTGAAGGAATGTTTATGGACATCAAGAGGGAGCTGTACGAGGCCGAGGGCCGAAGTCGTCGCTAGGATTGCATGACAATGGAGGATGGCATATACTTAGTGGTTGCTAAATGGCATCTGCTTATACTGTTAGCATACACAAACTCTGCGAAAGGAACTGCATTGGCGAGGAGTTACAAGGAGGGAAATAATGAAATTCGTATGACGATATTTACAATTCAAACCTGACATGTACATGAATGAACGACACGTTCCGATCGTCTGCAGTGGCTTACATTATATCAACCAGCAGAGAGGCTACCAGCTATCTATTATAACCTGGCAGCCAAGCGTATCTGCGTTTCAGATGCCATTGGAGGTTTCCGAGGAATCGGGAATCTACCGTAGGAGATCTACCATGCGTGTCACGACCTTGAAACATCAGACACACTTCAGTCAGTAGTGAAACACGACTTCACTCGGTATGCAGTGTGTCTGAGTTTGATTGTTGAGGATATCGTTTTCTTCTATTTCCTCTCTTTTGAAAATACACAGTACCCACAACACTTTGATATTGATGGCTTGGAATCAAGAGTTCCGATTCCCTAGAGGGCATACAAAAAAAAGCCCCCCTACTGTGTAGGTTATTAAAATGCCTTCCCAATTGGCGGGCTGCGGGAGCACCGCAAACAAGGCCCGGACCATTTGGCGATTTCCGTCCTGAGGTTTTTTTATTTACTTCTAAGGTTCCGACAAGATAGTCTACTGGTTCCGCGGGCCTTTATTTATATACACTGTGCAGGGATATTAAATGTTAGGCTCGCACTAAGGGGCACGAGCCATATACATTTATCCAATCGAAACTTTGGAGAACAAGGAGTAGATGGTCCGTGCGTACTAGTGCCAGCCTAACATTAAATATCCCTGCACAGTGTAGATGCACCGAACGCTATGGCATCAACTCAACTTTGATTATCTAGGTATATAAGTATTTATCTAGTCCCGACCGACGATCCTGATCCCGACCCGGACGTCAACACCATCGAGCTGGGAGCCAACCTTGTGCTGCCCAAGGCTATACATACATACGCATGCTAATAAATCAGTACATACCTGCTGTTTACAGTCAATCCAGCCGACCGAATATAGGGGGGCAGGCAAATGGTACAGTACAGGTGGTACCAAAATTTTAACTAATAGGAAGATGAAGAACACCACTAGATACCGACTGTGGAAGGGTGAGCGGCGGCTCTATTGTATGGGTGAAAGAGATGCAAATGCCAGACAAAAGAACAGACTTTTTTTTTAATCAGAAGTAATACTGGTATTCGTTTTATGATTCTTCTTAGGGATCTATTACTTAACGCCGTGAGATGGATCATAGAGGGATTTTTTGCTGTACTTCAATCTAGAGCCTCAGAAGAAGTTTCAACATCTTTTTATCCCTCTTGTTCTGCTGCTGCCTTTGAGGCTTTTATATCAATTACTACCATATTGATCAATTTGTTAGTCAATAATGGTGGACAAAGTAACAAGAACTGGCAGCAGCAGTTGGCAGTGTCTAAAAGAAATGTATCATCCTGGTAATTTTCTTGTGGTTCAATGTTGTTGTTGGTGACATGGTCGTCCTGTCGTCACAACACGTTCGTTCAGAAGGTTCCAATGTTATCATTCAAAATAAGCTTAGGTAAGCATTGGCATTGGACAGTACAGACAGGGGTCAAAAGTCTGAGGTCCACCCACCCTTTTTACAAAAAGCTCTCTAACAGCCCTTATTCTTTAATTATAAATAACTTCTTTAAATAAAATCGTAAAAATAAGATAAATACATAAAATCGAAGCCTAGACCTTTTAAATTAATAATACGTATATTAATTATAAGCTTTTTTAATAGCTTTTAATTTATTTTTTATAAAAATTAAAACTTTTTAAATTATACGTTTTAAAATAGCCTTTTACGCGGCTTATAAACACTTTTTAAAATATACAATGTTAATATTATTTTTTTTATCTTTTAAACCGTAAAAAATATCCGTTTTATATTACGTTTAAATACGGCTTAAATATATTTAATAAAATTAAAATCGAGGGAATATATTAGCTAATATTAAAATAATATAATATTATTTAAAAATAGCTATTTTAAAATCCTTATTAAAATATAAATAAAAGCGTTATTTTATTAAAAATAACGCTATAATTAATATATTAATAAAAAAAACTTTTAAAAAGCTTTTAAATAATTTTATATTATAAAGCCTTTTTTATTATTATTTTTATTATAACCTAGCTTTTTTTTTATAATATTTAAAATTAATTTATAATTTACGCTATTTTTTAGCTAAATACTCCTTTAAATTATAATAAAAATTATTAATTTTAAATGGTTTTTAAAATTAACGTAATTTTTATATTATTTTTCGGATAAAAAATAAAATACCTACTTAATTATTAAATTATAACCGTTTTAATAAATAAATTTATCGGAAAAAATAGTTTATAAAGATTTATATTAGTGATATAAATTATTTATTATTTTTAATATCACGTATTTTAAAAAATTCTTTAAAACTTTTTAATATTTTATACGCAAAACGATATTAAATAACTACTAATTTTTTAATAATAAAAATCTTCTTTTAAAACTTCTATTTTTTTATATTATAATCCCTTAAAACGCGTTTAATAGTAAATTTATTAATAAAATATTTTATTATCGATAATAATTTTTATTAAAATAATTTATAATTATATTTATAAATTATAAAAATTTAACGTTTTTAACGAGGGGTAAATTTTAAACGATATTTTATATTTAATAAATAAAGCGTTTTATTATATTATTAAGCCGTAAGATATTCTTTAACGTAAAAATAAAAAATATTAAAAAGCTTTATAACTCGTTTATTTAATATTTTAAGTTTAAAGCTATAATTATATAAGCTAATTTAATAAAAATAAACTTATAATTTAGCTAGCGATTTCTCGTTAAATCGTCGTAAAAATCATTAAAATCGGATATAATTTGCGGTTGTTATGGTTGTTATAAGAAGTAGAAGTGCTGAAGGATGCCCTGAAGAAAACCGGATTTTAGTTGGGGTGGACCTCAGACTTTTGGCCCCTCATTGTAAGTACTTACCTAGGTACTTACCCCGCCAACTCTGTCACATTCCACAGGCCTCCTGGCCTTGTTTCAACCTGAACCAGAGCTACCCCGCGCCCGCCCTGTTCAGGCCTCTTCAGGCGGTCATCAACCAGGGCCAAAGTCGTGGACAGGTATTCGCGCAAATGTCGACCTAACCTAGGGCTACCTTTGTACTCCTCCAGCTTACTTCAATGTTGATTACGAAAAATAGAACCAGGCCTGCTGCAATCCGATACCTAGACCAGCTTTATTTTTATTTCTCTCTGTGAACAGCCTGCATATTCCTTCTGTGACCATTGTTTATATACAATACCCATCCTCTTCCTACCCCTCCCTTCATCCCCGACCACCCACTCTCGGCGTATCGTATATCGACCTTGTGAAATAAGCTTGCCTACGAGCTTACCTAGTCGCATACTACGTCCATAATCTATCTACCTACCTAGGTACCTAATAAAAGGGCCTACCAACGCAACATATACTTATACTACTACCAGCAGCAACCATGGTTGACAGACCCAACAAACCCCCCGTCCTGGCCACCACCCCGGGCCTACCGCCCCAGCCCCAAGTCACCACCTCACATGGCAACTCGCGCGTCAGCGCCGTCTTGCCCACCGGCGAGAGCGTCGAGATCCTGCTCCACGGTGCCACCGTCATCAGCTGGAAGGACCGCGCCGGCAACGAGAAGCTATGGGTGTCCGACGCTGCCAAGCTCGACGGTAGCAAGCCTGTACGAGGCGGTATCCCGCTAGTCTTCCCGGTACGTCTATCCATCTGTCTGTCTCTTTGTCTCACCAAGGGATCTCTAGCATTGCTTCACCTCACTTACCGGAGGACAAGAAAGACAAGAAAGACAAATTGTTCAAACAGAAGAAGCTCCGGCTGACTGACATATCTTTGCTTCTTCCAACAAACAGGTCTTCGGCACCGCCCCGGGCCACGCTGCCACCTCTAGCCTGCCCTCGCACGGATTCGCGCGCAACTCCAAGTGGGAGTTCCTCGGCAAGTCGACATCCGAATCTACCCCATCCACCGGACCCTCGGACGCCTCGGTCAAGCTCGACTTCGGCCTCTCCTCCTCCACCCTCGACGATAAGTCCAAGGAGGCCTGGCCCTACACCTTCTCTGCCATCTATAGCGTCACCCTGACCCCCGACGGCCTCGGCACGGGTCTCGTCATTACGAATGACGGGGACAAGCCGTTCGAGTGTCAGTGCCTGCTGCACACCTACCTGCGAATCAATGTACGTCTTCTCTTCTGACAACAACAACCATCTTCTTCTTTTCGTGGTAGGAAGCTACGGAATGAACCAGGCATGATACTAATTTTCTACTCAAAATTACAACAGGACATCACCAAAGTCGAAGTAACCGGGCTCGAGGGCGCCGAATACATCGACAAGGTGGACGGGGCCCAGACGAAGAAGCAGGAGGGCCCAGTCACCATCACGGGCGAGACGGACCGGGTGTACACGCCGATCAAGCCGCCCTCGGTGCCGGTGGTGGTGACCGAGGCGGGTAAACAGGTCTTCAGCGTCGCTAGGGACAACCTGAAGGACGTGGTCGTCTGGAACCCCTGGGTCGAGAAGGCCGGCGGCATGGGCGACTTCGAGCCCAAGGAGGCGTACAAGAACATGATCTGCGTCGAGGCCGGCACCGTCAAGGGCTTCACCACCCTCGAGCCCGGCGACGCCCTCGAGGGCGCCCAGGTCATCTCCATCTGACTGCCGCTGAAAGTGGTGGAAGGGAGGCTGTGATGGTGAAAGGGGGGGTGGGATTGTGGGTTGTATAGACTCGGGGTTGTTTTTTCTTCCCCTTTCGGATTTTACGGTGTGCAGGTGGAAGTAAATCTACGAACCGATCCGATCCGATCCGATCGTCCTGGCTGGGCTCTATATGCGAGAGATAGAGATAGGGAAAGATGACAGTGGATACGTATGGGAGAAAAAAAGAAAAGGAAGGGAGGGGGAGGCTATCTTCTTCCTAGTTATGAGGTTAGAGAGGTATACCGAGAGCCCCCCTTGGACCAGCTACGTAACGTATAGGACAAAGAAAAATAAGGAATCTGACGCGTTAAGAGAAATGCAACCGGAACTATTTTTTTTTCTTCTCTCCAGTACCAGGCGGTCACTCGTGTAGGATCTTGTGTGTTTGTGTCTCTGGATTTCGTGGATTCATGGAGACCACTCAGCCAGCCAAACAAACCACACCATTGCATCCAAAGACACGTACCTACAACCAGACACAGAGATGCCCCCCCCCCCCCCCCCCCCCCCCCCCCCGCGTGTGCTATCAACATAATATGGTTGGTGGTCGAAGTGGCTTGACTTTTGTTGCATCGTAAATCCCGCGTGTTTTGGTTTAGGAGGAGGAGGTGGTGGTGGTGGTGGTGGTGGTGCGGAATTTAAACATGTATACATAGCGGGATTTTTTCTTTTTTTCTTTCCTTTTCTTTTTTTTCTCTTTCGTATCACCGTGATGGAGAGACACGGGGCAGAGAGTGAGAGTGAGAGTGAGAGTGAGAGTGTGCGTGAGAGAGAGAGAGGGAGAGGGGAGATGGGAGATGGGATCTTTGGTGTTGTGGTTGGTTGGAAGGAAGGAAGGAAGGAATAATGCCTCAGGGCTGTTTTGGGGCGGTATTTGTTACGAGAAGTGATGAAGGGGGGATGGGGGGTGGATGGGGTTGGATATGGAGAGGAGAGAGACAGAGAGAGAGAGAGAAAAGGAGGAGGGTTCTCTTGTTTAGCCGGTGTTGATGATGTGAAGAGAATAAGTAGTACGGAGGAGCTTTGGATATGGATGAGGAGGGCTGCTGATATTCCTGTTTTACTCGAGTTCGCTTTGACTTGGATGAGTTGGGGCGATGGCAGTTCTGGATCGACTTGAAAATCATTCTAAATTCATTCTATATACGGGCCGGAGGGTTCTACCTAGGTAGGTGTCAATATATGAGCGCGTGATGCGAGTCCTCGCTGTGGACCCGGTCTGCTCGCCGACTGAGTCATATTATACTTTTTTTTTCTTTTTGCTATGTAGGTAGGTAAGCTCAAAGAGATGCATGCTTGCGTTGCGGCAGGAGATGCCTATCGTGGCAAGGGACTCGATTAGCCTAACCTAGCTACCTGGGGTCGTAAGTAAGGAAGAATGAATGAATGACTAAACTCAATAAGTGATAATAATCATCACGACGCCAAAGCATGTGACATCGCGTTTCTCTACCATTCCAGTCTCCTCCGACAAGTATGTACATGTAGGTATGACTCTTATTATGTCTACTTAACCACCGACGCCGGTTGGATGTAACGAGAGAGCGAGTGTGGGGAAACGAAAACGATACTGTACTTACGCGCGGAGTCTGGGGTTTCGGGTTGTGCTTTTTCTTGGCCCCAATTCGCAAAACTCCATCTACTTATCCTGACTCATCTGCATCCTGTATATACTATACATTCAACACCACGGTTACTGATAATTCAAAACCAAGTCGAAGTTCTGTTTGGACTTCAGGCAGTCTCTACTCTGTGAGTAAGGGAAACATCACTCAAAGATTCCCCAGTCAGTTGATGAGTTTCACTTTACTCTAGTCAGTAAACACGAGCAAGAGAGAGACAGAGACAGAAAGGGAGAGAGCTATAGAAAAAAAAACAGGCCATGGAAGCCCGGTGCCAGTGCGGCGCGGTCCAGTTCACCACGCCTCTGCCCAAGCCCCTGGCGCTGTACATTTGCCACTGCGCCGAGTGTCGCCGCCAAACGAGCTCGGCCTTCGGCGCCTCTGCCATATTCCCCAGCTTCGCCCTGCCGCAGGCCGAGCTGTTGTCCTGCTATACGTGAGTTTTCTTGATCTTCTTGACTTGTTGTTCACTGACTCGCGTGCTCTCTCTCTCTCTCTTGCTCGTGTCTGTTTCTTCGGAAGATCGTGAGCTGTGCGCGTGTCCGCGGGGAGGAGAGGATCTTCGTCAAGTTATAGTCCGCGCGCGAGAAGGGGGGAGGGGGTGTGAAGAAAAGGGGGAAGAAGATATCGAGAGGCATTGACTAACTTGGCTTTCTTTTCTTCTACTCCCGCCCGAACAGTCGCCCGACACCCTCGGGACATACACTGTACTGGTGAGTTCTTCATCTCCTGTTCCATAGAAGAAGAGAAGAAAAGAAAGAAAAAAAAAAGGACTAACCCTCAACCCTCCCTCTTCGCCACAGCTACTTCTGCCGGCAGTGCGGGACCCGGCTCCTGCACAGCACGCCGGGCAAGAACATCGTCTCGGTCAAGGGCGGCTGCCTCGAGGGCCTGGACTGGCGCAAGGCCATCCATATCTGGACCAAGTCGGCCATGGTGCCCATCCCCGAGGGCAGCGAGAGCCACCCGGAGGAGCCGACCGACTCAGACTGGTACGTCAAGATGCTGTTTTGCTTTTTTGTTATCCACCAAACTCTCTCTCTCTCCCCCCGTCTCGCAAAATCAATCAAAGTACCCTTCCGCTAACAGGATCTCTCTCTCCTTCTAGTATGTCGACTTCTTCTTCCTTCTTCCTTCTTCCTCCTCCTGCTTATTCCTCCTCTTCCTTCCTTCCTCCCTCTTCTTCTTCACAGTGGTCTCTCTACCTACCTACCTATCTATCGATCCATCCAGACCACCTGCGCTCGCTGGCCCAAAGCGCTCTGATCTCCTCCCTAAGCACCTAACCTAACTCAAAGCTATTTTCTGATCTGACTTGGCCCCCTCCCAAAAAAAAAAATCTGCAGACTGTACTTCCCAGGAGAGCCTTGATCAGCCTCCAATCGACTCGGAAACCGATCTAAGGGGCAACGGCGGGTTCCCAGAGCCCCCTGTACCCCCCGGCGAGCTGGCGAAGCTGGGGCCCGTGAGGGGGGCTTGTGAGCTGAGCGGTATTGCCCATTAGACCACCGATCCGGGGGGAAAGGGACAAATGGAGGATGGTGCTGTTGTTGTGATGGATGACTTTTCGGGAGTTATCTAGGCGTGTGTGTATCTCGGGGGGGGGGGGGGGGGGGGGGGGGGGAGGGCAGCTCGGCGGCGGGTATGAATGATGGATGGAGATAGGAAGGGAAACGAGCAGCGCGAGCGAGATTTGCTAATTATGATTTTTGGATCTGAGGGCCGATGACGAATGAATGGATGGATGGATGGATCTCAGTGGCTTTGCTATTTGGGTATCTCGACATTATTGTCGCGTTTCATTATATCTCTCTCTACATATACAAACAACAAACAACAAACCTGAGCTATGATCTTTCTTTCACCACTATGAACCAGCACCACGATGCATGCCCCCTTTTACAATATGGATATATATATATATATATATATATCATTTACCCCCCGTCAACGGCTCACCGCTCTGCCGCGCAGCAGCCCCAGCAGCAGCAGCAGTAGTGTCCCCGGGATGCCGATCATCATCATCATCATCATCACCACCACCATCCCCGCCGCCGTGTGCCCGACCCTCCTCGACCGCCTGCGGCCCCCTATCCCCCAGGTCGGAATGTTTGGCCGGGTCGAAGACGTACATGGGGAACTCGAGGAGCAGGGTCCTCTTGATAAAGACAGGCAGCGGGGCGTAGAGCTGGGGTGGCAGGGGGATTAGGATACTGGTGCGGTCCAGGTAGCGCCGGTACTCGTCCCAGGAGTTGGACGAAGATGATGATGATCCCGACTGCTGCTGCTGCTGCTGCTGCTGCTGTTTCTCATACCGCTTCTTGGCGCCCGGCCGCTCCGACAACGGGAGCCCCGAGACGAACATCAGCAGCGCCGTCAGGAAGATGGGGCCCAGGATGGTGGCGTAGAGCGCCTTGAAGGCCTGGCCTCCCACGGGCCCGTCGGCCGCGGCGGAGACGGCGATCATGTAGATGGCTGGGGGGGAGGAAGGAGAGGAGGGGGTGGGCGAGTGTTAGCTGATGCGCTATCTCTCGTGTGTTTTCACGTGACTTGTTGTTGTTGGGGGGGTAATTCGGGTTACTCACAGAACTGAATCACGATCTCGCCAAAGTAATTCGGATGCCGACTCCAGGCCCAGAACCCGCGATCGCATACCGCGCCCCCGCCCCCCTTCTTCTTCTCGCTGCTGCCGCGCGTCCGGAACCGGTACTTCTGCGCGTCGCTCACGGCCTCGATCACGAGACCGACGGCATACAGCAAGACGCCGGCCACGTCGCGGCCGGTGCTGCCGAACGCGGGCTGCGGCCGGTACGCCCGCACAGCGGGCGAGTTCAGCACGGTGACGGGCAGCGACACCGTCCACACCCAGACCATCTGGAAGACCCAGAAGCCGAGGAAGGGGAAGAACTTGTCGCGCTTGTCGTCGAAGCGGTCGTCCTTGCCCGTCTTGAGGATTCGGAAGAGCAGGAAGCCCGACAGGCGCAGGGCCCAGACGACGAGGAAGAGCGAGACGACGATCTGACGCGCGTCGGGCCCGTCATCGTCGTCGTCGCTGCTGCTGCTGTCGGTGTTGGCATTCAGGGACAGGGTCAGCACGGCGAGGAGCGCGAAGTTGGTGCCGCCGGCGAAGTCGGTCAGCTTGTCGAACTTGAGGGCGAAGGCGACGGAGAAGAAGAGCAGCTGGTAGGCGATGGTGACGAGGAGGGTGAGGGCGAGGTAGTAGGGGTCGAGGACGTGGATGGGGCCCGCCATGGTTGAGTCCAAGTCTGAATGAATGTGTCCCACGATATTTACTGGTGTTCTGATTAATTTTCCTTTATTTTGGACGTCTGTTTCTTTGGAGTCCGACATACCTAGTATGCGGTTGACGGATCGGATGTCTGAAACATCCGTGTTTTGAATGGTGTGTGTCTCGGGGATCTTGGGACGTTCGGCTTCAAGAGACGGGATTGTGGTAGGAATATCTACAGTACTCGTCGCAGATAAAACAAAAATTCATGTATTTCTACTCCGTATAAGCAAATTCCCTTCCTCCTCCTCCGCCGCTACGACTCGCTTTCGCATTCTCGCATTCTTGTTGGATGTATTTGAAGGATTCACGATAGTCGGCGTTACCTGGCCGATGCTGTGATCGAGGAAATGAAGCACATCTCCGCTATCAGCCCTACCCGACCGAAGGTACCCCACCTAAGTACGGGTCTCGGCTGGCGACGTCATGACTCATGATTCAGCCCCCCTGCCAACTTCCATCTTCACGAGAGCATCGCTTCGCTTCGCATCGCATCGCATCGCAGTGCAGTGTCATTTCTCCCGTTACTTTACCGTCTTCGGTTATACCGGTAGCATGAATCCAGCATTTGGTGCCAATGAAAAGGTACAGCCGACCGAATGTCCCACAGCAGATAATACAGCAGATGCAACAACCACACCGACTTGAAGCCAGTTTCACGCTTAGATAAGCACTGAGAGAAAGAGGATGTCTCAAATAACAGTACACGAGTTCGAAAACGATTGATAGCTGCTAGGCAACCGACAGATGCTTATTTCAGAGAAAAGATGGCATAAGTCGCCCAAGTCCTCCACCTGATACCCAAAGGGTCGCCTTGAAGGCAGCAATCGCGCCGAGAGAAAGCTATGAGGACGTGATATAAGGGAACGACTGAATTCCATTATGGTCATGGGAAACACGTCCCCGCGTGCTTAAGGCTAAATCAAGGGATCAATATCGACGAGGTTCCCATCTCGCTCGACATCATCGACCAGGATGCCCATTGCGAAATTCTTTTACTCTGGCGTCCCGCCGGGAAATCTGTACTTGGGATCGTTAAAACTTCCATGCAGTTCCTGCGCGGGGAACCCTTGGCTGTCCAGCCCGTTGACTGCATCGAGTTCCCGCGTTGAATCGGCGTCAAGCTCTTGTCGGGAACTGGGTGTAGCGTCGAGCTCCCGCCTCTGGATAACACCCGATGGTGCCGGTACGGGTAGCTCGCTTTTCTCATGATCTCCCCTGACCTCCGCCCCAGGGAGCTCACCTACGGGTCGCAGGTGACCGTGGTCCAGGTTTTGTTCGTAAATATCGTGGCTGGGAACGCTTTGGTCCCGCTGCTGCTTCCATTCTTGCTTCTTCTTTGAACGCCACTTCACCACCGCGAGACCGATCAAGAGAATACTGCCAACAACCGAGCCCAACACAGCTCCAGCTATCACACCGGTACCATGGTTACTAGGTGTCACGCTTTTCCCTGCCGTTTCTGCCGGAAGGGAGCTCGAAGTCGCTGTGGGGATCGAACTAAGGCCTGAAGAGCTTTGCGCTGTACCGAATAGCAGGGCTTCGTCCGTCTGTTGCCAACGCACTTCAATGCCGTACCCATTGACCACTGCGTTGGTTAAAATAAGGTTTCCCGCCAAGTCCCGAGACGAGTCGGTCAATTTGAACGTCGGGACAGCACCAATGACACTCTGCGCAACCGTCAGGGTCGGTGCCTGCGTGGTGCAGTCGGCGAAAACACCCCAGTCCACCCCTACAGACTGCGTGTTGCACGCTAACGAGAAAGAAGCTCTGCATGAACATGGTCAGCATCGAAAGTCATCACAGCCTCTTTGCCATACTAGTGAGGTTTGCTGACGCTCGACAGCATGTGACGGTGCTCCCGGGCGAGTTTCCATCCGCGTTGCCCCCCGTCAGCGTACACGCGGCCGAGTAGCCCGAGGGGCATATGCCGGGCGAGTAGTAGTTACCGGACGATGGGAACTGGCTCGATGGAAAGCATGATGCTGTCCCTAGCCCGGCCGCCCCCGGCCCAACGGTCAAGTAATAATGGTAGTCGTCTTGCGACGTCCCCGATCGGAACATGATAACCTGGAGGCCATGGCTGACACAGGCCGCCGGAGGATAGAACGTGCTCGTTAGAGAGCCGACAAGCATGGTCGGATGGTTTACTGGTGACTATCAAGACAAAGGTAAGGAAAGAATAATCCAAAGGTATCCAACGTTTTGGAAAGCGTGTCTAGATGTCGAGCCCAAAACAAAACGAACTGTCAACGGGTTAAAATCCACTTCTTCACAAAAGGATGACGTACAGTGTGAGACGTTGGCTTTCAGCTTGTACACCACTCGACCGGCACAGCCTGGTGATCTTCTAAATCAAGACTTGGGGGCCTATTTCAGCCTGCTGGTAAGCTGAAGTTACCACCTTCCGTAAAGGGGGTTGCATAAGAGAGGCACGGACATACAACTACGATCACTCGATGACTGAGCGAGTGCAAACCGCAAGCTCGTGGCTCACGTCCAAGGTGACGTTCCGGGAACCATTGCTCTGGTCTGGGATGGCCATCGATTAGGTGATCGAAAATTTCTTTCAGGTATACTCGTTGGTATGCCGTCGCAGTTGACCCGGATTTCTTTGGTGAGGTGGACGATGGAAGCAGGACCTGACCTATTGGATTCAAGCGATGGAACAGTTTGCATTTTTCCACCGGAATGACTCTGATAGTCGGACCCCTAGGCTCAGAATTCAAGTACTAACGAACACAACTGTTGCCAGTGTCTTGTCTCTGTCAGACATACGCCTCGAAAATGCGGAATAACATTCAACTATCTAGGTTTGGATCTTCCAGCTAGATAGCTCTAAGCTCTTCTCTTATATTTTTCTTCGACAAGCAACCGAAGAGTATTAACTAAAGCTCTCAGATGAGAGAGACAACACAGGTATAATCACCACCGCGAGAAAAAAAAAAACGCGAAGAAGAAGAAGAAGAAAAAAAAAAGCACCGGTACGCGCACATTTACCACCACCCGCATGTCCATCATCAGACGTCACCTCTAGCCTGTACAGTAGTAGTCTAAGCACCTCTCTTCACCGTCACCAGGGTAGAATGGCCCTGCACGACTCTCTCCTCACGCACAAGACGCGCGTTCTCGTGTCGGGGCCCGGACCCGTACGTCGGAAGCGCGGAGCTGTCCTCGACGGTCATGGTCGTCTCCACGGGTGAAATCTGATGTCCGGGGAACTCGGGGGTGTGCGAGTGGAAGGGGACCGTCGTGGTCGTGTTCCACTCCGTGAACGTCGGCACGACCCACGTCGGCGAGCTCCCGGTGCCGATGGGCGCCGTGCCGGAAGGGGTTATCGTCAGTGGGGCACTCGCATTGCCGGTGCCGCTGGTGGGTGGTTGGCTCGCGGTCGTCGTCGTGTTGGTCCAGTGGGGAGGCTGACCTGGCAAGTTCACGGATATGGTGGTTGTGGTGCTCAGGCTTGTGGGATAGGTCAACGAGGGTGCCGTACCGGTTGGACCTCGGGTGGTGGTGGTAGTGGTGGTAGTGGTGGTGTTGTGGCCGCCTTGCGAGTTCACGTCAGAGCGTGTCAACGTCAGGGTCGTCGGCTTGGATATGGTCACAATGACGGTTGGTCGGGCTGGTATTCATGGGTAAGTCTCTTCGTTACCATGGTAGCTTTTAATATGTGTGTGTAGGCTAACTTACGAGGAGACACAGAAGTAGTAACTGTGAACCAAACGGTGGTGGACACAGTGATAGGGGCGTCGTCTCCCGCGTCTCGTCGAGTCAATTTCGTTGGTTTATCACCGAGCTCCGCATCAGAGGGAATGCTTGTAGTGTACAGAATTGACTGATACACTTCCGTGACCGTGAGGATATGCTGAAACGGGTCAACGACAGTGGTGGTCAACGAGATCGTGGTGTAAGGCCAGGAGGGCTGGACGGAGGTGGCAGCTGCCACGGTAGAGGAGGCGTTGGAATCTTCGGTGCAAGTCTCATCTTTGCCGAGGGCTGCGGCAACGTAGCCCGCCAACAGGAGGAAGATATTGCACTTCATGATTCCCGCTGGTTCTGACTAAGTAGGTGGTGGTTGAAGCGGGTGATGTAATGGAAGATTTCGAAGCAATGTGTTAGGCAGATAGGGTCTGAAACGAGTGGACTGGTTGGGAATGCTCTTCAAGTTCTCTCGAGACGGCGGCAGAAGTTGACGTATAAGTAGATGTAGAAGAGGTAGATCAGACGAGACTGGCGTCTTAAGAAAGAGATTGCAAGACGACGATGTTCATTCACTTTCCCTGCAAGCTGCATGCTAGGCAAATTCGATAGAAACGAGCTAGACCGGGCCTAGATACAAGCAAACCAGGAGGTTTGACCGACAAATTTGCAGCATGGAGAAGGCGTAGTACCATAGACTATGCCTCGCGGATTGACGAAAAGGGGGGAATACTGCGGGTGGAAATTACCCCCTATCATGATAAGGGATGATAGCTCTCCCAGCCCAATCAACTAGCTATGGCCTTCCGAGACTGTCGTGGTCATCCGAACTTCGACACAATCTTCGGCTAAGCGATGGTTTCCTTTGCTTGCGCCGACGCCTCCCTTGTCATTGAAGACCTACCTAGCTATCTGTGCACGGAACAATATCGCCACTCACTAATTTGAAGCAAACCGAATCGAGTTTTCCTATCTAGGGCTTTCCAGTTAGGCGATCTATGGCCATTCAATACGTAAGTTCTCCCAAATACCGCGTTACGACGACTATGGGACGGCCCGCGCGGAGAATTTGAAAGTCGAGTCTGCGCAGAGTATGATAGGGTCATCGAATATTTCCACTTCCCAAGAATTAGGTCTCAAAACCCCTTAAACTGGTCCACGATGTCTGGCAAGAAATACGGCGAAATAGTGCCATCATCTGATGCTTTGACAGCTTGCTCATGGTAGAAAGCGCTCTCCTCTTGTTTGCACAAAGAGTCAACAGGTTCCTCCTCCTTTTCCTCTCGAGTGGAGCGAGGCACAAAGAAGGAACAGGTCCTAGTCTCGATTCTAATTCTGCAAACAACCTTATAAGCCTTGACAAAGGGATCGTCCGTGCTGGTCATTACACCACCCACTAGATCCCCCGAAGGTGGCCCGGTTGAGGCATTGGAAACAATCATAACTTACTATCGCAAAGCAAGAGCCATGGCACGCCCGAACCCGTCGTTTGCCGAATCATGGTATCCGAAGTATCTGCAGCGTTCGACCAGGGAGCCCCGGGTCGACTGGTCCAGAGTGATCTACCGCACGCCGGCGGCGGCAGAGACTGATGCTTGGCTCCATAAACATATCCCGTTTTCCTACCCGTCATCTGGTCTTTCGTGGTTTCAGAGGTATGTTTGACCAAAAAATTTCCTCGCATGGGTGTACTGGCTAATGAAAGTAGAATCAAGAGCTGGTTATGGTAAAGGGGGAGCGAAACGCGATGCCCTCGGGGTCTTCGAGAGCTAATTGTGTCCCTCTCCAACTTGGGACTTCCTCTTGCTAGCTAGAAATCATTCGACATGGGACATGGCCGGCGACTTGCCAGATATTGCATTCGGGTTCCTGGGTGGGAGAGAAAACAGAGTAACCTGATGGACAGGACGCTTTTTGGAACCTTTCTTCTCAAGTACCTGAGTACGAAGACCAAATACAAATTCTAGCCATTGTCTCGCGTGATCCTGTGAATACCCTCGGCGGCTCTGACTCCTCTAGTCTCCCTTATACGTTGGCAGTTACACGACCTTGTTTCCTTGCCTCGATAGCCATGCTTCTAAGAGATGACCTGTGCCCCTTTATATGAAAGACTCTACAAGGTCATGCACACCCTCTGCACATGCATTTAACATAGACATGTACAGTAGGCGCGGATACCCCGGGCCTGAACGACCTTAATCGTAGTACTTTTCATCACCAAGACCCGGTCCTCTAAGTGGCATCACAGTTGCGTATTCAGGTCTTTCTGGTCTTCGCAAAACTTCATCCCGGGGTTTGTTCCGGAGTACAACTTAGAGGAATCAAGAACTCCAGCTTGTGATAGTGCTCATCTCAGGAACGGGAGCTCACAGGTGGCCGAATACGTGGAAGGAAGATCGTCCACAGCGAGTAATGCTGAAATAGCAACCCGAAAAAACTTCCCATAGAGTCATCCCAGACCTCGTACCTTGCCCAGCGCTTGGATTCACAATGGAGTCATTTCATCGCAAGACGCTTACAACCTCCCGCGGCTTCACACTTTCTTACCATGTCTCCGCCGGCAACGGTGCCCGACCCACCTTGCTTCTCCTGCACGGTTTCCCCGACGACGCCAGCCTCTGGGACGAGTTGGCGCCCAGACTGGCCGGGTACCCCCTCATCGTTCCGGACCTTCTCGGATATGCCAACACGTCCAAGCCCACGGACCCGGCTGCTTACAATTACGTTGGGCACACGGGCGACCTCGTCGAGATCTTGGACGCCGAGTCTGTCGAGAAGGCCGTATGCGTCGGGCACGACATCGGGTCCATCCTCGCATCGAGACTCTACCGGTACACCCATCACCCGGACCGAGTCGGGGGCCTGATCCTGCTAGCACCCGGGTACATGCTGCCGCGCAGCGGGCCGCCAGACCTGGAGAAGACGAGCGCCTGGCTCGAATCGCTCTGGGGCTATCCGGCCTTCGCCTACCAGGAGTTCTTCGTGTGGTCCGAGGAGGCGCCGGCCCTGCTGCGGGCGAACGCGGATCGCTTCTACCAGTCGATGCACGGGGCGCCGCGGGGCTGGGTTAAAGACGTATGGTGCCGAAGAGGGCAGCTGGCCACGTGGCTACGCGATCGCGAACGCACAGTCGAGCTGCGCGACTACGCCCGGGATCCCCGGCGCCGGCAAGGCTTCGTGGACCGCGTCGAGAGGGACGGGCTGGAGGGGCCGCTGTGCTACTTACTACAAGGCGACGTACTCCGCCGTGCAGTACGACACCACCTACAGAGACTTGGCCCGGGACCGCTTCGTCGTGCGGGTGCCGCCGGCCTGTCACATCAGGGCGACGGAGGATCCTATGTGTAGATCGGAGCTGTCGACCACGGCCAAGGAGGGCGGTTTCCTGCCCGACCTGGAGGAACATGACATCGACAGTGGACACTGGAGAAACCTGGGGAGGTGGCTGAGCTGATGAAGTCGTTCTTGTCGAGGAGGTTACCGGAGTAATTATTCTCGCTGCTTAGACTTGCGCCGGGCCGGAGCTATGCTGCCAAGATCAAACTTAAACCATGGCAGCGGGGCCATTACTTTAGGTTACCCCTTATCGTTCACCCCTGCCCCCCCTTTTTCTAAGCCCGCCTCGTCCACCAGTCATACTACTATAGACCTGAGAAGCTGTCAAACACCAAAGTGTAAAACCGGCCAAAATCAAAAGCCACTCACTAGTACGGAATTGACCCTTATTCCGTCCAGACATGTCTAACATATCCCAAAGTCCAGCGCATGTTTCCCACCTGACTTTCGGATATGAATTCGTTTCTCAATACGATAGCATCATTTGTCATTCATGGTACTTCAAAGATGATGCTAATCCCGCCGATAAGCATGGCCATAGCCCGCATCGTGAAGGACCGGAAAGGCTATTATTGCCCGGAGTCGGGGCTGCTGACAACGAACGATGCCACTGCGCTGTTTCATCGAGCCAGCCTTCTAATGTCGTGGTGAGCTACACTTGCTATTCTGGCATAGTTGGTCCCGTTCCTTGCGCGCCTTCTGGGGCTCTATCTACTTCGGAGCCGGGGACACCGAAGGTGATGGACCGGTAATGAGAGGGGACTTCGTGATGTGAGCTGTATGTATCGTATGGTCATGTGTGGCATAAGGAGGATGTTCACCCTCATTCTGCTGCGAACAGGCCCGGAGGGGGAAGGGTTACGAGGTCATTATCACCTTGAACCGATGATAAACGATGGTTGATTCTTAGGTGCTACTTAGCCTTAAGGCATTCGTTACTTGGTCTTCGGAAAAATTTCTCGCGAGTATCTATCTATCTGGCTCTTGCTTGAGGCGGCCTAGACTTTCAAAGTTTGACGTCCACCAGTGGCGCACGCCAGGTCAACATGATGGTGAGCAAGTTAAGAGCTTAGGTCCTCAGCCCCAGTCGAGACTACGTTTCCGCTTGCTTTGGCCCGTCAGTGAGGGCTGTGTGACATCTCTGTCGATATTCAATCTCGCGAGGGATGCTCTCGACCATCAGAAAGAGCCCGGTACTGGACTTCTCTTTAACACCAGCGCAAGACTGTCAATGCTCGCTGCACTTCGACTTGGGGTTATCTGCTCCCTTTATCGATGGAGCCTCTAACTCTTCCCGTTTCCCGGATCGGCTCTGAAATTCGCTAGAAATTTGGGAAAGTTTCCGTGGCGCAAAAAGATGTGCCCACCGACTCTTCTCTGCTATATCGTGAAATAGCGCATATTTACTCTCCTATTGAGGACACGGCCCGAGAAATTCCTCCCCCTTTTATTTCGAAAGAATATGATGGTCCAGCAGATCCCTGCCAAGCCCAATCTTTCATCAAAGGAGATCTTCCTTGTGGCCCCAAGAATCTCGTTTTCGACACTCTGAGATCATTATCAAAAACAATTTCAAACCATATTCAATATAACAAATATCAAGACCCCTTTTACTCACTCAAGTCATATCCATCCACACCTCTCCCACCATACACCATACACCAAAGCCCCTATCCAAAAAAAAAAAATGTGCGTCCAAACGCGCGCCGTCACCGTATGCCGGCGTTGCAACACCTGGTTGAAAGAGACCGACATCACTATCCTGCTGGTCTCCTGCCGGGACCAGGGCATCGAGTGTACGGCCCTGTGGGAGAAGACGGAGAAATACCGCCGGATGATCTGCGACGACTGCAAGAAGTTACCAAGGGGCATGCTGGTGCCCCAGAAGCCCGACCCCTATCCCAGACGCAGGCTCATCTGGGAGCAGCCGAAGGTTGAGAGCAAAAAGCGTTGGTGGCAGCGCTTGTATGACTGGGCGAGGAGGAGAAAGGATAAGGACCAGAGGAACCCTCGGATTGGTACCGGACTTGGTTAAGAGGAGGTGGTTTCCTGGCTCCCTTCTGTCCCGTGCTAAGCGGTGCTCGGTCTTGCACCACAAATTTTTGGACAACGACGTTCTTTTGGGATACCGATACACAGCTGCAACGAACTTGTCGGTATTGGCCTTCTTGGTGAGTCGTGGACGTACCCAACGAACTCGACGCCTGGTCATCTCGACTTCAATTGAGATCAGCTTCCATCCCCCACTGACGATCTCAGAACTCCTTAGACATTCACACCACTTCTCAACTCGGATCACGCAGCCAACCATCGAGGATAAAAGACCCTGGCGGATCAAGAATTCAATTGGGAACTCGCGATTCCCGATACGGCTCCCAACTTCTATCTTGCGAAGGACGAGACAAGTCTGCGATTACCAACTTACGACGAGTTGGAATCGCGTGTACTTGATTGAGGAATAATGGCGTATCACCGCCGTCTGGATTGTAAACCCATCTCGCTCTAGGTGAAGGTCGCGAGGACCAACAGAATCCCGTTCCTGGCGACGGGGGGTCGTCATGGATACACCACGACCCTCGGGGAAAGTCCAGAATAGACTCGCTGTTTATCTTAGCAAGATGAAAGGCCTTGAGGTCAACAAGGAGGTTGGGACACTGACTATTATCCTGCTGAGCAAATTGGCTGACCCCGTATTGGAGGCTGGATACGAACTGCGTTAAGTCACGAAGTCTGAACTCTGTCTGAACCCCTCAAGAATTAATAGCTTGCAGCCATCGGAAATTGCCCATACGTCGATGGCATCGGTGTGACGCTCGGGGGCGGTATCGGTTTCTGGCAGGGGCTCTTTGGGTTTAGCCATAGATTGTCTTCCATGTCTCCGCGAAGCTGGTCACCGCAGAGGGCAAGCTCATCGAAGTATCCGATACGTCAAACTCGGATCTATTCTGGGGACTCCGTGGCACGGGAGCCAATTTCGGTATCATCACATCAGCGACTTACAAGCTCCGCAAGATGGCCAACGGCGGACATATCTTCGTCGCTGATATGATCGTCCCTGGATCCACGAAGCTCGGCGTATTTCGATGTCTTGAAACAATACGAGGACATGGTCGCAGAGCTGGCCCTTGCGACCGTCATTGCTCGGGATGCTGGTTCCAGCTCAGTGAGTGCGAGACCCATACCGACTTGCTCAGTACACGTCAGTGGGAACTTACAGTGCTCCAAGATGCAAATCGTAGTAACTGCGGTATATAGCGGTCCGGAGACAGAAGCACGCCAAATTCTCAAGCCTATTCTCGTGCTCGACCCGCCAGTTCTGCGTGCGATCAATGTACCCTACGACCAATGGCAGTCAACAGCCGTAGAGGCGCTTCCAAATGAGGCCATAGCCCACCCGTGGAGGGAAGCAATAGGGAACTTGTACGCATGAACCTGTTTTTTATTTTTGCGTGACGGTAGACACGTTGACTGACAAGCACCTGGGTCATGCAGTATGTTTCATATTTCTTTCCCACCAGGAGCTCCCGCGTAAGAGGCTGCCGACGCGCTGGGTAGCGGTTTGCCTATCAGTATACGTGAGCTATGCTTGGGGAGATGAGAAGTCCGAAGAGATCTGGGGTGGTAATCTTCCTCGCCTCGTGGCTCTGAAGAGGAAGTGAGATCCAGAGAACGTCTTTGCATATAACAATGCCCTGCCAATGTCATTTCCGTGAGCAAAACGACGGTGATTCGTAAGGCTGAAAAACAATGCGAAGATAAGAGTCAAGCACGCTTTGACTCATATATCCATACTGCACAACGTTATATATCGTTGCAAAATCCAACGCGCTCCGTCAAAATCGTACGATATAGACTGTCCACCCTTCATTTTCAAGGCAAAAGCTTTTTCGCAGTACACCACCTTCCTGCCACCTTGATCGAGGTCTGCAAAGATCGTGCAGCCCACTGCTGACATTTTCGAGCAGCTTCAGCTTCGGAACTCCACGGATCGAAATCCAGTGTCATGGCCCTCATGAGCGGACCACGCTGTCGCGCTGTGACATCATTGTCGCGTGAATATGCTTGATTTGAAATTGGCTCGCGATGGCTTAGAGAGCTTGGGGGTTCTTGTTGGCCCGTTGCCCCTATTTCACGGATAGAATGTGCCTCGCAAGCGCACCATGCGTAAGGCTGAACATCATGGAGGTGCTGCCTAGGGCCCTAGGTTGAAATGCCAACTTGTGTGTTCGAAGATGCTCAGACTTGCACTGATAGGCCTAGGAGTCAAGAATGCGGCAGGAGTACGAGGATGCTTTGTGAGACTTTTGGACATCAAGGGAAGGAGAAAGTATCTAGGGGGGGGGGGTGGACCCGGACAGGGGGGTAATCTTTTCTGTTTAGCTGCATTTGTATCTGACTCGTCATTTTTATGTAGTTATCAGGTATAGTAGGGAGGGGTAGAGAGGGGCAGTTGAACCAAGACCTGTTGAAATTCAATTTGTAAGAACTGGAAGCAGCGCAGGCAACACTTGGATTTCGCGTCAATTCTCAGCCAGTATCTCGGAGTGACTCGTGGCTCGTGGCAACAATCAACATTCGCTACCTGGACGGTGAGTTCTAGAAGGCTCGTAGCTTACGTTATGGCCTCTGAATTTCTTGACCCTGTAAATGGATGACAAGGCTGGCCTTCGTCCCTATCTATCGATTCCACGGCTGTGCATTCCAAGGTTCCATTCCCGCGTCCATTTCACCGATCTTTGCGCGACCCGTCAGTTTACGCGACTATTTTTGCATATCGATCTTGTCCACCATGTCTGAGATAGACCCTTTGATACTTTCGTATTCACATTTGGCCGATTTTCCGCGGGCTAAAGATGCTCTACAAACCCTCAAGAAGATAGCATCTCTGGTCAAGCCCATCATGCGGGCAAGAGGCTGGAAGGTACAGGAGCTCACAGAGTTCTACCCCAACCAACAAAACCTTTTGGGTACGTTTTCTCCTGGCGCATGTCTACTAAATGACGCTGACACGGGCCACAAGGCCTGAACGTGAACGCCGGTCAGAAAATCTGCCTTCGCCTCCGATACCCAGGCGACCGAAACCAGTTCCTCCCGGTCGAACAAGTCACGGATACAATGCTGCACGAGTTGGCACACAATGTCCATGGTCCTCACGATGCTAAATTCCACGCATTATGGAACCAGCTACGTGACGAGCATGAGTCGCTGGCGATGAAAGGTTATACGGGTGAAGGGTTTCTGTCTGATGGGAAACGGTTGGGAGGCAGAAGAATACCCATGGAAGAAGCCAGGCGCTTGGCCCGAGCTGCAGCGGAGAAGCGACGTGTACTGAATGCTGGTTCCGGACAACGACTCGGTGGAGCGGCTCCTCGGCCTGGTCAGGACATCAGGAAGGTCATCGTTGATGCAGTTGAACGGCGCAACAGGACTCTCCGAGGGTGCGCCAACGATAACCAAACACAAGACGAAATACGCGAGATCGCCGATACAGCTACGCAGAACGGCTTCAGAACACAGGCAGAAGAGGATGCGGCGAATGAGGCTGCCATTGCCCAGGCCCTTTGGGAACTGGTCCAAGAAGAAGAGAAGGCTAAGAAAGGGGATGCTTACATCCCGCCTACTGTCGTGGGCCAGACCGGTGACAGAAGCGCCAACAACACAAGACAAGGACCGGAGAACAACGGACGGCAAGGACTGCCCGGCCAGGTCGAGGCTGAGCGCGACGCTATGGCTGACAAGGGCATCGATGCAACTTCAACACGTGGCACATGGACATGTGAGATTTGCACACTGGAAAACCCGGAGAACTTCCTGTGTTGTGATGCCTGCACCACCGAAAGAAGTGACAACAATACGAGAGGGTTGGCTGAGAGATCGGCCAAGCGGCCACGGACCATGGTAGATCTCACTAGGTCGGAGCCCGAAGGCACGCGAACGAGGCGAGTGCCAAGAAGTGCACCACCTCCTTCGGCTGCTGCTGGAGCCACTAAGCCGGTGCCGCAGACGTGGACCTGCGGCTTTTGCGGAAGAGTGCGAGAGCGGCAATGGTGGTCATGCGATATGTGCGGCACGATAAAGGGAAGTTCGGCCTAAACGACTAGGCCCTCTACGCAGTAGTTAGCTAAGGTTAAGTAGCTGTTGGCATTTCAGGGTTTCGATGAGCCTTTTTTTGTTTTTGTTTTTGTTTTTGATACCCCGTCCCCCGCTGCCCCCGCTGCCCATTTTGGCACAGCACTACATAGACTACCTTAAGTACATAAAGGTAATCGACTGAGGGTCCCCCAAGTGACAACCTTGGAAGACAGCCGGACGATGGGAGCCACAAGCTGGCAGCACGGCAGACTTTTTTTTTTTTTTTTTTTTACTAGGCTAGCGTGATGGATGATGGTATTCCGGCGACTTCGGGCTTGCCTCGTTCTCGTGTCGGTGGAAGCCTCTTCCAGGTTGTGGTCGCTCGGAATAAATCTTAAAAATGCAACGGTGACATCACTACTGTAGACGTGTAGGAAGAAACCTTTGCATACCTACCTAGGTACCTACTTACGAAGTAAATACTTGCTACTTACCTAAGTACATGTTGATGTTTTCCGTGGGTTCGAGTGTACTATACGCCTCTGTATCGTGAGGCTAATGGCTGAAATGCGGCATCCAGAGGGCACAAAGCTCTATTGAACCTACATATATACCTAGGTAAGTACATATCTACGAAGTATGTAGATAATATGTACATGTTGTACGCCCGGGCGCTTAGGTTACATTTATGCATGGCAATGGATAGACAGATACTGTGTAACAGTAGATTTAACCTCCCATGGATTGCATTCACACGATACTAACGTCATCCTGCGACTGGGTTTGGTTTAGCGTTGCCCCAAGCATCACCTGAGCACCCAATCGATCCTACCCAGGTACCTTTAAAAACCATCGTGAGTGATCGTTGAAAAGGGATTGAATCCTCCCGAGTCCGTCCTTCGGCGCCCTTCTGCCCTTCTCATCAAGGAAAGCTGCACGTAACAGGCAGACGAGAGTTGATTGGTGATAAATTTGACGACAGATCCAGAATCATGGGTGTCCAACCGGGGAACAACCAATGACTGCATGCAACGTTGTGAGATCGTGACTAATAAGCAGGTACAAGGTAGACCTAGTCTACCTCGGTAGTAACTTGGAACATTAAATTCAGGGCTCTCACCCACCTGGAAGCCTGGGCGCCTGGGCACCTGGGGAGCCTGGGCAAAGGGTTCTCTTTTCAACGAACCCTTGTAATAAAATTAAGGTTCCAAACCGGGGATACCTTCCTATTTCGCAGCAACGGGTTCGTTTCAACGTGCAAATACGATGCATTCGGACAGATGCAATTTCTAGATTTAGATATCTACATACCTTAAGTAAGTACTTAAGTAGGTACCGGATACATCGGATTGGTCGATTCTCTTTCTCTTCGGACAATGCGCCATCTGGAATCCACGGATTATATTTTACCACGCAGACAGCTTGCAAATTGGGACCACCTGATGGTTTGACAATGTTGGGCCTTGGTAGTGCAAACAGACAGGGACGTTCTCTGATTGATGTGGGCGAGGGTGTCTCACAGTAGACCAAGATCTTGTGATACTGTCATCTGTAAGTATCTTGTACCACATCAACCCCGCCTCAGTCCCTACATGTGTACGAAGAAGTAGATACCTAGGTAGCTGATAGGTGCCTTGATCGCACAGACCACCTATAGCAAGACTTACGAGGCACAGTTCCGTACAGTGCGGAAGGACATCTCCGGCCATTATTAGCCTCTCAGACACCCTGTCAACGATCAACAAGACCCCTTGCCTTCAATGCATCTCGGTTCTTCAAATGTCGCACTCATACATACTTTTTGTAAAAGTCACTCTTATTATAAGCACGAAAATACATCGTCCACGCTCGCGCCGGTCAACAACACACACGATTAGAATGGAGAGAACCTCATGCCTCTGAGGATTCATCCGACCTAGTACCTAATAGTGGACGATTAGGCACTTCCCACCATCGTTATTCTCTCTTCGATACTACACTACTACTACTCCCTACATCCTAGGTCGTACCTTAGTCCTCCCACCTTATCACCTTGGTAACCCATTATTCCTCAGTCCCGAGTCCTGAGTCCTGAGTCCTGAGTCCTGAGTCCTGACTGACCGACTTTGCACTGGCAGCCCAGATGAAGAGTCAAGAGGGGCCTTTGGCAAGCTAACCTTAGGGTGCTGGGGTACTTGAGTAGATATGCACAATATACTACTTCGACATACGTGTGTGTAAGTATCTACCTACTTATTGATAGTAGCTGGAGATACCCGATACCCGCTGCTCACATTTCTTACATCTGACATCTAGTCTAGTCTACCTACCTCATCATACCTGACTGATCCCCGGGGCCTCAAGCTTTGCGTCTCTCTATGTCACCGTCTCCCACCCGACCATACCAGTAACCACCTGCTCCTCCCCTACCATACCTAACCTACCTACATACACTCTTCCAAACAACGTGAACAAAGACGCGACTTGGTCATTAATACATTATACATACATTTTCTCTAGCCGGTGGGCTTCACTCTGATAGTATCTGGTCCCATTCGACTTGTGCACCGTGCTAGCTCCCTTAGGTACATTCATAATAGTACTGCCGAACGTTCGAGACCGCACCCCAAAGCAGCTACACCTTCATAATAGCCTGCCCGTCGAAACAGTCTTTCGAGTTCGAGACTCCCATTGCGCCGCCTCCACTCCAGTATACCATCTTAGCTAGGTATTCTATTTGGAATCGCTCTGCGCGCGCCTTCATCGCATGTGGCTACTCAACACCCGTCCAAGGTGTATGGCGTTTGCCCGACAGACGCTCTACGTCTATGCGACATGATGCCCCCCGATATCTCGAGTCCCTCAACCGGTATCCCTTTACCTTCTCGCTCTCTGACTCCGAATCCCTCATCATCTACGGACCATGACGGAGTTGCCTCCCGGGAGCGCTCACAAATGCTCCAGAGTCCAGCCTCCGCTAGCCTTCCGCCCGATCTCTCCTCCCCCCATGATATCCAGGCCTCCCCCGGGGCTGGCAATCGCGAGATCCGACATACTCCAGCCATGCATTCCAAGGGGAGACGTTCTGAATCTGCAAGTCCCTTCAGGTTGCCTATGCCTATGGTCTCCCCCGGTCAGCTCGCCTTTGTCACCATGCAGTTCTTGCCTCTGCCCATACTTGTCTTGAACAATCTCAAGACGGTCGTGTTGGCCAACGAAGCGATGGGGCAACTGCTAGGAATGGTCGATCAGACATTGGACCATCACTCGAACGATCCAAGTATATCCGAAAAGCTTCGAGGTCAGACGCTGTCGCAGGTGGGCGTCGATATGCTCCAGGACGGCAGGCCCGTGTGGATCTCTTGGGACAATTTTCTGGATGAGCTGGTAGGCGAGATGGGAGCTAGGCAGGTATCTGAGAACGCCATACCTGAAGTTGCCGTTTCCGCAGGAGAGCCAACCCCAGATCCGGATGCGCTGAAGGTGCCTCGCCCAGCTCCTGGCGCGACTGCTTCCAGCTCAGCGGTTGATGTAGTTGTCATGTCCAAGAAATACAAACATGGCAGTACCCCTAAGATGCGAAGATCCGAGACCCAGACGCTGGCCAAAATGATCATTAACATCTTCGAGATCGAAAATCATCAGACTTATTTCACTTTGAGTTTCACCCACACCGATTCCACCCCTCCCCCTATACCCGAATCTCGGATATCCCTGGCGCGCCCTTCCACGCTGGAAGCTGCCGAGCGCAAATCCATAAGGAACTCCAATCCACCGTCCAAGGGTTCGAGTCACGACTCCAATTCGCCCTCCTTTCGAATCACCCCCAGCTCCGTATCAGTCTCACCTGGTCCTTTTCCCCCCATGGGTCCTCCATCTCGGTTACCCCAGTCGAGCACGCCTTCGACATTTCACAAAATGAGTATAATGAAGGACGCACTTCTCGACAATACGGAGATGCCTATCTTGGCCATGTGGAAAGACGGCAGTGCTCCAGTCTGGAACCGGGCTGCTCGCGATCTTCTCAATGACACCTCGTCGATTGATCCACAGTATGCCGATGACTTACTGCCCCGATGGGATGTATATGATGAGGATTTCTCACGCAAGTACGATGAATCCGAATTTCCCATTTCAATACTACTTCGAGATCAGAAGCCCTTTTCTGGTATGCGAGTTGGCATGTACAATAGGAAGAAAGACGTGCGGATTATATTTGATGTCCTGGGAGAAGTTATCACGGACGACGAGACGGGCGAATTTGTCGCCGGAGTCATCACGTGCCGAGACGTGACGCGCATGGCCGAGGAGATCACGCAGATAAGGGCGGCAGATGCGGAGAGATTTAAACTGATATGTGACTCAATGCCACAGATGGTATGGACGGCGACTCCGGATGGCATGCACGACTTTTTCAATCATCGCTGGTACGATTACACGGGCTTGCCTCACGAAGACTCCGTTGGTCAAGGTTGGAAGAATCCATTCCACCCCGACGATATGCCTGCCACAGTGCAAAGATGGAATCATAGTCTGGCCACCGGCGAACCGTACTGGACCGAATACCGATGCCGTAATAAGGAAGGTGAATGGCGATGGATGCTAGGCCGCGCCCTGCCACTGAAAGACAAGCAGACGGGCAAGATCGAGAAGTGGTTTGGCACATGCACCGACGTCCACGAAACTCTCGAAGCAAAACTGGTGGCCAAGCAGACCAGGGAACAGCTGCTTAGTGTGCTTACGCATGCCCAAACCACGATATTCTCCGTCGACCGTAGTCGAAATATCACCATGTTGGAAGGAGCTCTGATTATGGAAGACAGTCAAGACAACATCAATGGCGATGGATCTAATTCCCAGAAGTACCTTGGCCGAAACGTCGACGAAGTATTCAACGAACTTAACCCACGACTGCGTGAGGGTGAGATGCCATCCTTTCTGAAACCTGTAACCGACCTTTTGGCTGGTAAAATAACGAAAGACATCGTCCATGAACATGATATACGTAAGTCGGCCTCCGTTTTCTTGTTGTTGGTTCACGAGATTTTAATCTCAGTTCAGATGATCACTTCTTCCGAACGAGATTCTTGCCTGTCACTGCGAAGAAGTCGAAAGATGGCGAGTCGAGTGAATCCGTTGTATCAGGAGTCATTGGCGTTATCATGGACGTCACGGAGCTGAAGGAGCGAGAGCAAGACCTGAAAATCCAGGTTAAGGAAAAAAGACAACTCAAGGCAAACGAGGCAGCAGCCCGAGAAGCTAGTCGCCTGAAGAGTCAGTTTCTCGCAAATGTAAGTTTGATGGCACGGAAAACAAGCTGCAGCCAAAAACTCGTGATGCTGATCTTGCTAGATGTCACATGAAATCCGAACGCCGATTACGGGAGTAATTGGGATGGCCGAGCTCCTCCTCGACCTGCCCTTGGAGGAAGAGCAGCGAGAATACGCCAATAATATCAGCCGATCTGCAAACGCCCTGTTGACCGTCATCAACGATATCCTTGACTTTTCGAAGGTTGAATCTGGCCGGCTGGACATAGAAGAGGTTCAGTTCTCCTTGTCCGTGGTGGTGCAAGATGTCTCCAAGATGCTTAGTTTCGCAGCTGAACGGAAACACTTGGCTTTCCGGTCTGACATATCAGCCGATATCAAGAACGACTTGGTAGTTCTCGGGGATCCTGGCCGCGTCCGCCAGATCATCACCAATCTCTTGACCAACAGTATTAAGTTTACGAGCAATGGATACGTCAAGTTCTCGGTCAGCAAAGAGAGGGAGACGAACGAGTCCATCGACATCAAGTTCGTAGTCAAGGACACGGGTATTGGCATCGATGAAGATGTACGGAAGCGCCTATTTCAGCCTTTCAGCCAGGGCGACCCGTCAACCGCGAGGAAGTTCGGCGGAACTGGTCTAGGTCTGACAATATCGAAGAACTTACTAGACTTAATGCGGGGAAACATTAAGCTCGAGTCCAAGGTCGGCCACGGTACCACTGCGACTTTCTGTATACCGTTCAACAAGCCTCAGACACCGCGGAAGTCATCTCTCGTTGAGATTAGTACTCTTCCTGACCGTCTTCATTCAGAGTTGAGCATGTCTTGCACAAGCTCGGAACAGGATCACTACCCCGGCACGCCGCCAGGTGATCTCTGGCAAGGAGCTCCAGATAAAAACGCTTCACCAAGGCGTCAGAAGTCGCTGCATGGACCGTCTCGCTTGATGTTCAATAGCGAGGACCTCCCCATGGCAGCTCGCTCTGATATTCATATTCTCGTTGTAGAAGATAAGTAAGTTTGAATCATCATAACGGCACATGTGGCTTGGTCTCCTAACGACGGTCTCAGCGCGATAAACCAGCAGATCGCAACTAAGACGATCAAGAAATTAGGATTCAGCGTATCTGCAGCATGGAACGGCAGAGAGGCTCTTGATTATCTCGAAGCTTCCAAGGAAGGCAAACTGACAAAGCCTGACGTGATCTTGATGGATGTGCAAATGCCTGTGATAGACGGGTACAAATGCACGCATATCCTGAGACATCATCTCCCGTACAAGACTTTCACGAACGAAGTACCTATCGTGGCTATGACAGCGTCGGCTATTCAAGGTGACAAGGAGAAATGCAAGAAGGCGGGCATGGACGATTATCTAGCCAAGCCTGTAAAGAGCAATACGCTCGAGAAGATGCTGGTTCGATGGAGCAAGACCCGCCGGAAACCTGGTGCAGGCGAGGTATCGACAACAAGGTCATCGGACTGTTCCGAGTCGGCAGATCATTGTGTGAGCAGTGACATCCCAACCTTTGGCCTCGCTCTCGATCTCAACGCCGGTATGACAGATGAGGGTTCTTCAACGACCGGTAGTGGCTGGAATCGTGGGCAGGTTCAGGAGGGGGGCTACAATAGCCTGCTGACGCCCAGGCCGCTCATCCAGCGGAACGGGTCGCACGAGCTGAACCCCTTTGCCCTCGGCGTAGCCGGTGGCCAGTCGGCCAGACAACTCGACAGTAACGAGCTAGCCATGCAGCTCAGGGACGACAAGCTCATGGACGCGGCTACCGAGCATACGGTTAGGAGCCGGCCACCGATGATGCCGCATCACTCGCTGCCCACCGTCCTACAAGAGGGCGATTCGCTCACCGAAGAGAACGTCGAGAGATTCAAGAAGGAACAAAAGCTGACCGAGGAAAACGCCGAGAGGGTTGAGAGGGAACTGAAGCGGCGTTCATCTTCTAGGCGGTAACGTGAATGATGGCGACGAAAAGATTTATTGGTTCAAAACGTGTCTTGGCACAACATTATGAGTAAATAGGCAGGTGGGAGTAGGCTCTGTGATACATGCATAGGTGCCTCTGGACATCATCGGGAGGCGTCCAGGTAACATTTTCTTCTATGTCATTTATAGCATATGGGTCCGCATTTACTCGGTTTTTTGGCAGGCATACAGGCTTCTAGGCTGGCAGGTCAAAAAAACAAAAAAGGAGGATGAGGCAGGCTTGGGGGTGAGTGAGTTGGGAGGGGAGGCAAAAAGCATGGAAGGAACCATATATCTAGAGAAACGGCCATTTGGACAAGGGCTATTCTTCTTGTTTTTTTTTTCACTTTTTTTCTTTCTTCTTTACTTTGGGGGGTGGTGTGATTGATGGGATGATGTGATGTGATGTACTACTCATGACGATGGAAGGCCCTTTCACACGACTTATGCATTTTGGCATTATATATACCCCACTCTGATTGGCGTTACAAACGAGAGAAGAAGAAGAAGAAGAAAAATGATATCCGACCGACACTTGTTAGGAAAAAGGGGTTTGCGGAACACAGACTAGTTGTGAGGTCAGGGAGGGGGGGTTGGGGGCTGGGGGGGTATACCTTGAGGGTCATGATACCTACGGATGCAAACCTATGTATATGGAAAGTCGTGTGTGTGGACTGATTGATTGATAGATGGATTTGATATGTTGAAAGAAAAAAAGAAAAAATGACTCTAAGTATTCTAATATAACTTTCTTTTTTGAAACCTCTCTATCCCTATTTCTCCCCGTGTTATTTATTCTATTGCTCAACTTTTTTCTTTTTCTCTTTTGTTTTCCCCCCTATCTAGACTTAAACGGGGGAACCCAAAAAAAAGCGACGAAGTTTTTAAGCAAAACATGTATACACCCCCTTTTTTTGTCCTTTTTTCATCTTTCCTATTTTTTTCCCTTCTCCATTTCATTGTGGTTGTTTGGCGGCATGGCTGATTTCCTATCCTTGTGTAATGCAAATTATAGAAGGCAACCATCTATGGCTGAGTTCCCTATGTTTTTTTGTTTTTTTTTTACCCCCAGAGATTCTTTTCTTTTTTTCATCTTGGTCTATCTAAAGTCAGAGCGGCCCCTCTTGATTCTCGTATCATATTAAGAACATCATTGCCCTTTTTATTACGAACCTACCCCTAACCTCTTCTCAAGTTCATCACCCCACATTCTCCTTCTTCTAAGAAGACACACCCTCTTCCTATTCATCCCCGTCCCGGCTCCTCCGAAAGTGATCCGCAATCAAGAAGGTCAGCTCGAGAGCCTGCCGCTCGTTCAGCCGGGGATCGCAGAAGCTGGTGTAGTTGGTACTCAGGTCGCCCTCGTCGAGCCCCTCGCTGCCGCCGACGCACTCGGTCACGGCGTCGCCCGTGAGCTCGAGGTGGACGCCGCCGAGGTAGGAGCCCTCGCGGCGGTGGATGGCCAGGGTCTCGCGCAGCTCGTCGAAGACGTCGTTGAAGCGCCGCGTCTTGATCCCCGACGCCGTCGACCGCGTGTTGCCGTGCATCGGGTCGCACTGCCAGATGGCCAGCCCGCGGTACTCGCTGCCCTCGACGGCGCGGATGTGCTCGGGGAGCAGCGAGCCCACCTTGCCGGCGCCGTACCGGGTGATCAGCGTGATCTTGCCGGGCTCCCGCGCCGGGTTGAGGGTACGCAGGATCGTGAGCAGGTCCGCGGCGGGCGTCGTCGGGCCCACTTTCACGCCGATCGGGTTCGCGATGCCCCGGAAGAACTCGACGTGCCCGTGGTCGATCTGTCGCGTGCGGTCGCCGATCCAGAGGAAGTGCGCCGAGGTGTCGTAGTACTCCATGCGCGGGCTGCTGCTGTCGCGCGCCGATGGGGCGGAGGAGGAGGACGGGGCGGTCTCCATCAGCCGTGTCAGGGCCTCCTCGTACTCCAAGACCAGGCCCTCGTGACTCGTGTACAAGTCCACGGTTGCCAGGTTAGGGCTGCGGTCTGCGCCGATGGTGTGCATGAAGCGTAACATGTCCTGCAGCGTCTGTACCGTCTCGGAGTACTTGGACTTCAGTTCAGGGTCCTTGACGTGACCCAGGGACCAGTTCAGGGGTCGATGTAAGTCGGCTATGCCGCTGGCGAGGGCTGCTCGGACGTAATTGAGCGTTGCTGCTGAGTGGTTGTAGGCTCTGTATGTGTGGTCAGTCCGAGGACTACATGTAGTACAAATAGCCATACTCTGGCCATATTTGGATTTTACGGTTCCTTCATTTATTGACAGGGACAAAACCTACTTGACCAGCCTCTGAGGATCTAATTCGCGCTCCTCTAAGGGGAACCCATTAAGTATGTCGCCCCTGAACGAGGGTACATCCTTGCCATCTACTTTCTCCATGGGGCTGGACCTAGGCTTCGCATACTGGCCGGCCATACGACCAATTCTGACGACGCTCTTGTCGGCACCGTAGATGAGGACCAGACTCATCTGGAGCAACAGCTTGATCTTAGTCTCAATGGCATCCTGGCGACAGTAGTCGAAGAGCTCGGCGCAGTCGCCTCCCTGGAGCATGAAGGCATTTCCAGCTGCGACATCACGTAGGGTCTCCTTCAGCTTGTTGATCTCATGGGCGTGCACGATGGGCGGGAGACGAGAAAGCTCGTTGGTGGCTTTCTTGAGCGCATTGATGTCCGGATACTCGGGAGACTGCTTGACGGGCTTTGATCGCCAGGATGAAGGTGTCCATTGCGGTTTTGTGGATGACGTCGAGCTCTCAGACTCCTTCGACCCGTTGGTGTAAGTTAAAGGCGTCATTGAGAAGAAGGGTTTATGTAAGAGTCCCGTACAAGTGAATGAGTATGTTGAGAAGAGAGTTGGACGACGAGGTACGGTGAGTCAGAGGGTGTGAACAAGGGTATTGGTCAGTGTAGAGGGGGTAAGAGACTCGACTTTGACGGAAACTGAAGGTCTCCCTCTGTCTGATATAGACTTGGGCGTATATGACAGTTTGGAAGTCTTTCTGGTATTGACAATGCCCCTTTTCGTTATTCTGTTGCGTACTCAAAAAAGGTCAATTACCTAGGTATTTAGGTTAGGGTACTGAGCAGATGGTGGATGCCACGGTACTTGGTACGGTCCAAAACTTGCAGTTTTCCCGACGATGTATTCGTGGCTAACTCGACGAACTTGGGAAATCAGATGAGATTCTGTGAGGTCAAAAATAGAGTTTGTACCTGATGGCAATATAAATACAAGGGAAATAAATATTGAACAACAGACAGAGACTCCACAAGAACGGTGGTGGTAAGTATTGGTGTTCCACAACGTGTTCCTGTTGTGTTGTGCATTTCAAGCTGCCAAGTGCAGTGCAATCGCCAAGCTTTTTTTCAACTTAAGCTTTCCCTGGTCTGGTCTGGTCCCGCAAAAAAAGATCAGGGCCGGCCCCACCAATATCCATGGATCCATTGGAATGGATTCGGATTCTCGAAGCTCTCTGGCCGGCCCTCTCCCCCACCTGCAGCATCATCTTCCGTCAACCTCAAGATCCGCTCAATTCTTCTCCAACGAGCCGCAAACCACCGACCAAACAGTGATTCGCTTACGAAGCACACACCACGAGATATCACTACCAATAAACACGCCTCCAACTCTCCCTGCCCACCCACTTCCCATCCCAGACAAACATCGAAACAAAACACCAGAATGGCAGAGCCCCAACCGAGCACCGTCCGCGAAGGCGCCAACACCGGCGACGTCGAGGATGAGGTCCAAAACACCGCCAAGTCGGCCGAGGACCGCAAGGCCGCCGCCGCCCTCGCCAGCATGGACTCGAATGGGGGAGATAACGACGCCGGCGCCCACGCCGTCGATCAGGACGCCGTTAGCAAGGCCATGATGGACCTGGGCAGCGGCGGCGCCAAGAAGGGCGCCGAGGTCAAGAAGGAGGTGAAGAAGGTCAAGATTGATACCGCCGATGTCGCCTTACTGGTGAGTCTGGGGATTGTTCCCTTCCCTCCCACCCCTTTATTCTGGCGCGGCGCAGGTCCGGGCAGGGAAATTGCCTATAGCCGCCCCTCGAGTACGGAATACAAAATGGTGAAAAAGAGAGTGTGTGTGAGCATACTTTTCGAGAAAGGGTTGAACGACTGACACGAGATATCTCGACGAAATCCTCTAGGTCGACGAGCTGGATCTGACGAAACCGAAAGCCACCGAGTTGCTCAAGGCAAACGATGGCGACGCCGTGGCGGCTCTGAAGGCTTTTATTGCTACGTGACGGGGGAAAAAGGAGCGGCATACACACATACACACACACACACACACACACATACACACACGAAGTGAGAGGGTAAAAAGAGACGTCCTAATTTTATTTTCTTTTGGCTTAGAAAAAAAAGGGGGGAGGGGAACATACAAATTTGAAAGGTGCATACACGGGCGTTCGTTCGCTTCGACGGCCAATCCATGGCGACAGTATATATATATATATACCCAGAGCAAGGTGCGCGGTCTCTCTTTGCCTACGGGCATGGATACATGGGGGGGAAAGGGGACCAGGGGACCAGGGGGAGGAGGGGATGCTACTGCGCAGAATAGCACGCACTATTGCACAGTCTTCCCCGCAAAAGAATCACAATAACGATCTCTCGAAAAAGAGATCAAACATATATAAGAAAGAGAGAGAGGAAAAAACGAGAAAACTTTTTATATTATAACAAGCATCGTCGTCAGCCAATTCGTCTCCCAAACATCTCAAGAAGAACATTACGAAGATTACAAGGAAGGAAATCAAAATAAGCATCATAGGTACACATAAAATATGTATTGTATGCCTGGGTAGGTAGGTATCTATCTGTCGTCTCTTCGTGTATCTGAATGAATGAAAAAAACATAGTCCGAATCTCTCTGAAAAAATCAAACCGAGAAACTACCTAGTCTAGGTAGACAACCCCCTTTCCCCTCCCCCCCGGGTGAATATATACCTAGGTATATGAACTGCCGTATCAGCGACCCATCAGGAACGACGCATTGACACATCTCGGCTCCCACAGATCCGTCTCGTCAAACATGAACCTCGGCGGCCCGCCACCACCACCACCACCACCGCCGCCTCCCCCTCGCCCCGGCGGCGGCGGCCGATTCCCTGTACCGTTATTGTTATTGTTGTCGTCATCTCGACCTGGTGAGTGATAGTAGTGATACGGAGGCCAGTGCCCTCCTTCTCCTCCTCCTCCTCCTCCCCCTCCCTCCCAAGGCGGCCGCGTCCCATTACCCCGATCCGGAGGTGGTGGTGGACGCGGCCCATGACCCCCTCCCCCACGGTCGAATCGGATCAGCGGCCACATGGGGATATAACACCTCTCGTCCCAGGCGCAGGGTTCCCTGCAGCCGGTGAACTGGTCCGCCCACCCGAGCCAGGCCATGAGTTCCTCGAGCCCTTCGTTCCAGCTCGACGCTAGTCGTTTCATCTGCTTCTCTGGGGACGGCGATGACGACGACGGCCCGGACGAGGAGGAGGTTGAGGGTGATGAATCGTGTGAAGCGTCTTCTTTCTTCTTCTTCTTCTTCTTCTGGGAATCCTCGCTAAAGTGAACAGCCCAGCTTCTTTCGATCCCGAAGCCGATCGTCAGCAGGACGCTACAGATAGCCCCGAATGTCTCCTCCACGGCCCACCGCAAGTCCGTCTCAGCCGGGCCTAAGCCCAGGCCCAGGTCTCCTGCCCCTTCTTCGTCTCCGGCCGGCGCCATGAGCCTCGTGTACCGAAACCGACAGCGAGAGTACGTCTCGCGGAAGCGCGGCGAGTCGACGTCCCACGACGCCGACGGGTCCTGTTCCTGCTCCTCGCCGTTGGTGGCCGTCGTCGGGTATTCCAGGAATCCGACTAGGAACATGTGGCTCTGCGATCGCAGATCGGTCATCCAGGAGCGTACTAACGATGACGGTGATGATGACCGGTTACCAGGAGTTTCCTCCGGGAAGGCTGCGAGGACCATGGCCATCTCCTTTAGCTGCGTTGCCGTGTTCTGCGTGATCTCGTTCGCCATCACGACCCAGTCGGCTCCGGAACAATTGCCGCTGTCGTGGCTGTGGCTGTGGCTGTCGAGGATACTCCGCAGCACCACTTCCGAAGTTCTCCTCATCAGGGCAGATTCCTCCACCGTGACGTTCCCGAGGTGGTGATAGCGGCGCCGGCGCGTCAGCTGTTGCAGAGCCAGCGCCCTGTCGGTATTGCTCTTATTATTATTATTATTATCGTCCTCGTCGGCAGCGACCGCGCCTCTCCAATACCCGTCGCCCGTCAGGTTCAGGCCGTGCTGCTCTGCGCGCGCCCGCGAGAGCGTCAGGTTGGCGAACGCGGCCGAGTAGTAGCTCATGATGCCGCAGCCGAGCACGCTGGCCCGGACCTCACCCAGGCCCGGCCCGTAGCGCGTGGCGCCATAGTGGTACGTCGCACTCGAAAACCAGCCCCAGCCCTGGGATCGCAGGAACGGCTCCCGGTCGCGCTCCCACCCGCTGCGCCAGTTAGGCGGCGCCGGCGGTCGCGAGGGGTCGACGGACGAGTCGGTCTTGGTGGGTATCGGGGGCAGGGTGTAGTAAGACGTCTCGGCCCCCTGATCCTCGTCCGCCACTCCCACTTCACCCGTCTCACCGCCCACCATTACGATGTCTTCGCGTCTACGGTCTCCCACGCTGCCATCGCCGTTTTCCTCCTTGGGCATCTGGGGAGCTGTGACGTTCAAGTGCGTGAGAAGTCTCAGACTCGGGCTCGTAAAATTGCACCACACGAACTCGAAGCCGGCGTTCATACGGATAATGCCCTCAAACCCCCACCCGTGGCCGCGGAGTCCTGCCTTCAGAAGCCAGTCGCAGAGCCCGTGCGCGCGGCCGTACTCGTCGTGCAGCCCGCGAAAGCGGTTCGGGTCGTCAGGCCCGGACACGTTGCCGTAGATGTGCAGCATCTGTGTGTCGAGCTGCCCAAGCCCCATGAGCGCGGCCGACTCCCCATCGAAGTAGAGCGCTTTCACAGGCCTTGTTGTCTGGTAAGTCAGCATATGGGAGTTGGGCGAACTTCCCATGATACCGTATGACTGCATGTGTTACGAACGTGAGTATTCTGAATTGTATTCTGAATTCGCTAGCCAGGCATTAAACCTATAAGGGGAGGAGGGGTTGTTCCCGGGAGAGGACCTTCAAGAAACAAGCGCTAGCAAGAGCAAAGACGCAAACATGTTTTCATACGTACCATCTCGCTGGAAAGACAGTTCAGTATAGGATCACGTCAAGGAGCTCTCGCTTCAAGTTTTCTTATTCATCTTACATATCAAAAGCCAACCACTCCGGGCTAGGTGGTAACTCGGCATCCATCCTGCCATGATAGAACAGAGTGTAAGGTGGGATCTCGCAGGCCACGATGCTGTGGCCGTTGGGAAAGTAAGTGTTCCCCCATTGTTGAAGCAGTGAGGACACGGACGAGAACAAGTACGGCGCCGTGGAGGAGAAATTCAGACGCCACGGCGAATGTGGTGTTGATGATAGTTCAGATGGGAACTCCTCAAAGAACGGGCCTGGAAGTGGCTTCTGGTCCACGATGTTGCTGTGAAAGCGTATATCAGAGGATGTTGATAATGATGCGAAGCGCAACGACGCCAAGACCAGTGCCGCTGAGATAGATCGCATCTCGCATGTTTTTTTTTTTCTTCGCAAGTGACCTCTCGAAAGAAAAAAGCCAAAGAATTGAAAGGCACCAAAGCAAAAAGCAGGAAACGATTAAAACAAATGGAGAAATAGACGAGCAAGGCACGGCAACGAGTTTGTACTTACTCTATCCAAAAGTCCTACTGGTAGAAGGCAGACAGATAAGGCAGCCGAGGACGACGGCAACGACGATAAGGGGACGAGGTGAAGCGCTGACGCGCGTCATTCAGATGCAAGTGACGAGCGCACGGGCCACATGCGACGCCCCTTTTCCTTATGTCGAGGCTCGCGCCGTTACTCAACTTCATACAGTTTACGCTTCTTCCAAATGCTCATCCTCCGAATACATGTCTACTCTGCGTGAGAATATGATCTGTGCAGGATGGAAGGACCATCACGCTCAACGCCAAGGTTTTTTTACTGGCATCCTGTTGCCCCTTTTCTGGTTCATCCACGAGAATCCCCGCCCAGGAGTCGGAAGCGGAGCTGGATGCACGAGAGTCATATGTTGCTCGGTTTTGGAGCATCAACCTCACTTACAGACATCTATATATGGTATGGTGATGTCTCAAAGTTCTCCCCTTCTTCATTATTCACGGTAGGTTTTGCCAACGAGAGAAGAGCACTGGCTTATTAAGTCCATTCACCGACTAGCATATGCCATGGATAGTCAACAAAGGCCTCCCCCCTCAAGCCAAAAACACAATGAGCGTTCAGTCCAACCCACAATAGCCCTATGTCGTCATCGTCATCCCACAACCCCCTCTCCCTTCCCTCAAAGAAATTCCTCCTCCCGATAATCTATAAAGCCACTTCTCCCCTCGCAACGCGAGTTGCCCCCTTCCCCCCTCCCCCTTCCTTTCCCCCTTCCCCACCCTTGTCTTTTCTTTTTCCTCCTTTATTTGGCCAAAAAAAAAACAGTCTACTGCTAAAGGATTAAATGCCCCTGCGCCGGATCTTCCTGACGTACCTCAGCGTGTTCGAGAAGTTCCGGCGGCTGGATAATCTGGTCAAGGGCGTGGGAAGGGTCGCTTGAAAAGATCAAAATCTGAAGGGAAAATCTGGAAAACTAGAACAACAAAAAAAGAGAAGTTGCTCTCTTCAAAAGACACGGCCTTTGAATGGATTAGTAGGCAAGGAGAGTAAAGGGGGGTAAAGAAAAATAGAGAGGGGCGGATAGGGGCGGGAACAGAAATCATAATGAAAAAGGGTGCGACATAAATAAGTAGGGAGCTTAAGCTTTTGTTGTTTATTGTTGGAGAGATGGGGCGGGATCTCGTAGTGTATATATTGTATATTATTGTGCTAAATAGGAGAGAAACTTGAGGGGGGGGGTCTATCCTCCTCGTTATTCGCACTAGACTACGCGTGACCTTTTCTGTCTTGGGGCAGGAAAGGTTGTGATAGGTCAGTATCTACATAGAGGGGATGGCGACGTCGTCAGCTATTGGAGAGATGAACATTCCCCTATCTGTGACTTCTCTTCTCTCGCCTGTACCATCTGACCCGCTCCTCCGTCGTGTCTATATGCTTGCTGTATGTATGTATGTAGACTTTGTGTGGATTTTCCCGCGCCTCATCTAAGAAGCACCCAAGAAAACATCTGATCGGTCTTGTTTCCTGGTAGCTGTCGAGGTACGGTTGAAAAGGTGGCATGTGTGTTTGTCTGTCTGTCTACTCTTATCGAGGTGGCACCTTTCCTCGGTAGGGCACTGTATCACGAGACCTCACATTGAACCAGTATCACACACCAAAGCATCGTTACCTTCTAGTTTGATAAGCATACGATACGGTTACAGCTGCCCGTATATTAGGAATGAGTTGCAAAAATCAGATACGATTGAGACAGATGTATATCCAAATTCCCGAGACTATCCAGGAACTCTGCTTGCGTGATACTCTCTCCATTGGGTACAGGTCCCGAGACCTTTCTTCGACGTTTGCCCGGAGCCGACACACACGTACTCAGCCTCCTTCGAGGATATATTTTTTTTTCGAGCTGCACGAAAGGGACTATTATCGCAACTGATACATTGATGGGTCGACAGTCTCGGGATCTGCCATGCATTTCACATGTTGTGTCGCATCCCTCAATTTCAATCTTCCGTATTAAGGGTCGTCGGGAGGCGGGTAGCGACTTGACAGCTAGAGAACCCGAGGACGCCGCAGGAGGACAGGACTTACATAAGCGGTAACCAGGCCAGGTCTCAAAACGAAAACCTTGGGGCCTGGAGGTGCACAATGAAGAACATATATTCCGTCATATTACCTAGGTTAGTATGAAGTATTTTATAACTCGTTCCGCTGAGTTATGGTGCGTCTGTATTGTATGTGAGATGCAGGAGGCCAACAACGCATGATATTCACGAGCCGTGTGCGCTTCTATCAAGGTTACCCCGTAGACGCGCGACGCATGAAACGATAGAGAAGGACGCGACGCAGAAAAGGGACGGAGTCGAGGTAGGGTTTCAACAATTGGTTCTTGTGCGCCGAAAAGCATGAATCCTATTCAAGCGATTGATTGTCCATTGCCGGATTTTCTTGCGGATGACGTGGGGTTTTCCACTAAGAATGTGTGGCTGTCGGTACAAGAACCGGTTCAACCAATGCGGATGACATCTCACTGTTGGGCTGCGCCTAAGCTTAAGGTGTTTCGTGCATGGAACGACCTTGGTGCCACTCCAAATACTATCGCGACGACCGAGTGGACGGAGTGGTTGAACAGAGGGGATCCTGTGCTCAGATCAAATCAAATCAAGCATTCCTTTTGTTACCATTAGCCACTAGGCCCGGCATTTCAGAGACTCAGGCGGCTATTTCATCCTTCTTGCTTAGGATATGTTAGTACGTGAGGAAACTGACGACTTGCATGACGATGAAGAAAATGTTTCTGGGAAGGCTAAGTTTCCGCGATCCTTGCTCACATCACGAGGTTTCATTTCCCATGTTTATGCAAGATGATCGACCTCAGGCTGCCGGGAGGTTAGATATGCCAGGTTACGCGAGTTTTCTTTTTTAGTTTTTTTTGCCAGGGAGTTCGCCAGTCGCGTAATATTGCTGTAATAATAAGCAGAAGCGGGAGATGGGCGAAGATTACCTACGGCGTGTGAGCAAAACATGCACCCATCCATATCCCCCCCCCTCCCCTCCCCTCCCAATGATGACAGATGGTTGTTGTTGGGCATCTCGTAGAAGGATTGGGTCATCCTATCGCCAGAGCTAACGCGGACCACCGTCTCAGCCTTACTTACCAAACCTTGTCCGATGTCACTGACAGCGGCTTGCTGCCCGAGTGGCGTAAGACCAAAGTCACTGAGGGGGGGCAATAAACATCTGAATCGTTGCCACTTTCAATGTTGCCAGTAAAACATCAGTGGCCGCCAAGACAGTGGCCACAACAAACACAGAGATATCATCTTGCGGTCAGCCAAAAAAGAAAAGAGAGAGGCGCGAACTTGGGACCAATTGTTCGGAGGGAGAAGACGCGCTAGAATAGAAAGCTCAATGCCGTGGGACACGTTCGCAGTCTAGGTTAAGCACAGTTACATGTTGGTTCATGCTTATCATGTTCTGTTCGCATAACCGCTTCGAAATAATGGTTCGGGAAATGCAGCCCTGCATCTACCACCGCTCACCGCTGGAGGCCAACTACCTAAATTTGACTTAGGTAATAAGCCAGAAACTGGTGTTGAGCATATCTACTACTGTGTAGTAGACAGTAGCTGATGTGAGTGTGATTGCCCAGGTGTGAGGGACGGGATGATTGATACCTAGGTATGATATGATGATGATGATGTCTTCAGAGACAGAGAGAGAATGAAAAGTACGACTCACGAGAGATGATTTATTTTAAGACCCTTGCCTGCTTGCTTCCCTGTCGTTTCAGATGTTGTTAGCATCTTTCGGCATCTCCAGAAGAGCCCACTCGTTTTTCAGCTACGGTCTGGATCCTTGTCGGTCTCGTGGATACGTGCTATGTAACGCGCAGCGGGACGGATCTTTATTTTGAATCCTTGTTGACATCCATCCCATCATCCCCGAGTTCATCATCCGAATCGTCCTTGTCGTCATCGCGTCGAATTGTTTGTTGCGAGAAACACATGTCGCTAGTATGAGAAGTAGCAGTACTGGTAGCTACTTCATACTTATGTAAGTATAGCTGGACGGGCTGAAGAAGGACTTTCATGGCGACGCTGTCAGTAATAATACCATGAAAAGAAAGAACAAATGTCTTGAAGCCATACTTTCGCCGTGTACTTACTATCGTAGCTTGCCTGAATCAATGCCCAGGTTTTAGCCGATAGTCCCGAACTCATTATGTCCAGTCGCCGCAGCGTAACGCACTGATCAAGCGTTTGGTTCCATTCCGAGCCGGAATCTGGCGGTTCGTTTAGTAGCGAAAGCAGAAAAGCACTACTCGAAACATAACAGCTGGTGTAATTACTTACCTGATACTGTAAGTACGTGATACTAGTGTCCAATGCCTTGGATATGACTATGACTGTACGGACATCTCATCTCCTCTATGCTGCCGCAGCCTGTAGATAGGCGGTTTTCTAGCTCTGAAGGACATTTATATTTGTCGGGTACATCCATTATGTATGGGAGCACTTACCTACTTCTGCTGCTGTAGGCCACATTCTCTTCCATTGCAGCTGTACCGATTTCTCCATGTGGAATTCCCAATAGATCGGAAGCGATGGGGGTATCGTAGATTGCATAGCTGGCGGGATTATCCTTGGGAGGTAGCTGAAGAATGCCCTGATAAAGTGAATAAAGTGTTGCTGTGATTACTGTCAACCCATGGAAGTCAAACAATGAGTTTGCTCGCAGTTCGTGAGTATTGATATGCTTATGTAGTAATCAAAAATAGGTGCAGCTTTTATTATGGACAGACAATTACGAAGTATTCGGTGGATGTAACGGCGCTGGTCCGAAGGAACCTGCCTTTTCACACAGATGTTGATTGCTTCATGCCCGTGCTGCTTGCTGCGTGCAGGACTGGATTCGTACCTGCATTGACCTTTCGGTCCATCATCATTCAACGGGCGTCGGCTGCAGATCCACTGATGCCTACCATGGTTAGCTCTTGCCTAGGCACTTACGATTTACCTAGGTACATACTTAGGTAGGTAATTATCACCTGCCTTGGGCGGCTGCTTGGTTCGCATTATGAGTTGTGAGTCGTGACACGGATTCGGTCATGCGAAGTTGCTACTAGAACAGGCTTAGTGCTGCACAGTAGGTTGTTTAAATTACTGAGCAGCTGTACTACCTGGGTATGCACTAGTATGAAGTCACCTCCAGCTACCTAGGTAGGTACTTACCAGCCCACCTACCTAGGCAGTAGGCAGTAGGTAGATAGTGCCCAGGTGGTGCTAACCTAAACCTTGGAAATGTTTGGACCCGAGAGCAAGAGCGGCCTCGAGCGCTATCTGCTTTCCATTCAATGAATGAGGTACGAAGTACGGAGTATCTGGACATGTATCTGTACCTCGCAATAGCCCGTGTTTTCGGTGTAGGCGAGAGTACAGGTAGTGAGCGGGGACCCCTTGTCGACCTGTCCATCTCCCATCTCCCTCCCAGCTTCCAATTTCCCCAAAGAGGCCAAAACCCACATGCACCATGAATTTCGTGGATTTTCCCATAAACGCTCATTTTACTCCAAGTCCTGCTGGTCTGTCCGTCTCCCTTCCAAACAAATCCCCCATCCAAGCCCGTCCTTGGCCTGGACCTGAAGCCTTCTCTCAAATACCCTCGCCCGCGATTCACCCAGGACGAGAAATAAACGAGTCCCTTTCCCTCGCGTGACCGTGCCTTTCTTTCCGACCTGGACATTTTACTGTTCGAAAGGCGAACCACCCGAACAAACCATCGTCTCGGCCAAGCCAGTCGCGCGAACCCGCCGCCGCCGGATCGGTCAACCCAATTCCGCTGCTCTGCAAACTGCCTCAACTCTAATTCGCAACGGTCTTCTGCCCGTTAGAAAAGCAATTGTTGTCCTGTAGTAACATTGGAAGGGTTATCGTCGGCTACCTGCGTAGGTAGATTGTGAGATTTGTTGCTGTCCAGTCCGACATATACAGCGAGCCTACACAGCATCGAGCGAAGGAGACGAGACCTGACTCCCGCCCGGTTTACTCGTTTGACTTGCCGATACCCAACCGAAAACCCTCTACCAACACGGCAGCCCAACCCGACTGCTTTGTCTATCCGCCCTGGAAGCTGTTATCTTGGCATTGAGCGCACTTTTGTCATTCGTACAGCACGCAGCCTGTGGTTGTTGGTCTCTTTCAAGCCAGAAAGAAGGGAGGGAACTTTTAATTGCTACTGTTGTATGTTGACGCATCTAAGCCCCCCTTAATCCATTGGCGTGAGTCTCTTGTACCAGACGATCTACCCAATCCACCGCCTGCACCTTATCAACAACAAACCACAATTCGACAATTCGGGGCGCAAGTCCTCCTCTCAGCTGTTGCGTTGTTGCCTCTTCCTTCCCTGTCGGCTTATTTGGTCTTTTGATAATAACAGCCGCGCGCCTTGATAGGAGGCCTACGAAGCCGAGTCGACCGATCTCCCAACCTCTCCTCACCCGCCAAACGCGATAACAGCAGTCCACCATTTCGCAATGATAGTTTGAGTTGACTTGCAAGATCATTCCGATCTCCCAGCCTTGGACCATTCGATCAAACGGCGCTGTTGCCTTTATCTTTTTTTGTCGTTCGTCAGTCGGCTGCGTCACACATAAAAAAACCCTGTTTCTCGCTTCGTCTCGTAACGTCGACGACGGGTCTTAATAATAATCAAGCACGCCCTACGCATCTTGCGCAGAAAATGTCTTCTGCTGCTTTGCAGTCAACACATCAGCCCAACAACCTGCCAGCCTTGAATACCCATTCACCCGCCGCATCCTCCTCACACCGTCAGTATACCCCAGGCCAATCACCCAGCCGGGAAGGCCGTTATGCAAATCGCGACGTGAACGCTTCGCCGACATCCTCACGACGTCCCTCGAGACGACCAAGTGGAAACAGCGCCAGCGCTGCGAGTCCCAACCCGACCCTGTCAGAGCAGACGCAACCATCGCCCATGGCCTCGCGCACTGCGCTGGCTTCCCCGGTTCCCGTAATGGGCTCGCCCCATGAGTACGAAAAGCCGACATCGAGCCGTCGAAGAAATGAACCTCCAGTAGCACCTCCACGTACATCCTCTACGCGTCACGAAAACTCTGGTGCGGGATCTAGTTCTCGAAGAGCCGCTCGGGCAGAGGAACGAGCTGCCAATTCACCAAGGCGAACGGCAGGAGACGGGAGCAGAGGCGGTACCAATATCCACCCGGAGGCAGGGCGCACAGCATATGACGACCCGAACTCGCGAAGTAGGAGAGCAGCATCCCATCACATTGCGCAGGAAGCAGCACAAAGGCCCAGCAGCAACAGAGATCACCGACAGACTATGTCGAATACGATGCCTATTAGGACACATGGTACATCCTCCACAGCCTCTTCATCGAAACAGCCTTCGCGTGAGGCGAGCGAAGTGCTCAACCGAGTCATAGTCTCGCAACCAGAAGACGATCTCGCCCGGGAACGCGAGAGGCTGAACGAAGCTCAGGGTCTACCTGTATCCACACAAAGAGCTAACGATGACACTTCGATAGCTGCTGCTCCGGTAATACCCATGGGCGATGTGCAAGACGATAATCGACGCCGCAGCAGACATGACTACTCCAAACGCGAGAAACAATCCCGGTTCGGAGAGTACTATCTAGGAAATACCATTGGGGAGGGTGAGTTCGGCAAAGTAAAACTCGGCTGGAAGCAGGATGGAGGCGTTCAGGTAAGCGGCGATCAATTCAGGCGTTCGGGCGACGGCATTCTCATACATAATCACAGGTCGCCATCAAGCTTATTCGGCGTGATAGCGTGGGCAACAATCCGTCACGGTTAGCCAAGATTTATCGCGAGGTTTCCATTCTTCGTGGCATTTCGCACCCAAATATTGTCAGACTGCACGAGATGTCCGAGACGGAACGCCATATCGGAATTGTTCTCGAATACGCGTCCGGCGGTGAGCTCTTCGACTACATTCTTAACCATCGGTACCTCAAGGACAGTCCCGCTCGAAGATTGTTTGCGCAGCTCGTTTCGGGTGTCGGATACCTCCACAAGAAGGGCATAGTGCACAGAGACTTGAAGCTCGAAAACTTGCTCCTGGACCGCAATCGGAACATAATAATAACCGATTTCGGATTCGCCAACACCTTCGATCCGGCAGACGAGTTGACAGAGGACGAGGAGCTGCATCTGTCTGACCGAGACTTTCTCAAACGTTCCGGCCTGGATAAAACGAAGGCGAATGGCATGCGTCGAGGTGACCTCATGCAAACAAGTTGTGGTAGTCCATGCTATGCAGCCCCGGAGCTCGTGGTGACGGATTCTCTCTACACCGGCCGGAAGGTCGATGTCTGGAGCTGTGGTGTTATCTTGGTAAGTTCTCGTCTGCTACTTGACACAGGTAAACGTCCGTGGTGCTGACACAAGACAGTATGCTATGCTCGCAGGCTATCTACCATTCGATGATGACCCTGCCAATCCCGAAGGCGACAACATCAATCTTCTCTACAAATATATCGTTAACACCCCTCTCACCTTCCCCGAATATGTCACGCCGCACGCTCGGGACCTGTTAAGGAGAATTCTAGTACCTAGCCCTCGCAAACGCGCGGATCTATTTGAAGTCGCCCGGCATAGTTGGCTGAGCGAGTATGCGCATGTGGTCGAGTTCATCACGAGTACTACTACCACCACCTCGGAGATCCAGAATACTACTGTGCCCGCGGAGGAAGAATCAGACGCGGCAGGCTTGGCGAGAAGTGCCTCTGTGCGGGAACCATCGAAGACGAAGACAGCAGCTCCTGCCGTGGGTGATTTGGCACGAAAGCAGGGCAAGGTCGACCCCGAGGATGCTGCATCACATGCGAAACCAAAGGACAACAAACGGCGGACCGTTCAGGTGGAATATGTCGCCCCAACTACTCAAACCCAAAGAGGTGGAGAATCTTCAGACCCTAACGCTTCTCCCCGGGGCAAGACTCGTGCTCGTTCTACCAGCCAAGGGCCGGTTGAAGTTCAATCTTCGCCGCACGACAAACCGCTGCCGAGAGATCCACCGGTGTCTAAGGATGCCTATTCAGGGTCACCAAGAGATTCGAGGAAACCACCTAGCGCACATCGTCGGGATGTACCACCTACTAGAACGACATCATCCCGTGGTGGCGCCGAGGCAGCTTATATGGCGACAGCAACCGGTGCAAACCTAGCGCGGCCTCCTACGGGCGGGTCGATGCAGTCAACCGGTTCTCGAGGCTTGGGAGCATCTGGACGAGCTTCATATGGACAACCGATCCCACCTACCGTTGCTGGCACTAACGCGCATGGAAGCATTCAACAACCGAAAGGGGGTGCGAAGAATTACGTAATATCAAACCCCATTCCCCAGGAGTCCCCCGACATGGATTTTGGAAGACCAAGCGTCTCCGTACCATCGAAGTTTGCAGAGGTTTCCGGTTTCAGCCAGGGTCAGCAGCAAGGCGACGTCAAGGGTCATAGAAGATCGAACACCATAGGCGAGATTGGTGGTAAGATTTTCGGACGCAGCGGATCTCTCTTCGGCGGACGTAAGAAGCGCCCAGATCAGGCAGCAGATAAGTCGAGGAAGTATCCTCCAGTCAGCATGTCGAATACCATGCCTGGCGAGTCCCGAGCTTCGATGGATTCGCGTGCGTCACGAAGGTCATTCTCCTTGGGTCTCGGCAGGAAGCGCAGTGGTAGTATCTCTGGGTCTCAGACGTCACAGGAAAGGCCTCAGAGTACTAGGAGATTCTCGTTGATGAAAGCCATGGGTCTGGGTAAAGAGCCTACCACTCCTCCACCTGACGCTTCACAGCAAGATCTGCCAATCCAGGATCCCCCGCTTGTTGACGAATACGGACGATATATTGACCAACCCGAAAGTCGCGGTAATGCCGAAAGACGCTACGCTGAAGCTATGTACGAGCAGCAGCAGGAGCAGCGCTTGAGGTCGGCACCCCAGTCAGGCGAGAACGTCTTGCCGAATCAACAACGCCACCAGCGATACCCCTCGACCTCGAAACCATCAGCTATACCGCCATACCTACAACAAGGCGCTGTCCTCAATTCAGGTTCGGAATCATCTGTCGATGCTCCCCAGCGCAGACCACCTAACTCTGCTCCGTACCAGAGCGGGTATGATTCGGACCACTATGACGGACGCCGGACCGGGAGTCGTACGGGTGGCAAGGTTCTTCAAAAGAATAAGAGATTTGTTGACGCCTATGATGGCGAGGGATACGGAAGGCCTCACGATCATGCAGGCAGTAGTGGTGCGGCAAAGAGAGTAATGGACTTCTTTAGGAGGCGAGGTCGGGCACGCGGGGGCGAAGCCTAGATCTTGTTGATACGGCGTTTCCTTTGTTGTCGGAAGGGGCATATTGGCAAGGATTGGCAATTGTCTTGACATCATCACATGCACACCAGGAGGGGACCATCGGGACTCACTGTCTAGCTCGACGATGCTGTTGTCGTCATTGTTGTTGCCACTTATCTAACCTCATTGGCCGGTCACCGATGCTGGGCACTTGATTTGTTGTTGCTGTGGTGGTAGTTGTGTTTTTTGCCTGTTGAGACTATTAGAAAGCTTGTCGTCGATGGAGAGTGGACAAAAAGGGGGGTGAGAGGGGAGGAAGAAGAAGAGAAAGAGGACTGGCAGATACCCACATATCTTCATGCGCCGATTCCTCGATGGAGAGACAAAACGAAAACGACGAAAGGAGAGAAAAAAAAGAAACCTTTGTAATACGAGAGATAACGTCTCTTTTTTTAATGTACCCTTCTTTTCCCTCTCTCTGTCCCGAAATATTCACGTCGCATCATATGTCGAAAGTTTTGAGTTCGGTCGGACATGGGCAGAATAGAATTGCTGAGTTGAGTGAGATAAGAAGCGATTAAGCAGGCAAGAAGCAGGCAAGCAGATAGGCAAAGCAGGCAACCTAATAAAGCATCAATCGTCTCTCCGTGGCTTATCTTGAGAAAACAATAAACATATGGCTGGCTCTATGGATGTACGTATGTGTATATGTACCTATCTCTCTTGATAATGCACCTGCACCTGTGGATCAATTTTTTGGAAGAGAGGAGAGGAGAGGAGTGACAGAGAAGAGAGAGAGAGAGAAAGAGAGAGAGAAGTGTGGTGAAAAAAGTCATCAGTATTTTTTTTCATCGTTGATCTTGTCTCCCCCTACTGCTTGCCTGCTTCCTACTCCCCCTTTTTTTTTCTCTTTCTTTCTTTTTAGCGAAGGAAAATGGAGGGGGAGGGGGGGCAATAAAGACAACAAGAAAGAAAAAATAAATAAAAATAAAACCTGAACCATGAATGGATGGATGGATGGAAAGGGATTATGTGGTTTTAAGCATACCTATCTACATACCTCGCTACTGCCTCCCTACCCAAGGTATCGATCGTATCTTGAAAAGTTAAATTCAATTATATATCTTGTAGATTCGACATTGGCTGCGTGGCGTCCTAGGATCTGTGTGTGTGTGTGTGTGTGTGTGTGTGTGTGTGTGTGTGTGTGTGTGTGTGTGTGTGATGGTGGGAAGGGGGGGGGGGGGGGGGGGGGGGGGGGTAGATAAGGATGTAGACTACACTACTTACTTGTAAGGGGTGTATGTACATATCAAACGTTTGAATTTTCTTAAGTCAGGAGTTAGTTTTTTTTTCTAGATCTGGCCTAAAGTATAATGCCCTTCGATATATAATAAGTGAGTGAGTGAGTGAGTGAGTGAATGTTACCAAAGGACCCTTCCTTGCATCTCTTTAAGGAAACGCATCAGTTCTCTCCCCCCGCCCCCCAATCCAGAGCTGCTGTAGCTGGCTTCCAAAAGAAATTGTTCGCTTGTTTTACTATGTGTAAGTTTATCAGGATTACATCCATTACACGAGGCGGAAACACCGGTTCTGGGTTTGGGCAATGAAACCCAGGTTAGGGTACCTAACTAAAGATTTAAATAAAAAATCCAGAGAACACCATCCCCCCTTTTTTCTTCCCCCCTCCCATTTTCTCTTCTCTTCTCTCTCTCTGCTTTCTTTCTTGCTCTGTTTCTTATCTAATTTAATCCGGACCTGGAGTGGAAACCTTCAACTCTGTTGATGGGTTGGTTGGTTGGTTTTGTTGAAAAGATTCACCGGATCTATGTATGTCTGTGACATCGTCCAGCCACGCCACATAGGTTAAGGGGAGCGCTTGGATTCTCTGTTCTGTTCTGCTGCTACTTTCCCCCATATTCACGTTTCTCTATAATCTCTCTCCCTCTCTCTCTTTTTCAATCTGTCCACCCGTTTGTTTCGTAAGGGGCGGAAAGGTATGTAGTTTATAGCTAGAAGTGACTCTCTGATTTGACACACCGAGATGTACACACATACGATGAATGAGTTCCGAGTACTCTCACTTCAGTACACCCACGTCCGTAAAAGTAGTAGACTGACTACCTAGGTAGTGATAGATGATAATCCCAGCTTGCGCCTGTACTCCTAAGCCATACATAACTTTCTACCTACTCCAAAAACACCGAAGACAATAACCCATTTCCTTTTCACCTCTCCCTCCTTCCCTCCCCCCTTCACCCCAGACCTAAGCACGCGCCCCCCCTACGTCACTCAGTTTATACAAACACAATTCCGGTTTGAAGACGACCTCGACCTCGACCTCGCCACTAACGCCCACCGCCGCGCAGATATCATGATAGCCCTGAAGCCCCTCGACCCCCTTTTCGAGCACTCGGTCCTTCTCCTCGTTGATATCCCACTTCTCATTCGTCCTGAGTTTGCCGTTCCTCGTGAAGAAGACATTGACCCCGATCTTGTTGCCCACACCCCCCCCTCTTTGCCCCTGGTTATCAGGCACAGCGAAGAACTCCATCCCCAACCCCACAACCTCGCCCTGCTTGAACGGGCTCGTGAAGGGGTTCCCGCCGTGCGGGTCGTTCACGTAGCGGTGCCCGTCGTCCGAGTGCACGCCCAGGCTGGCGCGGTGCCACCCGGGGAGCCGGAACGCCGGGTAGGGGGGCGCGCAGTAGCCTAGGGCCACGACACTCACGGCGTTTGCTAGCTTCTTTATAACAACCTCATAGTAGATGGTGACGGGAAGGCGCGTGCCGTGGGTTCTGGCGCTGTACAGGGGCGGCCAGCTGGTTAGACACATGTCCTCGTTGTCCTTGCTGCCCTTGGATCTGATTACGGGAGCCTTGATGGTGAAGACCCCTTCGCCGTGGCTGGACAAGACGACTCCCTTGTCGCGAATGTAGTCCGGCAGGAACATGCCCACATGTCCAAGGCTGAGCTCTTCTGAAATCGGTTCCAAGAGCTGGTATTTCTCGCACCATTCGAGGCCACTTTTGTACCGCTCCTGGGTCGAATTATTGGCGGGCGAGTAGTCGTAGGCGCCGAAGATATCTGGTGGCGGCGGGAAGAGCGCCGTGTCGGGCACGGCGGTCTCCCAGTCGTGCTGCTTCGGCGCGAAAGAGGGAGGGGGGCCGGGGGGAGGCGCGTAGCCGTCATCGTAGCGGTTGTTGTTGTTGTTATTATTGTTATTCAAGAAGGGGTTATTCTTCGTCGTCGTAGAGGAGAAGGTGGGAGGGGGTCCTGGAGGTGGTGAATAGTCGCCGCCGTTGTAGTTGGCATTATTATTGTTGTTGTATGACGACGACGATGATGATGCTGCTGCTGCCGGTGGTGGGGGGCCCGGGGGCGGTGCATAGTCGTAGCCAGACGAGGAGCCGGCACCCACGGTAGCAGCACCACCGTGAAGGTGAAGGCGGGACGAAGGAGGTGGACCGGGTGGAGGGGCGTAGTCTTCTTGCGTCATCTCCTCGCCGTTGTTCTTCTTCTTCTTCTGGAATTGGGGTGGAGGAACAGGGCTGCTGCTCGCAAATGGCTGCTGCTGCTGCGGAAGCTGCTGCGGAAGCTGGACTGGCTTATTGGGTGCTGTCGCACCGTCTGAGCTGTCTTTCTTGCTACCGAAACACATGGTACCCGGCTATCAATCGATTGATTGACTGAACTGAGTGAGTGAGGGTCGATAATACAAGAGGTAGACGGACGATGAGAATGGAATGAGCGGAGGAATCTTTCTTCGTTGCTCAAATGCAATCAATCTTGTTTAAAGGAAGCAAGGAATGGATGGCGAGGGTAGGTAGTCATCATAATAATAATAATACGGATGTTTGTCCTGCCAACTTGATTATAATCATGAGGGGCTGTGCAAACCACCATCGCCAAGCTTCAATGGATCGCGGCAAAGCTGTTGGTGTTGGCTCTCCCAATGAATTCCAATTGCTGACCTGAGGTCCTACCTAGGTAGGTACTTACATGTGTAGGTACATATGTAGGTACCTAGGTAAGTACTCCCGTAGCGCTGCCAAACTGCTGTCATCATCAATCACGGGCGAACCGTGAACCCCGCCTGCCCGCTCACACAGTCACTCTTGATGTACCTCTAAACTCTACGATGCTACCGATACCTACCTAGGTACTTAGATTCCTAGGTACTTATGGTAACTAAGATCTTTCCACAAATCGCAAGCTTCTAGAAGCTCGGAATCCTACTATCATCATTAGAGCACCCCACCCTACCTACTTTGATCAGATTATAGATGCACATGACCACACCGGATTTGCTACATGGACATTCTAGACATACCCCTTGTACTACACATGTAGTAGAATGTCATTGGCCCTTCAATCACGAGCATGAAAGGTACATGCCTAGGTACATGCCTAGGTACATAAGAAACGCAATGGTCGCACCTAAAAAATGCTCTACAAATCAACGAAGGTATATTTATATTTTCCCTCCGCTCCCTCAATGTGCGAGCAGTAGGTATGAAGCTACGAAAGTAGAACAGCTACTCAAGTTGGCTGAGCTCTGTCGACGCTCATCAAAACAGACAAGCTCCAGATTATCTGCTCGAGGAATAATTTAGATGGCGTCCCCAAATGTATTTCCCTTTTCCTGCCAGTCAACTCGTGTTTCTCTCCTCAAAACAGCCCTTCAGTGCCTTGCGTGAATTGGCCATCATTCTCTCTCGACCCAGTGTGAGCTTCTCCTCTTGCCGGACTGGTCGCTTTTTCCCCTCCGCTTCACCGTGTGCTTGGAGTTGCCGTTGCATTCTTCTAAGTCGTACCACCACCCCACTCTATGTTCGCGTGTGTACCTTCGGGGTAGTAGAACGCGACGACGGCGATGATGATGTACGTCGCACAGAGCAGTGCACCTTCGAGGTAGTTGCTTCGTCCGTCCAGGATCAGGAAGTTGATGATGAAAGCCGACACGAAGAGACAAACCGTCTCGAACAGCGTGAAGTACAGTGTCATTTCGTGCCCAGTAATCCAGCCGAGAATGACCACAAGAGGCGTCAGAAACAAGGCGATCTGGATCGAACTGCCAATAGCAACGCCGATTGCCAGATCCATCTTATTCTTCATAGCCACGGCAACCGCCGTGACATGCTCTGCAGCATTTCCCACGATAGGTAAGATGATCAGTCCGATGAAGGTCTCCTTGATGTTACTTTCCGCCACCACGTCGTCGATCGCGTCCACCATGAATTCCGCACAGACCGCCACCAGAGCTGTGGTGATGAGAAGCATGACGATGGCGGCTGGCTGTGAGAGATCTTCCTCGTTCTCTTCAATGCCCTCTTCCTTGCGGAGCACAGCACCCACTGGAGGTTGCACCGTAAACAATTGACCAGGTGCCCGCTGAGATTGAACTTGATTCAGTCGTTCCGGAAGGGAATTGGTCCGGCGGATACCATATCTGACGCGCGGCACCGGTCCCGTAGGTATGGGCACGACCGGCATTTCTGTCGGATGCGTCGGATGCGTGAAGACAGGGGGGGCCAAGCTCTTAGCTACGGGCCGGAATGACAAGCCGCGGAATTTGTTGCCCGGTCTTTTGGGGTCGCTGGAAGTCGCAGTGAGCTCGACCGTGCCACCAACACTCGTAATCGTGTCCGCGAAGTCTACGCGACGTGGCTCTCCGTTGGCTGGATCGATATCTTGTACATCTTCTGGCATAAGACCCACAATGTTTTCACCATCAGCATGGGTTGAAGTTGGTTCAGTTTCCAAAGGTGTAGAAGTCTTTCGATGTCTGCGGTGCTTACGCTTGGACTTCTTGTGGCGGTGTTTGCGGCTGGATTTGACATCAAACTTTGGATCCTCCTCGTCAATCGCGACGTCACTACCTTGCGAGTTGGTACGAGGGAAGAATCCAACACCGTTGTGAGAGTCACCTGATCTGGAACCCTCTTGAGTCGGACTGGCGGTGAAGGAAGATGCGCGGTTTCGTGATGCTACATCCTCGTCGATAGAAGCCACGCTCGACTTTCTGCGCCGACGCCGAATGGCCCTCTTCATTCGCCTTCGTACAGTATCCCGAGAGTGGCCGGAGCCGTCAGAATCTGAATCTGACGAAGAGCTAGATTCCGAACTAGATGTATCGAGCCATGCCGCAGCGGGTCCGGGGGTGGATTCCTCATCAATGACATGCTGAGGAGTCGACTCATACATGTATGCATGGGACTTCAACTGGAACAAGAGATACAACACATATACCAGAAGGAGAATCTGGCGGTATACGCATCAATAAACGTAATTATGTGTGAATCAGAGGACTGGAGACTTACGATACTAGTGCCACGACTGACTTTCAATGACTCCTCGTCAGCCTCAGGGAGGCTCGTGAACGAGGCATGGAAGGCGGTCTGCATGATTTGTGGTTAGATGGGGACAATACCAACCAATTCAGCAAACTTACGGGCAGCACGAGACTGATCACACTAAGACTGAGTAGGCAGGCACTCATCTGTGTCACAGTGCTGTTATAGATCTGTCAAAAAATTAGAATTGTTGCGAAGCAGGAGATCGACTTTCTGACCTGTTCCCGGAATCGCAAGCCACCGAGGAAGAAGGCCATGCCCAGGATAAGTAACAAGTTTGCAAGAATTGACCCTAATAAGGAAGCTTGCACGATACGAATCTCATCCTGTTTGATAATTAGAGATGAATCCCAATGAAGTGTTTGGTTGTAGGGCTTTACCTTGACAAGTGCGATGCTACATAGTGGCGATGCCGTGTTAGCATTTATGAATGAATAATAGTTGCCCTGATTGTGAGGGACCAAAACAATCGAGCGAGAAGCTCCATAATGTCTCATGCAGCCTGGCATCAAATAGCTAAACTTACATGCTGCGAATTGAGTTAGCGATAGAGCCAAGCCTCCAAGAGCCCAAGAGTGGCCAAGACGGGAACTTAAAGCTTACAAGATGATCAATTCCACGGCGTTTCCAAAAGTGACGTTCAGTAGTGCACCGATAGTGTCACCCATCTTGCGAGCGACCGACTCGGTTGCATGGCTGAGGAGCGCAGCAAGGGGAATGATAGCTACAGCGTTGACACCGAATACAGCACCGGGGTTGATGCCAGGAATGTTCGCGAGCGCGATACCCACGGGAACAAAGACTAGGAAGACGTTGATCCAACTATGGAGGAGTACCTTCTTGAGGACCACGAAGAATCGTTTGACGATATTAGGTTTCTTCTTCTCATCGTCACTAGCGTTCATGATAGCCCCCGTCCCCTCAGCCTCAGATGCCTGCGCAGTTGAGTCGCCAGTATTCTGGTTATCCGGGCTCTTGTTTCTGGGGGGCTGCTTCTCGGCATCGCGAGAGGTGCTGCGAGTGCGGAGTGGGATGCCGTTGCTGGCATTTCTGCTTTCGGGTCGCAGTGTAGACGAGGCGGGGAGGTTACTCAAGGGAAGCGTGGGGGTGCTGTTGGACGCAGTAGGTCGTTTCGTGAATCCATACGCGTTGCTTATTGCCCAAGAGCGTATACGATCTGTATGAGGGGCCCGGTCAGACGAGGTTTTCTTCATCGATGTAGGATGCTTTGGCAAGTTCGACGCCAAGGTCGTTGGTGTTCTGTAGAAAGAACAGAGAAGAGGAAGCACAGTAGTTTGGAGATGGGAGAAGTAAGGCTAGATAAAGGTGGAAAGGTGTGGAGGGAATCTCGAGTAGCAAGGTCGAGAGACAGAGCGGTGGGGACGACTGATGACTTGTGTGATTGGGGGAGATTATTGAATGATCCAGCATGTAATCTGGGTTCGACAGGGACCCTGGGCAGTGCAGAGCTGTACGGCGTGGGATTGGTCCAGATGTTTAATCTACTTGGACGCTCTGATCGCCGCCATACATGCAGTCAACGCCGCTCTCCCACTCGGGATGTTTGGGTACACAAGCCGAATTGGCTATCACCATTTCGGAGTAGTCTGGTGGGAACACAGAGTTGTGGCTTTTCGCCTCGAAATTGTTACTGGCTCGGGGCTCTCCAGCGTCATCGACAAAGCCACAAGCGACCACGCAGTACCTCGTGCGGCTAGTCACGCAAGAGCTCGTGTTGTACTTGAGTCAGGGGTATCCCTGAGTCAGGGTTTTGCCTTCTAGGAGTTGCTCTGGTACCTGACGATGAAAAGCCACAAACTTCCAACCAATGTACCCAAGAATCAGGGTGAGTGTCTTGGCCTCAGTCTGAGTGAACCGAATACAGCTCCGCACGGTCCAGTAGGGTATTATTGGAGACAGGTATGCAGTGGAACAAGGCCAGACCAGTGTGGAACACGACCAGCCCGTTGGCAATGCCGCCTGTCTGTCTGCCTATCTGTCTGAAGCAGACAAGGCCGTGAGGGAGAAAGTGAATGGAGAGTGACAGACTAATCAGAAACAGACTCACGCATTCTGCCGCAAGTACAGAGCAGGCGGCCGGTAGAATGACCAACCCACGAATCAACGCTTGTACACCCGCGTCCGTACGTCGGTCTTTGATGGCGAATAGAATGCGGGATGCTGCTCGGTGATATCAGTATCATTCCGGTTTATAATCCGAGCTGAGGGCCGAGAAGATCTGTATGCAGAGAGTAAAGGTAAAAAGTAGACTCACCAATAGCGTTGATCAGTTGATCAGATGCTTATCCGTATCCGGTTGCAAGCAACGGAAACTACTGCAGATGCACGCGTGTATTCCGACGGCTTGCCTATTACTTACCCTGGTAGTATCAAGATCGCTAGAGGTGGTGGGGAATGGGAATGAATGGATTGACGCGTGGCAGTCTTGAACGCTGTTTGCTCCCTTCTGAGTCGACAAATCGCTGTTGGCAAGGTGCGCGCCGCGCACTTCCCCGTATCGAAGAGGAGGGAATGGGAAAGATGATAAGTAACGGAAAAGTCAGTTACTACCTAGGTAGTAGTAGTAGATGGCTGTTGATTGTAAGGACGAGAGAGACACCCTTCGGTTTGAACACAATTTGCTGGAAGTTTGTTGTTTACCGAAATGAGCCTACATTGGACCCCTTGGCAGCCAGTTTTTGGGACATTCTTGAGTTGGAAGTTGGAACCTTGGAAAAGCCCGTGTCGTCAGTCCAACGTCCGGATATCTCGTGCCGAGTCTACTATACATATCTAGGTACTTGCGTACTTGCCTATATGTGTACTTAAGTTGAGGTAGCAGGTGTGTGATCTATACATGATGACGTACTCACCGGCGCATCATGAGAGAGTATGGTAAGTGGATGGCATTGGCACCTGCCATCTTTCTCTTTCTAGATTCACTCTAGATTTCCCGAAGGCAATTAGGTATCCACTAGAACCTTGGAAGTATCCAACGTCTCCAGCACCCCAGGATCTTGACATGCCAAGCTTTCTGGCAGAGGAAACAAGCACACTCTCCCGGCTCTTGGGAGACTTGACTTGCCCTCGGGATTGATATATCGAAGTTTTCTAATATATCTATCTAGTTTGAATTGGATATATTTTATCTATAGGAAATATAAGTAATAAAGCCCGGATCCTTCTAAACCTAGGTACAAACTACTGGTCTGAATTTGAATAGACATCTCAGTAACGTCTCAAGTCCACCTGAGGTCCGTTATGTAAATATCCGAGAATGATATCCTCGTACATCGATATATCATCATCATCATCACCTCATCATAATCAACTCTAAGCACCCAGTAGTACTAGTACAGCGCCCAATCCCTTCCTCTCGATAAGGGCTCCCGAAACGCGTTCTCACGGTCTTGTATATATATACATTTACTCAGACAACCAACCTGACGATAATATATCCCAAAAGTCCGTCTCTAGATACATACCACATCCAATTCGACAGCTCTCCCCAAAAATGCCAAATCAATGACATGTCCCTATTCCGGTTGAATCTACTCATCAATCCAACTCACAAACCTCTCCCGTCTCCTAGGAACCAGCCTTACAGGCACGTGCGCGCCCCCGTGCAGCTTAAGCGTGACCAGGCTCGAGGCGTCCCGTAGCGTCTTTCTGGACCGCGCCGTGGCCAGGGCGTAGACGCGAGCGCGCTCCTCCCTGTCCATCCGCTCGATCGTCTCGTCGACGTCGCCACCGCTGTCTGCCACGAAGTCGTCCACCGCGTTCTCGAGACTGTACCGCTGGAAGATGACGGCCAGGGCGGCGACGATCTCGACCTGCGCGATGCGGCGGCCCAGGCACGACCGCGCCCCGTCCGAGAAGGGGATGTAGGACCCGCGCACCGGCCGGAACATCTGCGCGCTCGTGTCGGGGCCCGCGTAGCCCCCAAAGTCCTCCTCCGCGCCGCCGCTGCTACCGTCCGTCGACGACCCAACGTCCATGCTAGGCCGGAACCAGCGCTCCGGCACCCAGTCGTCAAGATCGTGCGCCTTGCCCTCCCTGATCCGACTTGGCTTCGCGGGCCAGTACCGCGGGTTCCGCTGCACCGCGGGCGAGACCAGGCCCATGTAGGTGCCCCTGGGCATGGTGTAACTCTTGCCATCGACGGTGACGGGCTGATCCTGGTTCGGCGTGACCGATTTCGGGACCTCGATGACCGGGGGCATGAGCCGTAGCGTCTCGTTCATGCAGGCTCCGAGCATAGAGGCCATCATGGCATTCACGTTTGCATCGTAGTCCCACGTGCTGGGGTCTGCGTCGCCCAGGATCGTGTCGATGTCCTTTTGCAATCGGCGCTGCACGGCTGGGTTGTTGGCTAACTCGAGTAGGGTGAAGTGAATGACATTGGCCGTCGTCTCGTGGCCAGCCAGAAACATGATGAATGCGTTTCCGATGATCTCGGAATCCTTCAGCTCCGTATTCTTCATGCCCCTGGCCTTGTCCTGTTTGTCCTGATATGAGGTCGCCACCAGCGAGCCCATGATGTCCATACCGATATCTTTATCCCCCTGACGCACGTCCTCTACCTTGTCATGCAAAAACTCTTCCATGTACGACTCGAAGTTGTCCCTTGCTTCCTTGGCTGATTTCAGCTTCTTCAACGGCACATAATCTGTTCCGCGGATTAGCTCTACTTCGCTCGCCGGGTTGACGGGACCTACTCAGTATTACTGTCGGGGTAAGCACCAGCAATAGAAGGTGGTGTAGGGTCGCTGCAATCGAATCCTTGAAGCTGAGAGTATGACCTTTAGGGACGCCTAGGCTGGCATACTTGGCTAACCTGGGATCTGTATCCGAGGCCAGGCTTTGGCCAGGCCATAATAATCGCAGACCGAACCCGACGTAGCCTATTATGTTCAAGGCCCAAGTCATGGTATCGTCCTCCATGGACCTGATGTTGTGCGATTCGCCCCGTTGCAGCCACTGACTCAGCATACCCTGGGTCTGCTCTACTGATTCGTGGAAGACCAGACCCGAGTTCTTCTCGTTGAACGATGCCGAAGTGACTTTCCGGTGCATGCGCCAAATGGCACCTTCGGTCGTAACGACATTCTCGCCAAACAATTTCAAGAGGGCGTATAAGAAAATCGGCTTCGGAAAGGACTCGCGTTTAGAAGTGAACTGATGGATGACTTCGGCATTGTCGGTATAGCCCATGAGCTGGGTGGGCGTCACCAGCAAGAAGGTATCGCCCAGCTTTTCGAAGGGCTCGTGGAGTCTTCGGTAATGCCAGTCTGGTATGCACACGCTGGGTTCGGTGGGATGTCAGTTTCTGGAACCAATGAAGTTCAGGATCGGGGGTGTTCCGTACTCAGCGACGTTCTCCCAGTACTTTCTCGGCACCAGCAGTTTCCATATCGCGATCCATACAGGTGCCAGGAGTTGCGCAAAGGGATTGACAGGGTTGATAGCTGAAAAGTGGTCAACATCAACACCGGAAAGTCTCGATAGTTGTCGAGACTCACGAACAAGATAGTATGGTAGACCCGAGCTCTTGGCTAGCGCAAGATTCCTTCTCATGCCTGACACAAGCCATATCATTGCCCAGCAGGCAAGGGCTCCGAAAAGCAGAAGTATAGAGGAGATCATCTCGAGCGAGTATATCCCGCTTATGTACCTCGTCCTACCCTCAGTACTTTGTAGTTGAAGCCAGTGATATCTTCTTGTTTTGCACTCTGACCACGGACGGTTAGATTATTCAAGTCGCCGTAATGGTAGCAGTCGGTTTCGCCGTCGTCGTCGAGGAGTCCTCGTTCGTGGAGCGATACGCAGCGCATTCGATCGACTAGGATGATCACGATACGTGGTCCTTTCGCAACCGGAGTTTTAAGGCACTTTAGCCTGGTAAGTCGGAAAGAAGCAAGAGAGACGACAGGGCAGACATCGTGGCAGGCGATCGGGCGAAACGCACTCTGGCATTTTCTGGTATACGGTCAGTGGCAGGGTGGTAGGGACAGTGTTTCGGATCGCTCAGTTACCGCACGCTAAGAACTCCTCCATGCATATATGTGGGCTGAGCTGCAGGTGGGCAGATGGGCTAGACCTGAGGGATAGGACGTCATATCGATCCTACCTAGGTACCTAGCGCTAGGCCGCCTCTTTTCCCCTTTGCCCCTTTATTATTAGGGAGACTTATTTTTAAAGTATTCCCTCCTGGTGCCTGGGTTCCGTTATGAAAGACCATCTCATATTCGCATGAGGGTCTGCATATGTCAAGTAAGTACCTAGGTACACAAGTATGGTATATGGTGAAGAGCTTCTAATCTATCTATTGGAACTGGTTCAGTACCCAAATAGTCCGGCGGCTTCATGTCACCAAACACATAGGCATTCACTCAACCGATGCAATATTGTATGAATATATGGTAGGCATGCAGCACTGTCAAGTCCAAAATGCTTTCATTCTTTGTCATGTACACCCAGCTAGAGTTTGATAGACAAGTCCCAAGCATCCAGTGCCACCGCAGCTCCAGTCAAAGATAGAGCATATGCGATCAATATACCCATGGCTCCCGCTGGCCCAACATCCAACGTCGGCACCGTCATATTTACCAACCCCGTCATTAGATTGGCGAGGAGGAACACCGCCAGCCCATTCCTGTTGTAGGCGCGCAGCACCTGACTCGTGGCCGCCTCGTACGTTTCGCGCTCCGTCTTGGCATCCGTCGCATGGTAGAATGATGGGAAGAAGACGGTCTCGACGATGCAGCATATCAGCAGCTGAGCCGAGTTGAAAGCTGCCGTCCATAGAATGTATGGAAGGTTGGCTAGTCGGCGGGATACATCGAAACCAAACCCGTAAGAGTAGTTGGTCGTAATGAAGTAGAGGATCGACCAGATGCCCGACCAGGCAGCCATGGTCAAGAGAAGTCTCCTCCGCTGAGCACCATTGCTGGATCCACCTCGTGGGCTGATGCTTCGAGGAAGGACGAACATGCCGGTATCCTGACCCGCTAGAAAAATGGCCAAATAACCCACAAAGCTACACATCCCCTCCCTATTCATAGAAAACAAGTCTATCCGCGGCGCGGTCAGCATGAAGGCCTTCAGAGAAGTGGCTTCCAGCACTATCTGGTAAGCAACACCCAGGATAAGGGCCAAGATGGCGTAGGATGGTACGACCTTCAAGGCAGATTGGAAGAGGGCGACAAAGGGCGGAAGAAAGCCCAAGGTGAAGAAGAAGTTCCAATGAACGCCGTATTCCGTCACATGCTCTGCGTAGTCGAGGCCTTTCACACTGACTAGGCGGATGACACCAAGTACCAACAACGGAAACGAGTGGCGCATAGAGTAGATCAACCTCTGATGCAACGGCGTCGTGCGCCCCTCAGCCCGTTCTCTCAGCACGGGGCGCGCAGCCACTACTCCGGCAGAAAAGACGAAAGATCCCACGCCCACGTCCATCAGCGAGGTACCCCATGTTTCCACCTTGGCGAACCTCCGGGGGAATATCCTAAAATCGACCGCTAGGATGGCTAGACAGGTCATAACCAGCATAGATCCCCTGTATGTGGTCAAGAAGGGCTTGGTGGAGAGGGTGGCGAGCGCTCCGGGGGACCTCTGCGATTGCGCCTGGGGAGGTAGCTGGGGCTTCTTTTTAGGCGCGAGGGGATTCGGAGGGAGGGCATATACGAAGATAGCCGGGACGAGAAACAGGCCGCATAGCAGTAAAGGGGTGTTGGAGTAGAGGGTTATGGCAAGGAGAGGCGCGGCGACATTAAGGAGGAAATCGACGAGGAAGCTCAGAGGCTTGTAGGGCCTGAAGAAGGACTGGCGAGATTGCAGGACGGACCAGAGAAGAAATGCGATCTGGAGGCAGTGGAGTCAGCGTGTGGACGGATGGCAAAGATTCAGATTTCGATCAGTCGCATACTGGTCCGACCACAGTCACATAATTGATCTCAGTGACTGAGCCTCCTGACAGGTTAGAGACGAAATCCTCCTTCAGCTGCTTGTAAGTGCTGGAGTTGGACGCCATCTTTCTCTCGCGATCACGTAGCTAGGACCTGTAAGTTGTGGTACACGGCAGAGGAAAATACAAGGAACATCATCAACTATGAAACCAAAGGGGGACGAGCATGACGTCGCGAAGGGAAAGGGGGCGAGGAGCCGGGTGTGTATATTTATTCTGAGCAGTGGTCAAGTCGATATCTGATGTGTTGTTCAGACTTGTAGGAACTTCCCAGGCCCTGCCAGAATAAACGGACCGTGTGGCTCAATCTGATATGTGGCTTGTGTGGCGTTTTCTCTTTAAGTAGAACGCCAGGGTCGCTTTCAACAACGAGAAATAATCACATTTGATAGACGCTGAATATTGGTCTTTCAGGTACCTAGACATGAGAATACCAGAAGATACACACGCTCCCGCGGTTGTTTCCCAACTAAGCTTTCTTTGTTCCGCTCATGCTGCTTTGAAGGGACTTTCTTGTCAACCCATTGATTGGACCGACTTCCCTTGCAAAACTGAGGTCTCGATGCTTCGCAGAGGCTGATACAAGCTTCCAACCAAGTCATTTTTCTCCCTCCTTTTCCCCTTTTGTCCTCATTAGTAACGAGTCACTCAAGGACGCCATGTTGCTGCGACGCCAAACCCGATCGTGCGACAGTGTTTCTGTGTCTTCTTTCTTTACCACCGCGACCTTTACAAACGCTATGGGCTCTCCTCAACACACCAACCTTCTTCACGCTGGCAACCATTATGACTGGTCCTTTGACTCAGCCAACGCCCCTTTCACAATGAGAAAGAAGTATCATAATAGAGCGTTTGTCCAGATGTAGCAGAAAAAGGTGTCAATATGAACGTCAGCCCGGGGTTCTCAAGACACTCTTAACACATGCCTGCTTCCTCTATTGAAATAACTTCCACTGCCTGCCGTAAACCAGAGCTCTCCTCGACTTACAAACAGCAAGTGCCTTGTTCTTATTATACTCTACAAGTTACTACTCAATGACAAGCAATGTGAACATCACGAGGCGTCAACCTCTCGAGCCTCTTTGGACGGGATCAGCGCCTGGCCAGATAGTCATCCGAGCAGCGACCGGCGACATGATGTCTCCTTCGCCCATGTCTCCCAACTTTCTTCCCAGCCCCAGATACCCTATGACCTATAACAATCCACTCTGGAAACACGACCGTGAGCTGGTGAAGAGCTTCAACACGAGGACTGGACACTCGAGCCCGGCAACTCCGACGTACTCGGCCCTTACCGAAGACCAATCACCCTTGGTCTCGAAACTGGAAGAGATGGCGGAATCACCACGGCGTGGGATTCCAACCGGTCTACCATCGCCGCCCTCTCCCTATATTTCAACCCCGAGAGTGTACTCCCATAGCCAAGCGGTGCCGAGCCCACGAGGTCCTCACAGTCCAGCATATCACCAAGCTTATCGATCAACCACTACGACCAACTATCGTCTATCCACATCCACGGCATCACCATCGACACCCATAAGCTCCGGAAGATTGAATCAAGAGCAACTGAGGGCATGGGGCCGCGTTTGCTTTGACGACGTGAAGACCGCGGATGCCTTCATCGTAGCTAGGTCTTTACGCAGGCGCGGGGAGAGTCTCCCTCACTCGCCGGAACAAGCCGCATTATCAAGACAGAATACACCTAACAACCGTTCAACATTCCGGGTCATCGTCCAGCCCCGAGGCCAAGGCAGACGCCCGTTTCTAATGCAGCGTAACCTCGACGTCGAAGCCCTGAGATCCGGCGTCAAGAGCCCATCCAGACAATCCGGCCCCGATGCGGCACGCGGCGCTCCGCCGCCGCCGCCGCGAAGATGCTCGGGCAGCGTTCGGTCCAGCGCCCTCCTTCGACAACACGATGATAGCAGAACTTCATTCGAATATGAGGGTCTGATAAGAGATGCCAATGCCGTTCCCATCCGTACGTTCTCTCCCCTCATCTCCTGCTTTCACATCAATAGATCGCGATGAAACAGAAAAAAAGCTGACCCGCAGCGAACCGATGACAGACACGAGATACGCCCGAGCGCACCTCCCCGTCCTGGCCCATATCCTGCTGTCGGGCCACGTGCGCAAGGGCGACATCGTCTACCTCCCGCTGCCGCATGCGGAGGTCTGGCGCGAGACCTTGCGGTACGTGTACACGGGCGACGAGGCCGGGCCGTCGCCCGCGGTCCGTGAGAACATCCTGTACCTCGCCGGGAAGGTGTGAAGGCCGGCTCGTCTAGTCAATCCGCTGATCTTGAACGTATAAAGAGCAACTTAGGAGAGAGACGTGGTGGGAAAATGTCTACTCGAGATATGTAATCAATAATCCCACCCGCCTCGGTCCCGGGCCAGGCAGACAGAAGGAAAAAAAAAAAAGAAAAAACAAGTAGACAGACCAAAACTCAAACATGTCTGAGAAAAAGTTTCGTCTATTCTAGCCCACGTTATAAAACTGTCACGTATCCCCCAAACTGAAAAGAAGAAGCTCCCCTTGCTTCATCGGAACATAGAACACATAGCCCATGCCTCTTGTGTGATTCACGTGTTATGTAAAAGGAATGTTAGGCTACTTACATATGTAGTCAGGTGAGTGAGTGAGTTTCAATGTCGGCAAAGACGTAAGTAAATATCATATGAATCAAAGTCGTCCTCTTCTACTCCGAGGTTTAATCTATCTCTGTCATTGTTGTTGTTCTTGTTGTTGGTTCCCTTGACGTTCTCCCCCCTTTTGTTTCTTTAATCGCGGGTCGTCTCGAGCCGAAAATTCTCACGAAACAAAATGCTAAAAACACAATTGCTTCGCTTCAATCAAAATCAAGCGAGAAGCAAATATTACGTCAATTAAGAGAGGGAGACACAGAGAGACAGAGAGAATCAGAATCAAAATACCAACACAACACAGCACGATCAAAAAAATCTCAAATGCTCAACATTTATTACTCTCCTCGGTTCAGTTATCTCTCTCCCCCATACCCAACTGTTTCACCCCTTTTTCCTTAATCAATGCTCATCCACGCAAAGGCTGATAGGGATCCCGCGATGAAGAGCGCCGTGATGATGCCAGCGCCCGCGCGGTCGCCCGTCGTGAGCTCGGCAAACGTCGTGACGAGGGGCTCATCGGAGCCGGCGTTGATGTCACCCTGCGAGGTGCCGCCGGTCGTGTTGGTCAGAGGAGGGTCGAGGTCCGGGCTCAGCAGGGAGATCAGGGCACCCAGGACGTTCATCTGTTGACCGGCGCCAACCTCGTTGTCGAAGACGCCCGACGACCAGTGGAAGCCACAGAAGCGGCCGTTGTCGCCCCCCGTGCACTGGTTGACGGCGGCCTGGGTCGACTTCTTGAGGACCGGGTAGAGCGTGTCCCGCGTATAAGGGGCCAGGATCATCGTCTGGCCCATCCACCTATGCATGAAACCCTTGAAGGACTCCATGTCGGCATTACAATTATTCGGCTCGCAGGACGGCTCAATAGCTATGTCATTTTCGTCGAAGAATACTTCGAGCATGCGGCCAATCAATCCGTCGATACGGTCTTTCCAGATCTGTTCGCCGTTGGTCTGGTAGAACATGCCATGTCAGTAGGGGGCTCTGCTTCGCATCTTCCGGATGGAGCAAGCTGCTATATCGAGCCACTAAAAACAAGAGATAAAAATCCAGGAAGCGAAGGCAATGTGGTAGTACGCCCTATCAGGAGAGTAGAATTTTTCCTGGAGTCATCATACAAGAAATTCCGACTTACGTGATTGTACAGGAATGCACAGCCCTGTAATAACATGGCGGCATTGTATGAGAACTGGGCCTTGTTAATATCAGTGCAGTCGGGAAGATGAGCACCATCGTAGACATCCCAGACATCGTTGATGTAGCCAAGTCTTTGGATCAGCTCGAATGTCCTGCCAGCCAAGTCCAAATACGTATCGTTGTTCGTGTAGCGAGCAAGACGGGCACCGATGTTGAAGTAACAAGCATTAGCAACGGCTAGTACGAGTAGGTCAGCACACGCATCCGTACGTTTTCTCTCGGCATCCCGCCGCACACAAGCTCGAGGAGTTTGTTTGGTATGGGGGAATAAGGCCACGCTTGACATACTGTTGATGTAGTTGTATCCGTTGTTGGAAGGGTAAACCTGCCACCTGAGACCCCATTCGCAATTTCCGTCCGGTACGCGGCGATCCTCACTCGTCTGTTCGTTAAAGACTGCTTGGGCTAGTGCCAACCACTGGGCCTCGCCCTCGGGCGGATCAGTGAACCCGACCTCGGCGGATATCAGGGCGGTGAAGCCCCAGAAGGCCTGGTCGTCGTTACCCATGGAAGCACTCCAGTTGGCAGGCATAAAGTCCTTTTTGTCGCCGGTCTGGAACAGAATGGCCTCGTAAATGACGTCGTCGAACTGCGTATCGCCGGTTGCATGTCTGTAGTCTAGCAGGGCCCCCCACATGGCACCTCCCTGCCACCAGTAGTAATCACCATCGGGAGGAGGTCCAGGTAGGATACCGGGCACCCAGCCTGGCTCATCGCCACGATAGAATGTGAGAAGATCTGTGGCCACGTTGGCGGCTGCTTTTTTGATTGATTCTGTAATTGAGTTTCGATGTTAACGTATGTACTTTGGATCTGTAGTATGATCGGGCAATAAGGAAGACGTGGCGACCATGCTGCAGATGCCGATTCGAGGCGAGGGGAACCAACCTTCATCGTCAAGATTCACCTCCAAAGCCCCGAAAGCTCGATTGCTCAGAAGACCTAGAGCGGCCAGGAGCGGTGTTGCTAACCTCACCATCTTGACGGTGGAGGTGGATATAAGTATCACAGTACGTATCAGAGATCCGGTCGGTCAATCGGGTTCCTTATAAGTCGGGATGTAGTGAATGAATCGAGGAATCGGGAGAATGGGGGTTTGATCCACCAGAAGTGGAAGTTGGTGGGTTCAGGGACTCTCGTGTGTGTGTTGAGTTGTCGAGCGTGGACAGAGCGAGCGCGAGTTGGGCTTCTACCTAACCTTAGGTAGGTGTAACGAACGGTGGGAGTTGGGCAGGCGAACTCGAAATCAATGATGAAATGGCATTAGACGTGAGCGACACACAAAACACGCAACACGCAAATGAGTATCAGAGGGAAAAGCAGGGAAGCGGTGGATAAGGAGCGACTGGAGATGAAGGAAAGAAAGTGTCTTGGCCAAGCAATGCCCAGACCGAGATGGTGGTGGTTTGTGTTTTGGCGGAGGGTCTTTATTAGGGGAGGGGGGGTTTGCTGCCACCTGCCACCTGCCACTGCTTGTCCAGATGACCAGTCGCTTGCTGCGTGAGGAGGGAAGGAAAACGGGCAGAACGGGAAGGGTGATGGAAAAAGGGAAAAAAAGGGGGCCAATTGCAGAGTAAGAAGAATACCAAGACTTCGCAGCATAGCCGCATTGCCATTATTAACCTAGAATGATGCCAAGAGCCTCTTGGCCCGTTTAGATACAGGCCGGTACAACAACACACACACCGTACCTACAGTACATATTTTTCTGTAGACCATTTCCGAGAGAGACAGACATCCGTGGATATCTCGTATCCAGATTTTAAGAGCGCTGGTTATCCTCTTGGGCAGGTTATCTCGTGATGCTTCTGGCAGTTTACACATAGTAATATACCATTAGTAAGATCGTGAGTCTCTTTGTACTCCCATAATCTCTAGTAGGTACCTAGGTACGAAGTACTGAGTTCATGCCTGCACCCCTGAAGATCTTGGCAGCTAAACCAATTTTACCCCGCCAAGGGTACAGATCCCACTAAATTATTAAGGGCGCTAATCTACTATGTACTGAGTAGGAGCAAGATACCTAGGCGTCAAAGTCTGGAGCCCTTTTACCCAGTGCCAGGGGAAAAAAAGCAAAAGGTGACGACATTAATAAATAAAAAGGGCACCTTATGATATGTTTCCCTATTTCATATTAAGTCTTCCAGTATGCGATTTCGCAAAAGCCATATCCGACCCCGTGGAGTACTTAAGCAACACAAGGCAAGAAATCCGGAGAGAAGGCGATCGTCCTCCGGAGTCCATCGGTTTCGAGGATGAGGCTAGGTTATTAGATTGACTTAAAATAATAAGGAGTTGTCGCGGAGCCCCGGGGGGTTTCTCACTGTCCCGGTGGAACTGATTATTCAGATCTACAAATCCATTTATAGGTGGTGCGCATCGTCACTTTGGTCCAAAGAAAAGAAAAAGAAAACATCATATCAATATTCAACCACATACAGCTTCCATCCTTTGGTTTCTGACCTGCCGAGTGTACAGGTCAGGGGGTACCTGATGTCGACCATAGTACGAAGCTATCATCAATCACAAAAGCATTGGGGGTCAGGCTTGTTGTATGCCCACGAAGCCAACCAACTACTTGTCGAGTCAAGCTTCTCCTATCATCATCGAGAAGATGGAACTTGTTGCGTGATTGCTTGCTTGCTTGCTTGCTTATGCTACCAGATGAACCACAGAAAAATCCTCAACCCTCTCTCTCTCTCTAACGCAAGACGAGGCAAAAATAAACAAAGCTTTGTATTTCGCAATCCATCCTGTCTGTCCATCAAGGAACCCTAACTGAGTTCTGAAGCAATTGTGCCGAGGTGAGTCAGGAAAACCCAGTCGAACCTATAGGTAGATAGATAGATAGATCCCTTTGAGGAACCTGAATGATCATGGATGCCGCCCGCCCCTATTTCCCCTGTGCTCAGCTAGGCCGTTCCCCCCGCCCCCCATTGAGGTTCCGTGTTTTCATGAATGAATAGATGCAGCCAGGGAAATGAAATGTGCAAACCAACCCCTTATACCGTAACGCCGTGTCTGATCTGTGTTCTTCGTAATAGCAGTCGTGAATGTGATGTGGTGGTATCTCGGGCGCGCGTGCGCGTGTGTGTATGTCTGGGTGGGTGTGTAGGGTATATGATGTATATATGTGCGTGCGTAGGTGAGTATACCCCTTGGTATGTGTATAGGTTGACCACGCGTTAGGCAGGCTGCACGAGTGTCAATCCATACATATACGTACTTTTCAAATAAGAGAAAAGCTCTGCAATTCCCTCGAGTACGTGAATGTGGAATTTGGCTGTGGTATAGATTCCACGGTCTGTCCAGGTCGTCTTTGAGCCACTTTGGCTAAAAAAACCACCAGCGTTATGGTGTGTCAATCAGGAATCAGCGATTCTTGCCCACTCGCAGCAGCTTAGTCCGCAGCCAAAGGATGAACATAGTCCAGGTGCCCTGCGTCTTCTTCTTAGCTGTGTTCCGGCGCTTGGTCGACTGAAACAATACGTCTTGCGCGCCCCCAGCCTCATGTCCGAACGCAGGCGGGCTCTGTGGGTTCATGTGGTCGTAGCTGCTGCTTGCGAATTTCTCGGGCTCGTCCATCATGGGCGTGGACGTGTTCTTTCGCGAGGTGCTCGGCCGCGTTGTCGTGAGCGACAGGCTCGGGCGGGACATGGACAGGCTGGGCCGGCCACTGCTCGCGATACTGACCTTTCTGCTGTGTTTCCCACCAGCACCACCGCGCGATGGCAGCGCCTCCTCCAGCTCGGCCATCTCTCGCCTCGCCTGGGCCGCCATCTGCTCCTTTCGCGCCGCCGCGGCCTGCCGCTCCATCTCCTGGGCTCGCTTGTTGTCTGCGCGCTCGCGGCGCTTGATCTCCTCGCGTGCGTACTTCTCTTCCTTGGCTCGCTCCTTCATCTCGAACTTACGGCGCGCTTCTTTCAGGTGGTCCGCGCGAGTGGCCGTGTCCAGGTCCGACTTGGCGCGCAGGCGAGGAAAGCCGCTTGCATCTAGCGACGTGCGGAGTGGGGACATGGGTGCTATCGAGTTCTGAGGCGAGGTTATGCTGACGGGAGAATCCAGCGTATGGTCGAGGTGGAGGTCGGAGCGGCTAGATACGTGTGCCAGGCGCGAAGATTGTGCTGGGGCGCTTGAGGCAGTTCGCGAAGTATTTATTCGGGGTGGAGGCTGTGGGTTGTTGATTTCCGTAAAAGAAGAGGTACGTTGGCTGGCGAGCGACGGACGTCGGGGGTTGAGACTGGATTGGGAGTGCGAATACGGGTTCATGATCTGGCGGTGGTTGTGAAGGCTATTGTTATGACTGGAGGGGGTCTCGCCGTAGTCTATATCGTCGACCTCGGTGATGGTAGGTGAGTAATCTCGGTTGTCAGCGAAAGAGGCCAGTGAATTGGCGTACGACAGCGGCGGGGTCGAGGTCCTCGGTGTTTGTTGAAAAGGATGCACAAACGTCGCTCCAGCTTGTCGAGGTGCGGGAGCACCACTCCCACAACTATTCGATGTTGCGACGGAAACGTGGCTGGTGCCACTCATCGATCGCGAGTGGTTAAATCGACGCGAGCTCGCAGGCGCGACGGCCTCGTCGAAGGAAAGGCTCACGTCTTTCGCCGACCGCGCTCCGTTGACTGGCAGTTCATAGAAAGGCCTGGACGATGCTGTGGTGTCTCCCCATCCAAAGTGACTAACCTGATCTTCCTGGTCATTCCAACCTCGATCTAGATCCAGCGAGGTCTTTGGGGAAGCATGCGGCCATTTCTTCAGTATCGGCCTGACGACTGCCTTCGCCCTGGGTTTGCTGATCTTATTGCCCGGACCATGTGAGCCGAAAGCCGATATCGTGTGTAGGGAGGTCATCGTGAGCACATATATATATATACCTAGAGGTACTGATAGATATCTAGGTGTTTAGATACGACTACATATGTATATAGTCATATATAGGCGTGGTGTAGTGATGCGGTGCGGGTTGTCGAGCAGCACCTGAGCAAAAGGGCTCGCGAGCGACCGAAAACGGTATCACGGGAAGGAAGACATTGGATAAAGCGAGGATTACGCAAGACGAGGGCTAAATGCATTCAGTGAGCTTTTGTCGAGGCTGCCAAGATGAACGAGTTGCGAGACTCAATGAGGCCGAAAAAGTCTTGTTAAGATATGGATGGGGTAGCACCGCTGGTTGGCAGCCGTAGTAGGTGTCGGTTTGTGTTTATTATCTTGTTGGTGGTTATCTTCTTGTCGTAATGACTGAATGACAGAATGAATGCGCCTTTTCTTGAACTGCGGGGGCGTCTGGGATGGCTTCAGGGATGGATGGCTTCAGGGATGACTTCAAAGAGGAATCGCGCAGTTGTTAGTTCAGGTTGGCAGCGTCGGCGAGACGGGAACCCGGGAACAAGCGACGAAGTGAGTGAGATTCAGTGAGTGAGATTCAGCGAGTGATGGGTGATGGGTGATGCAGCGACTGAGATGGGCCGGATGTTCGGAAGAGGTGGAGAAGTAGGAGATTTGGAAGACGGCGTAGATACCGAATAAGCTAAGTACTTGAATCATGGAATTGATTGAAAAATTTGAAATTGAGGGAATCGAGATGATGAGATGATCACGCAGTCAACTCTTCTTCTTATTAACAAGTTTTCTCTCCTCCTCTCGTCGTTGTAATTATAGAAATAAGGAGGCGGAGTGCGTGCGCATTCTGTACCAAGTATTGAGAGGTTGAGAGAGTGGAAGGAAGTGCGGAGTGTACGGAGTAGATAGCCACATGAAAGCCTTCATCCGTCACTAGATACATACCAGGGCTCGGGCTGTGATTAGACAAAGTAAGTTGGCGGCGCCGGTACGGTGGGCAGTGCCAGTGTTGTTGTTGTTGTTGTTGTTATTGTTGTTGGAATAACAAGAGGAATGAGGCCAACAACGACGATGGCTGGGTTTGCTGTAAAATCATCAGCCTCATCAGCTCTCACTGATGTCGTTAAAAGTTCAATGGTACTATTTGATTCAACCTCAACCCCTTCAGCGTATGCATGCATGGCATGTGCTGCTGCTGCGTGGATGGGAGAGAATAAGAACAGTTTCGACCTTCTAAAGAGGGGAAGATAATCGGCAGCTGGACAGGGGTCCCCCCCGACACTATCGATAGAACTAATAAGCCGACGGGCTTGACGACGGACCAGTCAGAACATCTCGCTACGATAGTCGGGACGGACTCTGGAATCTGGAGTCTGGATGGATCGACAGAAAAGGCCGTGAGCTGAAAGAGATAGCGCCGAGACCGCCGGTGAGGAGGACTGGGAGAGGAGTCTGGAGCGGGCTGGGCTTGGCATCCATCATCATCAGGTATCATCATCCAACCACTGCGACGAACTTGAGCTTCTCTTCTCCTCCTCCTCCTTCTCCTCCTCCTGCTCCTGCTCCTGCTCATTATTCCCCCCCCCCCCCCCCCCGCCATACTGCTTTAAATCCAAACAAACTTCTAGGACTATTCGGGGAGCATCAGCGGAAAGAAAACCCAATAACCCCCCATCTGAGACGCACCCGCCAACGCCAACGGTAGTAGAGACAATGATTAGGTTAATGCATGTATCATCTACCTACCTCTACTACCCCTCACCAGCCAATCCATCTAGGTGACGAGAATTCTGTGCCGTCTGTGGTGAACAAAGAGTGGAAAGCCATCACGATACCAAGTCAACCTTGGGTACGTAGTTCTATCGACATGGACGCCCAGCGACCTTGTTCACTTCATTATTCGAAAAAAAAAAAAAAATTCGCACAGCGCCGATTCCAATGTCCATGAGTAATGCTGTTCCACCCGCCCCGCGGGTCCCTCAGCGCCGGATTGCTTTAGACGTCATCCCGATGAACATCATGAACATTATCGACATTGTCAATATTGATATCATCAACATCATCACTCTCAGACCTACCAGCTTTTTTTTCCCCTCCTCATCCTTTTCTTTTTAACTCACCTTTTTTGCACAGTTTCATATCTATCTATCTATCTATCATGAAGAATAGCGTATGCATGTGTGTATGTATGCATACTATTAGCGTTCTCTCGGACCCCCCGTGCCTTAGGCGCGACACGATGTAGGACTGGTGTGATATATATACAATATGTATAGTAGGTAAGATCTAGGTAGGTATGAGGGAAACCTGGGGAACTTTTCGGTCTGGAACATACCATACCTACCATCTCGAATCCTACTTACATACATGTACTGCCATAACCAACCGTTGGGCGCTCGAGGCCCCCCATCCCTAGAAAGAATCGCCGGCCGGCGGGGAAAGAACATCCATCGTACAACACGAACCCCCAGACAATCCCAGGCCTAAACCTTGAATGTTGAGATACCCCTAATCGTAGTGAAACAATTCTCCTGATGGTTTATTACACCCACTGTACCTAGGTAAGTAGGTGTTGTTCACCTTCACCCTCCTCCCCCCCCCCTTTCTGCTGTTTAAGTTCTCCGTTTCGGAGGGGGAGGGAGGATTTGAGGGGGGAAAAAGACCATCCCGCTTTCGGCGCACACAGCTATAGGTAACTCTAATAAGTAGCTCTCTGGTCTGTTCTCCTAGGTTAATAAACAATCCCCAGGTTTTTCCTGCTCAAGCCACCACCCACCAAATATGAAACAAGAAGGCGGGATCCATTGTCTGCCCACCACGGTTCCCGCCTCCCCGCAGACGACAATTTTAAGTTTACGGTAGACATATTTTCGTGTGGCGTACACACACAGATATAGATATACAGAGAGAGAGGGAGAGGCGGGGGAAAAGCATGCCATTCCGTGGATAGTAGTGGAATTGTGATGAGGATGGAGGGAGGTTTTGTGTTGGAAGTAAAGTCAAGTGAAGACATCGTGCCCTTCCGCCCCCCCCCCCCCCCCCCCCCCCCCCCCTTCTTCACCCTCATTCTGTCCACATATATACCTCTGATAGTCATATCTCCTGTCTCTACGAGCGGCTTTCTGTCAATGGAGTTTTCAGATGCGTATGTCAGGATTGCTGAAGAAGACTGAGGGCCTATTTACTTCCAGACAAAAGAAACAAAAAACAGATTACTCATCCCGAAGAAAACGATCGTGATTCTCCAAGCCTGTGGCATGCGCTCCACAGGTCAAGATCAAGACGATAGAAGAAGCTATCACGACGAGAAACTTCGAGCGTCTGGCACCTAGAATATGGGAGGGGGAGTTTCCTTTGGGAGGGGGCGAAGGGAAAGAAAGAAGCCTTACCTGATATCGTTCTTTGGCCCCCTCCCCTCCCAGCCGATCCCGGTCTTCCCTGTCCGGACACCCTAGACTCTTACCGGAGAGAGATGCATGGGCGTGCGATCTCGGAATGACCGGCCGCAGACCCTCGAACAGTGAAGGGGAACTTGAAAAAAGCTTGGCGTGGGTTTTTCGTTCCGTACCTGAAGAGCCTCTTCGCTGGGGGTGGGGGGACCGCCGGGCCCGAAGGGACGTCAAACTCCTCACCCGTCCGGTGATCGGGGCTCATCCTCCGCGCTGATCGCCGAGTAAAACGGATGGATGTCGTGCGTTCTTCTGGTTGGCTTCCTAATGGAAAAGTTTAAGTAGAACGAGTAAGTTTTCGTACCTTGTTTGTTCTCTTCGTCGAGGCTAGTGATGATGAGCCGGAAGGAGAATCTATCCCTCCGAAGGCGTTTCCCCTGACGCCCCGACTCCCCAACCCCCCCTTTCTCGGCGTGGCATAACACGGCGACGCATGCTGAGCTTTCGGACTTATCCTCTCTATATGGGGTCATGCTCACTTGCCGCTTAGGGGAGGTCTTGCTGTCTGAGTTAGCATTTCAGCGGGCTGTAAACTAAAAGGGGGGGCCAGGAGCACTTCTCGGTATCTCGAACCTGGTCGACGACTGTTTGATCGCCATTGTCAGGGCTTCATTTCCAGAAGGAGGTTGATCTTTAGTGGTGTGCCGGATGATAGCTCGAGTGTATCTCATCGAGGGATGGCGATGGTGCCTTGACACACCCTTCTCCTCGCTACACCTAAGCAAGGTGTTTTGTTGCGCAAGCAGTCCATGAAACAATGCTTCTTCGGTTACATTGAACTTGCTCATGTAACTGTCGCATATGGCAATCGGCTCAACGCTGACCTTTGATATCCTTGAGAGGTGTATCGGCGCGAGCCCACGATCATAACACTCCCGTTCAAGTCCTTGTAGCCGCGCTCGTGAGCGACAGACCATGTCGACCTGCGTGTTGGCTTACTGTCTTCCTGGTAACAGAACGCTACTCCAGCAGAGATATAAAGGTCTTCTTTCGCTAGGCCCACGCGGCATATGCAAACAGCTGAGCTTGACGTCCATAGGTTGTCTCAACCATGATGCATGCAATACGTAGCTTCTTGGCTTGGTATACGCTTTGCGGAGAGGATCATCGCCCCGGCGCCTTCTCTCTGGAGCATCGCAAGGAGGTACCGTCGATGTATAACTAAGTACCCATGGTATTTGATCAGCGCTGTGTGCTGTTGCTTCTGCACCGCACATTCCGTGGTCTTCTAGAACTGCCAACCTACCCCTGGGGTTTCGAAGATAGTGAAGATCATCATCCCCATGACCCCGTGCAAGCCAGTCTCCGGGGAGATGCTTAATGAGGATGAGGGGCAGGGTATTGCCAGGCCGTCGCCAACGTTCAATCTTGACGTAGACTCTTGCCAGACATCGGACCAGAAAGATAGTGCCGGATGTCACCCCCGTTCGCAATTGGAAATGACTTGACGGCGGATGCGCTCGCTATTCCACCCTAGGAAGGCCATTTGGCTGCATGTGGTGTTTTGCGGAGCAAGAACCAAGGTATGTTGGTCGCTGGGGAGGCTACTTCTCTGCGAGCGCCCCTGGGTTCGAGGAAGAGGGGATCCCTCCTCAGCCGCCGGCAGCGAAACGTCATGAGTTGGCACCCGATCGATGCTGGCCTCGCCACGATGCCGCGCAGTCGCCTCATGTTGCTACTCGAGATACGATGATGTCAAAATCGGCAGAGGAGTCTCGCCACATCCAGAAGGTACCGCTGTGCAAGACTTGCATTCTTAGAACACGATAGCCGTGAGCTTAGTAACTGGTGATACTCTAGGCACCAGAGACGGCGACAAGCGCCTGTAGAATCTTCCCACGATTCAGATTGGTGAAACTTTGTAGCACATGTTACGGATACTCTGCCCTTGCAGGAATGCTTGCCGTCCAGGAGTTGTTAACCATATGTCCGTGTGTAAGCTGGATGAGCTTGTGTCTGACGTCCTGACTGCCAGTCGCGCTTCAGCGTGGTGAAGTCGGCCATCCTGAGTTTGCAGACACAGTCATTGGTGGCTTACGGCACATGGCCTGGCGGGAAAAAAACGCGCTCTGCAGCTGGCCCGCCGAACCATACCTTCACTGCCAATGGAATTGAAAAATCGGTTGACGACGAGACGTATCCCAGGGAAAATAATTCTCACATCTGAACTTAAGATTGTCTGATATCATGCGGCAGGGACGGCGTGGGGTATTTTGTTTCTTCCGTGTACCGTGTGTGTGCGGTGAGTAGGCTCCTTACACGAGACGCATGCCTCCCTCTGTATGCAAGCTGCATTCGGCTGGTATGTACAGGCGAAGACTGTCGTACGGGGCCTCCGTTGAGACGGGCACAGCATGGCCCAGGTTTCTTGAGAAGACAAGCCCGCAGGGAAAGTAGCATGGTAGCTGCTGTATCTGGACATGTAGTAAAGGTGTGGACTTTATCCATAAACACAGCAATTCCGCCGCAGGTGTCCCGTGATGCACATCATCTCTGGTTGTCTCGTTCGGATGTGCCCTCATGCTTCCGCGAGGCCTGTCTCCCGCTGTGGGCCGCATTGGCATTTCTGTAATTCAGTCCTACATACGGAGTATAGGTGTCATCAAGGAATGGAGCTGCCATATATGGAGTAAAGGCGTGCCTGCGTGCCAATTATGCTGTCACTCGGACGGTCTGGGCGAGGCACAAACGGAGTTGGCGGATTCTCTGCGGAACGAACGACACCCAGGCCTCTCTCTCTCTCTCTTTGTGTGCGTGGTAACACTGGATAAGTAGGTCCCAACGTGCGGATCCTTCGGTATGGCAATAGGCGCATAGAAAATGACCGTCGCGAGTAACGCTGGGACACGCGGGCCAGGGTACTAGGTACATGTTCGACTCTATTCGGACAGACAGTCACGCCCATCAGACCCTATCGTGACTCCGGGAGAGGATACTCGATATGCCCGTTGGTGCACCAACGTATGTGATGGAACACCGCTCATCAAGAATGGATTCATCGGAAGAATTCGAACCTTCTGGTTAAGGTGACGCCCCGGGAGGGTGTGAAATACTATTAACCCAAGCACGGCCATCTAAGCGAGTTGCTTTGGTTGCACTTTTGCAAGGGGCTACCTACATAGTAGGTTCGTAAGTCCGACAATGGGATGGGTTAACGGGAAATTGGACATGGAGCACCAGTCTCCATCTGCTTCTCTTCCCCAGCTCACGTTGTCGCGATTAGCAGAAAAGACGCTTCAGTCTATTCTGAGGCGAGTTATTCCGTTAACAGATAGCCATATGGGAAGCGCGCATACCTCAAGCTTAGAGCCATTGGTCGCGACGGGGGGCCATAAGCACTCTTTTCCCAGCCCCTCCAGGTCCAGGCTGATGGCGTAGGTAGGTCGCGTAAATAATAAGTGCCGCTCGTTGGCTACAGGTAGCGTAGCCACTGGCCAGTGGCGACACATGTAGCATGTTTTTCTGTCACCTTGCGAGATCCTAGCTTGGATCCCGTTTTGATTGTGTATGCTACCTAGGCATCTGAGTGGCCCGGTTATGGAAACAATGTCTGAAGGAGCAATTCGGGGCCAGTTATTCTTAGATCCTTGAGGAGAGGATTTCCACCCTGGAGCTGATATGACCGGAGCAATGCTGTGTCCTCGGCATCTGTAAGTCACCAGAGTGCTTGTTATCAACTCTTGGTACTAACGCCGCCCTTGATCTGTAGCATACCATAGTTAGTAATGCCTCATGTCGCGCCGCAGTCAGTGTTTTGGTGATTTAGCTACCGTCATAGGTTATGTGCCTGATCCACGTAACACTGTTGTGTGTATTCGGGACAGGCGTGAGCTTTTCTGAGAGCCTCAATTTCGTGGCAGAACCTATGAAGATTCATAGTCTGCCCTCGCCGGTACAAAGTCGGACTAGAGCTTGTTGTCCTTCCTGATCAATACACCCAGATGCGTTTATCTCTGATTTTTACTACCTTGACCTTGGTGAGCAGGGACGACGAATTAGATGTTCTGTCAACCCTGTCGCCGGTAGGGATGGACAGGGCGGCCGACAAGCAGATGGAGATGGCCGAGTGCTTTCTCAACCCATGCTAGAGGCTTCAAGGGTGAGTCTGTATTCTCCACAATCACCATTGGCCAGGCCAATCTCGCACTAAGCAGGCCGCGGGAAGATCATTCATGATTGACAAGACGATGCATTGATCATCTGCGGTCCATGGCTCAGGTTCTCCCGTTTCGAATTTGACAAGGCGGAGAGCCTCATACGTGAGTAGAGATCGTCGAGGCTCCTGCGCCCAGGGTTGTCCGTACTCATAAGTATCGATCGGAAAAGCTCGCGTGGGGGACAGTGTCATGTCCTGAGTCCTGAGTCCTGACCGAGCTCACCGAATCAGGAATCTGCGAAGTGCGGTATGTAAGCGAGAGCTCACCGAGCCAGAAACTTACAGGCTTTGGGTGGTGGAATAGCGAGGGCCCGGTGAAGGGGGTCACAATGGATACTTAGGTAAATAACAGTATGTAGGAAAGAAGTAACAGCGTTGGACTCTCGTCACGACGGGACGAGTAATCTCCAGGAGGAGAAGCAGGCATGCCTTGTGACCGTAACCGGCATTGAGGTCCGTAGCTACTGCTACCTTGATCGCGCAACTACCTACCTAGGTACATAAAGTACTCATGTACATACCTAGGTACCTACCTAACCTATGTCTACCTGTAGGTAGGTAGGGAGCGTCTGGCCAGAGTCTGATAGTCCAGTACCAGGAGCGATCTTTAGTCTTGCTGTGCATTGAATACCTACATGTGGGTACTTAAGTAGGTAGTACCACACTTTTTCAACGTCCGAAAGGCTGCCAGGCTGGTTGCTCGGCGTTCAAGGTGGCAGCTAAGAATTCTAAGAGGACCAAGAGAAAACACTGACTGAAGGAAGATGGGCGACATGGCTGGCGTGTGGTCTGCTGTGCGAGTCAGATCAGAGGTTTCCAAAAAGACCAAGCCATGACCCGCCAGCCCGCTGAGGGCCGAGTTCAATGGGATCGTCAACCCTGAGCACATATGTATGTATGTATGCAGTCAACCCGATTCCGCATCGAACCAGAGAAGGATTTTTATTGTATCTCAGGAATAGATAGATCCCGAAGATGACCAGCATAAGTACCAGATTGCGGCCAGGTACCTACAGCCTGTTGCTGGAAGGCCTCGTCCCAAAACGTCGAGCTGCATCTGTGCCTTGAAATTACCAGCGTCATTCTCCACGTTTTTTCCTTCGCCTCCTTCTTATTCTTCATCTATTTTTTTTTCTGCCGCTCTGAGGCACGTACGATCCAGACTAGTTGGTCTGTGACTGGACCTGTTCGATCTTCGATTCCGATGATGCCTCGTCTCTGCTTATGTCACGATGATGGATCGTGGATGACCTCTCGTGACAGACTATTCTATAGTGGAGGAACGAGGTAGTTTGCAGCTCGATGTATCGGAACCCATGGCCATGGTGTGTACCTACTATGTAGGTATGTGATGGACATGGAGAACCACCCGGTTACCAATGTAGGTAGGTAGACTGCGGCAAGAGCACACAGTATTACTACTCATGATTTACCGGATTCAATGAGTCCTCATATGAGCAAGTTTTCAGTCTGCGAGTACGCTTCTTCCTGCTGTTTGGTTCTCTTCCAATACTTGTCAACTTTTTGCCGGAGTAGGGGTCCTCAAGCTGACCCGGCTCTACCCACTCCGATCTTTGAGGAAGCATAATATGTTCTTTCGAGCCTGCTTTGAAAAATGTGACGGTGGCGGCCAATGCCATTATGCTGATGACTAGTCCAGAACCCATTACGATGCCATTGAGGTCAGAAGGTTGCAGGCCGCTCCTCTGCAGCAATGCCCTGAGGACTGCGATGAAGATCAGGTATGGGGATTTGAGTCGTTTTTTTTTTGTCTTAGCCAGTGATGCATCCTCTATGTCACGATGCAACAGGTGTCCCTCGGTCTGTGTTGCCGAACATCGACGCTGGGCATGCTGCCTACCTACGTACGGTTACGTACATGATCGCACGGGGGAAGAGGTGAAGTTGCAGACCGAGCTCGGACTCACCTGGACCCAAGGGACACCTGTCCGACCTTAATTGTAGGAAACATGGCCCGATGCTGCACCCAGATGCGGCAGAACGATTCATTGGCCAACGGCTCGTAGATCGTCCCGGGTTACCCCAACCTCGACACTTTGACAGGTAGCTCGGTGCCGCTCAGGGCCACAGGCTGCCCTTCCGGCCACTATGTGATGGGGATGACGGTGTTGTCGCCTTATCATCATGCGATTTTATCCTGCCCGCTTGCAGATCACGAATGTATATCTCATGCCACCCTTCGCAGTTGCGAATGGGAGACGTACTACGCCGTACATGATGCTGCTTCTTGTGTCGTAGATACCTACTGCATAGAGGGAGGAAGCATACTTGAGTAGGTAGGTAATGCATAATGCCTATACGGTAAAGATGCTCGTGGGTGTAATTGAATAAGCTATTGACTTGGCAAAAAGCAGAAGCAGGTTCCCAGCCGTGATAATGCTATATGTGACTCGTTTTAAAAGACTCGGTACCATGGATGGATGCTGTACTTACTTCCAAGGTTGTATATGCATGTAGGCAATATGTTACCTACTCTCTTAGGTAACCTGCGGTTGCTGGAACCCCCTGAAAGGATGCTGCCCCTAGTAGAACTTGCAGAACTTGCAGAACTTTGCTCGTGGCCCAGACGTGGAAGCGACATAATCCTGATAGAACTGTGGGACAAGCAGAATTATAAGAACCCTGCCACAGCTGGAGACAACTTAAATCAGGCAGGTCGTTGGAGTTGGTCACATTGTTAAGTTGCAAGTCGCTAGTTGCGTTGCCAGTTACAGGTCGATTGCAGGTCGCAGATTGCAGATTGCTTCGTGCGGAACAACCCCTTTTATTTTTATTTACCCCTCACACGGCCCCATTTCCCCTCGATGCACCCGAGCCTCAGTATTCCATATCCCCCCAACGGTGATCAATCAAGTGAGTGCCTTTAATAAATTGTTTCTGTTTCGTTTTGTATGCATCCCCACCGTTATTAAGGTTGTGACGGGCTTGGGAACGGGTCTCGATCGACAGTTACAGCGCAGCCTCGACCCCGTTACCGTCACCGTCACTGTCACTGTTGGCATAGCCGTTACCGTTACCGTTACCGTTACCGTAACCGTTCGTGGGGGTAAACCGAATCTCAACCTCCAAGAAGCACTCGCGTGGGGTGTATTCCCAACGACGAAAGATGCAATTCACAGCAAGGTGCATATGTATTCTAATAATTTTCAAGTTGCTATTGTCAGCCTCTTCGTCTCCATCGTCCGAATTGCCAATGATGGAATCATAATGGCAACCCGGCATCCAAGAAGACCTAAATGTTCTCCACGGTCAAAATGGCGCGGGATATATAGGAATCGTCGACTTGGCTTGCATCTCCTGCACGAACACGAATGGCTTGCGGCTCACATACAAGACCTTCCTTGTTGCAACGACGCGTACATAATATCAGAACAGTATGCAACGTCAATTCCGTCAAAGCTGTCCACGACTCTATGTACAGCAACTTACGTGTGATGAGTCGATGCCGTGAAACCTACACCGAGGATACAGCAGACAGAGATAGATATCTTCTCCCCCTTCCTTTCTCATTCTGCTCAGTGCGGCTGAAGAAAACCGCAAGCGTTGGTGGCATCAGGAACGTAACAACGTCCATCTTCCTGCAGCATTTTGTGGACTGCTGCTGATGAAGGATACGGCCGGACTTATTATTACACATACATACGAAGCGAAGTATTGCGCACATATGGCAAAAGTGGCCAGCCGGTTCGAGTTTGATAGCCGTTCACGGAGAAACAGCAAGAGGCTTAACTAGGTCGATAACCTTGCACAGATCAGCGCGCTAGACGCTACCATGGTAGAAGGGACCACTAATAACGCAAGCGACCTTGATCATTTGCCAAGCAACAAGCTCTGAAGCTCACGATCATTTGGCCCTGCTCTACTCGCACGGGAAGTTTTGTGTTTCATTCTCCTAAAGATCGATCCGCTTCTCCACACAAACTGGGCGCCTCGTCTTGTCCGTCTTCTTATCCGGTTCTCTCCTCTCCTCTCCTCGCTTCTCTGCTACGCAGCTACGCATGAACAGGCATCTGGCATATTGCGCTCGATTCTATTTGCGCGCTGGAGCTGCTCCGAGGATGCTAAGGCAATCTTAGCGAGCCATGGCAATGGAGCCGTGGATAAGACTTGAATGGAACAGAACCATACCATCCATACCATCCATACCTTGCAAGTATAATAGCACTACCTAGGTACGGTGTTTTTGGATTTTTGTCCTCCTGCGCACCACCCACTTGTCTGCTTGCGTATACTACCTACTGTGTAAGTCCGACCCTGCAGCCGCTATTACTAACTACCTAGGTGCGTGTTGGTGTTAATAGTCTCGCGGCTCTAACCATATAGGTACAGATACTCAAGGTCAGGGATGCGAAAAGACGTTTACGCAGTAAGGATGTATCATGCTGCCGGTATGGAGTGTTCACGCACCTTGATGGCTTCAAGGTTGTTCCGCCGGTAGTGCTCAAATGCATACCAAGCTTACACAGTGTCAAAGCTTGAAAGCGCACCAGGTCCCAAGAATATTGATGGACTGTCTTCTAAGGTACCTACATATGTATATGAGTAGAAGCATACCTATCTGGGTACCTATCATATTTGGATACCTTATTCAGAGTGAGCACCGCGCCTCTACCCTACTAGTAGTGAGATCAGGCACCTGGGAATCTTCGTAGCATACCTAAATGTAGGTGCCTATGATTTACGATATCTCCTAATCCCATGCGCACAGCGAGCGTGAGCTTGGAGGTAATAACCAGCCTCAGATACGATATCAGCAGGTGCCATAGCAGGAATCGTCTTTGAAATCCATTATTCCCGGTACCCGCATGACTGACTCCCATTCTTTCTTTTAGGACTACCTACTTAGTAGGTACATACCTACATAAGTAGGTATCCATAGCCTACCTAGTACCTACCTAGGTACATAGTAGCATTCATAGATGCCCAGGTGGATACTTAAGTAGATTCATCCGCTTTACTGCGTGGGAGAGGGGCAGAGGGGCAGAGGGGTTCTTCACCCCACCTACACATGTATGCGACCACCCCAATAAACATCCAATCGATTGACCTCCGAGCAAGGGCTGCAAGTAATAATCATGACCGTATGTAGCGAACCATGTTAAGTACATACTTATGTAGTAGCTCCAAGGTAAGTATGGAGTACCTACAGAGAAATCTCATTCACCTGGACATCTGATGTTCTCGGCTCCAGGGCTTCTACCTGCTGCTGAGGTATTCAATGGATGTTTACAGGCGCATATGGATATTTACAGGTGCATCAGATACCAGGTCCAGTTAGCCGCCGACTAGTGTCTACCCTGCTGGTTCTAGCTGGCCCAATCATTCTTCAGAGTATCCGCCTTATTAGGAACATCACACGCGCTTCCTGCCTTTTCACATGGGAATCAATTCGTGATAATAGTATCCATGGATGCCTTTGAGCCCTAACGGCTTCCCAAGGTTCTCTGTTTTGCCCAATCCCAGACCATTATCACCCCGTGCCATTTGCGACCTACAACCTACCTTTTCTTTTCTCCTCCATTCTCCCGTCTCTTTATTCCTGCCATTGAATGCCCAGGTGTACATACAAATACGCACACACCTCTAGCATGCTCTCTCAATTTCCAAGGTTCTCTACTACGTATCTCTACCTAGATCCTATATCCTCGCTATATGTTCTCTCCGACTACTTAAGTACCCCTGGCCTTCAGCTCGGCTGACAATGCATTCTATCTCCCTCCAGACGGGTCGGCAAACGTGTACCTACCAAGTAGGTGGTATACAAGCATACATGCATATATGCATTGATACATGCGTGCGCAACACAACACACAACCTTGGAATACACTTATGTGCACGCCTCTACCTGAGTATGTACATACTTGATGGCTACATCGAACTACTTACTGTGGACCGATTGAAGTACTTACTATTATAAACAACCTCATCTTCCCGGGCACCTTGCATACGGGTCGATCTAAGCACTACCCTAGGTACGTCTTGGGGCCACCCCAACCCCATAATTACGTTCCAATGCATCGTCCATCGTCTACACATGAGGAGAGCAGATGGTGAGGTATGGTAGCCATCGTTCTCTTCTTCTTCTTCTTCTTCTGTTCTTCTTCACCACTGTCCCGCTGAATGGGGCCGTACAAATATGGATATGTCCATCTGCCTATATATCCATGTCTCCTTTCCCAGGTCTGGCCCGCTTGACCTCCATCTCTGACGACCTCACGTCTCTTATATTTCTACTCCTCTCCGCCTCTTCCACTTCGAAGTCCGTTTCCTCATCGCAATGGCTTCTTTTCTTTGAAGGGCATTCCTTTTCTCCCCTATTTTGTACTATACTATTACCATCATTGTCTACTGTCTGTCCCCTATTGGGCTGACCTTGTTTCGACATCGGGTGGGGGTCCTTTGCTTGGTGCATACCTAGGTAGAGAAAACCACCTCTTACACGTTGTACTTCAGGGTCCGGGTCTGGGTACAAGAAACAAACTTCTTCATTGTCATCTCATCTCTTTCTATCTTTTGTCCGGAAAATACAGTCACTGGCCACTGGGATTTTTAGAGAACCACGTGCTCAAGTGCCTCGACTAACACAATTTGGCCGTGCTCGTCCCATCTCGTCACTTCTCCCGGCCGTGTGAATGTTTACCCAGGCTGCCTGCCTATCAATAGAGTCACACATCTCACGATCTGGCTGGCAACCAAGGTGAACGCCTCCATCTGCCTATTTAATCTCCCCATTTCCAACTGCCTCGGGAGCAGACTGCTTCTTGGTTTGCAACAAGCAACAATGCAACATAAAACCACTATCATTGATACCACGGTAAGCCCGATTCTACTCTGCTCTACTGCGTACCTTCCTCTATCGCCGATCCTTCCCAACTTCAACTTCTCCTTGTGAGCCTCTTCCCCTTTCCTTCCCTTCCCTTCCTTTCCTCTCCTCCAGTTTGATCTTCTACCTCACTTGGATGGGAGCACCTGACTTCTACCATCATCATCCTCATCATTCTTTTTTCTTCATTCCACACCTCACCTGCATTCTGCACCTCTCTCTCTTTTTCTCTCTCGTGTCCTACCCGTCTGTCTCCCTTTATACCCTTCAACCACCATCTGAAGCAACAGAGCACTCAGCTGACCAAATCTACCCCTCTCAGAGGGACCACACACTTCGTCAATCTTGAGAACACACCTATTCAGAACTGCACTCGTCCGGGGTTGTTCTGCTACCTACGCTGCATCTCCGTCGTCAATTCAGCTTCTTCCAACGACCTCTAGTCTTGACTGTGATTCCTTTCATACCAAACCCACCACTTCGAGTCGTCCCTTCTTCCTTGGAGAATGGAGTCAATCACCGACCTCACCGGTCACCTGTGGCCGTCCTTTATGCACTCTGCCACCTTTTGGTGGTACACTTTCTGCCTCCTCTGGTAAGTTTTTAACATTGATTGGTCTCGAACCTCCAACAGCCGTGCCACCATGGGCCAATATCAGCATCCATTGCGACCTGCCATTACTAACATTGCACAAGGATCCATCGATACCTCCGCCTCGTTGTTCATACGTTCAGTCACTGGCTGTACAAGTCCAAGCCCATTCCTGAGAAGCCAACGTTCACTGCCCAAGATGTCACGGTGATTATTCCCACTATTCATAATGTGTTTGAGGAACTCCGTCCATCTCTTGAGAGCATTCTGGCCTGCCACCCTTATGAACTCATCTTGGTCACTACTGCAGACAAGTATCTAGCCTTGGAGAAACTTGCCCAGAGCCTGTCTTCACCTAACATTCGTGTCCTCTTCACCAATATCGCCAACAAACGTCTGCAAGTCTGCGAGGCCCTGCCCCAAGTCAAGACAGCAATCACCATCATGGCTGACGACGATGTCACTTGGCCCTCGACTCTCCTTCCATGGATTCTGGCCCCCTTTGAGGACCCTCAAATGGGAGGTGTTGGAACCTGCCAGCGAGTACGCAGAGAGACAGATGGTACATTGTCAACCAGGATCTTCAACTGGCTTGGTGCCGCCTACATCGAACGCCGGAACTTTGAAATATCAGCCACACACAATATGGATGGAGGAACATCTTGCATGTCTGGGCGAACCGGTGCCTACCGTTCCGAGATTCTATCTAGCCATGATTTCCTGGAAGGTTTCAAGACTGAGCGCTGGCGAAACTACATCTTGAACGCAGATGATGACAATTTCGTCACTCGATGGCTTGTCAACCACCAATGGAAGACGTGGATCCAGTACGAGCCTGAATGTGAGATCGAGACGACTCTGGAAAACGGCCTCAAGTTTTTCTTTCAGTGCACGCGATGGGCCCGCAGCAACTGGAGGAGCAACTGGACTAGCCTGGTCCGTGAGCGTTACGTATTGACGTGAGTCCGGATATTCCCTCCCCTTTTCTTTTTCCTGTTTCCAGCGTAAAGAGAGATAATTAATAGCAAATATGCCAGTCAACAACCCTGGTGCACATATGCTCTCCATGTCGCCACCTTCACATCACTGGCCTTCCTTTTCGACCCTCTCATACTCTGCGCCCTTTGGTGGGGCACAGAAGGTTGGGACTTGGAGACTCGCCAGGAGTGGTTCTGGACTCAATTCGTCTTCTTATTTGCCTTCACCAAGGTGGTTAAGCTGGTTGGCCTTTTCCGCCGAAACCCGAGCGACATCATCTTCCTTCCGGTCTCTATCATTTTCGGCTACTTCCACGGTCTCATCAAGCTCTATGCCTTGTGGACGTTGAACATGGTAGGACTGAACCTGACTTAACCACACATGTCCACTTGACTAACAGCCATTAGACTTCTTGGGGTAGCCGCCCCGATGGTGATGCTGACGACGCTCTCCGTATGTCGCCCCGCCCACGTACAAGCGACAGTGTTGCGACTCCCTCAGCTCGACCCGATGACCTGGATCGTTTGATTGGCACCCGCCAGCGCCCAATAAATGTTCAGCGTATGCAGACAGAGAAGGAAGCGCTGGCCAAGAGTGACAGAAATATGCCTTCCATTACTGCTGTCGCAGGCTTGTAATAGTCTGGTGGTCATCAACCAGGATCCAGGATTCCTCCACACTTGGTGGATCACCAGGATGCTACCTAGGATTACGCGATTACGAATTACGAGCCCTTCACTTCTTCACTCTTCTGTTACTCTGCTAGGGATTATAGGAGAGGTCACACAGTACTCTTCGACGGAATTTTCGACCTTCGCCAATCAATGGCATCGGTCAATGATTTTCTAGCTACCGGTTTCGAGGTTATTCCGGTGCTCATTTGCAACCAAAAGTTTTGATTCGTGCAAGGTCAAGGGAAAAGGTGGCAATTTGCATTCGGAATTTTCGCCGCAGCGACCAGACACGCGATGCAGGTATGGCGCTCGGTCATTGTGAAAAGGGAGAAAAGGGGCAACAGGGCACATCGGCAATTGAGGTGTCAGGCATTCTGCTTCGTTTTCATTACTTTCGTTTATTGCGTTGCATTTTCGGCGTACATCATGCTTCCCATCGGTTTCCGTGGAAAAGCCTGGCAAGGCAAGAGACTCTAAAAGGTATGGAACCATGGACGGAACAAAACAATCACGGATAGATTGTGAGGCTTGATTTATTCGGTCTCCTGGTCCTCATAGACTTGTAGACATGGTTAATGCAAGATGAACGCAAGACATATTCTATTTTCTGCTAGTCACGCGTGAGGTTATTCGTTACTAGCAAAGAACCCATTGGACGTCGCCTGGTAGAGATGTTTGAGTAGGGCAGAACGGTTCTAGAAGTTCCTGAAGATCTCGATCCTGCACACTGCAGCGAAGACCAGAGTTGCATGAAGGAGGCTGACAGGAGCCAGGAGCGGCAGCGGCAGCCAAAGGATGGGGTTACACGACATGATGCCCACCTGGACACCTACATAACTAGCCCCAACTCCAAGCACCAAGTGACATTTTATGGGGACGATGTAACTAAGTGACGGTCATGACTCGCTACATACACCCTTTCCATGGATGCCCCCACCTTTATCTCTCTCTCTCTTTCCAAGGTTCTCTGGCGATTCGGTGCTCACCCTCGGGCATCGTTAACTACGACACCTTCAAGGACTACTTAGGTAGATTCCAACTGTGTTCAAGGTCGAGGTCGATGTCGAGGTTGAGGTCAAGTTCAAGGTGAGCCCGCAGCAAATCGAATGCCAAGCACATACCTAGGTAGACTATGTTGCGCAATCTGCACCAAGCCCAGAGAGGCTCTGCTTGACGATGCTCATAGGTTCCTTCGCGATCCAGTCGGGTGACTTGACGAAACCACCACCTCCGCTCTCCGCTCTCCGCTCTCCCCTCTGCCCGAAGAAAGCCGATCTTCATAACTCATAGCAGCTACCAAGGTATGTCCTACAATATCATATCTTCTATGGAGAGACAATTAAAAAAAAAAAAAAAAATCTTGGCGAATATACTTATCGATTGCTAACGGTATCGAGAAAAGCAGCTACTTTATTAGCATACCGCAGGCTCTCTAATTAGAGAAGACATGACCACAGCTTATTTTGCTTGACCTGCCGCCCTATGTCCTAGCCGTGGGTAGAAATAGTCTACCTGTCATATTCCCACCTCCAAGGTAGAATGTACGCTGCAGGTTGCACAAGCAGCAAGGACGCCTCAGATCTACATAAGATGGGAGGACTGATGGTAGTGCCATCCCATCTGCACGTCGCTTAATATAGTCGATTGCGCATCGAATCACTAATCAACTTCCCAGATCCCTGCATCCCTGCTAGAGCAGCTCTTCCTTCCAAGCGAGAATCCCGCAGCGGATTACATGGCCTGTAACCTAGGTACCTGTTACCTGCGGTATTGTACCATAAGACTTCAAGGCCCGGCGTTATCCACGATAACTTCTGCTCCCGTACGGCAGACCCCAATATCTACCTGCCTGTAGCCAACTTGAGCGGGCTTCGAGTTGGCCACTGCTTGTTTTGACATAGACCGTGTCCGGCTTGCAGCTTCAGAAGTGATCTGAGAAAGAGACGTCTTCAACGCTTTCCCGAGCTGTTCAGGTTCCAATAGGGAGACGACCGAATGATCTTACGTCGGCGACTACTGCTGACCTTGTCTTACAGCCATCACGTGGGTGAGAGCCCCTGCAGGCAAGCGCATACGATCCCACCGTCATGGTTGACACATGTGCTCCCTCGCCATCGTACAGGACTCGGCCAGTTCGTTCTTGTTGATCAAACGGCAGCTTAATGTCGTATCCCTTGCATGCAAGGCAATGCCGTCATACAAAGACCTCCGAAGCCTCGCGTTGCCGAGCATTTGTTTCGCTCCCAGTCGCAGCCAATTCCCGATCTCGCCCTTGACCACGAAAAACATGCCAAGCCAATTTATATCTCAGTATATCTCAGTGTCGAGTATCCCATACAATAAACGCCCGTTTCGCTTATCGGCGGCTGCAGGAAGGCTATCCTCGGCCATTTTCTTCAGAAAGCTGACCATCATCCATCCCTATTTTGCACCGGCGCAGCCAATATCAATGTCACAAGAGCTGCAGATTCTCTTTTGGAGGCTGCCACATGATGATAGGTGGACGCCCATGATAAACGTAGGCCAGGGAGCTGGGGAGACAGTTCAATCAAGGAAGACAAGCAAGGTCGATGATCCTAAAATGGGTGCTTAAGCCCCGAATTGCTGTATTGGGCAAAGAGCCTGACCAGATTGGTTGATCTGGTCGATAGATCCCGGTAGGATGCTTATCACATACGACCCCGGCCCTGGTCTCGGAGAAGTTGGAACCAATGGATCTCGACAGGCCCTTTCCCAACAGCCGCACTGCACCACACAGTATGGCTGTAATATGTATGGGTGCGTCGCTCCCCAGATTTCCAATTGGCGACGATGATAGGGCCTGAGTTAGGCCTGTCGCTCGCGTTAGGGCTGAGACATGCACACCCTCTTGTCCTTGCCAAGGTCTCACGCATTGGATGACTGAACGAACGCCCTACCCCGGTAGGTGTGGACAAGAGGCGACTATCGACCTCACCGATCTAGCGAAGAGGAATCTGGGCTGGTGGTTGGCGCGCAGAGTCATCGTCGTCATATTCTAGCTGCAGCATCTTGTCGAAACGGAGCAAGTCAGACGAGGTGGAGGCTGGGAGGTTTGGACCCTTGAACGAACGACCTTGCCAGGTATCTCGCATGCCGCGCTTAACCTCATCCTACCGGACCTGCGTCGCCCATATGCACGATCTTGCACCATAGTGGAGCTCACTGGATTTCAATCAAAGTAGGTCGCATCAAGGGGGGCTGGGCTGGCTGGCTGGTGTTGGTCGTCACGTATTGACTGCAGAGACCGAATGTCGGCCAGTCCTATGATCGGGTGTCGACAAGGTGTTTCGACCAAAAGCAGACAATACGTTGCTGCTTGCTCGGTAAATACGGATTGCGCACGAGACACATTGTGTTGTCACAAGTTCTGTCGAATCTACACAGCTACTTCGTATTCGTGACAACCAACACTCACTCACCCACCCATCCACACCCATCCACACATACGGATTACACACACACATACACACATATATACACACGCACCCCTACCTGAGTGCATACTTGCATCTCGTTAATTGTTACACGCCAGCACCCCAAGCAGGTACGTGACGACCTCGTGCTTCTTCAACTGCGTGATTACGGCGCGGGCGGAGAGGCGCATGAACTCGAAGTCAGGCTACTTCGGCCTCAGACGAATAATACAAGGACGTACAGTGTGAGATGTCATGGAAAAAAAGAACGACCAAGCTGTAGCTGGTGAGGGGTAAACTCGGAAACAAGCAATCGACAATCGCGTGAGAATGACTACTTACAACTAGTATGCAGTAGCAGCCAGCAGCAGCAGCAGCAAGAATTCTACATGCTTCCTGGATGCTGCTTTTGCATGTCTTTACAGCGAGCATACTTCTACCTTGCAGACACTCTCGCACTTACACGCAGCCCACACAGATGCAACCAACAACACCAGGCTTAACCTCTTACAATCCTACTTGCAGCAAAAGCCACCCAATACGGAATACGAGTCATGGAATCTCTCTCTATGCCCCCCTCTCCTCTCTCCGACGTGACAAGCTGCTTTCAACCAAGGTTCTTCTTCGCCTTTTTGCATATACGCGACACATATCTATGCATCCATATTATGGATTTCACCTTGTCAACGGCGATCAGAATATAAAGAGAAAACAAAATACGAAGTATCAACATTATGAAGATAGATCAAGAGTTTACTAGACGCCCACGAGTCACAGGCTGTCCAGCTACTCCTTGCTCCCAGAGTTGAAATCTCGGGACTAAGGTTAGCGAAGAGTACCTACCCGATCACTCAACTAGGATACCTCATCGCGCATAGACACCACGGCACTGTGTAAGTATCTACCCTCGGTATACACTTGTACCTACGAGGTATTAACCTGGAGAACAGGTCGGGTATCTTCTTCAATTCTTCCACCCTGCAAAACGGCCTGACAGCCTCAAAGCCTCGACCGGTTTCCTTTAGCAGTGAGCACAGACATTCTTCAGAATAAGCTTAAGTATCGAGGATTGACATTAGGGTCGCCATCTCAACTACACGCGTTCAACCAGCATACTAACAACGCAACATCAACCATCATCATCATCATCATCATTATCGCTGTTGCCATCATTGATCACACACCTTTACACACAGCCAGCCTATCGGACATTTATCAAATTGCGAACACCTTGCCATCGGAACAAACTCTCCCCTGCATTTTATTTTTTCTACGTCACGACGGGCTAAAAGCCCCCTTCCCCCCCCTTTTTGCCCTCTCTTGCCATGACTCCCATGTCCCCTCTTAGAGCAGCGGCTGCCATCAGTACCACTGCTAAATTCCGAACTGCACGTGAATATCATCCTCGCAGCTTACATCCCTCATCAAGCGAGCAAGCAAGCAATCGGAACGCATCAAAAAAAGCACGCGAGTCTGTCAGTAGCCTATCCCATCGTGGCCCCATCATCGCCGGCCCAAGGATGAAAATCCTTTCTATCATATATCAGAAAAAGAGAAGAAAAAGGGGGGTGACAGTGACGCATTCCCCATATTATATGTCAAGTATTATCACCTATTCCTGAAGGGCCTATGGAAGTCCAGAACGCGAACAAATTCCTCTCAATCAGATGTTCGGGTAGAAATCACAACGTCGTAGAAGCAAAATTGCCCAGACGGAGCTCGCTTCCGCATCGAGTAACCCGAGCTTTTGTTCTTCTTTTTCGTCTCTGGAACCTTATGCACGCATATATATATTTATATGCAGGTGCGGAAGCATGGCCTCATATCCCCAGATTAACACATCTGTTGCCGTTGCTGCTGCTGCTAGTACTACTACTACGGTCCAACATATCCCATGTGAACGTGGGTAATGATGATGGTACATCTTGCAGCACTGATGGCCGAACCCAAGCCTGCACGTCAACGGATCGGGTTTATGAAGAAGCATATATATATAATACCTAGGTAGGTAAATGATCCCTCTGCCAATGGAATAAGAGAATAAGGGTGGCACGTACACGCTCTGAACTCCTTTCTACGCACTCCCTATACTCAAGTCCGAGTAAGGGCGTTGAGTGGGCTAGTCTATCTACCTGCCTCGGTCTAGGAGAATATTCCTGACGCACTCGGAAGTAAATGCGATATAGTTACATGCAAATATAACCAAGAAAAAGCTGCCGGTGCAAGATCAAGCGTATATAGCCATGGCCGAAAGGGGTGAAGACCGAAAAAAAAAAGGACATATATATATATATATTTACGAAAAACCTCTCTCTCAATTACCCCCAAGACTCAAGCGCCCCCCCCCCCCCCCCCCCCCCCCCCCCCCCCCCCCCCCCAAGCAAGGCCCCAGTCCCGCAGATACGAGACCTTCTTTCCAGCAACATCATGCATCATGCACCCCAATCGGAACCGATCTGCCATGTGGCAGCAGAAGCGGGAACGCTTACTTGGTTGCCTTGGTTTGCCTTGTCTTTGTATGGGGGTCATGAACGGTGGGAGTGGGGGGCGGGGGGATTGAAGGGAGGATCCGCCGTCCTGCTCGTTACTCGCTGGTCACATAGACATATAGGTATATATCGGGGTATGTATCTAGGCAGACAGGCAGGTATATATTATACATACGTACATACGTACGATTGTCGTCCCTAGCTAGGTAGGTTAGAGTATGTGTCTACATATCGGAGTACATATATATATATATACATAGTCTACCGCCACCATTACTACCACCACGACGCCCTCCTCCCTTCCTCCTTTCCTACCGTCACGTCATCCTTCCGTGCGGAGAAGTAGACAAAAGAAAGAGAGATTAAAACGAAAGGGAGGTAGAAACTCCTATATCCCCCTTAAAATTCCCAAGGCCGACGATAGATAGGGGGGCACGCCTCGGATCACGAATAACGATGTAAAATAAATGTGCATATGTACTAACATACATACCGTATTCCCCTGAACAACAACAACAACAACAACAATAATAACGCCCCTCATCTCTTCATATGATATGAAAGCTGCCCCCCGGTACAGCAGAGCTGAATGCTCGGGCGTGTGAGTAGATGGAATATTTTGTCGAGATGGAGGACTCGGACTCGGGGCGTATGAAACGGCAAAAGGGGGGGGGGGGGGGGGGGGGGGGGGGGATATTTTCCACGCCAGAAGAAACCCTCGAATGCTACATTGCCCGCCTGCCGGCCGGACTACCTAGGTATCTATCTATCTATCTATCTATCCATCCGTCTATCCGTTTGATACGTCCCCAACTCCCCTACTCGTCTGGAAGAACCCAAGAACGACGGGCCCAGACCTCTCGAAGAAGCGGTCGAAGCAGGCCCGAAATCGGGATCGGGATCGGGATCGGGATCGTCCCGAGGGTGGTTTCCGCCGCGAGGAAGTAGGTAGCTACTTAAGTAGCTGTAGGTCTTATGAGATAGATCTCGTACTACGTACGTACTTACTACCATGGATTGAACCCTGCTTGGAAAGAAAGAGAAGGGGGGGGGGGGAAAGGGGGGAGGGATAAAGTCGGATGATATGTATAACTGCTGGGGAATTCACGTTGGCTCATCACGCCCCTTTTGGTGATGGAAAGTACTCGATTGGTGCTGCTGCTGCTGCTGCTGATAGTGTGTGACTAACTATGGGGGGAGCGATATATCTAGACATTGCTGGGAATTTCACGGGTTCTACGGGGGAGAGGAGAGGATGAGTACTGGTTGTCGACCCCCCTGAACTGATGGGACCTACGTGGGTCGGGTGATCAGTACATCAGCGTGTCGTGCGAGTGTTTTCCCCGTTGATTCGGAACTCGATGTAATTTTCCGTTTATTTGAGCCGCGCGCGTTTATTCAGAGGAGGGATGGGGGGGGGGGGGGGGGGGGGGGGGTTAACTTGTATATCGCCTAGAGTCCAAGCATACGAATTGCCCGATACAGATTCAATCTCCTCACGTTCTACATCACCAACAACGCCTCACTTCCTGCTCCTTCACTAGCCTATGAACCTTCATCACGCCCGGAGGATCTCCAGTCTTCCATCGAGGCTGTGAACCGCTTTACCAACTCCTCCGTGTTCGGTGGGTCGGTCTTATACTTTCTGGCATCGGAATCCAGTAGTACGGCGCTTATCTCCTCGATTCCGACCTCAAAACGTTCCAGAAACTCGGAAAGCCATCGCAGTCTTCTTCGATACTGTTCAGTGACCTTCGAATGCTCAGCCGAAGAAGAACGCCGCTTGGAATGGTCGTGCTCCAGCCAGAGGGCGTAGTTAGCGATAGTGGTTTTGATGTCGGGGAGCCACAGTTGCCTCAAAGGTACATGAATGGTAGGGTAGAAGAATTCGTCACGTTCAGAGTCGATTGTGAATTGTTCCTGATTTTATAGTCAATCTCGATATGCTGAGTTTGAGGCAGGGCGAAGGGTTCTCACATCTCGCGGCGGGCGCTGGGGTGACTTCGATTCCCGCTCTCTCTTCCTTTCGGCGTGGATATAGCTCACAGTAGAGTCATATCTCTCTTTCAGCAATTCTATCCATCGGGAGGTCAGATCTCCGAGCTCAGCCGATTCGAGAAGCTCCACTTCCTTGCTTCTATTTTCTAGTATCTCGCGTCTCGCTTCCGGGCCCATCTCAATACCTGTACGTCTGGGTGTTTGAAAGAGTGTCCACACGTAATGATGAGGTTTCTTGATACCAGACCCTTTATGGCAACAGGTATGCTGAAGTCCGATGTCATCTCCTGCGGCTCGCCGAAAGAAGTCAATGAGTGTTTCCTTTGCGGCCTCCTCTCCCTGATGATCTTCGACCAGTGACATCCACTCCAGGGTCCAAATACAGCCAGGTAGGTGCTGATGGCCTAGGTGCTGATGGTCAAAGTTGATATTGAATGACGCGGTGACCTTGCATCCATTTGGGGCACATGAACAACGACAATTGTCGGCTTGTGAAATACTCGCCCCAGCGGCTAGACAACACCTTATGGGGTCAATCGCATCCCAAGAAAACCAGTCGTCTGAGCCGAGGTGACCAACGAGTTTGTATAGAACTCCATGGCCGTCATTGTCAACATGTCTCAGGTTTGATTTACCCAGACAGAAGCTGAATAATGATGTGTCTGTGAATTTTCTGACCACAGAGAAGAGCGCGGTCTCGCCTCTGCTGTTTGTTTGATGAAAAAGGCTAAAGCCAGCGGAAACGAGCACTTCGGCGACTTCAACACTCCCAGCATAGTGCATCAGGTTGTTGTTTTCAACTGCTTCTCCGCAGTCATCAATTCTGAAGTTGACATCCTTGCAGAGCTTGATAAGTAAGCGACAATATTTCTCACGGGTCTTCGCTTGTCCGATGTGCGATCCTATACCAATCCACCAGTCTGTCATGGCTTTAACCAGCGCGGCGCGAACGAAACGCTGATGAATGCCTTCATCATAACACGTCTCGATAGTGCCCAGTAGATTGATAATCAGGTCCCAGTTTTGACGGGCCACTGCATACTCGAGGAACCCCCACGACTCATCCGGTTGGTAAATGAAGAGGTTTGCTCCATTAGTAATAAGCATCCTGGCAATGTCAGTTTCCCCCATACCAGCGGCATACATCAGTGGCGTAATGCCCCGGTCATCGGTGACATCTGGATTGTGTCCGGCATCTAGTAATCTGCAAGACAGCGATAAGTCGCAGACTGCTACATGAAGAGGGGTTTGACCTAAGAAATTTCGGGTTTCTTCCAGTGCTTCGGACCGAGCTATCCAGCGTTCCACAGCCTCTGAATCTCTATGATGGATGGCTCTATGAAGCGGAGGTGATCCAGCGAAATCTACTGTAATAGTTAGCACCGAACTTTTGCTTTGAAATGGGCATTTCATAATGTACGTACCATAAGTCCTCTTATTAAGCATCCCGATGTATTCCACGTAGAATGGGTCTGGAACAAGGTCTGCGCATGACCAATCAGATGAACACTAGAAGGTGTTAAGTACCTAGGTATTTGACTTGAAGCGGGAGATTTGAGGATCCGACCATGTTTCCAGAGAAGGTGAAGGTAGACGGGGCAATGCGTGGTTGTAAGAGGGACAGTACTTACTGGACTCGGCCACTGTTGTGTATGAGGGGAATGGATGTTGTCGGGGTCGAATCCATAGTCAATCACCGTCTGCAGAAGACTCAGATGAGGGCCGTGTGAGATCCAAGCAGCGCAATTGACAAGAAATCTTCATGTTGTGAGTAAAAGAATGCAGCTTGACTCTGGTGAGAAGGATATGAATCGTACTCCTGATCGAATCTGTCCAGACTCAGTCCGAGATCACGGACGAGGAAGTCTAAGATGGCGAATTGGCCAGGATTATGCCCCCATGGGTAACGTAGCAGACACTGTTGTGGTGTCAGTTCAATCTTACATGATTGCGATGCATGACGGAAGCGTTGACCTCAATGTAACCGTTTCCAGCCGGGTCGACATGCACCTTGAATGAGCTGTCTGACCTTGCCAGGTCACCCAGTTTTTTGCAAGCCTCTTGAGGGGTAATGAGACCCTCTTGGCACTTGGCTATAGCTTCGAATCCGGGTGACGTATATTTCACAATACGCTGGACGCTCAAGGATGGCTGTAAACAGTACTTCCCACTCTGGGACACAAGATGGACACCTGCACTCACGGCAAACGGGATACCCCATTGCGAGAGAGCTAGACGGGCACTCCACTGATTGCGTCGGGCCGTACATTCCTTTCTGTCACATTGTCCTAGAAATGCGGACAATGGTGTGAACTCGAAACTCCAGAATCTTCGTTGCGTCGTTCCGACAAGATGGCATGAACAAGGGCAAGATCGCAAAGCACAGTCGACCTTCCGACTCCTAGGTATCGAAATCACCCCACTTGGCGAGCTCGCTTCCGCCGTGGTTTGGAGGACTTTGGTGTCTTGGGTGACTCTGGCTATCTTAAGGGTCGTTTCTTCAGTCTTCCTGCTGGTTAAGATGCTTTGTTGAAGCTGTTCAAGCTTCTGGTTTAGTAATCGACCGCTTCCGAGATCACACACAACGGCGCTATGGATCGAATAGTCAACATGCGTCTCTTCTTTCAGATCTTAGATGATACGTACAGCTGGAGCATCATAATGACGCGTAAAAGCTTCTTGTCGATATCATCAATGGCTTCTTTGACTTCCGAAGAGAAACTCAGCCGCGCTGACTTCCATGAGTTCCCCCGGCTTTGAGTATCATTGAGCCTAAGAGCGATCCTCGAGTGAACTTGGTCTACACGGGCGTAAATTTCCGCGCATTGTTCGACTATCGCCTTGGTCGTTGGATTTTGATCAGTAGATTCTAGCGATTCTAAGACCGTATGCAGTGTGCCAAGCTGGTTCGAAAGTGTTTTGATCTCGTTGGCAGCCTCGTCGCGATTAAACCTCCGGATCTTGCGCAGCGAATTGACACCACTATTGACTTGGATTGCAAAACTGCAGATACCGACCAGCGCAGAGCTGATGCTCAACGGATCAGCCATCCTCAATATCGGCGGATTCCAAATATGATACAGATCCAACTACTGGGACTGGAAGAGAACGGTGCGGGACAAGGCCATGGTTTAAGAGTCGATGACCGTTTACTCCAACTGCACGATCAAGACAGCCTGCCTAGGCACTCACAGAGCCTACAGCACCTTGCGCGACCCTCCATCATGCAGTTGCGCGCGTGATGCTGGTGGCGCAGCATGGCAGACTACACTCGCTGCAGATTCTCGCAGCTCGTTCACCGATTTGACACAGCCCAGGCTGTATCCGTTCGCTGAAGCGGTCGTATTTGAGAAGCAGGGTACCTCGTCTTGTGAAACCATGCAACTGAGTACCATCAGACACAAGAAGTGCTCGCCGATCACCTGTAAAACATCCGGCCGTACGGTAGAATGAGTGATACAGGCATAAGGCTAATGGAAGTGCTTTTGGTAATGAAGGATTGGTGATGTAGGGAGCAAGAAATACAGAAGGTTTCGTTGGGTGGGAGGCAGGGACCAATCTCTCAGTACTCCATAACTGCATACTTAAATACGTCTAACGCAGAAAATCTCGCAATATTCAACAACCGAAGTTATTCTCGTATCAAGCCATCACACTTGGTCTAGCTACCGTTCTCACCTATTGGTTTTCCATAATATCAGCGACAAATCCGGGGATCATTGTCATTATGAACGCTAAGTCTATCGAAAAACGTACCGAACTCATCTTTACGAAGTCTAAAGCCAACTTGTGCACGAAACAGCGAGATTGCTTCCTAAGGGCCTAGTAGGTTCCCCCCTGAATCATACCATTCACCAACTTCCTACTCTCGTCTTACTCTCTCTCAGTCCAGGAAACCGCACCGCATCTCACCAAATTATTGTTATGTTTCCCGGAACCCCTATCCTGTACACTCGTCACCTATCCATTTGACCGCTAGATGAATCAGCCCCTTACCTGCTTTGAACGAGTCGAAAATCGCCGTCGCAACGGCTTCCCATCGATTTCTCGGAGGTACGCATGGAACCCCTAGCAGGCATTGTGGCTTTGATCAGCCCGATGGAGGGTTTTCTAAACCTAGAGAACGATAGACGAGTGCCGAACATTAGCACTGAGGTCATCCCCAAGGACTAAGATGTCTTCCAGAGCCGAATAGCTCTCGAGACCGCGGTGGCATTCTACGTTTTGGAACTCATCAGGGGCACGTATTCTATAGAGAGATTGAATGTTCCCGGGAAGCACCGCACGTAAAGGCGGAATCATGCGGGCCAAGCAGGTTGGTACGCGGTAACGAGTCCTCTGGACGCCCATCGTGGCTAGGGACAATGTTGTAATCCAAGAGGGCTCTCTCTTCCGGCTCGCTGGAACATTTCCCGTGGCTACGTACGCTGTTTCGCGACGGGCTTATCGTCTCAGAATGCTTCTGGTCAGTACCCTGGAGTGTCACGGTGTGGAAGTCTTCCGCGGTGTCCTAAGCGCCTCCGTTGCCGCCGTGGTCCAGCCTGGACCGCGGAGCGGTGACAGGACTGTTGGAGAGTCGACTTCTGACAGTAGCGGAGGGACCTGAGGGAAATGGGGTTACCGGATAAGTGTCAGCATTGGATGATCTCATGAAGTCTAAGAGTGGTGTTGTCTTCGCAGTGCGGACGACGCTTGCGTCAGTGGTCTTCTACTGTAGTCGCCAAGTGCTGTCAATCCCATGAGCTACTCTCTATGTAGTAGTCTCTATATCAGGAGGAGGGCGCCTTCAGAAGGAATGTGATATTTTCTAGTGTAAAAGAGGTTGAATGTTCGTCGCAATACATGGTCATTTCTCGTAAACATGGAAAACCGTCGTCTCGCCTCCCAAATACGTAAGACATCTGTCAAGCGCTCAATAAGCACCTCCAGTCGCGACTTCATCAGACTCGTGTACGTAAACATGGCCTCAGCTTCGCTTGGGGGGCAACTCCGAACCCCGGCACCCTTCGAGCAGGTCGATATATTCATCGTAGTCCTCTTGTCTATTCCGGTCTTTGGGCTCGATAGTACGCCAAGTCTCCGAATCATAGTCGTAATAAGCGCAGTTGGGCCATACACAGGCGCGACTATCTTTCATCACTTCTTCGCGAGATGTCCAGGTGAGCCCCTGGTAAGCGGTAGGCTCGCCTCCTGAGGCGGGGTCTGTTGTTTTAGCGCTGACTGGCCATGCGGTCTCGCCTGAAAGACATCTCAAATACTCATAGAGCCAAGATGGCTTCATGTAGAGTTCATTGTCTATTTCACCTATTAGGGGAACCCTAATGTTGGGATCGGCCCCGTGGTCTAGAAAACTTTGCAGACAGTTTGCCATCAGGTGTGCCTTTTTCCTGGCATCGTCGGGCTGTAGTCGAATGTGAAAAGAAATTATAGAATAGTATTTCACGATGTTCCGGAAGTGAGACAGAGTTATCTCCCAGGGTGACCAGTCTAAGGTGTTCACTCCGGCGTTTGGATCTACTCCGGCTTCTACCAACCACTGGAACGTGAAACACATGTGCTCAACGCTATAGTCCGCCCATTGGCCGGTCTCTATGACTGCATTTTCGCTTATGCAAATCAACATTTGGGTCAACTGTCGGCGACTCAGACCGTTCGAAGCTTGTGATTTCAGGTGATCCAAAGATTGCATTTCCCCAAGCAAGCAGGCAAGACTAATGTAAAGTATTTGGACGAATATATTATCCGGTTGGTCTTGAACGAGATACTTGCACTCAGTCAGCGCGTGCAATTGTCCCGTCCTGTCGGTTTCACTTTGCATCGCCTCCGTCAACAGGTCGAAGACAGGCCAGAGGTAACGGGAACCACGCTGATCCATAGAGGGGTTTCGGGTGAATCCAAAGAATGATATAGGATATGCAACTTCTGCAGCGGCATTCGCGACGCTGAGGAATTTAGATCGTCGTGAGCTTTGATCGTGGCTGAGAATGTCTTGACCCCTTTCCGAACCTATCAGGAATTCGCGAACAGACCGGTGAATCATTCGCACTCGAAGTGTCAGCTCACTGACCACGGACTGGGGATCTAAGTGTGTATATTCGGACATTGAGGATACGGACGATGTAATAGGAGATGTGAATGATCGAATGCTCCTTGAGTAGATGGATGTTGAATCTACGTATACCTCGAGGAGACCTGCTGTGCGTACCGATAGCCATGCCTCATAAGTTCTGGATATCCGACGCCAATCCTCAGACAGCATGGTACCATGAGTTTGAGCCACCTTTCGCATTTCATCGCGTAGTGCAGGATGTGTAAATATAATGTAACATTTCATTGTTTTGGGGAGAGCAAAGGCGTCGCTTTCAATGTAATGTTCCAGGTCCAAAGCTAGCCAAAAGAGTTTGGCTGCATCCTGCCGGTACAACTCTTTATCAGAATTTTGTCTCGACCATATCTGCTCATATAGATCGTGGAGGACCGAAGGATAACTCTCCACTCGTTCCCTCAGAGTTTCCAAGGTGTCATGATTCTCGAAACCTCTGATTATGCTCTTGATTGTTATCACGGCCCATATGAAGACACCTTGGGCCTTCTCGGTCACTAGGTGCAGCAACAACCATTCGATATCCAACCAGGCGTAGCCAAAATCACACGCTATCCTGAGGGTTTGTTCGGCGTATGCATGGATAGCTTTGTAATTCAGATCCTGTACGCGCAAGTGTGGGTACGGGCTCAATCGATCCTGGAATGGGGTTTCGGGTCGGCTTGACACGCAAATCTTAACATTTGAACATTTCCCAAGCTCGCGAACCAGCGCGGTCGCCTCCGTACGTTCGTCTGGCTGTATCTCGTCGAGTCCGTCGAGGAACAGGCATGCTGGTACGCTCACGTTGCTCAAAACAGCATGAAGAGTTGTCTTTAGTTCCTCCAAGGACCAGTCGTGTTCGGAACGCTTTCCCTTCAATGCTGGTATAGATTGCAGTAACTGATCGAGAAATTCAGAGTTGCGACCCAAGATTTGGTGCAATATTGAACGAATACAACCCCTTAGCTGCCTCTGAAGGGGATTGGTGCATATTTCCACGAAGTAGAAGCTGAATGTTTGAGCAGACGGCCTCCACTCGTCCAGGATCGAGCGAGTCTGAGGACTATGGCTCAGGAACTTCATGAGGGTGCTTTTTCCACTACCAGGCTTGCCACAGATCCAGAAGATGACCTCTTCTGACTGCAGCCATTCACGAAACCTGCACTTCGATGCCAGATCTTCCGGGGGCTCGTACACCCATCCAACGGTTTCTTCGGGAGCCTCTGTGATTGCATTCTCTCGTGCGTTCATCTCGGGAAACCAAAGGGTATTCAAAAAATTCCCTCTCAGCTCAGCAAGCAACCTGTTCTTCTCTTCCAGGGCTCTATGGGAGAGGTCCGCTTCGATTCTGGAGTCTATGAGGTCGATGCGATCTCGAGTCTTCTCTGCTTGGATGTCGACGCGATTTCGAGTCTTTTCTCCTTGTTGGCTGACATGCTTTCTTGTCATCTGCGACTGAGCTGCAATGAGGTCTGTTATCGTCCTCTGGCCATCTGCCCAACGGTCTACGAAGACTTGGATGTCGGTACCAATACCTGAGAATCTCCTGTCGCTACGGGCGTGACTTGCTTGAACGGAGGAACTGAGCGCTGGTTAGAAAGGGGTGATGTTGTTTAAACACGTGCTCACGCGGTGCTTACACCTCTTCGGGATATTGAAAGTCGACATGCGGTATTCGCATAAGCAACTTAGAGCTAACCGAATAGGCAGTGTTTTATGGATTATTCCATAAGAAGCACCTGCTTCTTCGGCTTTGATATCTAGAGAACTAGGCTCTAGCGTGGTACTTGCCTTGAATATCCCGGAGAGGTGCATTGCATCTAAGACATGACGCTCATGCGAGCAAGGTCTTTCATCGCACTTACCATATTCTCGTCAGGAACTCCGAGTTCATCACGTTCCGTCTAGCCTCTATGCGTTTCTCCAGGTCGCCGACTTTCTTAGCATAGCCTGTCTTCCACTTGAAGACAACCTTTAATCTCTTCCAACGTCCGTCACAGGGGGTGATGGTGACCTTTTGCAGCAGCAACTGGAGCGTTTTGACGTCTTTGGCTAAGTCACCCGACAAGGCTTTTAGCCTCATCCGAGCTTGCAGTTTTCGGTCCTCATCGTTTTGATCAGCCGCCTTCGTGTCGTTAATAGGCGTGACTGGATCGAAAGCTTCTGTTCTCCCCTCAAGGGTGGCCAGAAGCGCGGAAAAGGACTCTGTGTTGGAGGCCAATCCGGCTTCTGGTGTACCGTCCTGGCCTACGCGCCGGCATATGTGAACAAGTTCTTTGGCAAAGGTCAGCACCTGCATGACGCTGCAGGTGAGACTGAGAGCGGCGAGGGCTTCGGCCATGGCAAAGCGGTCGGGGGAGCCCGATATCAATCGGGCAAAAAGCGTTCGGTCGCAAGTTGTCGAATATTCCTCAAGACGTATAGAGAAGCGCCTGGCTTGTATTTGCGAGCAGAAAGGTGATAGAGAGAGAAGGATCACGACTCGATTACTATGCTGGCGACGGCGGGGTTCATACATATGCGGCCCCCTGGTCTGTTCCTCTGATTGGATTGGATATTGTCTCGCCTAGAGATCCTCCTGATAACACGTCGAGCGGGCAGTGTTGCGACGTTGGAGAAACATCCAATTTCCCGCATGACATGAGCTCATGCACCACTTCCCAAAGCTGCATGGAAATATACGCAAATTCTACAGCAACGCTCCCTTGAGGCGCTCTACACACGCGCGTCGAGGAGTGCTTGGTAATCATTCTACGAAGGATCATGACCTCTCTGACGACGACCAGGAATGGGCATTCTTCCTGCTGTATGAGTTCAAGTTTGGGCGGTTCGAGATCAATCGTGGCGAGCCGGAATCCGCGCTGCACGAGTATGCAGGTATGCAGGCTGCCAGGATTTGCGGTGACATGAGGGGTGGCAGTGCAACAGCCCCTGGACTGTATTTTGTTGGCGCGCGCATCCATAAGCTGATATTCCTGCTTAACCGACGAGCGAGCCTGAATACTTCATGTTCAGATAGGCAATTGATTTACACCTTGTCATCAGATACTCAGCCTCTCCCCGCCTGAGGCCTCCCGAGATACGCCGTAAGCCAGCGGCCCATCATCAATCACGGTAGATCGTCGAACATCGCGGGCCGTCATGGAAGTCGTATACGGGTTCGCACGATGCATGGACTGCCTACTCCAAATATCAATAACACCGCTTCATAAATAAAAAAAAAGGGGGGGGGCGGGGGCTAGCTAAACTAATCACCTATTATCCCACCAGACCATATCTCCGCCCGATAACCACTCCATGCTGAAGACATACTAGAAGACAAGATCAGCGCTCGCTCCCAAAACGCCCGAAAACAATACCCGGGAGCCGGAGGAGGAGGATCGGCGACCCTACCTTCGGCTGCGTGCAGTGGTCGATCAGCTCCCAGATCAGCCCCTGGCTCGCCTCCAGCGACCAGCCCACGACCTGCTTGGCGTGCGCGGCGAGGTACAGCGTCCGGCGGCCGTCGGGGGCCGTCTGGACCAGCCGGTGGTACGCCGGCGGCTTGGCCGCGCGCTCGTGCGGCAGGGGCTCGGCGTACACCTCGGGCGACGCCAGCCGGCGCGAGTGCCAGAGGTCGTGCTCGACGACCAGGCCCTCGAGCTCGCGCTTCCTGGACGGCGGGAGATCGGCGTACGCGCGCCGCGTGTCGGCGAAGTGCGTCCAGGAACCGCCCCGCACCGGGTCCCCGTGGGACAGGAGCAGCGAGTACTTGGAACGCTGCTGGTGGTACGAAGAGTCCTGCGAACCCGCGTCAGATTCTGGATCGGGATTGAAGGTGATCAGGAGCGAGTGATTGAATCAGGACTCCTTACGGTGTGCCATAGAGCGTTGCCCAGGCTGTGATGCCATCGCCGGCTCTCGGGCTGGACCAGTGTCCCGTCTAGATTGATGCTGGAATCCCCCAAGTCGCATCAGCTTTTTTCTTTCTTTTCTTTTTCTCATTGAAGGGACCGTAGAAGAAGAATAAGTAAAAGCAGAAGATGGCGCATTGATAGGGACGTACTTCCCAACATCCCAGAGGAAAGGCTCGCCGACCCGATCGTTCTCGCGGCCGTAGAAGAACGGGTTGACCTCGAGTTTCTCCCCGAGCTGCTTCGAAAAGGCGATGTGGCGCTCGTTGTCCAGGCCGGTGTCCCGGAAGATCAGAACCGCATATTTCTCCGACAACGCGATGAGCTAGGCGGTCGGCTCGTGAGCTTGCTGAACATAGGTAGGGTATGATTAAAGAGTCAGGGAGTTCTTGATACTTAGTTACCTGCTTAACTGTAGGCTCGGGAATGGGCTGGCTCCAGTCCACACCTGACACCTCGGCGCCAAAGGAGGAGTCGGCCGACTCGAGCACCGGCTTGATCGTCAACTGCCCTTCTCGGTATTCCCGCGCACCGCCCTTGAGAGTGATAGTCCCTGCGCCGGACGAGGCCGGACAGGTGTTCTCATAGGTTGTGGTTGTGCTGGTCAACATCTTGTATCGTAGCTCAATCGTAGATGACTTGCTGGGTATAGGTATATGCACTTGGAATTCTGTAGCTAATAAGTATCTATTAAGTACTTACAGCTTAAACATGAAAATAGGGTTCTGACGTGACAAGGGATGACCAGGATTAACCTCAAGATCGGGGACTCTCCGACGGGCGGAGCCGTTCCGTTTTTTTTTTCTTTTTTTCGTTATCGTGCCCAGCCGGGTCCTGATCTTCCTCCGAGGCTTGTGTCCGAAATCATGTGAATGAGACTTGAAAGACGACGGCATGATGCCAATCTGAGGATGAAAAATTGATTGGTGAGTGTCGTCGCTGGCGCGGCCTTGAACAACGAATACCACTCATGGGTGGCGACATACTATGATTTCGCAGAACCCTCGTAAGGTTTCAAAGTCTACGGTAAGTATAAGGTATGTTAGAACGCCGTTCATCTTGATTCATAAATACGGTCGTGTCTTCTCGCAACAAACCACGAATGGCAAATGGCTAGGCATATATACTAAAAAAAAAAAAAAAAAGAGCGCCCCTTAACTCGTAACTCCTCTACTTAGTCTACCCCACGGTACTCGAAATACTCGGACCACTCGGGGTCCTCCAGCAGCTTCGGCACCAGCTCCTTCTCCATGGTGACGGTGAACATGCAGCCCTCGTCCGGGTCGTCGGGCTTGCGGATGGGCGCGTAGACGAGGACCAGGCCGGCGCTGATCAGGTCGCCCCAGAAGTGGCGGTAGGTCAGGGGGCGGCCGAAGCCGAAGTCGAAGGCGGTGATGTCGCCGGACCGGTGGTCGGTGACGAAGACGCTCATGGGCGGCTCGGCGTCGACGCGCAGGCTGATGCCGCGCTTGTCGCGGACCGGCGCGATCAGGGACACGAGCGCCTCGAAGTGCGCCTCGGTGCAGCTGTCGGTCAGCGCCCGGATGTACGCCGCCAGCCGCGCCAGCGGCGCCTCCGAGATCACCTCGCCCGCCGTCGGCGCCGCCACGGGCGCCGTCGGCGAGAACGCCCCCGCCACCACGTTGCGCATCATGCGCTCCGGCACCGGCGGGCTGCGCAGCCGCGGCCGCATGTTCACCGCCTCGCCCCAGTACAGGGGCTTGCTCAGGTCGGGCTGGTACAGGGGCGCCCGCACGCTGGACAGCCGCCGCCACATGTAGGCGTTCATGGCGTCGTAGGTCGAGATCCACTTGCCGTCCGGCTCCGCGGGCGTCGCGAGCTCCTTCAGCTTCGCCGCCTTGCTCTTGGGCAGGTGGAAGAGCACGGCCTGCTGCTCCGGGTGGCCCGGATGCCGCTGGGGGATGGGAGGGCCGTCCACGAGCTGGTCCTCGGGCAGGTCCTTGGTGAAGCGGGACACGTCGAGACAGGCCGGGTCCAGGTCCGGGAACGAGGTGCCCTTGGTCACGGCGAGGCAGTTGTCGGCGAGCTGTCGGGTGAAATTGCTCCAGCCCATCACATCGCTGGCGTAGTGGTGGCTGTGCACTGTTGTTTGAAGGTCAGTATATGTCGGTGGAGGAGTTGTTCTTCGTGATAGATAGCACTCACTACTGAAGACGAGACCGCCGCGGGCCATGTTCAGTTGATAAGCGGCGATGGCCGGGCTTCTGTCTGGATCGGCCTCGGGCCTCTCACCCCATGTCATCGACGGGATGCCTGTAGAATTGCGAAATCGTCAGCGAGTTCCAGCTTGATGAGCGGGCAGAATCGAAACCATGGCGGAAAAGCCCCTCATCCAGGATATCTAGCTATCAGATCAGTACCACATGGGAAAGACTTACTCCAGTCGTTGAGATCCCCTAGAGCCTTCGCGGCAAAATGGGCCTTTTCGATCTCATCTACAGATGGGTATTTGCCTTCGGGGCCGTCGAGCTTCCGCACGACCAGCTTCACAGCGGTGTCCCTCCTCTTGACAAACGAGTGTCCTCCTTCAGGATCCCTTTCAATCGTTCCGCACATATAACGTGCCTGGCTGAGCGTCTTCTCCAGGCCTTGCTTTAGGATCTCGACCGCCTTCTCCTTCTCGGCGTCCCCGACCCGGAAGAAGACGACGTAGTGGTTGTAGGCGCATACCGGGGTGCGGTCGATGGTCGACACCTTGAACCGCTCTTCCTCCGGGTCGGCCTCCCAGCCCGTAGGACGAACCTCGTAGACCGTGGTGTCTGACATGATTTCCAGGGAAGGGGGTGTCTTCTGTTCCGGATACAGACTCGGGCGACACTCAGATGCCGCCGATCAAGCCACAGATTACTTAGAATGAGGAATATAGGCGATGGAACAGTGATATAATACTGCGTAAAATCAGACCACGACCAAGAGGAAAGAGGAAATGGCGTGCAGATGGCAGCAGGATATAATAAAGATGGGCCACTTTGGTTGAAAGATAACGGGCATTGGCGACACGACAGGGAGCAGGGCTGTTGAGAGAAATTACCTAAGTACTGCGTACTGCGTAGTACTAATAAACATGCAGACATGTCCAGATCCCCTCCTTCACATCGTGGGGTTACATCGTAGGAGGTACTGCCGTGCTAGGCAGCGCCTCCGAGCTTCCCAGATCCCCGGGATGGCCTTGTCTTCAACGGGCGGGTCCGAAGCTCAGACTCTGGACTGAGAGACCGGGTTATTATATCCTGCATCCAATAGACATCCCAGCCAGCACACAACGCATTACCCCCCGCCCCCCGGAAGCGGTGGACCTGGTCTCCGGCCGCTACTCTAAATTACACTGGAGCATCGTGGACCCGGAGGCGCTCGAGACGCGCGAGTTGGTGAGAGTCGGCGGCGACACGCATCAAAGTAGCCGGAAGTATATATGTAAAGGTACACTAACTCCTTCCAACTCCTCATTTTATGGGCTATGTGGATGTTCTGCATGGATGTCATACACGAGTCTTGCCGTTTCAGACATGCCTATGATTATCTAACCCAGGTCTGGTAATATGCATCGCGTGTGCCCTGCTTTCTCGTCCATACGGTAGTTTGCTGGCGTCATTGCCTTGGCAGCCTTCCGTTGGCAGCTTGATCCTCACACAATACTTTTTCTTCCTTTGTTTCCTTTTTTTTTGGACTCAAATCGTACCATGCGACTAACAAGCATGAATGTATCAGAATCACAAGCAATCTGAGGTTCCATACGGTATCGTCGAGTTCACCGTCCCTGGCCTCGCGTTTTCCCGTATTGCTGTGTGAATCGTATCTTCACCAAGTACTCCTACTCTGGCACAAATCCTTCTTCGCGTGTACAGGTCAACTCCTAAAAAAAATTGCACGCGGGTGGAACAAACGGCACATTGAGTTCTTTTTTGAACGGGAAAGCACTCGCATAATCCCCTGATATACTGATGATCCGACCCACGTACACTATTTCGGGGGTCGAGCCGTAAAGTATTCCCAGCGCATTCCCATCCATATGGCGACTCGTATGATGATCGTGGTGTGGAATCGGAGGATTACTGTTCTCACGTTAAGATCCCGATACCATACCCACTGCTGGGATCACGTTGTTTTTGCCGGGGTGTCGATGTAAGGGATGGGTCGTCTCCAGCCCGTCCCGGAGGAGTGGGTATTAACAAGGACCAAAAGACCAAATGATCCTGCTTGGGAACACCGAAGGCCAGAAAGGGGTTGCCTCGAATTCGTTTAAAGAAATTCTTATTCTTCATTAGTCATTCTTCAACCCGTCCCCCTTTCGTATGCTCCTATCCCGTCCTCTAGCTATCTTCAACCTGCCCGGCCGCTTCGAAGAAGGCAGAACTAGAGGTGCCTTTATCTGCGTAAAAGTTGCCTGTTTCATTCCAAGATCTCAGCGTTCACGATTCCTCGCCCGTCGATTTATTTAAGCTTATTCCCTCTGCCGGCTTCCCTTGAAGCCAAAGCGCAATGGATATCTCTACCACCCCGGCCTTGGCGCCTCCTGACGGGGTCACTGCGCAGTTCGACAACCCACCCAACGGCAACGGGATCGCTTTATCTTCTCTCATTGTCATGATGGTAGTTTCGACTGCATGTGTGCTTCTTCGGGCGTATGGAAAAGTCTACTTGACCAAGAAGATACAGCCGGAAGATGGTATGGTCCCCCTTGATGTCCCACATGTCCTGTCAGCCATCAGCTGTTCGTTGAGCCCTTGCTTCGATACGCTCATTGACTAACATTGTCTTTTACAACAGTATTGATATTACTCGCCTACGTAAGAGAAAATCTTCCGGCCTCCTGTTACCACCTTCTAGTACTAATGTCTCGGATACTTTGTAGGGAAGCTACTGGGGCTGCGCCTGGGGATCAGGAGCTCTATTATGGTACCCGGGCTACTTCGTACACACTTGGGATCTTCATTTAGACGATCTTATCCTGCCTCAATATGTGAGTCTCTCAACATGTTCGGAGGCCTGCCTAGCTGATCAGTCTTAGTACATTTTCGTCTTTGGTGTTTTCTATTCGGTTGACCTCGCATTGCTGTAAGTTGGCAGACTACCCCTTATTATCTTCAGTCTTTTTCACCTTGCACACAGCTGCTCCGTTCCAATATCCCTCTTCGCACCGGACCCATACTTGCGGTTGAACTCTTGTATACTTCTGATTCATCGTCACTAACTCGGGAAAATCCTAGGAAGGTGTCAATCCTGCTGGATTGGTTGAGAATCTTTTCTATCCATGGACGAGGCTACTTCTTCTGGGGCTGCGTGGCGGTCATCACACTACAGACCGGATTCGGCATCGCGGCGATCTTCCTCCTGAACTTCCAGTGCCTTCCGCACGAGGCTATTTGGGACATCACCATTGTCGACAAGAAATGCCTGGACTTGAACACGCTCCAGCTACTGTCAGCTAGCATCCACCTCGTGTCCGACGTAGCGATCTTCCTTCTTCCCCAGAAGATAATCTGGACCTTGCATATGTCGGTTCAAAAGAGACTGGGTGTTGCTGTCGTCTTCGGGCTTGGTGCGCTGTGAGTGGCCCTCGTGGTTTCATCATCGCACCCCATGTCGCTAACTTCGCCTCTAGCGCCGTTATCTGCTCGATTTTCCGTCTGACGGCTACCATCGACTTCGGAAGGACCGACGACTCGATGTACGGAATTGGGAATGTCGTCTTGTGGGCTACTGGCGAGGTGACGTGTGGCTTCTTCGTGGTCTGCATGCCAGCACTGCCCCGGGCGGTTAAGGAGAGCAACACCATGCGTACGATTGTCAGAGCTCTAGGGTTTCGAGCCTCTACCAAGGGCAACACGGGTCCCAAGCGGCCCGGATACAGTACAGATCCGGGAGCCTACAAGATGTCCAACGTGGGCAAGTCGCGCGACGCCTACACCGAGATCGACGAAGACGGCACGCCTTCATCCTCAGAGTCGACCGAGAACCTCCGAAAAGGTGAAAAGGCGCAGGAGCGGATTACTCGCACAACAGAGATCTCTGTTACGCGCGATGCTTACCCGGAGAGGGCCGTGAACGCCAACAGAACGCCATGGTCAACGGGCGTATAGATCATGATACACATGTAGACTCTTTTGGGGTACTATAGTTACCGTAGATAGATCGACCATGCCTACCATGACGCGTATCCAGTAGGGTATATGATAACTTTTAGGTTACAATTCTTTTTTCAAGACCCTTGTCACTCACAGCCCTTTCTATTGAACCTGCAACACACTTGGTGAGGAGACAACTGGGGGGTCTCATCACAGAAAGAAGAAGCTCGTCGGCTGTCACTGAGCGCATGGTACAGAAACTTCAGTTTTGAGTACGAACGGTCTCGCTCACATCTTCCGGTCTTTCTACGAAACCGTAGTCAAGAGCACAGATTCCCATAAGAGGTCTTGTGCGATGAGTCCAGATTGTGGTCCGCACAAGGTAGGTAAGTATGCGGTCTTGCGGCGTATTCTGGGGTAACGACGGTAACACTGCAAGTCTACGGCGCAATCGGCTGTAACTTAGTAACGCAGCATGCTTGGCACCGAGATCTCTCTCGATATAACCACGGAATAGCGCCGAGATAAGGGGCTTGCAACATTGGGCAGGCCGCCGATGACGTGTGGAGCCAGTCTCCAAACCCGACAGTTGCTCTGCCACGCATCCCATCCCTAGATATCATTCACATCCAACTTGAACGTCCACTTCAACATATCAAATCAATCAAGGCTCGAACTGGGTATACTGAGCCTGACCATCAATCTCATTGACGGGATTTGCCATTGCCATAATGGCTCGGATACTGAAGCCTGGACTTTACGGCCCGCTGCCGACTTTCTTTAAGGATGACCAGGAGATCGACTTCGATAGCTATAAGAAGCACATGTTGAGTAAGCATTCCTCGGAATCGGTGTCTTCCGGGGCCGAATACTGATCATATTGAAAGACCTCGCTACTAAAGGGATCGGTATGTGATATCCGGCAACACTCGTCAATCAAAGTAGACACAGCGAGTAACGAGACAGATCCGAAGTGCCCGTCTGCGCCGGCTCTCTGGGAGAAGCAGTACATCTAGTATGACACCTCGACGGCAACTTTTTGCACCACGGATTACTAATCCCAAGTTCTCGATTTGAAGAGTTATGACGAGCGCGTCAAGCTCATCAAGTTCATCAGGGCTACCCTCGACGAAGCCGGCTTGCGTGAGATGCCCATCGTGGCCGGCGTAGGGGGCTCGAGCACCAGGGAGACGATCCATCTCGCTTGCGCCGCCGCGGAGGCCGGGGCGTGAGTTTTTTCACACTGCTATGCGCGAACATTTGCCGATGCGGGGCCCCTTGCTGAGCCTCCGCGCGTGAACAGGGACGCCGGACTTGTCATTCTTCCAGCCTATTACGCCGCGAGCCTCGCGGCAGACCACGACCAGATCATCCAGTACTACGTTGACATATGCGAAGGGTCTCCGGTAAGTTCTTGACTTTTCTCGTCATCGTCAAGTCTGGACGTGTCCGAAGAAGATCTTACAACGTGATGGTAGATACCCCTTTTCCTGTACAACTTCCCCGCGAATTCAGCCGGGCTGGACATGCCATCCGAAGTGATCGAGGCCGTGATGCATAGGACATCGAACCTCTGCGGCGTCAAGCTCACGTGAGTGGTCTCTTTCGCATCGCGATATGATGTGGTACCGGCGTTCTGACGGAGACCTGCGCCACAGTTGCGGCGGCAGCATCGGCAAAATCGTCCGTCTGGCCGCGACCCTCGAGGCCAACCCATCGATCAACGAGAGCAGACCCTACCCCTTTCTCCTCCTCGACGGCCTCATTGCGGATCTCACGCCCTGGATGCGGAGCGGTGGCCACGGCACCGTCAGCGGCATACCGAATTTCGCGCCGGCGGCGTCCGTGAGGCTCTGGGAGCTCCTCAACAAGACCGACCCGCCAGACGGCGAGATAGTGGAGGCCAAGAGGATCCAGGCGATCTTGTCGAATGCAGACGTAGCCGCTGTACCGGCTGGTGTGAGGGGAATGAGTAAGCTAATTTTATCATCAAGAATTTTTCAAGTTATCCATACTGATTGCGAGTAAGAGTACGTGTTGCACAAGCTGCACGGCTTTGGCACTGCGCCTCGGAGGCCGTTGTTGCCGCTGAAGAACGAGGAAGGGGATAAACTGATGGGAACGTTCAAGGAGATGCTAGAGCTAGAAACCGAAATAGCTCGAACCAGTAGTCAGTAAACCGAGGAGACTACGTTTGAAGGGTCCCTGGTACTCTCCTGGATCTTGATGATAGAAAAGTGTTCAAACATCCGACTGTTTCATGAGCCGTAGGATCTTCCATGGCTTCCGGGAAGGACTGGTCACTTGCCAAAGCTATGAAGATTGGTATGCGAGCCGTACACGGGCCTCTTGGCCTTGACAGTCCGTTTTGGTCGCGAGAATGGTATCTGTTCAGAGAATCCATGTGTTGCTTAATATACTTACAGGTGACTACCTAGGTATGTTGTAGATGTTGGATAGGAGAAGGGAGACTGGATTGTGACATCGCTATTACGCCACATCGACTGGCGGGAGGATTCATCTGCCTTTACCCCTATTTCTCAGCTCGTAACTTCTATTCCACATTTGAGCTACATCATAGTGTGTTGCCTTTCCCCAGGCAAAATGGTTCGTATTGGGATGTCCCTCTTTTTTTTTTTTTTTTTTTTTTTTTTTTTTTTGAGGGCGTCGCCAATAGCTTGGATTACACGTGTGGTCAACCAATGTTAGATCGAGTAAAGGTTAGACTTAGCCAGAAGCAGACCGTGGTTCAAGATGAAGTCGAAAAAGGGAACTTGCTATATGTGCATATAAAGGCGCACGTCTCCCTTGATAGTTAGACATCCGTTACGTAGCTAAGTTACACCCTTACCTCTACCTCACACCTCATTTCTACGAATCCAGTATAGCTCCTAAAAATATGAACACTCCCCTCAGAAAACTATTCATAACCTCGTCAGGCTTCGAAAACCGAAAGCATCTTTCCCCAGATCAAGTCTGGAACCCCCGGAAGAACACCACTCATCATCGCCAGACACAATAAGTGACTGGCAACAGTGGGTTCTGATCTACATGGTTACGGTACCAATTTCCAAGCGAGAGATATTTCCAAATGACCTCGTTAGTAGCGAACCTACCGAGGTGACCCTTCACCCTTTATTACCTTTTTTTTTCTCCAGTCTATCTCGTCCATATCCGAGGCGCCAAGTTCCTCAAACCCCCTTTGGAAGCATACCTACGCCACTCGCTCCTCAGCGATCTCTTGGTTAAATCCCCTTAATCTAGAGTATACATCTAAGGTTAGTCAATGTATTCTACTTGAATTCGGTTAAGATGGTCTCGACTCCCTAAGGGTATCTACGCTATCCTGCCCCTGTCCGGCGAAAATATCTAATCTATGGTGACTGACTACCAGATTCATCGTCTTCCTACTGTACCCCTTTGATTCCCTTCCACCCCTATTTCCTCAGCAGCCAAAGATCACTCTCTCCTGAAACCCAAGACGTCTCTCTCTCTCTACCTCGTGTCATTCCCGATCTATAAAACATCAGACATCGACTCAGCAATCTCAATGTTCTATCCAACCAACGAGAAACCCGGCCCGCACGACCGACATCAACCCCATTATTCATTCTCCTTGTCCATCACCATTTTTTCCTCTTTTCCCCAACTCCTCCATCAATCATCCGTCAACATGCCAGTCGATTTCGATTTGCACTCCCTTACAACGTAAATATACCATCAGTATCGCCTCCCATACCAAGTTAGATTGTTTTCTTACCTGCCCAACTGCCTAGTCTGTGCCGGGAGGTCATCGAACTTATATGTCAGTCGAAATATTACTTACCAAGCTCAGGGCGAAAAGCTTCACAACATCACTACGGCGTCAACGTAACATCATCTTCGATCTTCACCTTCCTCTGAAAAATCAGTCAGTCCTCCTTTCTTGAATTCACTTATCTGGATTGCTGGCTGTCCTATTTGATCTCTCTCTCCCATTTTCTTCTCCCCCCTTTTCTTATTTTGTATATCTGGTCCTCGTCGTCATCCACCTACCTAATCTCCCTTGGTGCTATCCACCTCATTCCGGTCTCACTCACTGCTCAATTTCCCCCCTCGCCGTTCTCTTTTCCGTACAGTGGTTTCGGATTGTCTCTTATTTTCCTCTCACCCTCTCTCTGTCTTTCGGGGGCGCGTGCGTGTGCGCGTGCTCGATAGGACAAGAACCTCCCATATCCTCTCCTCTCGCCTCCCTTCCAACTTCCCCTCCCACAACCCCAAGACCAAGTAGGTAGGCAGCAAAGTCAAATCCGATCAGTTCGGGTCCGCTAGCAGACGCGCGTCCAATGCATCGATCCCTCATATTTGTGGACAGAAAAAAAGAAGAAGTGAGTATCAAAGAGGTGGCCCGCCCGTCGCCTGTCACTAAAACAAGTCTTCGAATAGAGTAGATCAAGAGAACCAATAATGACCATGCTAATGATGGTAGTGATCAGCGATGAAAAGTGTACAAAAGAAAAAAAAAAAGATACGCGCACTCCCAGAATCTTGTTGTCTATGTCACAAACCCCGGGGGCTTTTTTGCCCCCCGCCTGGGTGAACTCCAGCGTCCCTGGCCCTAGAGTGATGGTAGAAACCAAGCAGGACCCGACCTACACCCATACTCACAGAGCCTCGGTTCGCCTGAGCACTCCCACTCTTCCCTTTTGTGCCCATCCGCTGCTAGGAGAGTTCGCTTTTCTTCACTTCAGCATCTCACCCATCTGGCGAATTACGTGGCCCTAGTCGTGCCATGTATCTTCGGGCCAGCTCCGGGACTCGTGAGCAGAAGATGGTCGTGTCATTCCAAGACTTATATAAGATTAAACAGTACATCTACACGAGCTGTTGTCGAGTTCCCGCCAACCACCGAAAACGCCTTCCGCTATGATAGCAAATATTGGTGTCTGCTGCTGGGATTGAAACTGTCGTTTTTGCGGCATGAAAAAAAAATGAGAGAATTAAAGACCCAAGAAAATGGCCTAAGAGGCTCAAAGAGTGACATCGAGAACCAGGCTGACATCTTGTACGTTAGATCCAGCCAGGTCTTCAAGAACGGGTATCAGGTCCAGGAGTTCGTTGTCGTGTGCGTCTGAAAACCAACTGCTGATAGGTACTGCGTGCTGTGGGTGGAAGATATACGATGTAGGCGAGTTGTCAATGATGATGGTGTCCTTGAGATCCCGTCCTACTTGAGACAGGTCCTTCACATAGTTGCCTTGATGATTGTAGCAGCTCTCGCGGAATAATCGATGATGTACCACTTTATGGATATCTAGTTGATCCAGTAATGGGTCACCGTACTGTATTTAGGCAGTTAGAGGGAATAGTATACAGTGCTGAATAGGAACACATACCTTCGAGACGGAAGCAGTGAAAACGACGACTTCGTAAAGTTCTCCAACTCGTTTCATAAACTGATCCACGCCGGGTCGCTTGATGACATACACATTGTGGTAGTTGCCCTCAATTTCTACCGGGATCGTGAAGTCGGCTTGATGAAGTATCTACGACGGTTAGTGGTATGCCATGAGGTTTTGCCTTGGAAGAAATTACCTTGAATGAGCTGTGAACCAAGGTCTCATCAAGATCTAGGACTAGACATTTCTTGCCCTTGAATCGAGGCTCAATAGGCGGTAGGAGAAATCTCTGTTGACTCTCATCGGTAGCTACAGAGTTATCCTCCTGAGCAGCAGGTAGTGGGTTGGGCACCGGTATCGGGCCCGGAGGAGGCGGCGGTACCGGCTTCGGATATTGTTCTTCTGCTGCTGCTGCTGCTGCGGGTGTGGTTCGTTGGTTGGTAACTGTTTCGGCATCCGGCATGTTTACATCGCCATCAACATCCTTCGTAGGGACGGGTTCGGCGGGGGACTCTTCCACCTCGGGGTTCTCTGCCAGAGGTGCGTTTACGGTGATACTGGGGCCTGATGCACCAGCTAGTGTTGTTTGTTTGGATTCACTATCACGGTCAGGCACGGGTGATTGATCTTGTGCGGTGGCAGGCGATGCTAGTTTCGATGACTTGGACGTGTCTTGGGCTGTTCCTGGCTGCTGATGCGGTTCCTTCTTCTCGGAAAGCTGTGTTTTGCTACCGGAAGTCTGCTCTGAAGGGGTGATGGTGCGCCGACTAGAAGTCAACGGCCTCTGGGGAATCTTGTCTAGTTTGTGGGATGGAAGGTTGTCATCAGGCTCTAGAGTGTTTGCGTGACCAGGAACCACGCAGCAGCCAAGAAGTGACAGGAGTCCACCTTTCTTTCGCTTCTGAGGGGCACCAGCGGGGGAATTCGGCTGCGACGTGCTAGGGGTAGTCGTGGGATTCGTGGCAGCGGCTGAGCGGTTGCTGGATGCACTACCATTTCGTCGGCGACCGAGCACGCTGTGCCTCGACTCCTTGGAATGACCACCAATACTATCTCTAGGATCGCTAGCAGTCGCGCCGCTCAATCCGGTCCCCGCAGGAGATGGCTGTATTTTCTGTGAAGAGGACCGTGATGGAACATTCAAGAGAGTGCGGCCTTTCTCTTGAGAGCTCTCGTGGTCGGCCAAAGCCTTCTCGTTGGCGTCCTTGGACATGTCGCTAGTCGAGATGAATGGGGGATAAGATGGTCTGTTGTACGAGCCAGGCTATCGCACTGGGAGAGGATTAGCAACGGTTGCGAGCCACACGTTGGGGCGCAAGGGCAAGGAAGAAGCGTAGCGCCAGCATAAGTGAAAGCGGATTTGAGAGTAGAAAAAAGGAAAAACCAGCAAACTGCACAATTGACTACAGTCATGATGCAGGCTGTTCTCTCAAGCAGAACGGGAGGGGTGGTGTATATGCAACATTCTGGAAAGCTTCAGGTTTATCCGACACCGTCATACATATTACACAGAAGGTGAAAGGTGCTAGAACCTGCGTTTAGAGGAATGGCTTACCCCCGTATTCGATACCAATCAGCTTGGAGTAGGTGCCCAGCCCCTTTAAAAGGCAGAGAAGGGCCTGGAGCGGCCGATTCGCAAGCGTCGCCGTGATTGCGATTCACGGTAGGATATGGGCGAGCGACTTGGAAGGGAAGGAAATGCGCTGGCGAATGATGGCGATGCGTCTTGTTTTGAGTGATCGAGCGATGAATGAGACGAACAGCGGAAACAGAAGTGCGATTGACAGCGCGTCGCCAAAGGATATGAAGGTGATATCGTAGGTGGCAGGCAGAGTGGGTTGGGAGGTCGAAAGAGTGGATCGGCCGAGCTGGAATTAGCACAGCTCAAGCTGCTCCGTGCCTCTAAGACAGAGAGAGAAAGAGAGATGATCCGGGCGTATTGCGTCCCTTAGATGGCAGAGAGATATCTGCACAGTGATTGACAACCGAGTTTCCTCCCGATAGTTCGATGCAGAGATGAGCACGCACAACGTTGGGGGAAGAAGGAGGGCACCGAGTATCCTCAAAAGATTATTAGAGATCGGGTGGGTGAGAGGGAGAGAGATGGAAGGATGGGTGGATGGATGGATGGGATGAATCAATCAATCGGGTTTGGTATTCCAAAAGGCCTGAAGAGGACTTAAGTTTAGAGAAGCAGAGCGCGAGCGAACAAGCGAAATGATTTCTTGGGTGGAAAACGGGTCCCATTTCATTTCTCTACTGCTGCTGTACTGCGAATTACTGGCTGGATGTGCACGGATCATTTGTCAATGCAGAGGGTCTTTATGTACCTGTACTTGAAGACTATCCAGAAAGCGGCACGATGCTAAGTACCGCATGTACACAAAGCCCCCAGCAGTGTAGCGCGGGCTACATTTGCGCTAGACGCTGGTTGGTCAGTACCTAGGTACGGTTTGGGGGTAGAAAGCCAGGAGCCCAAGATAGAAACTGTTAGGTCTCACATATCTCTCAGTAACGTTCTCTAACTCCTGCTAATGATCGCCTACAGCCCGTACTCATTGCGGTATGGTCAAGTTGCCTGTGGACCGGCCCCATTTCCTTGCAATGCTACTTTTGAGGCTAGTGCTCTGTCCAGGTCCCATCCTTGAATTACTGGTGGATATGGCGCCGCGGGCATCCTCCTGTGCATTTCCTCCCGCTTCAGCCTCTGCAACTTGAGAAATACCGCCCACCTTACCCCCCAGATACGCCTATTCGAGAAATCGAGGCTCCAGCTCTTTGTTAGTCCCAAGCGCTTTCGTTGTGCAGATAGATCATCCATGGATGGATGTAGATGTGATATGGCAACAGTTGTAGGGGAGGCGCTTAACCTTTAGCAAAAAACACTCAACTACCTACAAAGTACTTACCTAGGTAGTATTCTCTCCAGTCACCTTGGAAGCCATTTCTACTTGTTACTAAATCCCGAAGCATACCAGTGGCAGCAGCTTCCCTGGGCCACATTTGAGATACATGGATGCTGCCAACAATACACGACTCCATCGGTGAGCGGTGCCGGGAAAGACTGATGGGAATCGGGATGATCAAAAGACTTCTGGTATCCATTGCGCTACTCTACTCGCCACAGTTCTCCGCCTGCTGGTCACATACCTAGGTACTGCTATGCTTACGATGGCCTGCCGATATCATGTCGATAGGTGGTGGATTAGTAGAAATACAAATTTACAAATTGTCGAGTGAGATGCAATTGTCGACAGGGAAGCGTATGATTGGCCCTGTTGGCGCCCGTTACAGTGATGGTGGCCTGGCAGTCTGGGGTGCACCTCCACTGTTTGCCCACCCAGATCCGTCCCAGTCCGCCAGTCGTCTCCCCGTAAAACCACACACCTTGGAAAGCTGGAAAGCTGCAAGCAACCAGCAACCTTGAATTGGGTAAGAACTTCCCAACGGGTACAGAGTAGCGCATCGGTATTGGTGCTACTCAACCTTTTAACATGGGCTGACCAAACTTTCCCTGAACTTTCTTCTGTTTTATTTTTGTCGTTGGAGATCCGCCGGGCTGGATCTCACTCGCACACACCTTGATCGGTGCGAAGGACAGTTACCTAATTTTTATGACCCCCTTTTCTCGTGCCGAAAGCATGCGCGCTTCTTGTCGACATTATTATCAACTCTTACAATACAACGATAGGAAAGCCATCCATTGCATCAAGCAGGATGCATGATTTCCACCGAGAGAACAACAACTACCTCCCATATATGTCACTTGACTCTCACTAGTGACATGACATAATAAGCAGAACCAGATATCAACCTTGGAATGTGGTGGAATGTCCTTCCTGCCAATAGAGATAGATGGCGGGATGTGCTCCATGCATCAGCCACAAACTCAGCCACAGCCTCTCAATCTTGGCATACCTTGGCAGAGATTGGGGTAGCGCACTGTGGCTGGAGAACACCCATGCTTGGACCAATTTGTGTCCGGGGAAAGCGGCCAGCGGCCAACCTCGGACCATCACATGCCACATGCCTCAGAACTGCGCCCGCTTCCATCATAGCTTCCATCATAGCTATGACGGTCTCACATTATTATCCCTTCCAAGGTTGTCTTCTCTTCTACATTCACCTAAATCTGCGCTCAAGATAGCAACTCCGTATTCCTTCTATACACCTGTTCAGCCCTGTTCAAATATACTTCTTTGTTAATACTGTCTCTACCTCGCTGCCAATGGCAAGTTCTCTACCTACATTTCGCGACGGCTACTAGTTGGCGGGCCCTAAACCCCGCGACACCATGGCGGTCCAGTCGACCCTTCGCCACTCGGCTTCTGAAGATATCCTCGTTGCTTTCATCGACAAGTACACCAACCTCATCAAAGACAGGCTACGAAAGACATCCCGGCGCACCAAACTTCTCGCGACAGTGGCCCTTGCCGCATCCGTCATCCTCAGCGCCGAAGGGAGTCGGAGGTGGTGGAAGCGAAGACGGCAAGAGAAAGAACAAGGCAAAAAACTCGTGCGCAAGAACTCGTGGCTGTTCAATAAGGATGGTTCCCGCACAATATATGTTCCTTATAAGGACGGTACCTCCAAGGTCGTTATTCACCGGACCAAGCCCTTGACCTTTGAGGCGCATCGTCGCCTCTTCCTAAACCCACCCAAGGTTTCTGGTCTTGGCGATGGCACCGTCCCTTCCGCGCAGACCAAGCCCGGTCTTAATCTTGCCTTCTTGCATCAATTCTTGAGCTTGATGAGCATCATGATCCCTCGCTGGTCGAGTAAAGAAGCCGGGTTGCTGCTTAGCCATGGCGTGTTTCTTATGCTCAGGACATATCTGTCGCTGGTAGTCGCGCGGCTCGATGGTGAAATCGTCCGCGACCTGGTTGCCGGTAATGGCAAACAGTTTCTATGGGGCATCGCCAAAGTAAGTTACAACGTTCGACCGCGGATGTCTACATTGTGGCTGACATGGGTGCAGTGGTGCGGTTTGGGAGGGTTCGCCTCGTATACCAATGCCATGATCAAGTTCTTGGAGTCCAAAGTGTCCATCGCATTCCGGACGCGACTAACACGGTACATCCACGATTTGTATTTGAATGACAATTTGAATTATTACAAGCTGTCCAATCTCGATGGTGGTGTTGGCCAAGGCGCCGACCAATTCATCACACAGGATCTTACACTCTTCTGTGCTTCCGCCGCAAACCTCTACTCTTCATTAGGAAAACCGTTCGTCGATATTTGTGTCTTCAATTACCAACTCTATCGGTCACTTGGTCCTCTGGCACTGACAGGACTCTTGAGTAATTACTTCCTGACAGCCAGTATTTTGCGCAGAATGTCGCCGCCTTTTGGAAAACTCAAGGCAGTCGAAGGCCGCAAGGAGGGTGATTTCAGGAGCTTACATGCTCGTCTGATTGCAAATGCCGAGGAAGTGGCTTTTTACGGCGGCGCAGAAATGGAAAAGACTTTCCTGGATAGGGAATTCAGGTCCCTGAAGAGCTGGATGGAAGGTATTTACATGCTAAAGATCCGCTACAACATCCTCGAAGACTTCATCTTGAAGTACAGCTGGAGTGCATATGGATATCTTTTATCATCTCTCCCAGTCTTCCTCCCTGCCTGGGGCGGGCTTGGCGGCGCGATGGAATCGGCCGACACTGCTGAAAGGGGTGGCCGAGAGCGCAACCGAATGAAGGATTTCATCACCAACAAGCGTCTCATGCTATCGCTTGCCGATGCTGGCGGCAGGATGATGTACTCCATCAAGGACTTGTCGGAACTGGCTGGCTACACGAGTCGGGTGTACACCCTAATCTCCACTATGCACCGCGTTCACGCAAATTCTTACTTCACGCGGCCGACTGGGAACGAGCTCTACTCCCTATCTGACGTCCAAGGGACTATCCAAAAGGGCTTCGATGGCGTGCGCTTGGAGCACGTTCCAGTGGTTGCCCCCAGTCTTTGGCCGCAAGGAGGTGACGAACTGCTTGACTCCCTGTCCTTGATCGTCCGGCGTGGTGAGCATTTGTTGATCTCAGGACCCAATGGTGTCGGCAAGAGTGCCATTGGCAGGATACTTGCCGGACTCTGGCCTGTCTACCGTGGGCTCGTCAGCCGGCCCAAGGCAGTCGGTGAGGATGGGATCATGTTCCTACCCCAGCGTCCGTACCTCAGCATTGGCACCCTGCGTGATCAGGTGATATATCCCGATGGTGAGTTGGATATGCGGCTCAAGCACAAGACGGAGGACGAGTTGAAACGAGTTCTGGATGCTGCAAAACTCGGATATTTACCAGATCGGGAAGGTGGATGGGATACGCGGAAGGAGTGGAAGGACGTACTGAGTGGTGGTGAGAAGCAGCGGGTTGGCATTGCACGCCTCCTTTATCATGAGCCTCAGTACGCCATCATCGACGAGGGCACCAGTGCGGTGTCGAGCGATGTCGAAGGTCTGTTGTACGAGACCTGCAAGGAACGGGGCATAAGTAAGTTGTGGTAATGCCTTAAATCTCTCACTCAGCACACTGACACAAGGACAACAGCTCTTATCACCATCTCGACACGCGCGTCGCTGAAAAAGTACCACACGTTCAACCTCATCTTGGGTATGGGCGACAACGGCGACGAGTGGGAATTCGAGCGCATCGGCACGGAGCGGGAGAAGATGCAGGTCGAACGCGAACTGCAGGAACTTCACGAGCGACTCTCACAGGTCGAGGAGTGGAAGAAGCGGCGCGAGGAGATTGAGAGGGAGCTGGCGCAGGTATGGGTCGAAGGCGATAACGATGCCCCGTCGTCCCCACTGGAGCCGCCGCCCTACGTCGGCGCCGAGAAGGTGGAGGAGGGGTACGAGACTGCGGCGGAGCTGGTGGAGCAGAGCGCTTCGGCTTCGGAGTACAGTCTAGCATGAGGATTATTTGTACAATACTACAAATAGTCGCGGCGTGTCAAGTTTGACGGAGGAGCGTCGTTCTAAGAATCTAAGTGCTTCCGGGTTCAAATCTAGCCTCGGCAACGCACGCCTGCTTACAGACAGCCCTATAGTCCTTTTCCTTCTCGCACAAGTTCCTAAGGTCTCGTATTCAGGAGTCAGGACAGCTAGACTAGCCGGCCAGCCACACACCACAAGCACATGTAGCCTTTCACTAACTAACGACGCCGCCAAGCACCGGCTACCATCCGCTCCGCGCGAGTCTAGTAGATCCGAGGCTCGAGATTTACGCCTATCACCGTCCAATTTCCTACACCCATTAAAACCCGCCCTTTATTCATTGACGCCGCAGCCCCGTCCATCCAGCTCGCTTCCCCGATAGTGCTCGTGAAGAAGCGCACCCGCGCCCTGGGCTTGAGCACCGTCGGCTTGCTGGTTACCTCTAGTTCCTGCTAGCTAGCTTAATGGAAGAAATTCACCCAGGCACCTTTTTCAGAAGTACTGAGTTATGACGCAGATGGAACGCGGGTAGCGCAATCCGGACATGATAGGGGCATCAAACCTTATATTACTGCGCTCGCTCATTTTCAGTCGAGAGGTGGTTGTTGTTTTTTTATTTTCTAACCTGGCCTGATCTCTCTTAAAGTATCTCTCCCTTTCCAACTCGCTCAACCACCATACCTACCTACTACCTAACTCGGGGGCCAGCAGAACGGTATCCCGAAAGGCATGGGTCAATAGAAGCCAGAGGATGAAAGAGCAGCCCGTGTTATCAATCGGGTTCTTCCCCCCTCCCCTCCCCAGCGTTCAGCTGCGATAGTCCCCGCGAATCAGGATCTCGCGTCTAACCAAGTGAGGTAGCGAGGCGTTTGTTGTGCTGAAGGCTACAATACAACATACATATTGGGCTCTCACGGGCGCGATCTAGTCTAGAACTGCGGCTTGGTGGCGCCCGCCCGGTTCTCTCGATATAGATAGACCCTGACCGAGGGGAGGAGAAGAGAGCGGGAGGCAAAGAGAGCTTGGGCTTGGACTTGGGCTTGGGCTTATTTTTTTTGTATGACGCCACGGAGCGCATCGAAAAAGTCTCATATATATACACCTCCGTCTGGTTGAAGCCTATTTTCATTTCATTCCTGTTCGTTTGTTTTCCCCCAATCTTTTTCGCATCTCAGCTACCTACAGGCACATCTCGGAGCTCGTCACACTTGGGTTGCCTTCTTCTACCGCGGTTGGACTAGAGACGATACGATATCCCCGAGAAGAGAGAGCATGTTCCTGCGCGGAATGAATACTGCGATTGGGACGTAATGCGGATGGGCTTTGCGAAACACCATCGGATGAGCAGTACTTCACTACTAGGAACTTAGCGATTCTAGTCGATCAGTGCTGCTTTTTTTTTCTCGACATCATGCTACCAATACAGAAATCTCCGCCCAGGCCGCAGTCGACGTCCCTCAGGGTCCGGCCGCGCGACGTGCGGCTCATGTCGCCTATCACAGAGTACGAGGAGGAGGAGGAGGAAGAGGAAGACGACGCCCCCCAGATCCCCGCGAGGAACCCCCGTAGGGTGACGCTCATAGAGAGATACCACGATCAGCGAAGGGACCGGCTGCCGCCTTACCCGCGGAACGGCGGTGACGATTCGCCGCCGCTGTCGTCGGGCTCGCTCAAACCGCCCTCGGAACTACCCAGGAGGCAGAAGCGTCCGAATTGGATCGTGAGGCGAGGGGGCTGGTACCGCGTGGTACTCATTACGCTCGTAGGCGTCGTGAGCCTCGTGGGTCTGGTCGTAGGACTGGTCCTCGGGCTACGATACAGCAGCAGTAATAGTAACAGGTAAGTCCTTCTTATTTTTTCCCTTCCCTTTCTTATAGCCCCGCTAGGCAATTCTCGCGTTGAGGTCGACGACATCAACTCAGTTTTTCTTCATCAACAGTTCCTCTCCCGCCTCCGGAACCCCCGAAACCCAACAACTCCCCGTCCTCTTCCCGGCGGGCTCCTACTCCTTCGAGACGGCGCTCGCCAACGTCAGCACCGCCTGCACCACCAACCCGTCCGCCTTCCGCTGCTACCCCTACACCCTCTACAACGCCTCGCACTCGGCGTCGGCGGCCACCTTCACCTGGATCATCAGCGAGACGGCGCCCAGCACCTTCACCATCTCCTCCTCGGCGAACCCGTTCGCCCCGCAGTTCGCCGGCGTGGCCCTCGGCCTGCTCGACGCGAACCAGCCCTCGGAGCGCCTGATCTTCTCGGTTGCCCTGGGCAACATCACCGTCACGCCGCAGGGCCCGCTGGCGGGAGGCGACCAGCAGGACGCGGCCGCGACCCGCTGCTACTACGGCGACACCGTGCTCAGCGCCACCATCTGGACCCGCCGCGCCGCCCAGTATCCCGACGACGGCCTCGACACCGACGTCGATAACGCCGGGAACGGCACGCACACGAGCCAGGACTTCGATCCCTGGCCCTACGGCGTCGAGGTCCGCCAGCTGTCGGGACCGGGCGGTCCGGACTGCAGGGACCTCGCGGGGAATCCCGTGGGGGATTTCGCCGTGCCCGGTGGTGCGGGTGGAGAATGCGGGTGTTGGTATGCTAATATCGGGCTCAGTTGATAATGACGCCCTTATAAATTCTTATCATCAGATTTGGTGGTGCATATTGGAGGTTGGGGGCAAGGCAAGGCGCTTCATGGTGTTCTTGGCTATCTTATCATAAATTGGCGCTGGGGATGGATGGATACCTAAGCTTTTTGATGATTGCTCTTGTTGAGGCTGTGTTTACGCAGCAAGGCCCTCCTTTTTTTGTGTGATTTTCTTCTTCCTTTTTCATGGCGCTTTCTGGACAGGAGTCAGGCGTCGGGGTTTCAGAATCTACATACAGAAAGCCATAAAATACCTAGGTAGCTAGGTATGTAGGTGGCCAGTACGTTGCGTCCGTGCTTATAATAACGTTATTTGTTAGCCTCGAGGGAAGCCTTGTCATATATGAAGTCTAGACTGGCTGTGATGCGGCGAGGGTATCGACCTAGGTGCATATGTATCCTTCTCGAAAGGGGCGCAGGTGATACGAATGTGGCAAACCCCATTCTCACATATCGAGACTGGATTCATATACTCGGAAGCTATACAGTAAGTACACTGACAATAGAAACCATTTATCAGATCGCACCCCACGATTTCATTCGACAGCGTTCGCCCAGCAAGACGTGAATATTGTGTCAGCTCGACTCTCCGGCACTTCCGGCCCCCCCAGTATTATTAGCCTGGCATTCAATCCATCCGGCCAGTCAATTATAAGTAACCGCTCCTACCGTATCATCACAACAGAGCTGGAGTGGGTATGACAGTCTTATCACTTCATTCATTCATTCATACGCCAGACCAAATCCGAACACCACTAGTGCCGGCTTTCTAAACCGCTTCCCGGGGGGAAATTGTTCGAAAACAGGAGGTAAAGGGGGGCGGGTGTGTGTATGTGTGTGTGTCTCGAGGCCGTAACAATGCTACTCAGTAGAAGCAACGAACTCCCCCCTGAAAGCCCAATATATATCAGCTTCCGCCCTTCATCGACAACCTCGGGATAGTTTTGAGAATACTTACCGAAACGTCACATACACACACACACACACACACACACACACACACACACACACTCTCACGTACGCCTATCAGCCAGCCAGTCACCCCTTTGAAGGGCTCTCTCACCACCACTACTTCTACTACTCCTCTTCATCCTAATCCACTGGCCAGTAGCGCAGTCAGGAGCAGCGTAGAACAACCGCCGCCGCCAACCTCGCCAGCTCTCTGATCGCGGGGTATAGGTGTGCTGTATTATGATCGCCTAAAATAAGAACCCTGGCTTCACGACTCACTCACCCGGCCGAGGGCGTGTAACTAACTAAACTACCTGAGCCAGCCCGCAGGTGTGAGAAGCCGGGGTACGCACGAGCGGCAACACATACACGGAGAGGACTAACCTACTAAAGTACAAAACTGATTTGCTCAGCTTGGATTACATAGGGAAGGTTTGGACGTTCTTCCTGACTGACGGGGGGGGGGGGGGCGCGCGTGGACCGTCTTGCTGGCCTTTGGGGAGCATGCCCACCACCATGGGGAAGGGGTACCAATCGGAGGGTAACTACTGAGGGGGCGAGGATGATGGCGGGTGGATGGCGGGTTCATACCTCGGTTAGAGAATTCTGGATGGGGATGGTATGGGGTGGGTATATATTTGGGAAGCGCTTAGAAAGAAAGGGATTTGGGAAGAAGGAAGTAAGTAGTCTAACCAACTAACTAACTAGACACTGGGTGGTCGTCCGGGGCCCCTCGGGAGTTGAAGAAGAGTCAACAACGAACCGCATGAGGGGATCACCTACTTTATTCCCGTTTCTTCTCACCTTGTTTGTTATTGTGATACTTTATTAATTATTTTCCCGCCGAGATCTCTGTCCCGGTATCTCGAGGTTCGTCAACCAGTTTACTCGAGCCTCTCACTTGGTAAGTAGGTCAGACAGGTAGGCTGAATAATGACCCTAGGATCATTGGACGACGGGGCTTGTAAGCTGCCAACATGCGATCCCTGTGTCAGCCAGCAAGCACTGAGAGCTTATCGTGCCCCCGTATGCTTTCTGAAAATAGACCTCGTCGACGATATGCGCCTCATCAACGTGGGACGCTGGGCGTTTGTTATTTTATGGGGGATCAATGCGTCCCGGACGGCCCGCATCCGCGCAAGCCTTCCGAAATCCGGTATGGACTAATTTAGATGGAAAATCATGCCCCCCAGATTAGCCAGATTAGGGGTCGTCCTCGTCTCTTAGGGGTCGTCCTCGTCTCGTGGTCGTAGTCGTAGCATGGAGCTGGGGAGGGGGGTGGTGCCTCGTCCGTATGAAGCCAAAGTAAGTAGGTGAAATTCTGGCTGTTTACGAAAAAATGTGCCTGAGTAGACCATCAGGGTTAGATAGTGAGAGAGGAGGACAATTGGGTTCTAGGCAGACCTGCCGACAAGGAGATCTACGCAGTAGTACGAGGCTCTCAAGATCATCGCTATTCGGCCGACTAGCCCGCTTAGCTTGGGCCCTGAGCTGGGCCTGGATGTTGGACTAAGGTCTCGGGCGTCTGACGATCACTTTTAGTCCAACGACTACGCGAAACGGGGAATGCCCGTAACGGGTTTTGCGGGTTATTAGGCGCAGTAGATACCTGTCGTGGAAGGACGGTTAGGTATATAAGTACTGGATCGCGCGCGACGAACGATAAGGCAAATTTTCTTTGTGTGAATACCTCTTGATCATCCAATACCCTCCGACGACGATATTTCATCTTTGGTTTATATATATATATATATATCTCCCTTGAGTAAAGAGTAGTCAAATATGAGTCCTACCGAAGACAGCAAGTCAGGGGCTCCGGCCCTGCCAGACTACATGACACATAACGATGCAGTACTAAGAGACACTGATGCCCAATGGAGATACGGGCAGCCTCCAGACTACACCAAGACGCGCAAGTTCTACATGGAAAGTTCGTTGCCCTCCCACCCCTTTTTTTCATCACAAGGCATATGAGTCTTTGCCGGTCGAAGACCTCGACGAAGAAGAAGAAGAACACACGGCTGACGAACTCTCTCTTTCCTATCAGCCAAGAAATGCAACCACGAGCCAGGCAGCCTGCCGAACCTGGTAGAGAACCTGGTCAAGAACTGGGAGATCGAGGCGTCGTTCAAGATGCGGCTGGAGGACTGGCGGACCATCGACCACGACAGCTACACGTTCGCCATCAACGGGCGGGAGCCGTCGACGGCGCAGCACATGCTCGGCGTCGGCACCTACAACGCCATCATCACGGCGAACCCGTACTACGACCCGACGACGTCCGACTTCGCCAAGAGCCACAAGACCTTCAAGCGCATGATGCCCACCTTCGCCTGGGAGGTGCTCGAGGTCTACTCGGGCCCGCCCGTCGTCGCCTTCAAGTGGCGGCACTGGGGCCAGATGAAGAACGACTATGTCGGGTGGAACACGTAAGTGATGCCTGTCTGCCTGCTTGCTTGCTTGCTTGCTTGCTTGCTTGCTTGCTTGCTTGCCCATCCCATCTCCCTCTATTTTATCTCAAAGAAAGAAAGAGAAAAAAAAAGAAACAAAAAAGCAAAAGCTAATATGCCCTTTTTTTCTTTCGCGTCTCCAGCGCCGGAGAGAAGATCACCGTCAAGGCGACCGACAAGATGATCGACGTCGAGGGCATCACCGTCGCCCACCTCAACGACGCGTTCAAGGTCACCAAGCTCGAGACCTGGTTCGACCCGAACGAGATGTTCCGCCAGATGGACCCGGAGGGACACGCGCTGACCAAGGCGGTGGCCAAGACGGGCAAGGAGGACGAGGGAGAAGGAGGGGCGTCCACGGAGGCGCTCAACGAGCTCGCCGAGGAGATGCAGCGGTGTCCTGTGATGAAATAGTCATAGGGGGGAGCAAGCAGGTGGGGGGAGTGAAGGATCTGTCTGATACGATAGAAAATTTTGTTCTTTGGTTAGCCGCAGCGAGCATTGGCTCTTGCCTGCCTTGCTTTGTACGATAACGATAGATGGATAGATAGATAGCGCCAGTGAGCGTGTAGATATTGTTGTTGTTATTATTGAATTCGTATCTTTTTTCTTCACTGCCAAGACCGAAAGAGTATTATTAGTGAGAGAAAAAGAAGAAGAAAAGAGTCAAAAAAAAAAAAACACTCAAAAATTTCGAACAGACCAGGAGAAAGTCAAAAATATACCATGTTGACTGCATCAGGGGGGAATCGAACCCCCGGCTCGTCGAGATTCAACTCTTGATTGTATGGCAACGACGAATTTTACCACTAAACCACTGATGCTTATGTTGATATTAAAATTGATTGTCAAAAATAACTCATGAGAGCATGGCTCCGGACGCGGCCCCCGTCGATGGCTCAACTGATCTAAAGATTAGCTGCAGAATAGGCCCACGCCAGCACAGAGACTTCCCTTTTCTGTGAAAGGGGGTTTCATATTGCCTTGTCCGACGACGGATTCTCGCGAAGCAGATTGACACACACACGCATCACCAGATCGTTACCACGGCACGCTCGGGAATTACGGAGTGTTGATTTTTTTTCACTAGCCTAACTGTGTGGCAGCTGCTAACGGTCCGCTTGCCAAGTGCCGTTAACCCCCTTTTTTGTAGCTGTACCCACCTAACCTCAAGAGCCCCTGAGCCCCTGAGCCCCTGAATGCAGTCGAGTTCGCCTATCGACGGGGGTCAGGAGTTCGCGTCTTCTGCTAAAATGCGACAACAGAGAGTATGCGATCGCGATTTGGCAGGGCTATCTAGTCTAAGGAGCCACGAATACAATCCAAAGGAGCGCACATTCTTAGCTGTTAGAACCATAGATAGTCTCTTGATGTCGCTTCCGGTTGATCCTTATCTTAACAGTTCTTCTGAATTCATGAAATCTCGTTATATCTCGTAATTGAAAAGAACCCTGAGCGTCCAGCAGACTATGGTATTCATAACGCCGAGGTGTCCCTGATAATCAACAACCGCAGAGTCTACCATGCCGTACCACCTGCCTCGAATTTGCTCAACCAAGAAAAGAGACAGTTCCCAAAGTACCCTTACCCCACCAGCACCTCGAGTTCCGAAGCGGATGCTTCTGTAAAACCATCCGGTACAAACCTATGATACCCGCGTTCTAGGACCGCCCCCTTTCCCTCCCTCACAGTCCTCCTCTTCCTCTTTATCCCCGTTCCCCCCTGGTCCCTCCAACCAACACTAACTGCGGTTTCCCATATCCCTAATCTGCCATTGCGACGACTTCCGAACCGCGCCACGTACCTGGTGGTCATGAACATCGAGCTAGCCCATATCTCCACCACCACGACGACGCCCCCTCGGACGACGACGGCACCCGGAGCGGCGGCGGCGGATATCCAAGGGCCGCTGGCGGACTCCTCGCGGGTATGGACGCCATGGGCCGAGCCCTATGTGCACTGGGACCACGCGGTGTGGCGGAACTCGTTTCTGCGCGGCGAAGCACCGTCGCTGGGGAAGGAGCGTTGATTCTGCGGGTATTGCGGGACGCTAGTAGCGTTCACGCACCAAGGCGGGAAGACGAGTGCGGCGGCGGCAGCAGCAGCAGCAGTAGCGAATGATCGCCATGCCTGGTGCTGCGGTGCTTAGTCAGTCGTCTGATCGATTTCTCCCTGGGCACGGTGATGAACCGAGCGGATCTCGATCTCAAGGAAGGGGGGGATGCGGCCGGTTCGGAACGGGTGACCTGGGCTCGCGATTTTCAGTGCCGTTGGGTCAGGGAGGTAGGCGGGTATGCGCGGGGAGGAAGAGAACAAGAAAGCCGAGAAAATTCTGTATACGGTGTTCGAGAATAAGCCTGATGAATTGAAAAGGAACTGGAGAAGGAACGGTCTGGTGGTGGTGAAGTAGTTGAGGAAGAACCCAGGTTGCGCTGGGCACAACCGCAGGTTGAGTGCGCGGGCTTCGTACGTTGGGATTTTTTCTTCCTCTTTTTACTTTCTCTCCAATGGTATTCTTTGTTCACACAAAGCCTGCTATCGAAGGCTTGTTGTTGGCGCCGGAATTGAGTAGTGTTGATTTGGACGTTCGTGGGCCAGAAGATCTGATAGAAAGTGCGCTCGCCACCAGGCATTTGGCCGTACATAGCCAGCCTAGGCGCTTACTTACTTAACCGAGAAAAGGAAATCGGAAAAGGCAAAAAGTTCGGGTTGGAAAATGAATGTCAGATCTTCCTCGGTCCGAGACCCAGTCCAGAAGAACTCCTCATCAGGAGTTAAAGTGACTCAGGACGTTTCCTCTCCTGAGTTTCTATGAGGAACAACTGCGTTTAGCAAGTCCCTCTAGAGTAATCTCATGAGATGTGTCCAAAGTCAGGCCTTTGAACTTCGTCTTCTAGGGCTTGGGCTGCGATCGGTGCCTGTCCCTGTGCCGCCGCCCTCCTGTTTGCATAGTTCCTCAACAAGTGTACGACAGCAAGTTCGCCCTCCTTCTCGGCTGCATGAATGGCGCCGTCAAACCCTGTTATTCCAGGCACGGCGCTCCTCGCACCTGCATCAAGCAATAGGGATACCGTATCAAGCCGCCCATATAAAGCCGCAATATCCAAAGCGGTCCCAATGCCTTCTCGAAGTCCAAGGCCAGGGTCCAGATGACCGGAAGCAGCATTGATATGGGCTCCGTTTTGAAGGAAGAAGTATGTGAGGCTCACTGATCCCATCGCAGCCGCGTATTGAAGAGCTGTCATGCCGTTCGTTCTTGCAGGCGCTCCATTGACATCGGCTCCTTGATCGATCATAAATTGCGCAAATTCCAAATCAATGACTTCATCAGGATAATCCCAATAATATACCACAAAAGCTTGAAGAGCGGTGCGACCCTGTAGCTCATATGCGGGCGCATTGATATCAGCCCCTCGACGGATAAGCTCACGAGCCAATTCGTGATCGCCCGAGTCGCAGGCTGCTTGGAGTGGCGTTAATGCATTGTGACATTCCCCTATTTGATTAATGTCAGCCCCAGCATCTAGTATCTCTAGTACTAAGGAACGGTCTTCGAAATGCGCAATCAGCATAGGTAGAACTGGCTCCCATGTTTTCTGTACCCATGCTTTCGGTACCCGATGTGAAGGACCGACGAGGGGCGCTCCCAGCTGATGCAGTTTCCTGAACAATGCTAGACTGTCTTTGTGAAACTTGTGTTTGGGGTGTCTAGCGGTCCATAGAGCAGCTTCCAACGTTGTCAGTGTACCACCACCTACCCTACAGTCGGCCCCGTGGTGGAGAAGAAGTTCGACTATAGATAAACGATCCTGTGAACGACTCAGGAGAGCGTCATGCAGCATTGTGTTGCCATCGGCGGACGACGGCTCTGAGTGAATCCTTTCACCGAGTTTCATAAGAGAGTGCACCGTTTGCAAGTTGCAACCAGATCGAATTGCAAACTGCAGCAAGCCCATACCCGCTCTGTTACTGTCAAAAATTGGACCACTTGAACTCAAGACACTCAAGACATCCCATAATTCAGCGTCCGGATAGAATTCTGGATCATTGGGAGTGCCCAGTAACAGTGCAGCCTGCAGTGCTTCATTACCAAACTTGGGCAAGTCAAACCCGTGGTTAAGAAGGCATCTCGCGATATCGACACGTTTTGCAGCTCTGTGGCTCACAAGTGAATAGCGGCCCCGCCTCCTTGGGCGCAAAGCAGCTTCCAGGCTGTTGAACAAGTTGATGTCTGCACCAGCCGAGACTAGGATTTCAAGCATCTCGAGGTCCCTGTTGATTGATGCTCGGATGACTGGATTCCAAACAGCGCCCCAATTTATCATATGATGACAATGCGGACAGCAGTCATGATTAAATTGTGACAGAAACAGGGTATTCGGGTCAACACCAAAGTTGATGAGACAATTCACCACTTCGAGATCGGCTCTTCTGACGGCTTCCGACAACGCGATCTCAAGTAGAACTCGTCTCTCCGTTTCGTGGGTATTTGCTCGTAAGTCGAGATAGTACTTCAGTGTTTCAATTCCTTCGCAAGCCGCGATGGAAATGCCAGGAGCAGTGACCGAGTTTTGTATTCGATCGTTATAGGGTGCTACCAGCTTGTAAAGAGGGTGATCCGACTTTTTGTCTGAATAATATAGAATATCCATAACAAACATTGGACCATCAATAGGGCACCAACCTAACCCTTCTGTGACACCAACTTGACTGCGATGTGTGACACAGGGAGGGATATCTTCTGCCCACGGACCTTCTTTCAAAGTGCATCGACTGGCGCAACGACTGCAGCGAAACTTGACGGCACGTTCTGGTAATTTTCGGCCCCGATGATCTACGGACAGCCCCTTTTCCAGTAGAAATTCAGCGCATTTAAGCTGCTCTGGCTCGGGTACAAGTAATACTATCTCCAGGGCATTGTGATAGAGTCCAAAATGTGTAAGGGTTTCGGCCGCCGAGTCTGCACCATAATCGAGAAAAAGGGTCATCATGTCAATGTCACACTGCATAGCCGCCATATGGAGGGGTTTAACATCGTTAACCCACATCCAATTGGGCGGGCCAGGCACTCTAGACTCGCTTGAAGGAGAATCGGGAGAAGCTCCATGCTCAAGCAAGCGCTTGGCTGTATTCAAAGCTTTTCCAGATCCAATCCATGCCGCTGTTCCCAGGAGCTTACCAGGCGCACGCCTAATCCAGGCTCCCCTGGACACTTTGATGCCGATTTCAACAAGCACACTGAAGGCGCCAGCATGCTTCATCCAATGTATATAGTCCAAGAGTTTTTTCCATAGAACAGACAGTGTCGGGGACTTGATGGAGAAGAAGGCACAGAGCATCCTTAAATCAGCGTATGAACCGATCCAATCAAGTAGTTCCCTTGTGTGCTCAAAATCACTATCCAACGAGTTGGATGCGAAGTAGAAGAATTGGTGAAATAGTTTGAAACCGTCTAGATACGGAGAGATCATCATGGGTTGAGGCTGCACCTGACTCCGAGTGTGGGTGCTGTGTGGCGGGTTAGGTAACTCGGATTGACCGCCCAAAGCTTGGGTAAATGCCGCGTCGGAACCGGATCCACAGGTTGCGGTTCCTTGTTTGGGTTGGAGCAAGTAGGGTATTATGGATTCTGAAGAGGTACTGGCGTGGCCCGGGAGGTGAAATTGCTGTACTAGTCACGTATCATATCATAAGCTTGAGTTGATGAAGGATAGGCTGCTCTACTCACCTAGCTGGTCCAGTGACGAGGTGAACTGCATGAAAGGAGTGCTGATTTGCATGCCTTCGAAGGTACTAGCAACACCATATGACGATAGTCTTCGGGTGTGTGGGGGGTATAGGACACCGCTGGGAGTAGATGATGCAACGGGGATGATGGGCGACGGTGAATCAACAGGAACCAATTCCCGAGAGTTGGGAAAATGGAAATCGGGAGCAGAATATGGCAATCTCGAAGTCAGCGGTGGGGGTGTGCGAATCAAGATATCCCTCTGAATGGGTCGGTCTGCCGGAGTCAGCATTAGCAGCTATTCGCGATTTGTCTTTCGGATACGATCCTTGGAGCATACGTTTTCGATTTCGTATCACGTTCGCTTGTTTCCCCTTATACCTTCTTATCGCCTTGTTGACTTTCTTCAGATCCAGAACTGTGTTATTGAACAACACTTGGCTTTTCTTCTTCCCCTGTCGTTTTCGGTTTTCGAGGTCGTGACCGATTAAGATCCAATCGGAGTCTGTGAGGTTCTTGCGTAGCCCTAAACGTTCACGAAGCGCGACTTCGAAGGTGCTCTCACTCACCAGAAGTTAGAACGATGATGCTGATTGATAAATCGCTTCGACTTACGTGAACTTTGGGAATTGGTATTCGTTTTCCATGAGCTGTTTTACCACAATTAGTGGCTTATTTTGATCAATATACAGCTCTCGTAATATGTTCTCATGTCGAGAAAAGATGCTAAGATCCCGGGGCTCAAGAGAAGATCTGACTTTAAGTCCAGGTGCCGTTGCCATGATTCAAATGCATGCAGTGTCAGGCTGAGTTCTTATTGGGAGTGTATTCAGAAACTTCCTGTCGACAATAGGAGTGTTGAAAATAAGCCCTTGATGACAGGTTCGAGGGGAAGAGTGCGGGCCATCTATAATGTCCAGGAGTAGGTAAGTAGGCAAAGAGGGAGGGAGTGAGTGATCCATCAGTTAGTTGCTGGAAAACGAGGCTCCGGCGGCGGGCGCTCACGTCGATAATCACCCCGAGAAACTGGGCATCAGGCTGGTAGGATCGGTAAGAAAGCTGACCGAAAAAGGATATGGTAAATAACCAAAATCTACCCAATCAGAAGCACATTGTAGACAGGCGTGTGCATTATGCATGGTACACCCCCCTGCTCTCGGCCGTGACCAAAATCTAGCCAATTACCGTTGTCGACTCCCAGACTGTCGTGGGAAGTATTAACAACCCAACTCTCAGTACCTTAAAGCTCATCAATTGCCTCGAAATGCTCCATAGACCAGATTCTAGCCAATCGTGACAATACCATCGGGTATGGAAAGCCTTCGGCCGCCACGAGATATGACGTGAAATGTAGCTACTGTCCACATTCTAGCCAATGACGACGAAAGCGCAGACAGAGAGCATGGCTGATTCGAAGGGTCGTCACAGCCCGGTTCTGAGGTCGTAGCGTTTGACCAAATTCTAGCCAACAGAAAGGAGAGGACGGGCCTCAGACACGTGGTAGTGTAGTATCGGTATTCAGGCCATGTCGGAGGCTGTTCTGTTCCGACTTGGCGAGTCGTTTGCAGCGCAGCAGAACGGTGTGCCATCATCGATGAATATATAATTGTTGCCATGGCACCGTCCTGGTCTTTCAGTTTTACTACCTCGTACCAGCAGAGCCTTCGTGGAGTTTCTCACTGCAAGCCTATTGTCAGACTCTGTGCCGTTGCCTCCTGAACCTCTGCCCAAATCATTGCTTCATTGAAAAGAAACATGTAAGTGCCCTCTTAAGCCCACAAGCAGCTGCTCATATAATATAGGGGCTCCTCAGGGCAGAAGGGTACCGCCACCCAAGGCCGCCACTATGCCAGCACTACCGGTCGCGCATATCCCCATGGAGGACATCAGTCCGACGGCGGAAAAGCGAAAGAGCCATTGACACAACCAGGGAAGAAGAAGCGACAAGAAGATGATTTGATAGCAGTCGGATCTCAGTTTCGGGAGTGCGTTCCTGAGTACCAATTATTCAGTATGATATCTGCTAACAGAGTATCACAGGAAAGGTTATTCTGGATCAACCTTAACCATGGAACAGTATCTGGCTCAGCTCCAGCTAGATAATGGACGTAATCCTTAGTCACAGCGTCACGCGTGCTCCATCGAAGGGTCTGGCATTGGGATGATCTGAGGAAAACCCACAGTCATAAGACACGCTGAAGCCGAGTAACAATTGAAACATGGCTGGAGATCAAGTGCTCCTGAGTTCTAGTTTCGGTAAATTAGTAATATGAAGAGCCTCAAAGTAAGGCTACCTTAGTAGACACTCACTTGAATCCGTAATCGTCAACACACTGCATCGACACCCGAGCTGTTGGGTCGCCGTCTATGCTTCGTGTGCTCGATGTTGCAAGAGGAAAGTGACATGTTGCCGTACAGCTTCCAGATGGTGGTGCGCCCCCGATTGTACATATGTAATTCCGGCTCGATTCCTTTCGCCGGCACGTGGATGAGTGCATTTTTTGGCTCTCAACACCTCGACTTCTCGCAAGATGTGCATTTTCGAAACGGTCAGATTGCTGATCTCTTTTTTTTATCACGACAGTGGGCTGGCATGAGTGATTCCAGGCAGAATCAACTCCATGGCAAGTCTGCTCAAGTGTCGAAGTACAATCTTCGCAAGCATTGTGTTGAACATTGCGGCCTTTCCCGTAACCAGGACCGGAGCTCGAAGGCCAACATCTTCACCACCTGACTCTAAGATGGAGAGGATGCCCCGGTGTGTGGATCTTTCAAATTATAAGACAAGTAACAACCGATGAGTTGATACTTGTGGGTTGCCCCCATCGAATCAAGAGAACAAGTCTGGGCGGAAGATGAGTGAGCTCCAAGGTTGTTGATGAACACGAAATACTTCGTACGGAGTAGGTATGCGCCTTGGAATTCGAATTCGGGGGACAGAGAATAGGTATCCACCTTAGGGCTGATAGTGGAATTCCATGCTTACCTAAAGACCGCTAAATCCGAGACCCCAAAGCTCCCCCGCCATTTCTACAACTCCACCGCGTCAAGTCGCGTCTGTCCAAACTCAACATTCACGGCTTCAGCATAAGTTACTCTTACGAGATCGCCGAAAGGACGAGCGCATTCCTCACCATATATAATAATCGTGCCGATAAACACTATTAATCTGTTGGAGCACATTCAAAGAAAACATAAAACGCCACTCCTCTACCCCCAAGTGGGAGGCTAACAAGCCAATCAGCCATCCAAGATGCTCCGACGCCCACCCACAACCCTGACCCTGACCGCCGAAGATGTCGCCTCCTACGAGGACCGACGCTACCAGCAAGCGCAGCAGTCTCAATCACAACCCGCATCTCAACAAATCCCACAGATCCACTTCCACAACCACCAACAAAACCAGCAGGACCAGCAACAACAAGAACCCACGACAGCAATGGACCTGTCCCCCTCCCCCGAGCACCAAACATACCTGTCCACATCCTCCAACAGCAACCCGGACGAGCCCATGCAGGATGTGTTATCCTCCTCTGACGAGAACGAAGCCGGCAACCTGACCGACCCCTTCATAACCGCGCCCCGCCAAAACCAAACCATCGGCCGCCCCGCGTCCCCCGGACAGGCCAGGAGCGCGTACATGGCGCAGTGGCGGGCCAGACAGGCACAACAACAGCAGCAACAACAATCACAGCAATCCTCGTCCTCTGCTGCCGCAACGACCACGACAGCGAGGGGTCAGAGGACGGGGACGCCCAGCGCGGAAGGACTCGGTCCAAGAGCAGGAGGAGGAGGAGGGGGGATAGGGACCAGGCGCACGGCGCACTCAGCGCGACAGAACAGCGAGCCACCCGCCGCGCCCACCCGCCTCACGCGGTCCCGCGACGAACGAATCGGGATTGCGCCGCAGACAGGCGCGGGCACAGGCACGGGCACGGGAACAACGACGAGGCGGAGATAGGGTATCCGTCCGCCGGCTAGGGGTGATTCCATGACTACGGCCACGGGCGTAGAGTATTCTGTCTATGATCCCAACCAGAATCGTGATGGCAGTCGTCTTCGTCGTAATCGAAATCGCCATCGTCACCGTCGTCGTGGCCACAATGACAATGGTAATGACGAAGATAGTAGCGACGACGAAGACGAAGACGAGCACGACGAGGAGAACGCCTCGCCCACGCCGCCCGGGAGGCGAAGGGGTGGTGGTGGTGATGGTGGAATTCCTCCCATCGCGCATCAGATGAGTATAGTCCGGAACCGGAACTTTGCCTTCTCCTTATTGATGGAGCGCCAGCGCCGTCACCGTCAGGCTCAAGGTCAGTGGCGAAGCGGTGCGGGAGGAGAAGGGCAAGGGCAAGGTCGAGGAGAAAGAGAGGAAGGGGCGGCGGCCCAGGAGCGGGATCCGGACGCGATGGACATCACCGATATTGAAGACGTAGAGGACGACGCCCAGACCGTGATCGAGGATGCTTGATCTCTCTCTCTCTCTCTCTCACACACACACACACACACTTTCCCTCTCCCACTCTCTCGAGCTGTAGTCCCTTTTCCTTCTCCTCCCCATCCTTCCTCGTCTCCATCATCATCATCATCATCATCACCATGCTCTGCGGATGGGGGTATGGATTAGGGATAGGAATAGGAGTAGGAATGAACGGATCTACTACTGGCTCTGACTTGCTTGGCTTGGCTTGGATGAAAAGAAGAATAGAAAGGGCACGGTTGGCTTTCTTTTTTCGTTGGACAACGACAAAAGTTTTCCGTTTCTTTTTTTGTTTTGTATGGGGAGTCTTGGCGGGCAGCAGTCATGTTGATTGGAACAGGGAACAGGCAGAAAGGAAAGAAAAAAAAGAAAGTGTGGAATTGGGAATGTCTAGATGTCTGGATGTATAGATGGATAGCAAAATGGATTCAAGGGGAAAAAAGGGAGGGAAGAAGAAGAAAAAACACCGGGCAGTCAGTGATGGTTTTTTGGTTCGGGTTCGTTTTTTCCCCATGGGCCAAACGAACAAGAAAAAAGGGCTGAGGATACATATATACTTTTGAGTGTATCTTTCCCTTAGGTAGGTATGTTTGTTTGTTGGTTTGTTGGTTGAAGGGGAGGGGAGGGGACCAGTAATGCATAGATACGGTAGGGTAGTCTAGACTACCTAGAGACTAGATGGTAGACGGACTACTATGAAGTAATTCTCATTCTGGGATAACTGTGCTTTTTTTTTTTGTTCTTTTTTTACTTTTGCATGAAGAGGAACCGTGAGTGGTAGATTGAAAGAGTAAGAGAGTGAAAGAGGGAGAAAGGGGGAGGGAGCGGGAGAGGGAGAGGGAGATTGGAGAAGAGAGATGATACTGTGAAGGATGTGACTGACACACGTAAGGCAAGAAAGGGGGATGGAATGAAGAAAAAAAAAGGATTCAAGATATGGAACTGTGGTTTACAAAGCACACATAGCAAAGCACCATGTGCGGTGAACCCAGGTAACTTACCTAACTTACCTAATTTTCGGACCTTGTCCGCCTCCCTCTCCCTCTCCTTTTTACCTAGACAAACCACGTTATCACAGATCACTCATTGCACATCAAATGCATCCGAAACCTTTTAGTGTGGTATATGCAAATCCATTGGCGAGTTGGATGATCTCATTATGTAAGGTTACTACAGTACACGCAAGTGGCCACCCCTAACGTCACCACAAGAGGGAACACCTTGCGCTTCCTTCCATACTAAGTTGGACTGTATGGTCATTTGCATGTGTGCGCACGCGTTTCTTTATCTCTTTGGTTCCATTCTGACTTGAGACTTTCTGCCACCGTCAGAGCACTACTTTTGTTTCCTCCCTGACCATCGACTACCATTATCGTGAAAAGCATCTCACTTCCAACACGAAACTCCTTTTCATCTGGTGTCCGTAATACTTCTCATGAGAAAGACCAGATTTACCAAGCGAGTCCGATCAGAAGAAATAGGACGCCACGACTTGACTGACTGGTAGCTGTGTGTGTATGTACCTGTGGGGGGTTGTGTATAATATGATTCGACCTTTCTCCGCATTTTCACCCAGCCTTTCCATTCTCTGCAGTACCTGAACTCTGGAAAACAAAAACCGGCCAGGTTACGAAAAGGGAAGAAAACAACGCATAACGCCGGTGCTATGCAAAGTCAATCGAGAAAAAACGCTGGGAAAAGCAGTTGTTTGCAGGTTGGGGGGGGTATGGGAGACTAGGGATAGGTGTTGGTCTTCGGCACGCTGTTGAATCTCTATGAGGCTTCAAGTCAGGGGACCGATGGTTCAAGACTGAGTCTTCAACTTGATCTTGAACTTCGGTTTCGGGCCCGGCGGCGAAGCAGACGAAGCAGAGGGCTGCTGGGGTGGTTGCGCGGTATGATGAGCCGGCCCCGAAGGCAACGGCTTTCGCACATCCGGAAGACGCTTCCTGGGTTTACTAGCTGAGGATGGTGGCACCTGACCCTGTGAGTGAGTCTGGGTATGAGACGATGTCGAGGTAGTAGACTTTTGCGATGACATGGTTGGAGACGACGAGATCACCCCGTTTGTGTGTGCTGTATGGGGGGGAGAAGAAGGGGGGTTTGCTGAAGTCTGCTGTGGGAGGGAAGCCTGGTGTGGCAGAGAAGCCATGGAGGTATTTGTAATAGTCTTTTCAGTCATTTGACCATTTCTAGGGGTCGCCCGAATTGACCCGTCTCCTGTTGCCTTCTGAGTCTGGGGCAACTTCAGTTTGTCCCATCCTTCGAACTTGACGATGACGATTTTTTCCTTCTTCGGAAGCGAAGCTTGAAGGCGCTGCAGTTTGGGTACTATCCTCGACGTATTGAGCCTAACAATTTTCTTCGGACGGGGACTCTCAATCTCTGTGCTAGCACGTTTCAAGGCTTTCGACTGTTTGACGGGTGCAAGATTATTGATGTTGCCATTCCCATTTAGTTTTGCAGGGGCGGTCTTGGTCTCTGACTGTGGATGTTCGATAGTCGGTCGGACAGGGGCTTGAACCGAAATGCTATCACGGTGAGACTCTTGAGCCTTCTTCGACTTTTCCAGTGTCTCCTTGGTCTTCGTTGACTTCTCATGGCCCTCTTTGTTCTTTGCCGGTTTCTCATGAGCTTCCTTGTTCTTTGCCGGTTTCTCATGAGATTCCTTGTTCTTGGCCGGTTTCTCATGAGCTTCTTTGTTCTTCACGGGCTTTTCAAGAGGCTCCTTGTCCTTTAACGGCTTTTCATGAGCCTCCTTGCTCTTGGCTGCCTTGTCTTGAGTTTCCTTCGATTTTGCAGTCTTATCCTGTGAACCCGAGGGGGTTGCTGAGCGAACCTTCCCAACAGGAGTTGGCTGTTTCGGTGGCTTAGGCGCAACAGTAACCTGCTTGGCAACCGAGGGAGGGTGTTTCAAAGAGCTGGTGGTAGTCTGAGGTTTGGAAGGAGCTGGAGCCCCATTGGCTACCGGCAGCTGTGGAATGGGTTGAATGACCACAGGAGTAGTAGGTTTACCAGTGATGCTTGGGGTCCTGTTGAGATTAAGTGTTATCTTGCGAGGAGGATCAGGCTTCGCAGCCGGTATAGGCGTCGGCATTGCATACTTCTTCCTCGATTTGGTCCTGATTCTGCGCTTGAAATCAATCTCCATCTTATAGCGACTCTTTTCGCCACGTTTCGCAGTCCAATAAACTGGGTAGAAGAATTTCAGTGGGAGGGAATGATCTTCCTCAACTAGGATGGAACAAAGTTCCAGGATGTTGATGCGCTCTGTCACAGATAGCACAGGAGACCCCAGTGCATCCCAGATTGCTTGCTGCAAGTCTTCGTTGTCTTTGGTCTCTTCCTTCAGAGCCGCAAGGGCAGTTGCGAGGTCCTCTTTCCGAGCCTTTGCCTTCTGGCGGGCCACCATAGAGGGGTTGGCTTGTTCCACGATGAGCCCATCATCAGGATTTGGCTCCTGGCGCCCCTGCTCAACTGCCGGATCGATATGCTCCCCAATAGCAATGCTGCCAATACCTCGACATAGCACCTTGAACAAGCGGTCTCGGATGTAGGGGGATGGATCTGTGCTGGCCACTCTTAAGAAAAATTGCAAAAACGCAGGCTGGGATAAAAGCCCTAGTTCTACCAGACATTCATGAGCCTTGATACGCACGGCATCGTAAGTCAGGTCTTGCATGTATTGGGCAAAGGCCAGGGGATTTTCAGGGATGACTTTGGCCTTCATCAAGATACACAGGGCGTCGAGAGCTGCCACAGTGAAGCAATTGTGGAAAGATGGCGAATACTCGTCTTTCCTCCGATAACTCTCGATCTCATCAAGTGCCATCTGCTTGAACTCTGCGGGTTCATTGTCGACGGGGTCGGTCATTATTTCATCCTCGTCTTCGTCTGGATCTTCACCAAACCCCACAGACATGGACATATGTTGCTTGACCTTTGTCTCGTCAGGGACTAGACAGGTTGCAAGGGACTTGATCAGTCTACAGATGTAAAACTGGTCAGAGCAGATGTTGTCCTCGTTGTTGTTGTGTTGAAGTTGTTCAAGGATGAATCTCCGAGCTTCTTTAGGGCAAAGGCCATCCTCTCCACGGACACGGGCGACAGCTTCCGGTATGGCGCCCTGGATTACGTACTGTTGCTTGTTCGAAAAATCGTTTGGGCGCGGAGTAAAGGTTCCCGGATAACAGAAGAAGTGCTGGAAAGTCTTCAGGAGATGCCTCAATCCGATCGAGTTCAGGCACTCCTTGACAGCATGTCGAGGCAGCTCCTCAGACGCCATCAGGCGGATTCCGTAGAAATAGTTTGGGTCAAGTAGGGTGCGAGTGAGGATAGTGGAAACCAGGGGGTGGGCGCCCGACTTGGCAAAGTTGCGATGGAGAAAGAGCATAGAATCCTGCTGTGCAACAACATCTCTATCCTGCTGCAGCTGGGAGGCGTACATGTAAGCCGGAAGATTAGTCTCCATTTCGCATATCCACTCAAAGTCTGCGTCCATACGTATCCATTCGTACGACTCTTGATCCATCTTGGCCTCCGTCTCCTCATCCCAATCCCAGAATTCCCATGACTCAATCTCGTCGGGATGCTGAAAGACGTCGCCCAAGTAATATAGATCCCGGTGATTCTCCTCGTTGCCTTTCGCATTGCTGCTGGCATGAGCCCTTTCACGCTGTCGGCGATTTCTCTTAAGTCGCTTGTACTTTGTGTTGTAAGGGATCTCAAACCTGACCGACTTGGTTGCCTCACGAATCTCGACTATGTGTTCGTAAGGAGTGCCATCGGCCTCATGAATACGTATGGTCATGGGCCCAGTGAAAGAATGATGAAGCTCTCCGGCGTAGACTGCATGAGTCTCCTCCATCACGTCTCTCCAGAAGTCGTCCTTATCCAGCGGCCTAGGTTTAGCCGCGGCGATGTCTTGTGTCTGGCGGACTGTCATCTCGACACACAGCCGCTTCTTGTTGAAACGCTGGAAGACCTGGAATCTTGGGCAGCCCGCTCCGATGATGTATTGGTTCCAGAAGTTTTCAAGCCGCTGATTTCCTATTTTCTCGCAGGCTTTACGGAAAGCGTCGGATCCCAAAATAACGTCTGTTGCGGAGTCGGACGTGTTAGCCTTGCTGACCATTCTCGATATTATTCTGGATATGCCAGCCGCCCCAGATGTTTTAGAAAGCCGCGCGTCAAGGATGAAAAGAACCAGCGGAGCCTTGAGGTTCATGAAGTCGACCTCGAAACTGCCGAGATATAGGTGTTCACCGAGGTCATGTAGAGAAGGGCGCTTTATGTCCAGTTCGACAATTCGGTCGCTCATGATCTTCATCCGGAACATAAACTCATTTTTCCCGCATAGGAACCTCATGAACAAGTCGGTCATAAACCACGCAATCCCAACAACAAGCCATATGTCGGATTTGGTGTTGGGAATGATATTGATGCCAAACCACTGACTGGCTAGAGCGTGCACCAGGATTCGTGTGGTCTCTACCTCGGTGTCGATTATTTCTCGGGGATACAAGACCCGATTGCTGCAAAGCGAGAAAGTGCAGAAGGGAACGGTATCCTCTACCATATCATCAACGAAACAGACCTTGTAGCTCTCAAACGGATATCGACCGAAATGGAGGACAAAATAGTCGACCGCCGTGACGATGGTGGCACACGTATTCCTAGTTTCTTCAGCACGGCCAGGAAGACAGTAGCCATGGACCTTGACAGCATTGGTACCGAGTTTCAGGTCGTCCTCCTCACTCCTGAATTCAGACCAAAGGTCGACATGCTCAAACGGGCCCACGGCGAATCCGACGTGTTTGGCGGCCTTGTTCTTGTCGATCTCGAAGGTGAACTTCTTCTTCGATTCGTCATCCTTGCAGATCACCTCATCTGTCAGGTAGCCTGAACAGATCACAGTCAACTCCAGCAATTTATCCCCTTCGGTGAGCCTGTAATCCCGCGTCGTAGGCTGCGCTGACTTGGACTCATTGTGCTCCCTCTTTCTCTTCCGGGACCCATTGACAAGCCCGGTGTCCTTGAATTGTTGCTGAGTAGCTAGCGGCTGCTGGAAAGCGTCGCCGAGGGTACGAGGGCAGGTGATAGAGACCTTCCATGAGTTCCTGCTGTGGGGGTCGTCTATACAGGGAAAGATGGCAGAAGCCATGCCAGGTTCGACGGACTGGCGGGTGTAGGCATGGGGATACCGGGAATCTGTCACGTCCATACCAGCAAAGTGAATACCGTCCGAGTTCCGAGACTTGAAGGGGATGCTGACTCGGTAAGCTACGACCTTGCCATCACTAAACAACAGGCGATCTTGCGGTTCCGCGTCCGGAGCGTCGCGATTCTTCTTTTTCACCTCCTCAGTGCTGGGTAGCTTGACGCAGATAGAGCCGTTTAGCGGTGTGCAACATTGATACTCGTGTTCCACAGCAGGTACCTCCTTGCGTCGGTGATGCAGAAGCGGCCTCATACGATCCTTCTTAAGTGACCATTGTGGGGCGGACCAGAGGTAGTTGGCGGGCGTATTGAGCGACTCACAAGGGTCTTTGTAGGAGGCTTCGACCTTGCATTTGGAAACGGTGATCTGGTCCACGTCTATTTCACACTGGCGCGCATCGATATAAACGTCGTCCACCTCTGCTGTAGGGGAAATAACGATATGGGCCCAGCCGTGAACAAGCTTCTGGCGAAAATCAATCTCGAGATCGACATGTTGCTGCATGACGACATAACGTCGCGGGGGGGTATTGTCAACTGGAAGCTCGATATGAGGGCCATCCTCGGATGGGACCTGCTCTGGCTCTACCACACCAGGCATCTTGGGCGTCGCGGGGCAGAGGTCATGAGTATCGTGGCAACGTGCCGTACGTTTCTGGGTCGGATGGATTCTGTTGAAAAGGCAGGCAGAAACGGCGGAGGACGGATATGGGATAATAGATGTGATTTCGGAGGATGAGTCTAGGAGAACGGACGCGATGTGGGCGAGGTTTGAGGGCGGAGGAGGTTCGAGTGCGGAGGAAGGAGAGCAAGAGTGCGCGCTGCTGTGACTCCGTAGCACACTGGAATACGATTCGCCGAATTGGGCAGCGGCGGCACCGAAGGTGTCAAAAGACGGAGCAGAGTTTGGGACAGAAACAAGCTGTGATGCGGGAGAGAGATTATTAGGTTTCGTATGTAGGGACTGCGTGGTAGTAGAGTAGCCTCGCCGTCGCGTCGGCTTCGTGGGATCACAGTGATGTATCTGTATTTGTATTTGTAGGTGGAAGCAACAGAGCTTCTTGAAATCGCGACGAGGCTGCCTGGTGGGCCTGTTGGTCCGTGCGCTCTGGCGAAGTAGTACTCCGTACGAAGCTAGGCAGGCAGGTGCCAAAAGTAAAAGTGGCTCTACAGAGAGAAGTACCTTTGTAGAAGAATTTTAATGGGGCCTATGGCAAGAGGGGTAGGGGGTGCATATCATACATGTAGAAGATACTAAATACTTAGTTGATAACATCCCAATCATATTTCTGTACTGTGTACATGAAATGATTGCTTGGTACTAAGAGGCCTAATAATATTGCATAACAATATTTAAGGTACTGGATATTCGTTTTGAAAGTCGCATCTTTTTCTAGGTATGGAATGGGCATTAAAGTTGCCTTAGATAAGTATTATATGGAGTACCTACGAAGTACTTCATACAAGTAAGTCATACAAACGGACAAGGTATTTGTTCCCTCAGGTTGACTAAGACCGTTCGTTGCCCTATTTAAAGACAAGCTCCGACTCCCCCGCGAGATGCGAGACCGGCATTACATGACATCCAGTGTGTTACTAGTAAGCTGCTGAGGTAAACATCCAATGCTGGACTGGAACAGTGTTGCATCCTGGGGTATCATTCGCTCCAGTATAGAAAGAAGATCAGTGACTAAGAAGATTCTTTTCCCGGAGTCGCATGCAGTCTTGGGGGAGACTGTACTGATGATGTAGCAGAGACCTTCTAAGCGATGGCATCACATTGGAATTGAGAAAGTCTTCAATCATGGTACACATTAACAGGTGACAGCAGGCCTGCCAGTACGTACTTGAGAAACATGTAGAGATATACGCTTCGTATGCTTCAAATAGTGTAATACTTTGGCAGATAGATAGCCTGCCATATACTCCCATTGTCAGGCAGTCAGGATTCCCAGAGTCAGCAATGTACATCATTGTTTGCGTTGACGTCTATCCCGCCGTTTCTGTCTTTCGCGAGCCTTTAAAAGCTCCTCATCCAGATACTCCTCGGGCAATTCAAAGTCACGCTCTGGCAACTCGGGTATGGGATGACCCCATGCCATAACCGTCCTTCCCCTTCTCCGGTTCTTGCTGAGTGCTGCATCGCGCTCATGCTTTTTCTCGAAGAACGACGTGAACTCTTTCGTCGCAACCGGCTCAGCCACCTGTTTTCTTGCTTCACCTCGCGATTTCTTTGATGAGCTCGACGCTGCATACCTCGCTCGTGCCATAGCCTCATCATGGAGTTGCCTTGCTGATGCATCCACATCGCTGTAGTCGGGAGGATCACCATCTCTGGCTTCATCCGAATTACCTTCCTCGCCTGCATCGATCATGTCCACATCCTCATCCTCGTCATTTTCTGATTCTTCCTCACTCTCGTCTATCTCCTCGTCGACCTCCTCTTCTTCTTCCTCTTCCTCTCCCTCATCCTCTTCGTCATCATCCTCCTCTTCCTTCTCTTCAGCTTCTTCCGCCAAAGCGCGCTCCTTTTCCAGCTTTCGCTTCTTTTCTTCCAGGCTCCACCACCGGAATTTTTCCAGGATAATCTGACAGCCTTTGATGAAGTGATCGCGCGCAGGCTCAAAAGTCTTCTTGCGGCTCTCGGTCACACCACTGACACCCATGGTTCTCAGCCAGTCGTGTCCCTGAAGTTCGTTGAGCAGACGGATGATCTGGTCCTTTTCATGCTGTGCACGGCCTCTCTCGGTATTTCTAATTGACTTCTCAAGTCTCTCGGCTTTTCTGTGGGCTGGTGCGAACAAGGAATCGGGCAATTGGTCCTCCACGGTTTTGCCGCGGTGTCGCGTCTCGAAAGTTGCAAAGTCGATCCATTGAGAGTCGTGCAGATCGGTGAAGAGACGATCACCGTATACTCGCACAGTGTCGGAGTGGGGTTGGTTGTGACTCGAGCCTAGCTCGCGTAGTTCGGGGTTGGCAACAGGAGTGGCGGAGGTGGAGGGAGGTGACGAAGAGGCATGTTGTAACTGGCCGGAATCGACAAGCAATATAGGGGTATCAAGATTGAGTATGTCTGGAATGGTAGGTAGGTACCGAGTTAGCAAGGGAACACGCACCATAAGGGCGAGACGGGCGAATGGTTACACCATCATTGCTGATCTTTGTCTTTTGACGTACGTTGTTCTTTAGGATCATTCCCGATTACTTCATCATAATCAGGGAAGTAGGCCGATAGTTCGCTCTTGAACCGGGTGGCTTCTTGCGAGCGTAACTTGCGACCTGGCTGTTGCTTTGCTGAGCTGGTGTCGGCTGCACTGGGTTTCAACCTGTCCAATTCATGCTTAATGCCATTTGTAACCTTCTCTTGATGTCTTGTACGGTTTTGATCTGACGCGGGCGCCGTCTTGGATGTTGGCGGGGGTATTGACGGTAGTGGTGGAGGTAGAGGGGGTTGAGGGGGTTGAGGGGCCTTCTCGGCGGTCGCGAGCTGCTGCAGACTCGTGGCTATCTGGGCTTTCGGGGACCTCACGGTGATTGACCTCGGGGGGCTTATGGGCTGCGGAACGGATCTAGAGAAGATTTCGACGGCGATTCGGGCTTTTTTGGATGCGAGTTGGTCGTAATTAGCATCAACCAGGTCAATCGGTCGCTTTCCACAGGCTGCAGCGTTGGACTGGTGGAGGAGGGTCTGGGGGTTTCGCGTCTTGGATTGTGGTTGTGCCGCGATGATCTGAGCATGTCTGGCATCATTAGCAACGGTTGTCTGCTGGAGACGTCGGAGGTGTCTCTGTTGCGGTTGCGGGTGTTGATACCCTTCAGCTCGTCGAGTAGTTGTGGCCATACGTAGTGTTTGGCGATGCGATCATGACATTGGGTGGTGGTACAAGAGGAATAGAATAAACAGATGAAGAGGATCGAGTTGTTACAGATTGGCGTCCAAGGACAAAGTGCTGCAGACGTTTCTGGTATTGGAGATTTGAGATTTTCCCGAGCTGATTTCCAATGGGTTGATTGAATGCTCTTTCTGTATATACTAGGAGGTATCCATGGATGTACCTAGGAAAAGGCTGCAGCAAGCGCTGTGGCCTCCAGGGCTGTAATCATAATAACAACCAGCTGTAATAATCAGCTGTGGAGGCAGCTACAGGTGCTGTGAGTGCTGTAATTGTGGCAATAGATGTCGCCCGACTACTCCGTACAGTACAGCAATCCACTCCATTCAATTGAGTTTTGATTTGATGGAGTCCAGCAGCCAGCATCCGGGGGTCGGCAGCCGGTGAATCTCTTTATCTGGTGAGGTCCCGATTGTTTGGGGCGCATCCACCATCCATGGATGGATTAGGGGCGCAAACTTGGGGTCCCCTCATTGGACTGTGTCTTCTAGCCTCTTGATACTGTGTTCCCGATTAGTACAGTAAGGTTGCTGCTCCTTGCTGGGCTCGCTGTCGTGGTGCTCTTGGGACCCTCGATGTTTATTGGTCAATTCCCTTTTCCCTCGACAACCAATCTGTAAATAGGTATCTTCATCATGTACACCAATAAAAAAGCTGGAGCCCGCTTGCAAAGCACCCATTACCACGGACAGGTTTTGTAAGCCTGATATCCGAAAGCTCATCGTGTCGTCAGTCAATCTCTGCCAGTTCAATGTCCACAAGAGCCTGTGCCTCTTTCAAAGAGATAATTTTGAAAGGGAGAGCTTGAGCGAGCTGGGGGGAAGAGACCAAAGATAACTCCCACAGCGGAGTCAGAGCTATGGGCCTTGTTGTTCAGGTGAGAAAGCGATTTATCCTGATATGTATCCCCTCAATATTACCGGGCGAAGATGACCGATAGCCGGGGACTTTGCGTTTTAGTCAGTGAAGGGGTCACGGTGAAGACTGTCATCATAGGGATCATCAAGGCATCAAGGCAAGATGCAGGTGATTCGACTAGCCTCGCTGTAACAAGTTTCCTTCACTCGTGTCACTCAACAGACTAGTCAACTTAGCTTTGGCCAGTGCAAAGAGGCTCTTCGGCATCTCAGATCGTGGGATCTATAGTCATCGGGAGGACACCATTGAAAGTTAATCAGTCAAAGCCTCGAACTATAGAAATGGACTTGAGAGATGAAGTCGTGTTTAAGTCCTGCGGCTCGTGGATTAGGCCTGCTTTAGGTTTAGCCCGTGCCTCACAGCTCGGGAAGACAGGAATCCTCCACAACCTTCCTGCAGCATGACTGACGGCTGACTCTGCAGGAAGATGCGATCAGGGCTTGCGCCCTCACATCAGCCCCAGTGATGGCGAGAGGAGGTATTACTTCCCTAATAGTTGGACAACCCCCCTCCGCTGCCAACGGAAGACTATGCAGCCCTCGTTTGAGCATGAGACCGGTAAATGCTCACAGGAAATACCAGGTCCAAACCGAGATATTTGAGACATCATGTATTGAGATCCTTCTTTGCGAACATGTTGGTTGTGGCAACGCCAATGCCCTGGGAGAGACAGCCGACTACTGCATGCAAGAGCATGAGGTTCCTCAAGTGCTGACGTAGTCATCTTATTACCCTGGCGGGAGAATGTTTTCATGCAGCAGAGGTGCCGACTGTCGAGATGGAAACTGATGACAACCAAGGGCGCGACCTCCTCGCAACTTTCTTCTCCTTCCTGGAAGCACGATGTTCTTTGGCGCTGGACACTTATATACTCGGATGGAGCTGGGGCACGTACCGGCTTAGCTTCCGCATTGACGGAATGAGGTTTGACGCTTTACCAAGCTAACAAACAGTTCATACTGTCTGGTCTGCATCACTCCGAATCGAGCTGTCGAAATGATGGTGGTCCTAGAACCAGTTGATACTGTCTTAGTTGCACTAGCAGGACGGTTCTTCACGGGCATCATCTTGTCGGAGAACATGATAGGACTTCAACCATCTTGTCCGGCTACGATACACTGGCTTTACCCATGGTAGCAGCGAGCTACACAACACTGCGGGTGACCGAGAGAACCACGAAATGAAAGCCAGCAGGCGTCATGTTGAAGTTCATCAGACAGCATCACCCTGAGGCATCAGTCTCCCGACTTAACACATCATACGACCTCAACTTGGGGCGAACGTGGCATGAACTAACTTCGTATTATTGTTTAGTACCTTGTGTACATTACACAGCCTAAGTATAATCCCAAGGAAAACAGGAGGGTATCTCAAAGCGTAGACATGGGACTTGGCGGCACCGCCCCCAGAGGCGTTCCCGGTCGGGACAGTGGACTAGGGAACTCCGGCCGCGGTGGCTCGAGGTCCCTCATCCTCACCACCACGGTAGGCGAGAGCTCGCCGCCGCCACCCTTCGGGCTCGAGTCCAACTCCGTCGGGTACGTCGTGGCGTCGACCTCGTGCGCGTACTCCGTCGCGTCGAGCTCGTACACCTGCCGCACCTCCACCTGCGTCCCCTGGGCGTCGAGCTCGGCCTTCTTGTACTCCTGGACGATCTGGACTGTATCGTCGTCGTCGCCCCCACTGCCTGCCTTCGGGCCGGATGATCTGCTCGGTCGGGCTTTGCGCCGGTAGTAGATGATCAGGGCGATCAGGATGCCGAAGAGCACCACGAGGGCGGTGACGATGCCCGCGATGGTCCCGGCGACGGCGCCCGTGTTCGAGGAATCCGCGTCGGCCTCGGGCGGTGGTGATGATGATGACGATGATGATGGTGATGACGCCTGCGCAGAGGTCGTGGTTGCGGAAACACTTCCGCTCGCGCTTGACGCAGCGGTACTCGTCGTGAGGCTTTGACTCGCTGTCTCCGAGGTTGTTGCACCCGCCGTAACGCCGTCCATGGCGGCGATCTTGAAAGATGACCCGTACTCGAACATCTTGGTGTCGGAATTCAATGTTAATTTCAGGCCGTAAAACGCGTCGGTCCCCAGCGTGCGTCCGACCTCCCAATAGTACGATCCGTTCTGGATGTCGACCGCAGCTACGAGAGTGTGTGTTAGTCAGCTCGCCCGTCGAAGCTCGAAGCCCATATATATATGGATGGATGGATGAATCGGTAAGATTTGGAAGAGGGGGTGGGGGAATTCTATTTACTGTCAATATCGCCCGCCGACGACAGCGTCATGTCATTCTCGCCCGAAAGCAGCGACAGGGTCGCGTCGCCCGACACGGCGCTGGGATTCCATCGCACCTCGTACGTGCTCCCCGCGTTGATCAGCTCGTTCTCGTACGGCTGGACGAAGGTGACGAACGCCTCGACCGCACAGAGCCTGAGCCCGAGGCCGAACAACAGACCCAAGAGCTCTGCCGGTAGAATCCTCATGGTCCCCGACTAAAACTACCTAGGTGAAGGCGGGACGAGAAACATTGATCGTGGAAGATGTCCTTCCCCCTTCTTTCTTCCTTGTTTCCCGGAATAAGGGGTAACAAGAGCCGGGAATGCTATAACAACATAAAGATAGTAAAAAAAAAAAAATAGATCGAATAACGTAGGAAAGCTCGTTGCGGATATTTCTGTTTACAATCTCTAGATACATCGCGTTCCTGCATCTCCCCCCCCTTTTTTCCCCAATGCTATGCGTGCATGCACAGCCTCCGGCCGATCCGCTCTCGGCGCTGCGAAACTCGCAGAAGGATTCGAAGCTCGCCCACCTGATTGGGTATGCCGAATGCGAGTCTGCAAGGTTACGTTCAAGTCCCCCGCAACGAAGGAAAGCTGCGTGGGAAATTGAAATGAATGTTCCATGAACCCTTGATGGATACGTTTTATGCGTTGGGAGCCCTCGGCCTCCATGTAGATTGTTGAGACGACTTACGAAGAATTGTCGTATTTGTGAGGAAGTGAAGAGCAGTTAGTATTGTGTGTCTCCTGGTGATGTTTTGTTTACCTGTGTAGTTGAATTGGTCTTGTATTCATACGCACGACACTCTTGCGGGAGTATCATGTTACAGAAGGATCAGCAGCTGTCGTTAAGTTCGTCACCTCCCACAGAAGCAGACTCAATTCTATGGTACTCGTTATTGGGTACCCCGTACGCCATACACACATCTCGCGCCGCGTTGTCAACCATAAATCGAATAGTTTGAATCATATCAATCCTTATTCCCAGTACAGAGGCATGGAAGAGATTGAGCGTGTAATTGTCAGGAAAGTGAAACGCTACACGGCTATAATATCCGTCCTCCTGACTCGATTATGTAAGATGTTGACGGGACTGTCGACTTCGAAGCGAATCGATGGTTCCAGATGTCAGACCCTTGACAGCGATACATATGTACTGGTGTTGATATTCAGCCGTTAAGTCTCATCGTCTCGTGAAATATGCAAAATCAAACGTTTTCCGCCAGCGTGATATCTATTGAGGATTGGTGTCTGACTCTGCTTGGCTCAGCTGTATAGCGGGGATGCCGGGATGCCGGGAGGTCGGAGCCCGAGGAACGGAAAGGTGGAGAGGCACTTTGCAGCCCATCTGCCACCCAGTACCTAGTCTATGCCGGTACTGGGGAATATTGAGTATTACTATTTCCTCATGCAGTGCGTCAGCGAGGGAGATTCTCTATGACGCTATCTTCATTGACTGGCCTCCAGTCTATGATTTCCAACGTTAACGCTGACACTCCCACGATACTCGGATAGGTACAATCGTTTCCAGAATATAATTGTGAGATGAGCATGACTTAATCCCGTCACTGAACGAGCTCGAGCTCGAGCTCACAAGTCTTCAACAACTTCTCATGTAGCTACATAGCTAGCTGCTCAGCCGCTTCGTGAGTTGCGTCCCAAAGGGGTGTTGCAATGCACGAGATGGTGGTGGGTACTCGGCTTTGCACATCTCGGTGCTTCAAATACAACCTTCGGTGACATCGGATCTCAAAGGCGTATATAAGGGATGCCAGTGCGGTATCAAAATGGAAGACAATGACATCAGTGCATCCAGAGTCTGTTTGACATCTTTTTCACCTCTCAATCAGTCTTTGCCTCGTCTTCGAGATGCGCTCCAAATTCGCTCTTCCAGCTCTTCTTGCAGGCCTCGGGCACGCGTCCAGCGACGGCAACAGTGGTGCCCAGGTCCTTCCTCTCATCCATCAACAGTCGTACTACCCGCCCACGGCCGACTGCTTCGAATACCTGATCCCAGTGACTATCACGTCCGAGGACCTGGTCTTCAACATCACCAAATGGAAGGATGACTTCGCGCTTCAAGACTTCCTGACCTCCATGACGACGCGCCCGTCTGCTATGTACCCGGCGCCCTACGACGGCACGACCGCGACCGAGACCGCGACATACAACATTGCGGCCTCGTTCTGCATGCCGAAGGAGAACGCCAAGAAGACGGTCATCATCGCCACGCATGGCATCGGGCAGGGCCGCCCTCAATGGAACTCCCCTTACGAGCCTGAGTCGTACAACTTCGTTCAATACGCCATCGACAAGGGGTATTCCGTATTTTTCTATGACCGTCTCGGATGCGGCGATTCATCCAAGTGCGTATACCAGCCGCCCCCATCCCCCTCAACATGACGGAAGGTTTCGGGAAAGCTGACGCACTAGCAGAGTATCGGGATATACGAACCAGTCCAGGAAGCAGCAGCAGGTGCTGAAGGAGATCGCCACGATGATCAGGGCAGGTCAATACACGGGCGGTATGGGTGTCCCCGACAAGGTCGTAGGCATGGGCTTCAGCTTCGGCTCCTACATCACCCACTATACCGTCGCGGCGTACCCGGAGCTCTTCGATGCCGCCGTGCTGACCGCCATCAACTACAATCTCGACGTGCTGAACGGCAACGGCATCTTCCGCTCCTTCGTTCCCCGGATCGCCTCGCTTCAGAACCCTAGGCGTTTCGGTCAGCTTGATACGGGTTACCTGACTTGGGTCGACGAGATCGCGCAGATCAACACGTAAGTCAGGCCCTCTTCCCTTTTTATGTGACTTCGAGGCGGCGCTTTGAGAAGTTAACCTGTGGAAACCAGGTATTTCAAATACCCTTTCTACGACATCGCCGTAGCGAGCCTCGCTGAGGAGATGAAGCAACCTTTCGGCATTGGGGAGTTCCTCACCATCACGGACGGCGACCTAGATGCTAGCAACTTCACCGGCGCAGCCTTGGTTAGTGCCCCTATCCTGATGTCGTACCTCACCCTATATGATAAATAGGGGTGCCGATTGTTAATGACGATGATGGGCTGACGGTGAAACTCGTAAAAGGCCATTGCCGGGAAGCAGGACTACATTATATGCGACGGCGAGTGCGAGGGGATCTTCGAGGAGCCGGCACGTACGGTGTTTAAGAATGCGAAGACCTTCGTGCCGTATCTCCATCCCGATTCGAGTCACAACATGAACTTCCATTTCAACGCCACAGGAGAGTTCGGCGTTATTACTGATTTCCTCGACGCGAATCTTTGAGATAGACCGACAAGCGAAATCTGAGGGAAAATTGGGGGTTTGTAATCTCGTTCGTCCGGTCTCTGCTATCTTGTGGTGTGGGTAAGAGGGGAGTTAGTTGGGGGGCTGTGAATGATCACAGTGGAGTCTCATGATACAGGTTCTAGCTCTCGGATGTGGTATGGTAATGTTGTCAAGGAGCTGTTTAGGTCGAGTGTCCTGGGAGACATAGACCTTTTGTATAATTAACCCATTTGTTATTAAAATAGACCGGGACGCGCAGCATTCAACGTCCATGATGTATCTTTTCTCGACATTCTTAACGCTCCGGACTCAGAAGCGACTCACACAGTCAACAGCATTGAGAGATGGAGGTGACAGGTGATCAGCTCTGAGTGGAAAGACCGGTGCCTGTACGGAGGATGGGTATTTCCATGTATTTGGAGGTTGGAAGGCAAGTCACTCCTTCCATCCCTTCTGTGCATGGCCGGTGAAGGTGAGAGGTCATCTGCCGCTTATCCGTCCAGTCGCGTGCCGGCACCGGTCATTCAGCTCTTCTTACACCACGAAATCCACTATTTCCGCATTGTTTTATTAGTTGTCTGGGAAAGAACTTGCAACGGTTGATCGGCTTTTGTTTTATCTTTACTTCCAACCTTGGAATACATCTGCACGGCTGGGTATTCTGGTATTGCGTCATTCTCACCATCACAGCCAACTCGGGAACGAAACCGCCTGGGGAACCTTATTACCTAGATACCTAGGTAGCAAACCAACCTAAGTCCTACGTAACTACCACGTACCTACATAAGTACCTACTTATATACTTCTTATGTACCTAGGTATGTAGTCGGCGCAGCCCGACAGGCCTATTCCTTCAACTCGTAACATGAAATTCTGGTTGTAGCTAATGCCAACGCGTCTAAGGAAATGCTGTCATCTTCATCTTTATTCACATCCAGTATCTCATCATATGCAATGCGACGCCAGTGCTGCCTGTCCAAGACCTCACTTTCTTGCGCGCGATTTTCCATATCTAGCTCTCTGTCGCTCGCTTGTAGATATATACATTATGACGGACCTAGATCCCGATAATCCTGGAATAACTGACGCTTCAACACCCGAATCGCCGCCTAGACACGCACCACCGACGCCATCACCACCGTTAGCCCCACAAGGGTCCTTGCCGCTAACCCCGCCGTTGTCACCCGGCTCCGGTCGCAAGGTCAAATCAAGTCAAACTGATCAAAGTCATCAGCAGTATCTGGATTCGCTGCAGCCTCCGTCGAATGAAGAGTTTCAAAGGTTGAAGAGTCTGCAAGAGGCCCGAGAGGAGGAGCACAGGCACCCGCAAGCGCAGCGGGAAGAGTTACAACGCCAAAGTCGGGCTATCAGGAGGCGCAGTATGGAGGCCCGCCGAGATTTCATGCATGCAAAAGTCGTTGAGGAGGATCACCGACGCAGTCATACCCTGCCGCCGTCGTCGCATTCGCTGGAGATCACCCACCATGACGCGCCGGACGGCCCGTCTGCACATATCGAGTCTATTCGGTCCAAGGCCGCCATCGTCATTCAGAGAACCTACCGCGGGTACCGGGTACGGAGGGAAATACAGGGACTCACTTTAAGTGCCAGCACGCGATGGACACACGCCCTGAGGGATATCAAGTGGCAACAGGTAACCATGCCACGTGCCAGAGCCGACAGTGTCCCTTCCGAGGCCAATAATCCCGATGGCCGGCCGAGCACGAGTAGGTCCATTGCGAGACAAAACTGGATGAAGGTGGCCACCATAGCGCGCCGGGCAGGTGGCGATGAGGATTCGGACCACTCCCTTAGCTCTTCGCCCGCGCCAACGGATGCAGAACTGCAGAGGATGAGTAGTGGGCAAAGAGCTGCGGCGAAAGCAAAGAAAGCGAAGGCGCAGGCGAAGAGGCAAGCACACGCGAAGTCGATGGGTTTGCCATACTTCCTCGAAATGGTAGACCTGAAACACCGCTACGGCTCCAATTTGAGGATGTACCATCAAGAATGGAAGAAGTCTGACACCAATGAGAATTTCTTCTACTGGCTTGACTATGGAGAAGGTCGACAACTAGATCTGACGAGTTGTCCTCGAGAGAGGCTAGACCGCGAGCAAGTCCGCTACCTCAATCGGGAAGAAAGGCAGTATTACCTGGTGAAAGTCGACTTGGACGGGCGTCTGACATGGGCGAAGAACGGCGTACGGATCGACACTACCGAGCAGTGGAAAGACAGTATCCACGGGATCGTTCCGGCAGACGATCCGACGCCCGCCTTCGCCCCGGATATCGAGAAGCACATCCAAGCCAAGCCTACCACCGACGCGTCGCCGCAACCCCACGATCATTCCTCGTCCTCCTCCGGTGGAGAGGACCCCGACTCGTCGGTGCGGGAAGCGGAGCTCGAGGCGGCCGCGGCGGCCAAGTACGCGAACCCCGAATTCGACGAGGCCAAGGGCGTTAAGAAGATCCGGCAGGTGTCGGCGGCGACCCTGTTCAACAAGCTGCTGCGCAAGTCGGTGCGCAAGAACACGTGGATCTTCGTGGCCGACACGGCGTTCCGGCTGTACGTGGGGATCAAGAGCTCGGGCGCGTTCCAGCACTCATCGTTCCTGCAGGGGGCGCGCATCTCGGCCGCGGGGCTGATCAAGGTGAAGGACGGGCGGCTGTCGAGCCTCTCGCCGCTGTCGGGCCACTACCGGCCGCCGGCGTCCAATTTCCGCGCCTTCGTGCACAGCCTCGAGGACGAGGGCGCCGACATGAGCCACGTCAGCATCAGCAAGGCGTACGCCGTGCTCGTCGGCCTCGAGACCTACGTCAAGGCCCGGCGCAAGGGCAAGTCGGTCGCCCAGCGGCTCGCGCGCAAGAAGCAGGCGATCCTCGAGCCCGAGGCCGCCCGCCGCCAGCAGGAGCAGGAGATGGACAAGAGCGAGAGCGCGGCCAAGGAGCGCCGGCTGCTGGCCCGCCAGCGCGAGGAGGAGGACCTCCGGCGCACCGAGAACAAGGCCAGCGCCAAGTTCATCAAGAAGCTGGGGCTCAAGCCTAGGACGCCCGAGGGGCAGAAGGTTGGGACGAATGGGGGTGGGTGAGTGACTGTCTACTCACCGAGATAGTGACGGATTACGATTTGAACGATTCAAAATGATTGAAACGTAACGTATAGAAAGATGGCATGGAGGAGTGTGTCACGAGCAAGCAGTGGCCAGGTCCTGGTTACTTCCTCAGGTTCTATCACGGGTTTCCGGTGGGGCGTACATACAGTACCTCGGTGATGGTGGGTTTTGTCTTTCTTTTTTCCTCTCGGTCCTTGCATCATTGGCGGTTCTTCTGTGTTGTCGGGAGCGTTTTCTTCGACATTACCATCGCACGGGAAGCATGCATGCTTGTGATATCCCCCCCTTCTTGTCTTAGATATCGGTTTATAGAAATACTGTATATTCTCAATGAACTAACTAGAGTGCGTCGAGACTCTTTCTTTTTCCCTACTTAGGTATCTCTCTCGCTACCATTTATGACGTCCCATACGGGATGGGATGTACAAGGAACCCCAACGCGCTCAGCGCTCACCACTTCACACTGCCGAGGAGGGTTTACGGCTGAGCTGGTTAAAAATTCCTGTTTTCTTCATACCTATTCCAAAAGCAGGTCGACAACTCACGTTGAATACTAGCGTACGCATCATAATCGTGATAGTACGGTAGTCAGGTCGTCTCCCGAGGTTCGCTCATAACAAACACAACAAGATCACCTTGTGCCGTCTCGCTCCCGCCTTCTCGCTAAGGCTCCCCCCGGCGTCCGCCCTTGTGTGCATGAGCGGGGATTCAGGAAGTTGGCTCATATATACATACATAGTAGCGAGAAGAAAGCTGTCAGAAACTGATTTCGAAAGATGATATCAGCTCGGCTCCCAGGGTGATGCGTCGTTGAATGATAGATATGGCGGCGGCAGTCTCAATGAGGATCTTCTGGCCCGAAGCTCCCCCCCCCCCCCCCCCCCCTTCCCCGGGGCACTGCATGGCTCGAGGGAACGATTACGAGCATAGGTAAGTAGATAGGCATGATCTCCGTTCATATTTTACCTTACCTTAACTTCTTCCGCTGGCCTTATGGCGGCTGTCACATGCGTACATTATCATCCAGCCAGCATATACTACTCACCCGTCTTGCATAATCCCGGCTTCGAGGTTCCCCTTCAACTAAGTACCTAACCCGAAAGTCCAAGGTGGTGATCCCAAAAATAGAAACTACGACGAAACGATACTTGTCAACGGAGCTCCCGGTCTCTTTCTTTTTCTCGTTGCAGTCTGCCAGTCTTGCAAGCCTGCAGCAACGCCGTAGGTCCGAAGCCACGGGATATATGCACGCAGGCCTTGGCGGGCAAGGGTCTGGATGATTTTCCAAGCTTTTTTTTTTGCAGCCTTCTTTTAATGTGGTGAGATAGTGAATGCCAAGATATGCAGTTGGCTGTCGTGGGCGGCAAGGCCAATGGGTGTTTGACGATCGCGGGCCGAGGTGGCGCTGGGCTTGAACCGGCGAGTGCTCTCGTCTGTTTGCTTTTGTCTTTCGCTCGGTGTATCGAAACACACGAGTACGGTCATACGTCGACGTGCTGTAAATGAGGAGGTAAGATAAGTCGAGTTTCGATTGGTAACAGTAGGACCACACTAGAAAACCATGATAGGCTCAAAGTACTTTGTACGAGGACTAACTACAAAATGATGGTGTGCGGCGTGGTTTACCCCACGGAGTTGTAACTTGTCTGCCTACCTTATCTTCGAAATGTCTGTCTGCGCTCTCGGTCTTGGCTCGAGTGAACCAATGAGAAGATCGACATGGCGAGCTGATAGACGACGCAGTTGGGTCGTAGTCATGCTACCTCGACGATCTTCGAAGAAGGCTGCACGGGGAGAAACAGTATACAGTTGGCCCCGACCCCCTCTCTGGGTTTTCCGGCTGTAGTTGTTCGCCCCTTCATGAAAAGTTGTTTTGTGAATAGAGTCGATAGCAGCCGAAGATATCATCAATGGCTTACGCTCCAGTTCACGACCGTATCTACGAGATCAACCAGGCAGGTGCCTTCACGTCCGAGAATGGCTCCGCGTACACTTCCCATCAGCAGAACTCAGAAGGGTTTGCCATGTCACCTGAGAGTTACATAAGTTCGAGTCATGATGGCCACAAGCGGTATGCAGACGTCGACCTCCGAGAAGTGAATCCCTACTGGTCTGTCCCAGTTCCAGTTCACGGGCCATCCTCTCATCAGCGAGGATGGAGCGACAGCACCATCTCAACAGAGAGACCTATCGGCAAGATCCCCCCGAAATCATACTCTTCTTTGTCCAAGAAAGCGTCATTGTTCAGTACAGACGGGACATGGACCCTGGAGATCGTGACCATCGTCATCGCCTTCGCAGCCGTGGGGTCTATCATGGGAGTTCTCGCCCGCTTTGATGGTCATGCGCTGCCGGAGTGGCCATTCTACATTACGCTCAATGCTCTGATAGCGCTACTTGCGACCATCACGACAGCGACGATGAGCATCTCCCTGCAGAACGGTATCAGTCAATTGAAATGGATTCGTTTCAAAGAGTCTCGGGCGCCCTTGACGGACATGGAGACTTTCGACGAGGCTAGTCGCGGCACTTGGGGCGCCCTCAAGCTACTAATCAAAGCGCGAGGAGGGTAAGTTCTGTTGAGAACGAGGGCAAGCACTGTGTCTGTATAGAGACTGACCGAGTTGCAGCGTCCTCGGTTCGTTCGGTGCCACTATAGCCATCGTCGCGCTCGCGCTCGGCCCCTTTGCTCAGCAGATTGTCACTTACCAGACGAGATCGGTGGAGAGTCTCGAGGGCGCCCAAGTGAATCGAGCTCTGAATTATACAGGAGCATTGAAAGGAACCACGAGTCCCAGTAAGAATATGACAATCTGTAGAGTTGTTGCCCGCAAGATGCTGATGATGCCGCAGCTGGTTTTGTCCCATTACTGCCCTTGAAGTCGGCTGTGTATAACGGTCTGTTCGCGGAGAACGGTAGGCCTGGAGCTGCGTTAGCCTTCGAGTGTCAGAGCGGGAACTGTACCTGGAACCCCTATGAGACTCTCGGTGTCTGCTACGAGTGTGTTGACCTTACCCCCTTCATTGAACAATATTGTGCTCCAGACGCCGAGCCAGGGACTTGCGGGTGGCAGGTTGGCCAGGGAGGCAAGCTCAACAACAGCAAGGAAGTGTTCAGCATGACATCTCATATTCCCTCGGCAGGCGGCGACATGGCGCACTCGACCATCATGAAACTGATATTTATGGGCACTGAAGCACACGACGGACTCGCTGGGGATATCAGACCCTGGGCTCGACAGTGTTCGCTATCGGCCTGCCTTCAGACACTCGAGTCTAATGTGACGAATGGTGTGCTGAGCGAGAGCCTGGTCTCCTCGCAGGTGAATAATACGGTGTTAGACATCACCGCGCAAGATGGACAAGACAACAATATCTACGTGGCAGGCCGTGACGGTGCGACATATCTACTGGGGATTGAGCCCATGTTGAGTATGCGCGGTTGGTTCTCGTCCCTGTTCGCGACGGGGTCAGCAAGTCGAACCGCAACCAACTTCAACCGTACCATCACGGACAATGCTGTCGTAGTCAATCTGACAGTAGGTATCTCGAGCGGTGAGACTTTCTTCGATTCCGACATCGTCACTGCCTTCTACTGGAACTACTACGAATACGCCGACGGACTGGATATGTTGATGAGCGACATGGCGACTTCCATGACGGTGGCGTTCAGGAGCTTCATCGGGGCAGAGCCGGTCAGCGGTCGGGCCATTTCGTTCGAGTCGTACGTGCACGTGCGCTGGGGGTTCGCAGTGTTGCCCATCGTGGTGGTGGCCTGTACGGCGCTGTTCCTGGTGGCTGCTGTCTACCGTACCAGGCGGTCGCAGACCAAGACTTGGAAGAGCAGCGCTCTCGCCATGCTATTCCACGGGCTCGATAGTGACATCCGCGCCCAGTTTGACTGTAGCGCTACTCTGAGGGATAAGAAAAGACAAGCACGGGATGTGAGGGTGCAGCTGGACGAGACGTCTGAGAGCGGAAGTCTCCTCCGGGCATGATGGTCGCTGAAGATGGTGCCGGGCAGGTATCCATGGATTGCATTGTTGGAACTCGGAGCAGCAGTTAGTTGGAACTTATCAGTTCTTTGCATAAACCCTCGTAGGGAATTTCAATTTGAATAATTACGGCATACTTTACCTACATAAGTTAAGTTATACTCTACGTGTGACAGATGAAATTTGAAAGCATGACGTCGCCTCCTGAGCTTGCTCTTATCCAGAGAGACATAAAAATGTGGGCGTTCCACTTACCCCTTTTAATCCTTTGGGTACTTAGCTTCACCTGGCAGGGGCGCGCAATGTCATGACGCCTTCCGACACGCCAGACCGCCACGGCACAGAACCGTGGAAGTACTTACCTGAACATGACGATGACTTCCTGTTGATGGTGTAGGATAAGAAATAGGAAGTCACACCCAAATATGGACTCAGATCCATACTTAAGTAGATGTCTACCTAGGTACTCAAGAACAAAACCCCCGTCCATCCATTCCTCGTATCTCTCCATCTTCTCTTCATCAACATCTCTTCGTCAGGCCGTCTTTTGTCATCGACCCACGACAGTCCATCATTCATTTTATCTGACATTCTTTGGCTTCTTTCGCTTAGCATCTCGTTTCTCATTCAGTGTCACCATCACCCACGCACCCTGCACCATGTATTTCAAGCCCGCATCCATTGCTCTCGCTGCACTTGCTGCACGCGTTGCCACCCACGCTCTTCCTAGCCCTTTGACCATTCCTCAGTATCCTCTTGATATTGCACTCGAGCATCGGGAAGTGGGCAACTCGAACTCGAACTCGATTCCGAACATGAACGATAATGGCCGTACGTATGGATGTCTCGGGAGTACAATTCTCCTGATCATCATCTCTAACCTTGAGCGTCCTTGCCTGAACAACCCCCTGACTCTATCTCGTGTCTAGTTGGTCCAGACGAGATCAGACGGTACTATCAACATATCCAACGCAACTTGGAGTTCTGCAAAACCGCTGCCAACCATGCTACGCTGGATGCCATGAACGAGTCTTCTGTCGCCTTTCCATACTCGTTCGGCCCCCGCTTCCATGACCGCAGTATGGTATCCGAGGACATGGCAGCTATTGCGAGCCTTTGCACCCAGGCACAGAACAATGCCACTTCTCTTTACGATTTGCCTTCAGAGTAGAACTCCGAATGCCAACCTGACTCAGCCACCAATCCGGACCCTCCACTTGTTTACTTCGAATATGACCCCACACATCACATCTTTGGCAATCGTACTTTCAAGCTCACTTTCTGTCCCCCATTCTTCGAGAGCAATCGTACACAGCCCCAAGATGTGTGCGAGACTAGGAAGGATGACCTCTTCCGCTTGGCACCCTTTGCTCTGTTCAATGCTGTGTCGTCCACCCTTACCCAGCGCGAGGCGATTCCCACTGACGAACGCTCAACCAATGGAAGTTATACTCTCTACGCCAAAGGTTCGTACCATCCATTGCCTCTCACCTGTCACTGTTGCTAACATGACATCAGATGTCGAGTACTTCTGTGCCACTGGCGATGATGCTCATGGTCCTGACCTGCCTACCGTCGCCGCCGGATACCAATCCGCCGTCCCTTTCTTGATGGCGGCTGCGCCTTCCATACTCGCGGCTCTCCATTTCCGCCTGTAGATTTCGGGCTCGGTTGAGCTCGGTTGTTGCGATGGGAGTGAGAGCGATGGAGGCATGGTGCCATTCTCGTGATGGAGTACATGGGCTTCTAGACACTGATTCTTGTCGGTTGGGTGGGCAAGCCTGATGGAGAATAAATAGAATTACTAATACATGTTAATCCACCAATGAATATTGTATTTGTTCTGAAACCCTGTGGCCTGGTCCTGATCACTGGGGACATGACTCCTTAGCCAATTGCAGCAATATGTTCGGTGACGAGACATGTCCAATCGTCGGATCCGACATAGAGCGTGAAGCCATCGTCGTGAGTGTGTCCTGTACTAAGCGTCGTACCCAACTGCCAGAACAGGTCGGCAGCAATGCCATCGGTCGCCAGAGCCGTCTCCTGCCACTCGCTCTCGATAGCGCAGAGGTCCGTCTCAGATCCGTCTGCAGAGGAATCCTCAAGTCAGTCAAGGGTATTCTCCGGAGCAGGCCACGAGCTTAGTCAACCGTGAAAAGAGGGAATATAGCTAGGAGCAGGAGAGAAGTTTTAGGAACTCACATTCTTCCAGCAGACCCATTCATTCATCGCTCACCTTCAGGAGTCAGGCTACTTCAACACCTACTACTTCGGTTTTATTTCTTCATGACCGCATATATGCCTGAGAGAATCTGAATCGCGATCACTGGCGCTCCGGAGAACTCACCAGCGATGCCCCCAATGCGGAAGGCTTGTAGTCCGGGCCAAGGTCCTCCGAAGTTCCACTTTGGGGATCACAAGTTGGAGAAACCCGGTTCTGGGGATATCACCTACACTCGCAGCCCAAAATGTTACTTTCTCATGAGCTAAAATAGCCTTGAAAGTATGGTGACGAGAAGAGAATAGGCATTCTGCTCGGTTTAGTATTTCACTATGTTAGTGAATAAGCAGGATGGGCTCGACCGTATAGGCAAGGGGTTCACATTGGTTATGTCTCAAGGGGAGCGTGACCAATGCGGACCTGTTCCCCTAAGCTGAAGACTATCTGTTATTGAACAGCCACCAAGACTCTTCCTACTTCCTTATTCCTTATTTCCCCTCCTCGGCCTCACCCTGAGTCTCCAGCCCTCGGTGCTTGATGCTGATATGGCAGCGAAGCACGCTCGGTCGCGACGCTACATAATCGCAACCCTCTATGGTGCATCTGATGCCACCCGGAACCGGGATCTTCTTCATCTGGTATGACGAGCCGGCGGTATGAATGTCGCGCAGGTGTCGTCGGAGTGCTGCTTCAGTGTCGTATGATTTACTGCATTGGTTGCATTGGAACGGGCGCTGGATCGAGATGTTGTGCTGCTTTTCTTGATGCATCTCGAGGTTTCGCTTCAGCATGAAGCGCTTTCCGCAGCCTTCAACTTGACAGGGCCAGCAGTCTTCTCCCGGTTCTTCGGGTGCTTCGGGTGCCACGGTGTGGCCTGGCGACAGTCCAGGGCGAGTCGGTTCCGTCCCCTGACCTATAGTGTCTGGATCTCGGCTTCTAACACAAGATCAGTCAAGTCCGTGTGAATACAGCGCACGTCTGGTACTTACGTCAGAGTCTCGGGTTGGGACGGTTGATCATATGCTCCATTCTAAGGAGGCATAGGCTGTCTTTCGCCGTTTTCCATTCGAGCAGCCGGAATGGGATCACCTCCGACGAGTGCAACCTTGTCATCAAGGCGCTTAGCGAGTCTCTTTGATACTTCAATAAGTTCCGTCTTGACCTTATTGTACGACTTCAGCAGATCCTCTAGTCGTTTTTTATCTGCGGCGATTTCCTTGTCTAGAGACTGCATATTGGGCTGTCAATGTGGTGAGGAAGCTCGGTGTCGAGGGGATGAGAGGGGTGAAATGAATCACGGCATTTGAAAGGTAAGTACTTCGGTTAATGTTAGCGTGCCGCTAAGCGCACGGACCATGATCTCCTTTCACGTGCGCTGTGACCTGGCAAGGGACTAACATGGGACTAACATGAGATAGCATTGAGAGATGTACTATATATTTCGCAAAGTGGTTAACATATATAGTCCTGAACCGTGATTCTTCCCACGATTCTCCATGATTTGAGTGTCATTGTATATGTAACTATGAGATGGAGTATAGCTCTGATATCATGGTATACACTACTTTCTATGGATGGGAGCTTTGGAAGCAAGGCGCGGTCACTTGATAAGTACGCTCAAGTACTGTCATACTTTAACCAGCTTGATTGCCATCCTAATGACGAGTTCCCAGTTTCCCTGAAGTGCCTCTAAGTTCTTATCATTTGTATTATATAGGAGATCATTCTTGTTTGCCCTTATTATGCCCCTGCCCCTTCCCTCACCCCCTTTTTAACCTTCCTTTCTAAACTGATAGAAATGTCATATAACATGAAGACTTCTGCCTATACTCTCAGAACCGTAAAGAGAATATTATCTTTTAGTGTGAAAGGGAGGGTGACGAGATGACCATCTCGCAAGAAGGACACCAATTGTAACAGGGGAATTTTACGTGTCGGCCGTGACCAGGGGTTGCTGCAAGGGGTCATTTGGCCTATGTACTATTCTTTTGGTTCATCGCTTATTATTTCCCAGCGTCTATAACAGATATATATATATATATATATATATATCACTGCGGAGCCCTCTATGCTGTTTCCAACTGTCATTGCCATTATCGCGGCATTGGGGATATGGTCCTACTCGAAACTCCGCTACATAAGGCTCCAGCAATATGCCTCCTTTCCCCAAATGCCACCGTCCCTGTTATTCGGCCATATGAAGGCCATGGACGGATTTTTCCGTGCGGGAAAGCCAAATGGGCACCCTGGTATGATTATCACGTTGCCTGCAAATGCGTTGCGTATGTGTATACTTATGACTGAACAAATTCATGAAAAGGCCTCGCATTTGCCGCGATGAATGAGACACTTGGACGGCCACCGATCCACCTGGTTGACTTTCGCCCTTTCGGCCCAGCCATGTTTCTCCTCAGAAGCCACGAAGTCGCCGAACAGATCTCTAAATCATCCAAAGCCTTTCCTTATAGTCCTCCTTATAGTCCTCCGAAGATGCCACAGATCTATGGCCACATGGTCCATGTGACTGGACCAACATCAATCTTAGGATCCCAAGTCAGCAACCTGTGTACCCATCCAAACACCTCTGGGCTATGAGGAGCTTTCTGTCTTCGTTAAAACTGCGATTCGATCTTGGGCTGGCTTGACTAACAGACAACGTTGTACTTTAAGGGCGAACTCTGGAAATCACAACGTAAACGATTCAACCCAAGATTCTCACATCAACGTCTCATCACGTTTCTGCCCGGCATTCTCGAGCAATCGAACGCGTTTATTGGGCATCTTCAGAAGTTCGCAAATGAAGGCCAACCCGTCTCCATCGCGCTCCTCACGGGAAACTTGACTTTCGATAGTATCAGTGCGGTTACGATGGACGTCAACTTCGGCGCTCAGAACATGAATCGTGATCAGCAGACCTCATTCATACAGGCATATCGGGAGTTATTCGAAACCTACGTGAGTGAGCAGATTGATCTACCGTGGTTCTTCACCCCCCCGTACCGAATGGAAGCGCTGCAAGCTTGCGAAACATGTTAGAGAAACTCTTGCCACCATTGTACTCCAGGCATACGCCAACCGCACGAAGGAGACGTCTAAGTCTCGGACTATCCTAGCCCTGAGTCTCCAAGACGACCTGGATGCGGAACAGGTCACCCCGGAGATCATCAACGAAGCCTGTGATCAGCTAAGCACCTTCCTGTTCGCCGGCCATGACACCACCAGCGTCTTGCTATCCTGGGTGCTCTATGAGCTCTCTCGCACCCCGGGCGCTCTGCGAGCTTTGCGCGATGAGTTGGACGACATCTTCAGACCGGGTAAGAAACGCCACAACCCTCGTCTCGAGCGAGGATGAGCTAGGCTGGGATCCCGGTGCTTCTCACAGCAAGAAGCATCAACCACTTAGACTAATAACTAACAACCTCTGATAGATGCCAATCCGGCACACATTCGTGACCGACTCCTCTCGGACGAGGGACAAGACCTGCTCAAGCGTATGACCTACACGTCGGCGGTCATCAAAGAGGGTCTGCGGCTATGGCCAACCCGCCGGCACCGCCCGGATGATCAAGGGCAGCTCGGGGCTCAGAGTGCAAACGTCGACCGAGGAGTACTCGCTCGACGGCCTCAACGTGTATAATTGCGCCACCATGATCCAGCGGGACCCCGAAGTGTACGGAGACACGGCCAACGACTTCGTGCCCGAGCGCTCTGGCTCGCCCCCGAGAGCGATCGGATCCCGTCGTCGGCCTGGCCAGCCTTTGAAAAGGGGGGCCCCGGAACTGTATTGGGCAAGAGCTCGCCAACCTCGAGGCGCGCGTCGTCCTCGCGCTCGTCGCTCGACAGTTCACTTTCTCCAAGGTTTGAGTCCCCCGCGCCCCCGGTTACTGACCCTCGTCGACGCGAGTTGGCAACAAAATGCAACAACATGCTTACTTACTTACATAGGAAACTTCCTACAGGTCGGGATTGGCGAACCTATTCTTGATGGGACTGGGAAACCTATTCTAGATGATAAAGGCCGCTTCCGAGTGGTATCGGAGATGTACCCAGTAAGTCTGACTCATAACGTCGTTCGGGGGGGGGGGGTCTCTGGACTGACCGACGGTGGTAGACCAGGAAAGTGACACCGAAGCCGGTTGATGGGATGATGATGATGAGAGTGTCAATCAACGCATAACTAATTTGGTGGAACACATTGCTGTCTGGCTTTTAATATTAGACCAGGCCCTTGATGAGAGATGAGTAAGTTAATAATATATGCATACCCAGATACATGCTATGTAGGCACTTTATTAGCAGGAGTGTGGTACCAGTATTCCATAACGTGGGCTTGTAGCCAGAGAAAAAAAAGGGAGAGAAGAAAAAGAAACTCACACAACATGAGAACAAGACAGAAACGGATCCAGTAGTCTACATCTAGTTTATCCACAAGATCACCTCTTCCCACACATCACGTCACATCACATCACATCAAACACTTCTCCGCATGACAAATTACATCGTCAATCAATCCACACCATCTGTACCTACCTCCTTACCCACGTAAAGAGTCGTCAACCCTTAAGGAGACGCTGACGAGCTAGAGGATCCCTTTCGCTGGACAAGTATCATTCACACCCTGCAACTCCTCATCTGCAAGCGCAATTCTAGAAAGCATCAAGATTAGAATTTTCCCCTTTTACTAAGACACGATCGCTTCTCACCATCCTCCTTTTGGGCAACGCAACCACGCGTTGAGTTTTTTTCTTCTAGAAAGACGAGTATGAGAATTAGGTTAACTCGCGGGCTAGTAAGCTTAATCCATCTTCAGCGCCGACGCATATCCAGCCTGGCCCGACCTCATCCATATCATCCATCCCGTCGCGCCTGAAAACTCTACTCGAAACTAAAGCCTCCAAAGCCGAGCCAACTCACAGATACCCTACCCCGGCAGTCCCCAGAACCTCGCCGAGCACCATGCGGACCTCCTCGACGCCGCCGCTGAAGCCGACGCGGCCCGCGACCTCGGCTTTGCGGCCGGCGCCCAGCTCGTTCCAGCGCGCGAGCACGGCGCCGTCGACGAGGCTGCGGCCCATACCCGCGTCCACGCCGGGTGGGAAACGGCCCACGGCGCCGGTGGCGAGCGGGCTGCGGTAATCCTTGGGGTTGAGGCCGGCGTGCTGCGGCAGCGACGAGTGCAGCTGGCCCGTCAGGAAGGACAGGCGGCGGTACTGCGGCTCCGTCAGCGGGGAGAGGGTGGCGATGAGGCCCGTGGGGGAGGTCAGGAGGATTGTCGAAGCGCTGGTGGGGATGTCGTCGTCGGGGGAGGACGATGATGGCAAGGGGCCGCCGTTGGTGGTAGCGTGGATCTGGGCGTGATAGTCTGATGCCGGTGGGAGGGTCCTTGGGAGGAGCATGCTGCGCGTTGGCGGGTTCGCAGTCGCGGCGAAGGTAGTGCGGTGAAGGAGCAGTTGGCCTTGCAAGGATTTGGGATCTATTGAGTGTTAGTTCGCGCCTCTTGACAAACCTCCTCCTCGGTCAGAATAGAACAAGTGGTTGACTTACGATCGGGATCGTATTGGAGTATGTGTATACCGCCGTCCGAGTCGCACACTATGATGAACAGCTCGCTGCCATCGGGCAAGAAGTCCACTGTCAATACCTCTAGTTTCGTTGAGCTCTTGGCGAATGGGATCATCCGGTACGGCTCTTCGGTGTAGCCGGCGAACCAAACCCCCTTCACCGCATCCGCCAGCAGACATAGTCCCGCACTTTTAAGCTCGCGGACCGCCGTGACATAGCAATTCATGTCCATGAAAGCGACGGGCAGAAGAGTTCCATCTTCCTTCAGACCACGAACCATGCATTTTTGTCCCTGTGCTACCAGCATCAACCCCTGTGTACCTATCTCTGAGAGTGCGGTGACCGCACCACGGGGGATATCCTCCTTCGCCACAAGCTTGAGTTTCTTGTTCGTCTCTGGTCGACCTGGTTCGGGGATGACGGAAACTATATCGTAGACGATTATGCGCCCCCTTATCGGCAGGTCCTCGCCACGAGCTACAGCCGTGCCGATAGTGATGAGGTGTTTTCGTTCATTGGTAGACTCGGACACTTCGAGATTAAGAGTCTCCACGCACATCACTGTCTCGCACGGCTCCATCTCTATGGTGTCGATCACAGTCCACGTGGATGGGTTGATCAGTTTGATGAGGCCTCGTTCGACTGTTGGCTTGAAAGTGAGATCCTTCTCCGCCAGCCACTCCTTATGGTAATCGTCCTCCTTCGGCAACTCGAACGGTTCCATCCGGTCACAACCCAATACATAGGTATTCGATGGCGGATGATACGTGATTGAATGTGTGTCCGCTTTAAGAGGCAGTTTTCTGAGCGACATACCGATCTCAGCATACGTTGCGCCCCTCACGGGAATTTGTGATATCCTCGTGGAACCTTTTGCTTCTGTATATATAAAACCCCGTTCACACCCTTCCACATGGAACGGGCTCATGGCCCGGGCACTGGTAGCTTGCAGCCCTATGACCTTTGGGAGTGTCTTGGACGACTTCAAGATGAAGCTTGGAGAATATCCTGGAAGGAAGACAGTTCGGTATCCACCGATATTCTCACAACGCCGCATCGGAAGAAATCTTTGCTGTTCTTCTTGCTCATCTTCATCTATAATTTCTTCCGGGGTCTCGGCTAACGTTGGATTGGGGACTTTCTGGAAGTGGAGAGCCTTTGAGACCTCAGCGCTGGCATCTGACGGAATCCTGAATGGTTCATAAATGGTGAGGTCGTTATTGTCATGTCGAGCCTAGTAAAAGTTAGAAATTGAAACACTGTGAAGATTTTTATGCTCACAATTAGATATGGTGAAGAAGAGGTATGGTCTCCTAGATCGGCAACTAGGATCTCTCTTATGCTCTCTTTAGCCATGCCCCTCCTTGCGGCGAAATTTGCAGATAGGACTGGTGGCACGTAAGACAAGCCCTCGGCAACGTAGATAGGCTGAGAGAGGTTCGGCAAGGCATAGACCTACATCCGTTAGCGGAGAGTTAGGAAGGTCTTCAATGACACCAACTGACATGGAGTGTTCCCGTCTTGCTAAGCAGGAACATAACAATGTTATCACCCGACGTCACGCCCTTGTCAGTGCGCTCCTCCTTCGAAAACACGCTGGAAACGTCTTCGTAGAGGCAACCCGTGGCCCATTTCGTCGAAGACAACGAATCATCTTCCTTCTCAAGCTCCTCAAGCTCCAAATTCTTATCCATCTTCGCGATGAAGATGCTCGCGTCGTCACGAACGAGTAGGATGTATGGGTCCGCTATACTGGCACTGGTAACTCTCGGCTCTGCCCCGGTCTCTTCATCGATCATGGGAACGATCTGGCTCAACCCGAAATCTATGCAATTGTCAGTGAGAAATCATACCCATGGGTAGGAGAGCTACTCACCGCCATCGTAACAGTGCACTGCAGTCTTGAGAACCTGGATCACCCGCATGTGTTTGCCCATTGTCCCAGCTTCAATGGTGAAACCGGCTGCAGGATCAAATTCAGTGCCAGTCAGCGGTTTGAATCCAGGTCCAGCTAACGTATAGACGTCGGAAGTCTCATAGCCGTCCAGATCAACTTTCGACGTGATCATGTATTTATCATAATGTGTTGTGGTGTCGTAGTCTGCACCCATGCTTGTTGACCCCTTTTCGCTCTGTAACGACTTTGGAATCGGTTTCTGCGCAGCCATCGTCCAAAAACCCCTAGCTTCGGGAAACTGGTATTCGCTTATCACCTTCGGTTGTATGTTCCGATTGATGATAGCGACTGCTCCCCCTCTGCCTCTTCCGACGGCGCAGACAAGTCCAAGGTCGCTATTTATATCTTGCCTGTGCGGACTGCCATCTGCTGGTATGGACTGTCCAATGGTGAAGTCTCTTATAGGGGCAATGCTGACGAGGCGGTCATGTACTCGGAAGACTAGCTCTCCGGCTTTTCCTCCTGCACCATTCGTGGCGTCCGATGTCTGCTGAGTCGGTGCAGCATCATCGCCATATAGGTCGTCGTCGTCATCTTCCATATCCTCAAGATCTTCATCGTCCAAGTCGAGGCCAAGCGAAGGATCGTGGAAACGAGGCTTCTTTTTGCCGACTTGAGTCTGCTTCCGCATCCACCCTATCACCATGGAATCGGCAGAGTCACTGCCGACAAATAAAGACGACTTTCCCAGCTTGCTGAGCGTCGTAGCCGCATCAGGTACGATTCTACCACCGGCTTCTGGCCCAACTAACCGGAGGCTTAACCCCGATACGGTCCTACCATCGATTCTGAAGTTGACCAACACAAGGTTGCCATCATTCAGCACCATGATGAGCTCTCCGGTTTCTGGAGAAAGAATCTCGATCTCGCAACCTTCCAATCTGAGTTGCAGGTCGGACTGGTCGACGAGGCTAAACGAGGTTGTCTGCTTAGCGAAAGGGTTGACACCAACCCCATGAGTCTTGCCGGATTGGTCGACATGGATTAATTCGTTGGTGCCTATCAGCAGAGCTCCGCCAACCGGTGCCGGTAGTGCTATGACTCGAAACAGATCTTGGGGGAGGCCGTCGACGGATAGGATCGTGGTAGATGCCCTCTGCTGGATGTCCAGGGTGAAGACCATGTACGAGAGATGGTCTTTCCTACCGAGAATCGAGGACGGGGCTGTACTGGAGGAGAGGATACCGAAGGTAGGCTCTCTATACTCGTGAAGGAAGGCAAGGTGCACGGGATGGATGAGACTAGGGTCAAGATTGGGGAGACGCAGTACAAATGAGGTTGAATAAGGTGTCTCTTCATTGCTGCTAGTTCCATTTGCGAGCGTCGTAGACAGCTCTTTTACAGGCCGAGGCCCATCCAATTCTTCATCCCAGTCATCCATATCTATATCTTCCGTAGGCGACTTGAACTGGATAATGGCCAGACTTCGCGTCCCGAATTTCAGCGCGGCACATCGACTGGCCGGGTCCGCCGCCAGGAAATTGACGTAGCTGCCCAATGGAGCTGCCCAAGGGCTTGCCTGCAAATCGTCCTGCTCGTAGTAATGGATCGAGGTCGTGAATATAGTATGTTTCTCGGGATCCCACTGGATCATGCTAAGCTTCGCATCGCGAAAAGACAGCAAGAGCGATTCGCCATCTGATGCAGAAGTCTGGTTCTTGATGCGCGCCAGCCCCGTCACGGTTCCGGCCAGTGGAAATTCTGCGATGAGGACTAGCTTTGTATATATAGACCGATCGGACCGGATGAAAGCAGTCTCGCCTCCGAGGAACGAAGCCTCGAGACCACTGTCGTCGTTGACTCGGGTATCATAGTGTTCGGTAGATCGTGACGACTGCAATTGGGCTTTCTGGGCATTGTCGAGCTCGGCGGAGACGGACTTGGTAGTAAAGATCTGCAAGAGGGAAGCTCTCGCGACAATCAGGTTATTGCTTTGCGCCGAAAGGAAGGGAAGGTATAAGGAGTGTGTGACAGCCGTCGGCGGCGTCAACTCCGCATAGCACTGCATACTGGGCCTCTCTGATTCATCTCAGGTGGAGGGTTGCGAAGTCGAGAATTGGTTGGTGTTGGTGCGGCATGCAGAAGGGAGGATGGATTGTACGTCCTACTGACCGAGACAATACCAGGTAGCAAGCACAAGCGTCAAGCAAGGGGATCGCGAAAGATTAGATATGAACATAAGCGATAAACGCGTGAAGATGACGCTGTTTGATTGGTCAAGCATCCCACCAAGCCCCACAAATAATGCTGAGCGGCTGAGGTCTCTTACTGCATAATACTGCTCGTCTTGAATATTTAGTGCAGCATTATGCACTCTATGGTAGCTATTCATACATCAGCAACTGCCCATCACTGCTGTGGGGTACCACTATCTTGTGAATCTTGTCATGTTGGTGTTCTGTCTTGTCGTCCTGTTCCATTCACATCAAGTCTGGCGTCAATCGCCTTGTCCAGTATCTGACCATCTCAGCCCTTCTAGCATTGCAGATGGTTGAAAGAACCAATATTGGTCCTTCGACAGTACTTGCGGCTTGTCATGCTTACCAACATGAGGCTGTTGTGTAAGTATTATCGAGCTTCAAAGAAGAAAATAGAAGCAAGTATGCAGAATCCCTTACCATCCAGATGTAGTCTTACTCCTCAAATCAAGTATTGCTCGGCTAATGATATCAAGCCAACTTCTGAGCCGGGCATAAGAAGGACTCCCTGCCGCATGACAATGACTTACTCGGGAGGATTCCCTTTCTTTGATCTTCCAGCAGAGCTGCGATCCGCCATCCTCACTCATCTTCTAGTCTCAGATTATGGAGTTATCCTCCATAATCAAACCTTCCTCCAGGAGCCGGCCATGCTCGACATCTTCCTCGTCAACCTCCAGATGTACCAAGAGGCATCTGCCATCTTCTACACGCAGAACAGGTTCATCGTCAACGCCCAGAGCCACCGTCTCCCTGTGCACCTCGTGGGGAGCGGGGGCTTTCTTAGTCAGGAAGGCCAAGATGCACGGCGCAGGGTGCGCGCGCTGACTCTCATGTTAACGAGAGTTGGCGGGGAGTTCGGAAGTACTCTGGGGCCAACAGTGTCAGATATGGTGTTGTGCGGAAGTCTTCGGGAACTGAAGCTATGCATTGGACAGCCTCCCAGCCTACATCCCTCAAGGCGGGTTCCAGATCTCGACATGGTGTCGAGAGCTCCTTTTCAGGCTCTTCTCACTCTTCTGGCAGATCCGGACCTTGCTAAGGTGGAGTTGTCTGTTTGGAAAGTTCACTGGGCTGTTCTGTGCCCCTTTCACCGAAAGGAAGCCTCGGGACATGACGAACGAGTTCCGAGCAGCGAAGCTGTAGACGACCATGGACTGGCGACTCTGCATGGCGGGTCTGACTGGGTAGATCTTGACTGGAGAGCCCTGGTGGAAACCTACGGGAATGTGCAGCACATTGTCAGAATTGGGGAAAGGGGATACTGAGTCGGTCGGTGTCGCAGTAGGGAGACGCACTCTCCCGATCGAGATTCTGCCAGCACGGCGAATTTTGTGAGACCTCCCCGTGGCGACACGCAGGCTCAGCTGTTCTGCGAAAGTATACTCTTAATAGGGCCGGATAGACGATTTCTCGTGTCTCATACCAAGACGGCGACTACTCAATGCGTATTGCCTAGGACTGTTCTGTGGCCAAGACGCTTGTCGACCGTAGTTACGTGTTCGCTGCCGCATATACACCACGGCAGATGGCATATTTCAGCGAGATGTCTCAGCGACCACATTTGGCCAAGGCTGTTGAGGCTGGTGTCACTGCTTCCTGGTGACGGGGTGGAATGGGCATCACCCGCAAGCATGACCCGTCAACTGTCTCACAGCATCGCCGCAGAACCTCCTTCTTCTTCTACTCCTCCCCCTCGCCCCCCTCGCCTCACACGAAGAGTCCCATCAGTACAGCACATATCTCCCTAGCCCCTCAAGCGGATAGGCGCCAAGTGAGGCCTTTCGTGAAAAGGTGTATCTCGGCATGCGGCCAAGCCTGCCAAGCTACCTCTCCGGCCGCGGTACTCCCCTAGTCCAAGACGGCTCGCCCCTTCTTGACGATCCACCGGCCTTGTCTTTCGTTTTGAAACCTTTCGCAGTGGTTTACTGCTCTCACGAGCGGTACGAGCGGTACCAGCCGTAGTACTGCAGCGGGCGCCAAGGCCACACGAACTCGCCCGCGCCGGCTGCTTACTCTGAAGTCTTTTCCATCCGCCGAGCCTCTTGGCGGGTGTACTGCCGAGGAGCGAATAGTCAGTCTAGAGAGAGCACTTTTTTTCACGGTGAAGCGTATCCGATATTTTATTAGGCCTCACAAGCCCGGCAGCCAAAATTCTCCGGTACCAAGCAGGCCCGCTCGTTACACGCGCCGCAACGGGAGGTGGAGATGGAGCCTGCAAGGTTGACCTACAAATGGTTTCAAGCGAACGGGCGGCATCAACCGGCTGGGCACATCGACACACAAGGCCGCGCGGAATCTCGTCCGGCGGCTTCAGAGAGGAAACACACTAATCGACCGGCATATCACCTGCATGTCTCTATAGTTCTTGGCGCAGTAGCTCAAGGAGTTTCTCAGCGACAAGGCGGTGAGATCGACTGGGTGCCGAGTGGTTTTTTGCTAGCTTATTCCTTCCCGTCGATAGGGGTGGCAACTCTTAGGCATGCATCGGCGGTTTTTCTATCTCTCCTAGAATCTATGTAGTCTACTGCGTATTTCAAACACTCAGATAGCCTCATCTGGAAAATCAATTCCTCTCGACTTGTCGCTATCTTCGAGGTTGCCATCAAGCATTCCTTTATGGATGGATTGAAACGTCTCAGTATCTGACTGTGGGGTTTGAGCGATCAGCGTCATTGCTGAGGCTAGCAGCTAGGGAAACCGACGTCATTTCAAAGCTAGGTACCTAGGTAGGCCTGGACCAGCCAGCCAGCCAGCAGTCCGTGGTCCGTTCCGGCTGTGAGACTCTGTTCATCATAATAAACCCCCACCGATTCAAAGCCTCAAGTCGACGTTCTGTCCGGAGGAATACCCAGTAATGGCATATCTCAACTGCCAGATGCTGGATCTTGGGAGTCTTACGCAGGCCCCTCGGCTCCGATCCCGAAGGAACGCTGTTACGTTGGCCAAGCGAGAACGGCAATTGAACAGGTAGACACCCAGATAGACGACGAGGCAGGGTGATGCTCCACGATCGATCAAGGGACTTCAAAATTCCAGGGTCCTAATAATTTCAAGTCACCTCCTCTGACGTATCAATGCGTGTTCTTTTTTCGTTTTTTTCTCGATGGATGCGCATGGGGATCCTAGGGATCAGGAGAAGATGTCGATAATAATAGTAATAACAAACTCGTATCTATTCGGTTGCTTGCTATTCCTACAGCATCCAACTCCAGGAATAAAAAGGGGACCCTGAAGGATGGCAGATGGTGAATAATCCCAGTTCCCCCAGTCCCCCCGGAAATGCTTCTAAAATTGTGAGCGGCGAGATGTGACACGCTGGTGCTGCCCATCGCTAATCCCCAGACCAAGGACCCTGAACGCCGCTGCGTCGGGTTGCTTCTCTGACGTAGATAGGTAGTCTCGGTAATAATGGGAAGCTCACCTGGGCGACACTACGACAGTTGCGCGGATGAGGCTCGTGCCAACGTTGGAAAGATACCACCACCAATTGTGTATGATGCTACCTGGTGACGAACCTCTCCGCCCTCTCTCAATTGCGTCTACCCAAGCCTCTTCTTGGCTGCGGTCGCAAGTCTCAGATAGGTATATTCGAATTACCATCCATTCCCTTCCTGCCTTCTTGATACCATGTATTCTTCGTTGATCCATTATTGCTGGAACCTGACACAATCGCCGTTGTGAAGAAACATCGCCGGACTTTGGGCAAAACATGCAAGTAGGGGTCCTGGCCAAGGTATTCATTCCAGCTTTCAGTGGATACACGTATCGCAACGCCAAAACGCATGTCGGTTCATCTAGGTCAAGATCGGCGGCTTGCTTTATCTAATAATGCAAAGCAGCAAGGAAGACGACGCCGACGAGAGATCTACCATCTTCTTGGCTAGGCTTGTTTCATTTGATAAAACAAGTTGACACGTGAAAACCCATTCGCTGAAATGCGTTTGTTCCGTACATACAGTCAGCATAATCATAAGGGGCATGCAGGCTGTTCGTTTTCTCTCTTTCTTACAGTACGGTATATTTAATACACGTATTGCGCGATTTCTTGAATATGATCGACAACGGTGATGATAATGATGATGATAAGCCGAATGTAGACAATTAAACAATAGAATGAAAGGGGGCACAAAGTCAATCGTAGGGGGGACAAAGTCAATCGTAGGTGGCGCTCTCTTTCACCAAAATCCCACACCAGCACGTTTTTCCCATTCCCCCCCTTCCATCCCGCTATCCGAAGCCTGGGATTCTAGAGATGCACCATGCAGGCAAGCAGATAGGTAGCACTATCCACGACACAGGGAGGGAAAAGAAAGGCCTCGTTTCTGCATGGCTGACTTTCCCTTTTCCCCCTTTGCCGCTCATAATATTCGCAAGAAGACGTACTGTGGTAGATCTCGCAGCCCTTCCCTTTCCCCCCTCCACCTCACCCGAGATTCGCGCTACATTCGCACACCGCCTACACCTAGCACACCTCATCTGCACCTAGCACCTAGCCAGCCTTACCAGAGATTTAATCAGACTAGTAACACCAATAATAGATAGATAGTCTTACCACCCCACGGGCACGCAATTTTGGAGTGGAAAGATGAACGGTACAAGATCGTCGTCGATACCGTACCGTTTTTACGTTTGGTGAAACATCTATCTCACTCAAAACAACCTCGGGCACAAAGTAGTAGCAGCTATTAATAATAATCAAACAACTGGCATTTAAATAAGTCCCCCGTCTTGGCCATTTACACGTCTATCTTGGCGAAGAGAATCAGCGACGATCCGCCGCCAGCTCCGTTTCGTAAGGTTGGGCTTGGGATAAGCATAGCACAATCACAGGCTGGCAGCAGAACCAAAAAAGGAGGGAGAAGTAGGAGGAGAGGAGGGCCGAGGTTTCGAGTTTCCATCGCATTACCTTCTTCCATTCTCATCCTATCCCATCATCCCGAAGAAAAGAAATGGATTTATAATGTTTCCAAACTCCGTAGGTAAGAGAAGATGGATTTATAATAATACCTAGACTCCGATGTCAGCCAAGGTTATCTCTATTCTTTACTTTTTACGGTCGGATTACTGTAGCAAAAAATTCAAGTAACCGTTTTTGGAAAAACGTAATGGACAAATAGACCGATAATATCTAGCCAACCAGCCTAGGATCACATGCATAGACCGCCATGCGAAAAGGGTAGTAATAATATGGGAGAGTGGGAGAGAAAAAGACGCAAAGTTGCATAGACACAGAGAGAGAAAGGGACCGGGGTAAGTGGTGTACTGTATTACCAGATGCGGCTGTTATAAGCGGACGACCTCGAGGTCTCTCTGATTGGGGGGTTACGAAGGAGGTTGTAATTGTACTGCACCGCCAACGACCTGCCTGCTCTACTAGTGCCCTTTCGTCCTTCTATCTCTCTCTCTCTCCCTCCGGGTAACGCGCCATAAAAAGTTGACGAGGGAAGAGCAGTAGAATATGAAAACATGGAAGGGTTTTCTGTTTTGAGTTGTCGTCAAGGCACAGACAGAGAAGCAAGCATTAAGAAAGATGGGGTTGAGGTTGTTCCCCGGATGTCTGGGATTCCCGTCTTCATTTCTTATCTATCCTCTCTCTCTAGTGGCTAGAATATCTGCATAGAATCGAAGCGTGCCCTGTTCCCATACCTTATGAAGGTAGATAAAATACCTGTTATCATCAAGTCGCGTTTCGCGCCATAGGCTGCAGCAGAACGCGCAGGCTAATGCATGTGTATATGTATGTATGTGGATTTTGGTTTCCCCCCCTTCGCTTCCCTCCTGGTGAAATTCGCATCCCCAAAACGCCATCCGCCTGTCCCGTCCCAGTCCCATCAGAGCAGTCTCAAGAGAGGGTCGCCGCCCCCATCCTTGCCGAAGGTAAATCAGATAGTCGTAGTGTTCATCATGGGATCAATGTATGTTTAGTTGTTGCGGTCCTCTCTCTTCATGTCGACATTTTTTTTGCGGCTTTTGATCGTGATGGAATTCGCTCAACAGATATGAAAAGTGTTTATGTGCAGTTGATATGTATGGTGGTAGCAAGATGTAGGTAGAAACGGTGATGGTTGCCGAGTCTACTCGACAGCAACATCGTGGAAGTCCTCCTTGTTCTCGCCAGGGTGCTCTCCGAAGTGAACGGGACCAAGCTTGAGGAAGCGAAGACCAGACTCGCTGCTGATGCTCGAGCTGCGACGGGGGCCCAAGGCAGGCTTGATATCGTGGACGGTAGGGTAGGAGGCCGAGGTGGTAGGTGCCAGGGAGAGGAACATCCGGGGCTGCTCGAGCGCGCGGAGGCTCTTGATGGTGTTGGGGTGGCTGGCGGAAGACATGGTTTTTTGTATGGGGGTTTATATGTAGTGTGTAGAGCTGGGAGAGAAGGTGGAAAGTCCTGGAAAGCTGCAAAGAGAACTTTGTGGGTAGGAGATGGTTTGCTTGGGAAGTTGACTCGTGGTTGTTTGATAAAGTAAACAGACTCGAGATCAAGAGGGAGTCGCTGAGGAATCGTACTCCCTTTATATGTCCTTTGAGTTTGAGAGCGGAGGCTGACACGGGCCAAAGACCCCCCACTGATTGATAAGGAAGACTTGTTACCCTGTTGACCTTGGCCTTACTTACTCGGGTACCAAAAATAATGACTCAACCTTTCAAAGGGAACATGGAGGGTGGGAAAGTAGCGCACTTGCGTAAGGGTGTAAGGGGTAATACTCTCTCTCTCTCTTTGGGGATCGTCCCTTTGTTTCTGGCAATGTTGTCGCCAAGACCTACCCAAACCGTAATGGCTACGGTGTGTACTTCAGTATTTCTGGGCGGGGGGGCTTCTGGGATTTCGGGCGTGTGCCGCAGCCTGCGCGGTTTCAGTCAGCGGCCGACCCATAATATTCCTGGGCGCTCTGGCGTTCTGGCCAAGCCTCGGCATCATAACCTTGGCCGCGTAGGATGTCTGGCCTGTCGCCCCGTCTGCCGTCATTGGAATCATTGGGATTCATTGGATTGTACCAAGTGCGACGCGGCGATAACAGAATAACGGGTGTAAAGGGCCATTCGATTGCTCCATCAGTCTCCCAGTCCCCGACCCAGTCACATTCCATCGTCTTCTCGAATCACTCACAAATCGCGCAAGTCAATCACCGTCAGACGGACTTAATGTATGGGTAGACCCGTCAGCCCCGTGCCCGAAACCAATGTTGTTTGCTCTGCTTTTTAGCTTGCATGCTCTCTGGCTGGCTGGCTGGCTTGCTTGCTTGTCTGGCTTGCTGTGCCCCCCCATCGCGCTGACACACACGTGGGACACACGATTGGGTAGTGAATGACCAAGTCAAGAACGATCAATCTTCCAAGTCCTCGCACAAGGGACACACAAAGAAATGATCCAGTCAGGTTTGGAGCCCTTGTTTCTCGACCGGCGTTACTCGTTATCCGAACTTTGCTCGCCCACTGATTGATGGTGATTGATTGACTGGTTCATCGGTTCCCAAGATTGCTTTCCTGTTAATGCCGCTAAGCCCTTTAGCAGACACGTAGCAGTAAGAAACGGGCATAGGTAGCTTGCCCCTCCCTCGCGCGTTCTCTCTCTCCCCCCCTCTCTCTCTTCTTTGCCCCCATCTCTCTCGGTCACCCGCATTTCATAGGTGGACACCTGGCACAGACCTGCTTTATCAAAAGGTGGGCGGCTAGCAGCTGGCAGCTGACATCCGCGGGTCGGTGCAGTCGAAGCATCCCGAGGATCCGATCTTGGTGGTGGTCGACTTCGACACCCACCACCAAAGATGTTCGCAGCCCGACGTTGAAGGTCGGGAGAGGAAAGAGTGGAGAGAGGAAGGAAAGACAACGGGCAATGCGGCTCTTTTAAATCTTATGGATGTTCGCGAACTCCCGGTTCGGCCAGGTCTCAACGGTGATGGATTTGACTGAGTTCGGATGTTGAGCCTCTCCCAATTGGTCAGTCTGCCCCGCTAGCGGGATTGTTCGGAGGCGCCTCACAACCGAACCTCCACAGCTCCGCCGTCCTTTCAAGGTTGCAAGTTTGACTGACAGACATCTTCTCAGTTGCCCCAAACGAACATGTCACGTTCTCCTGGAAGGTCCTATCTACCTAGAACACAGTAGGGCGGAGATATCGGACATGTTTTGCTTTCTGAGTAAAACCCGGAAAGGGGGCCGCTCGAGCATACTGGGCGCCCATGGTCAGCAGCGGTCTCTCTCAACATATCATTCATCTGTCATGTGGACTCAATCTTCCCTTCTGGTATCTTATTCTCCCAGCAGACTTCGCTTTCCATATCTACGTTGACAGTGGGGACGAGTGACTCGAATAGATAACACACCAGAGTGATCACATTGCTTTGGGTCGGATGTGCGAAAAGCGTGACGTCTTCAGTTCCGAAACGAGCCTATTCCAACCATATGGATTTTTGGCGAAATGCTACTAGCCACGTCATGGCATGTGCTTGTCGGGTGTGCCATAGGGTCCGGGCCATGGATCGTCGTCGGGGCATGGATCGTTGTTGCTGTGCGACATCGTAGACTCCTGCAGTTCACGAAGGGAACTGTTAGCATTCCATGGGCCTGGACGTAGCGAGTCGGTGGCCACTGACCGCACGGGGGGACTACTCACTACACTGTTCTCTTGCGAATGATCCATTTCAACTTGGCCGAGGGAATGAGTGCCTTGTCTGCCGCACCACGCTTTCGAAACATTCTCTACGCTTCTAAACCAGGGCGATAGGGCTTCAGGTGGCAGCAGGACGTCAGTGGTCCCACGCGTTATGTGCTGGGGCGTGCATGCCACCTGACCTACCACGTGAGGTAGCAGGCCACGCAGGGAGGTCGGGAACCAGTGTAGGAAGAGCTGGGTAGCAGTGAAGGAATGACTTACTGTCGGTGTGGTGCAGCCGAGCGACACGAGAATAGCATGTGCGCACGTGGTGTGGTTCACAGGCGGCGGACTGGCTTCCTAAATCAGTCTGCTTTGCCGAAAGGACTCACTTTCCTACACAGTGATCAGTTCACACCTCAGAAAGCCCCGCCCCTTTGGATGGTTGAGCGCTCGTCACAATCCGTCAAGGTTCCCAATCACACCTCCAAAACTCCTACCCCGTCCCTCGGTTCCGAAAGTGCTACACTCTTGGCGAGGCGAGGCGAGATGAACATGACGGGACGAGTTGGTCAATCCGTTAATCGAGGCTTCCCGAGTTTGGTCCGCAAGTCCCATCTCTCGAACATAGACTAGAAGGCCTATGATGACGAGCACAACCTCATTCCCGCGACGGGAATGGGTGGGAAACCTGACGACGTCGGAAGAACCTGTTGCCTGGCAAACGGATGCGTTCGTTTAGGAACGAATATCGTGAAAAGGTTTCAACGGTCCCCGGGCGGTTATTTCCGTTCCCTAGTGTCTAATACAAGTTGACAGGAGGATGGGTCGGACCGAAGGGTGAAGGATTCGAATATAGGTGCGCGAGTTGTTGGTTGCTGATAGCGTTTACCACGCCTAGGCTGCTTGGGGTCGCCAGGCACTGGTCCCTCGATAGGGGTTTACATTACTCGCTACACAGCCTGACCCCATGATCATACAGTCGCAGGGTCTTCGTCGGCCGTGCCAGGGTTTTCTCGTCGATCCGGTATGCAGTTGGTTCGGCATCGGGCTACTGCACGCACCTTCGGTCGGCTCGGGGGGTCGACAAGGAGCAGGTGATTTGACCAGGCACTCTGCGGCGCATGGCTCATGATTCATGGGTAGGGGTGTATTCACGTTTGTTGCCGCGGTAAAGTTGGAAGTATAGTATACCTACTCACTTCGGTGGTGGGGTGTCTGTCCAGACGGCCCATGAACCAAAGCGCCGGCGCCTGTGGGCGCTTAACTTCTAGGGCGTATTGGTCACACTGATTGGCCCGGCCACGCGTCTGGCCTCACGGCACACCAATGCGTGATGCAACCGGCAGGACGAGGTAATGTTGGATCGGTCCCGGGAATCTTTACACGCCGTGTGAGGTTGATGCCTTGTCACAGCCTCGTTTGCTTCTGGTTGCTAGTCCTGAGAGTGCAATTGGCCTTAATCCTTCTATCCCAACGTTTTCGAAATGACGGAGCTATAGCCAAGAGGCAACGGTGATGCGGTGTGCCCATTCAAATACCCCTTTAAAATGACTGGATGAGGAAGGAGTCATCCGTCTAAATCTAGGAGCTGGTCGGCCGATGCTCTCCTCGCATTTCAGTAAAGGGACGGCATGATTACCTCGAGGTCATGCAATGCAGGCGGCAACCAACACCCTTTCAATACATGATCGACTGGAAGTTGATTGCCTTGGCGCGAGGTGCGCAAATGACGGTGAGATGAATTGGCCTACGTGATGTTACCAACTGTCCGTAATCCTGGTTTCGATGTGGAAACCTTCATGTGTCCGAACCCCAACTGTTGCTGTGTTCTCGGCGAGTAGAAATTCAGGGGGGTTCTTATTATTCACGCGGTCAGGCCACGCCTGCAGCTTTTGTCATGGATGTATATTCACATCAAAATTGTCGTTTGTACTTTCGATGTACTATCAAGTCAATGTGGCCCCAGGCGTCGTGCAGTCGCTGGTCAGGGGCTGCAGGTTTGGTCGTCGCGCGAGTGAGTCAGGTGTGTCACTTGACACGGCAAAGCTGTATCTCATGGTACGGTTCCATGGTGTTGGAATTCGAGAAAGAATCTAAATGAGTCAGTCCGGTGAGTTTCAGGATATCCTCGTGAGGAGATCGTCGAAATCAGCGTGGCATAGGTAGGTCTTGGAAACGGCCGCGCTATGGTCGCATAACAGGCCGTAAGGCTGATTCGCGTGAGCCACCAATTGAAATCTGAGAAACAACTTTGCCCCTTTTCCAGATGACCAACGACGGCTAGGTTAGTTGACGCATTTGTCTTAGTGGAAGGCCTCCTAGATTGATAGTCAACTTTGAAGGTTACTAATATCGAGGCTGCAGCTCGGCTGATGCTTCAGTGCAACTATCCCTTGATAACGCTGGGGCAGTCCACAGACACTGAACCTGGGTACGGAGATCCATTCATTCAGAAGGTGTGAAGTGAAATGAAGTCGCAAAGGGGTTACGATCTGCCCAAAGTCAGGGCAAATGGTACATCTCGTGATGCATACATGAGGTTTAGACGGCTACAAGAAATTTGCCGCTCGTTTATCGGACGGCACAGAATTAACTCACCGGAAGACAAGCCGGTAGTTCCTATGCCACCGTTCTAGACACTTGAATACGCCGAGTCTAACCAGAAGGGTTCAGAGGCGATCAGGCCTTTGTGTTGTTGGGTACTCGATATTGGGCTGATCGCCTCTGGAGATTCGCCAGCTTATTTTCTTCAACGGATCAAAGTTAAGCGGCACAGCGGCGGCAGCAACCGCCGAGTCATAGTGTAGTTCGTCAAGGGGGACGTTGCCTCTCCCCTTCATACATCTGGTTGCAGATGGCGATGTCCAAAGTCTGTACCCGGTCGTGGTGTGTTCGGGTGCGGTACCACCTTTCCCCGGTCCTGCTCAGTCCTAACCTTGGAAGGTTAGGTCTGCTCACTGAGATTACTGGGCCTGGGTGTACGTGCTAACCGGTATGAGACTGATAATACACGTAGGTTGAAGGCAGCTTCCGCTACCTACTCGTCGCGAACGAAGGCAGCGGCTTGTACTACCAGAGCAAGGATCTCGTGTAGTACTGCCTTTACGGAGAAGCACACGAACACACGAAGAGTGGAGCAAAACGGAGATGAAATCAGTGGTTCTCGAAGGCATTTAGAAGCCGTCATGCCAGGGACACTGCATGAGAGCAGCTGTACGGATGAGAACATTGTTCTTCCATGCATCTATCCATGGAGTGGACGGCCAGCAGAAGGTCCAGGCGGAGACTGCCACAGCCCCCACCGACCACTTGACCTGTTCCTAGCGTTCAGGATGAAGCGTGAAAACCATGGTTGCAGTTGCTGAGTCCGATCCCGTTGCTGCAATCGACCGTCACTCGTACAATGTTGAACAAGGGCGCCTGTATCAAAGGAGGCTGGAGTTTTTAAGGTTAGCTACATCATGGATGGGGCTCTGGTAGGTAGAAAGGGAATGTGACTGAACTCCAAGAAGCAGGGGCATCAATGGCATCGTAAGGACCTACGTAGGTATTCGTAATAGATGGCAGGATACTTACCAGGTATATGATCTACCTGACTGACATATATCTATGCCTACATACCTACTTAAGTAGGTATGTACTGATAGACATGAACACAATAAATAGATTGAGGTGGTAAACGTTACTAGGAAAAAATAGGTTCAATAAGAGACGGGAGGAACGAAATTGCAGGGGGGGTCTTATGTACCTGGTACTTGAATCATTTGACAGGTACCTTAGGTATCGAGATAGAGTTGTGTCGAAAGTGGGATCGTGGGGTCGTACCTTGAGTATATATGCAACTATCAGGATGCTGCTTACATCTACAAGGATAGTCCATGCACTGGGTGCATCTCTGTCCCCTGTGTCCCCTGTGCCCCCTGTGCCCCCCTGCGTTCTTCTTCATCCATAATTCAGATACAGCCACGCCCAATACGCGACCCAACATCCTGGTCCTCTTCTGGATGTGAGGCGCACGCACGTATGTGGCTACTCACTCGTGTCTCCTGTTTTCCCTTCTGTCTCTTTGATTCTTTGATGCTCAGCAACATTGCTACCTGCCGGTCTGCCCAGGCTCCAGATACTTGCCTGGATCCCACATGGCCAGACACCATACCTTTTGACAACCTTGACATCTATCGACACGCCTCCCTCAAGGTCTCCTCATGCGCTCGGCTACACCTCATTGCGGCGCTGCCTCTATCCAAATCTCTAGGCAGGGCTTGGTACGGAACGATGTCACGTTTCTTTCTGATCAGTACCTAGGTACCCAGGTACCCAGGTACCTACATATGTACCGTCCTCTGGTCCTCATCCCGTCTGTCCTCTCCCGAAAAGCGGCCCAGACAAATCGGATCGCCGCCACCACGCCCCTACTACACACGACTTCCCACTCTTTCAGTGGAGCAGCTTTCTCCATGCTTCTCTATTTGGCCATGCTGCTTCGTGCCCTGGACTTATGTGTCCCACCTGCTCGATGCTTGTGATAGAGGCCTCAGGGGGTCCTCACTTGGTGGTACTAGGCCATGGGCCAGTATAACGGTCACCGTTGGTTGCCCAACGAAGCAGCCACAGTCTAGAAATGCTTTTTCTTGTTCCCGAAGTCCTCTCGACAGTTCTAACCACGTAAAGGCTACGCCATTCCCATACATGCATCTCTCCAACGGCCAAGTGGTCAGATGAAGATAATCTTTCAACTAGACTTACTCCATTGGCGGTTACAACCTTGACAGTCATTCGCCGTGAGTCTGTACTCAGTCAAATGACAATCGAGAGATGGCCCCTTCAAGGATACTTCTGCACCGGGTCGCACCGGGTCTATCCATTCCCCTCTCCCGCCTCATCCCTGCCCCGGCAGCACCCTCCCTCCCTTGTCAGTTTGGATCCTTAGGTACTCTATTCGATCGTAAGAACACAGGCAATTGTGACATGACTATTGATTCTGTTTGGCTCGAGCACCGACCCCAAGTTCTCCATCCTCTTAGCACATGTCGAAGCGCAGCTCTGGGTTCCATATGGTTGATAGAGGCGCAAACCTTTGATCCAACTGCAGCATTCCCATTCTTTTCTTCACATATACCCCGAAAGTCGAGATACATCTCGAGACACGATAGTGACCTCTGACTTGGCCGGGTCATGTCTCCTGCCTGATTGTGCCACCCTTGCACCCCGGTGTCGTTTGCCGAAGCTATTCCAACTTGCAGCAAATCCGCAAGGAACCCGAACCAAACTCGATCTCGGCCATCTTCTAGCAAGCAAAGAAGCTGCCTTTTATGCCAGCTTCATTCTCCCTTGAGGGTTCACCCGCGTGCTGGTGTGACAGATCTATAAATGACTCTTGCCTGCCCACCGATGTTTCAACTTGTCTATGCCATCCCATCACCAGAATCTGCCAAACATCTACCACGCTTTTTCACTTCAGTCGCAAGTCACAAGCTACAGCATCAACATAACCGCCTTCAGCTGCCTTCGACTCTATTATAGTTGCGGGTCAACACAACCTAGCACTATCGCACCTGGGGTTTGCTATTCCCTGTGAGTTCTCCGTGAGAGATCATCTGTATCTTTCGAACTGACTCCTCCAGGCCAACCAGGACGAGAACGGCTATATCTCGTATACCCCAGTATCTACTGCTTTGGATCAAACCTCATAATGTGCTATCTATACAGTCGGGAATATAGCTGTGGCTGCGTTGTCATTGAGGGGTATGTGCAGTCCGCGGGCCATCCTCCTCCTGAGCAATGTCCCAATATTGTACCCATAACCGACCCAATCGACGCAATCTGTGAAAAGTGTCAGCATTATGGGTGAGTGGCTCACAAATACTTCGTTCTCATTCAGTCTAACATTGAGCTAGGTAATTGATGACGATGACTGCCCTCCATATCGGGCTCGTCAACCACGATGTTGCCGCAAGAATCAAGTTGGCTACAAGGCGGGGGAAGGATTGAGTAGTCGAGTCCAAGAACTTCACGAGCGATCGTCCCTATACCCTATGCGTTATTTTCCTGGTCATGTTTTCCTCCCTCTTTCTAATGATGTGGTATGGAGCGTCCTTTTCGTCAGTATCTTGCTCAGGGGATCGATCCCCAGGAGGAGCGCAATGGTGGTGGCTCGCTTCCGGCTTGCGTCAGGGTGATTTACCTGACATGGGCAGTGTCTTCGTTTCTCATTTTTTTTTCTATTTCGGACTGAAACATTTCTCAACGCTGCATAGCCTGGATGCTGTTCATTTCTGTACTTTCTTTCACTTCCTAGTTTGATTAGATCGATTTGACTCAATTCAGTTCCTTATCAACATGAGGCAAGACAATTCTCACTCCCTCCACGGCACGGGCGGATAGCCGCACGGGGAACAGCGTGGCCGGACATGTCAAAGTAAACATCCGCATCAATGACATGTTACACGGACGTACAGGAACGAGGAAGTAGCCCGCTATAACGTCCGCTGGCCATCAACTACTGCAACAACCCGATATGCAGTACGTATATGAGAGCCCGACGCAGTGCAAACGCGTGCGGTCTTCAGGACGATATATCGAAAACGAATGTTTGTCTCGTTCTTTTTCATCATCTAAATCTACAATTAATCACGACCACCACCCATTGTCGTCTTGAGCCTGCATTCACGAATATAGGCCCCGGCACCGCTGGCGATCTCCTGCTTTCTTCTGCATTTGACTTGATGCGAAATGCATGGGAGTGCATGAATCGCACATCATGTGATGATTCAACAGCAAGAAAGGGAGAAGAGTACTTCGTACCTATGTCAATATGGAGAAATAGGCGAAAGCGAATGGGCAAACGATAAAGCAAGAACCCCGATCGGGTAACGAGCTTTCTAGGTTCTTGATAAGCGAAACGCCCATCGATCTGCTACTGTGTACCTAGGTACCGACTCTGCAAGTTGATAGGTACCTATGTACCATCAGGTATGCAGGAACATCCGTTGATGCTATTATGCTTGGTAAACATGCATAGAAACATTTACACATTTGTAGACGGTGCATGTATATACTAAGTATCTTCCTTATATAAATACTAGAGATATACTTTTTTCTTATATATATATCTACTAAGGTACCTACCTACCTTGGTAGTTGCATACCTAGGTAAGTAGGTACCTACCTCGGGTATCCATTAGAAGGTGGCTGGTAGCGAATGTTTCTGGAAGGAGGGGAACGAATGCCCATGTAAGTACAGGGCACCCACCTCCATGGGCACCTAAACCAGAGAAAGGCTAGCGCGCGCACAGGTACCCTAGGTCTCGCACGTCCCCATATCCAACCACCAACCTTGGAACCTCACCATTCTGACTTCTACTCTGTTCACCTACCTACATGTAGGTACAAATCTTGGAAATATCCATATCACAGCATCAGCCTGCCAGCCAGCCCACTTACTCACGACGGTTATCTCTTTTGCCAATGTCAACTACCATGGGTCTGTATTGATTCCCATCTGGATATCCACGCGAAATACATCCCCGAGTCACGATGCGCACTGTCCTTGATTCAATCACGATTTGCGATTTGCGTCTAGGCGGCACCGTCACATCGCGTTTAACGAGATGACGCATCGCATCTCGGTCCGCCCTGATCGTGCTATATCTCACATCAAATTACTGCCTGATATCCTTTGATTCTATCTCTCGCACGCCATTTTCGGTGAATGCCTGTCGGTCGGTCGCGGTTAATCCCCCACTTCCTCCCCTTTTAGACGCGCCACTGCACGTTGCGCTGGCCCATTAAGGCGACCCCGGATGCTACTTAGTTCAACCTGCGTACATACCGGCCGCCTACGACTGGGAGCCCTCCCATCATACGACAGGTTACGGGGCAATCTACGACCTTGACGACCCTTTGTGAACAGCTGCCGCTGGGCGACTCATTCTGTCGCTAACCCTGTATGAACTCCTCTTGTTCGCGGCGGCCGCGACATTACTGTTGGTGCAAGGTCATGCCTTTGACCAACATGCTGCGTTTAAGGAACCAATCAGGCCACGAGCTCTGCCCAGTCCTGATGAGAAATCATCTTAGAACCACAAATTGGTCAACTTACTACCTACAAATCAGCGCTCGACGCGTAACCAGCAACTGCTTTAGTCTTCGCCCGAACATTCCGTTGCATCATACACCAGGTCGATTGGCGCGAGCGGCGTAAGCATATCTGCAGCCGCGAAGCACGTCGCCTCCTTTTCCATTGTTGGTTGATACACGGCAGCATGCGCCCATTAGAACCAACATCACATCACATGCGGGTTGCACCGAGACCCGAGAGCCCAAGGGAACACCTCTTGCTACGGGGCACCTCGAAACCACTGTGGTGTACTTCACGACTGAGCCATCCTTTGGTGGAAGCGAACACTACCTTAGGGCCGGTTGTCTGTCTGTCTGTCTGCCTGTATATCGCCATGCGCGCATGTGAGGATCCTTGCAATCTCACGCTGTGTGCAGGGCCCTTGCAGTTCTAGGGCAACCCCTCACCGTAGCACAGCGACATGCGCCATGAAAACAAACCAAGTGTTGTCCGCCGGTGAGAGTTTATCTTTTACCCCTTGCATCACTTACTTGGTAACTGAAGGCAGCTAGAAAGCATGCTCACAATTTGATTCGGCCGGTCAATCTGGATCATCATCGCCTGCAGATCGCTAGGTTGGAGTTAAGCGCCCGCGGTTAATTTAAGGCTCGCATCAATAGACTCCATGGCCCTAAGTACTTAGCAGGCGCTCACTTTTGCCTGTAATTTATAGATTGACACCCAGAATCCACCCCAGGGGTCTCGAGCCACATGCGGTGTCACCACGCAGGGATCGAGCGAGGAAACCACAGAAGCCAGCCCCCGACGGTCCTGAACACGTCTCAACCAATCCAATACACTCATAGCCCTAGGAAATGATGAGGCTCGTAGTAAGTCATCCAATGATATGTTGTAAAGTCTTTGTCATTGTCGCCACCATTTATCGCAACCTTCTTACCATGTCCTCTTCCCCTTGATTCATCTTCCGCGGCACTTTACCCCTATCATAAGAATGGAACATGATAAGCTGCTTTCAATGACCGCGTCCAGCACAGTAGACACCGTATACCCGTCGTTAATTTCCCCTGGCATCAGAGATATTCAAACAGTTTAACTCGGTGGAATACGCCGGAAGACTCATCCGACTGTCTAAGGTTTTCGCCATTCTAGGATCAGATCGACCACGGATTATCAGGGCATCGAGATCGGAATATGGTGCGTCCAGGAGCCTAGTCTTCGCAAGTATGAACGCGAAGTTGGATGCCCCACGCGTCAAGGCTAGAACATGTTCCTTTGATATGGCCGAGTCCACAGGACGATATGAGCTTTGTTGTCACGAGAAGTCTACCTGGCTTGACACTGTTGCGGAGCATCTCACCAACCAACGGCAGAGGACGACTATGCGTTGATGTTTCCCTGGAAACTTGCATAGGTAATTATTTATATGAAGGTCCAGGGCTATTATGCTGAGGGTGTACCAACATATCGAACCAAACTTGTACATCAGACCTTGGCCATGGAAGACAATTTGGATCGGTCCCCACCTATGACTCCCATACTACGAGACCCGAGTGCAGAAAGGTCTTACTGGGGAAGATTCTCTGCATATTTCGTCAATCATTCTGGCGGTCTTATGTCCATGGCGGTAATTAAACTGGATGGTTGGTTGCTGACGGCTCCATACACGTAGGTTCATCGTAAGGCTATGTGCTACCACCAGCTTGACGGAGGTGCTTTGTCCAGGGGCGGATTTGCCATGACTGACTCCTCCGTTGATATTGAGCCAAAAGTTCCTGTCTAATGACGAGCCAGGAAGAAACAGAGTGTCGTTTGAAACCTGCTCCGGATCAGATTGTCGACCCTGGCCAAGTTGTAGGAGTGCTAGGCTAGGTAGGTTCTGGCTAAAAGTACTGTAGCCCCTATTTCACCGTGTCGAAGGGGATGTTTGATCCTTAACGAAAGGTACAGGACTTGACAGTCAGTATCATTCTTGGAGAAGGTCACTTTCGTGCCCCAGGAATTTGGTTTTTAGAGGAATGGTAACTCGTTGAAAGACAGGAAGAAGTTGGTACTGATCCTAGTCACTTATGAGGCAGACCCAGCACTCCATCGTCACACTTCTTCACATCACTCCATTCTACTACTCAGCAGTCTCGACACTGACTATGTCAACTAGAGTTATCACATCGACGGCCATGGTAAGTAAGCAACGAGGAACTTATTCATGTGGCTCGGCACACATCCCCGACCTCGACCCAACTGACTGTCGCAAGTTGATATTGATACTACACGAGTCCTAGCAAATTCGACAATGACTCCTCAAAGGGCTCAAACTGCTCAGAGAAACCACCAAACGATTATTTGGGTTGCATCAGGCCCGTCCACCGCGGACCGTTGGTTCCAGACTGAGTGATTTGCCCCCATCGCCTTCCTCTTGTTGGGCTCTCTTGCTCCGGGCGCAGTACCCGGGGGGAGAAAAGAATGATAATGCGTCTCCGCGGCGTGGAGCTTGTTCCATCATTGATATATCTGAGGCTGCTGCACATGTACGGGCCCCTTGTCATGATAAGTCAAGGGTCTTGCAGTATGAATCCTGGCGCTAGCTCCCCTAATCACAGAGTCAGAATGAAGGTATGGCAAGTCTACCCGAAGCCACAACCCATTCTCTCGGTTCCGTCAAAGCATCAATTGGATCAATAAGTGACATTTCGGGTGCCCTGAATATCGAGCTCATCGGAGTTTAGGTCGAAGATTTTCCGCCCCCCCGGACCCCACACCCAACTCCCTGCCTGCCGCCCCCGAGATTTGGTACATGCGGTTGTCATGTGCCGGTTCCTATGGATCATGACCAATGCCATGGCGTGGAAGGATTCGGCTTCTCTCGCATGAATCTACGTAGGCGCGGAATAACCCACAGTGGTGATCGTCAGCCTTATGTGCTCGGCTACTCCCAGCATCCCATGCGTCAGCAAATGCTGCTCTGACAAAGAATACCATACGGACCTTCCGATCATACCAACGACCGCATGCAAACCTCGGACATATCTGTACTATCCTTGTCAGACACGCATTCGACCGAGACGCGCATGTGAGAATAGCTAGCGGATTGGAGAGATGGGGATGTTACCATCCTGGCTCTCGCCTCAGTGACCCCCTATTCCCGGGTACAGCTTGCCTGAAACTTGCAACAAGGTGTTCTGAAAGTACTCATAGTATTGTCCTTTCATGACAATATCGATAAACGGATGCCAACTGCATATGAAAATCCTTCCTGCCCGAGTTATCACCGAATGGCCCGGCCGGAGGACAGCTGGTACTAGGGAAGAGATCTATATTTGTCTTTCTTCCTCCTATGCAATCTGCTGTTGGTCCTCACTGCTTGACCGAAACGTAAGTTTCCAGGTCTACCATCACATTGACGCAAAATCTCACTATAATTAGGACAGGCAAAAACCCTACGCGCGAATGCAGGTACTTACAGAGTCGTGACCTAGCCTCTCACCTACCTTAGGTAGATTGGTCCGCGGGATCTACGAACCCGGCAGGGGAGGGAACATGCCATCTGGTATCCGGGAAAACGAATGAAAGCAGGCAAGCACCCATATCATTCAATCTGACCTTCCTATCCCGACTTCCGATGAGGTCCGGTAGGGCTGACATTCATCGTGTCCATGAGAAGTATCGTGCCTGTTGATGGGGCCCAAGCAGCTTTAGACAGACGCCCCTCCTTTTCCCGGCCTCCGTATCACGCACGCTTGCTTGACCTCATCCTGCCATCACATTACACGACATGCCATCACACATCCTTCACGTCAACCGAAAGAATTCTCGCGGCGTTCGAATTACGCGTTCTTCGGGCTTGCCTATTCCGGAGCAGTTCTGGCAGGACGGCTGGATCCTACAAGACGACCTCATCGCCAAGGTCCAATAGCGTAAAGCTTTACGCGCGGTAGATACAATACCGGAGGATGCAGTTCACGACAAGAATTCACATTCCCCGAGGGGTACAGATATGGCTCGGGAAAGCTGTGTGCCATCACGATGTTACCTATCTCGCCCCCATCAATATGTCCCTGTCCGTCTCGCCATGTAACGAATACATTCACATGCCATGAACGCGGCCCTAATAGCAGAGAGCTAATGAAAAGGGGGTGGGAGGGGGGTTAGATGGCAGATAACATCCTAGACGGGAGTTTCACTCCATGTCCAGAGGCGGTACTGTTATGCAGCAGCCACGCCGTACCTAACTACCGAACTTACATGGAGACTGAGACAGGGGCAGGCTCGCACACAGAACATGCATTTCGCTCGCTTCTCGAAGCCAACTGAGAACCGGGCAGCCTACTTTCTTCAAGAAGACTTATGCCGTGACACAACAGCTTTAACGCACGCATGCACGCACGCACGCACGCAAGATCAAGATGCATTCTGACCTACCTTCAGCTGAACAGCCGATCCCAAGACCGGTGTAGAGACCCTCGATGTGCGTCGATATCTGCACCCCCTTTTCCCCCACGCCCCCTTTTCCCTCTGCCCCCCACGGACTCACAACCAACATACATACCTAGGTACATACCACCTCCCCACGGGAGAGAAGAAAAAGAAGATGTAGACTAATCAATATTACCACTTACACATACCTACGTAATCTCCCCCCCTCTTCACATTTCATTCCCTCATCCCCTTTTAGATGAAAAAACTCGGTATGATAAAGGTGAAGGAAAAGACCGCTACATACCACATGGACCCCCCGCCACTCTCTCCATGCCGGCCCCCGAATGTTTGTGCATCATGTATATATATATATATATCCCTTACTTCGACAAGTCCTACCTACCTACCTAACCTAACCTAACCTAACCTACCCAAAACAAGTCTTTTTCCCCGTTGGGCCTGAGTTTATGTACGGTACGTAGTAGTACTTATGTAGGTCATCAAGTCAAGTCGACTCAAGTTCCCGGGACTTTTTCTGTGTTGAAACTACACGAAGGCAGGCATACCTGCTGCATATGCACATACCTGCCTACCTAACCTACCTATCTATATATGTGCATACACATATATAAGAATCAAGATCCTGAATATCTACAACGTGTATTTTACACGTGTAACTACTACTGTAGGTACGTAATTTACGCGTACGTAAACCGGGCCAGTCCTCTCTGTCTGTCTATATGTATCTCGACTAGACTAGTTATCTCTCTCTGTATGTAACTGCTGTGTATCTTTTCTATCGGTCCTTGATTTTCCCCCCAATCCCAACGAACACATGTACAGATAGATGATGTGTAGTCAAAGAAAAAGATAGTACCTAAAATTACTACTACACATCGGACTTTTCGCTGCCCTCTTCTCTCTCCCTCCCTCTCTCTCTCTCTCCTTTTTCCCTCTATGCGTTACCTGAAACGGGCGAGTGAGTAAGTGAGTGGGTGATTCAGGAGAGTGGATGTATGTACCGTGTGTTTTCGCGTAACCACCATCCGTTCATCATCTCATCATCATCATTGTGTGCCCATGACCACCACCATCATCACCGAGATCATCATCATGTTACATACATCTCCCCCTTTCTTCAGAACCCCCCTCCTTCCCCTCACCCCATCTATCTCTACCGAAATTCGTCCCGTACCTCCACAGCGAGACTAGACTAGACTAGACTAGACTCCCTTACTTCCTTTTCTTTCTTCTCCTTTTCAAAGACTTCGTGTTACCTGCCCTAAATAAATGAATCACCTACCTGACCTACCGACCCAAAACCCACCTCCCGTGCCCTCCCTCTCTCCCTCTCCCGGCTATCCTTTCCCCGGCTATCCCCCCCTTTTCTTTCCTTCACCCCTTATACACACCGGGAGGTGGGGAGAAGGGGGGAGCAAGCGAGCTAGCTAGCCAAGCGGGAGTTAACATGAATGAATCATTATTACGGGAGAACTTCCTCCGGGAGACTCTGGGTTGGGTAGATTATATATGTATGTACTTTATTCAGTAAAATACATTACATACATACATCATAGACGGTTGCCTTTTGTAATTTGCATCACACACATACATACATACATACATACCTAAAAAAGCCATACATTACATAAAAAAAGCCTGGAATAAAATACAATTCCCTATCTTGCCAAGAAGAAGAAGAAGAAGACCGCTGTGTGATCTGATGTTGAGCCAGCCAGCCAGCCACGCAATGATCATGACCACACACACTCACTTAACTTGTAGATACAAAACAAACAGCATCGACGGATCGATCACACAGAGACAGACAGACAGACAGACAGACAGACAGACAGACAGACAGACATCAAGACAAGCAAGCAATTGAGGAAGAAGAAAAAAAAAAAAAGAGAGAGAGAGAGAGACGTCCGAGATAAAGAAGAAGAGGCTTGTTTTATCATTCATTAATCGACAATACTCTCGCATTAAACTCAATTCCAGATATCAACCAGCCAGCCAGCCAGCCAAGTCAAGTCAAGTCAAGTCAGTCAGTCAGTCAATCAATCTGCCACACACACACACACACACACACACACACACACACACACACACACACACATACACACCATACCTTCTTCCTTAATTCTTCCCTCTCGCCAGTGAGTAAGTAGCCTAGTCTCGTCTACCACAGCTCACGCACTCTGCTCACATCTACCTAGGCTATGCGCCACTCTCCATATTTTCTTGTCATCACATTTCTTTCTTTTCTTTCTTTCTTTTTGCTTCTGTTCTTCTGCATATACCTCCTGTTGGGTACGCGCCTGTGGTCTTCCACTGGGCGCGGTCATCTAACCTAGAGTACCCGGGCACTTTGATCCCTTTGGATCACCACCAACTGCCAGCTCCCCAGGGAGTCTAGCGATGCGCTTCTTCATCGATCATTTAATCTCTCATCCGTTTCTCTCTCAATCGTGTCAAGTTCAATCTGCCACTCCGCTGTCCCCTTTTTCGTCTGCGCTCGCCTGGCCTCCTCGATGTGGAGATCCCATCCTCTACTGTACAATAATCTCAACAAAACCAACTTGCTTGGGTCCTTTTTTTGTGCTTTACCAGTTTCAGACCCTTTTTTGTATTGCCTGCGTGCGCGAATCTTATATCTAGTCTCGCGAGAATGAAATGAAATGAAAAGGAAAAATGGCAATATCTTTCTTGCCTCTCCCTCTAGGGCAATGCTATTAGGAACCGCAGGAACGCATTGGGGAAAAACCGAGAAACGTGAAAACCGAAGAGACGATGAAAGAACCCTGCTGGAAACAACAAACTCCTGATGCAAGTGCGATGGATCCGGGACGCCTTTAGTCTGTATTATTCAAAGTCGGACGATGCTGTATGCGGGACCCTGTGTACGGAAAGGAAACTCAGTCGTTCTTAGGAGAACTGGGAGAGCTACAAAACAACCATGTCAGTAAGACTGCTCTGTATCATAAGGGAGCGGGTTACCATACTGCTTGGGACTTGTATTGCCACCAGGGCCAGGAGTCTTGGGTGACCAAGCGGGGGACTGGGTAGCTCTTGTCAGTAATTAGTCTTGGAGAAAGGTAGTGGGGGAACAAACCGTAGGCGAGTACGACGGGCTAGCTGGGGATTGCTGCGCTCCCGAGGTTCTGAAGGATGGACTGGTCGGGGAGTAAGCATATGCCGGTGAGGTCGGAGAGTATTGTGGCGATGCAGGCGAATAATTGGGTGACGTTGCGTTGTGCATCGCTGGAGACGTCGGGCTGTAGCTGGGACTCGTTGGCGAGTAACTCGGAGAGGTAGGCGAGCCCATCTGAGGCGATGTTGGAGAGTAATGACGCGGGGAGCTCGGTGATGTAGGTGAGTAGCTCGGTGACGTCGGGCTGTAACTGGGGCTCGTGGGACTCTGGTAAGATGGGGATGTCGGAGAGAACGAGGGCGAAGCTGGACTGAAGCTAGGAGATGATGCGTAACGACTTCCGATCATAGGCGACGTAGGAGAGTAGGCACCACCAGGAGAAGAAGGAGATCCGACTCCGTACGCACTGTTGAAGGGTGACGTGGGCGACGTGCCAGAGAAGGGACTGGTAGCACCAGGGCTTCGTCCGCCGTATGGACTAGCGCCACCGAACCCTCCATATTCGGTACCAAAGCCAGTGGGACTATCGGAACCTGCTCCGACGATGGGAGAGAAATTGCCCATGCCCATGGATGGGGACGCGAGAGACATTCCGTAACCAGAATCGGCCATTGGCGAGCCCGTGTCGTACGGTGTGGCGGCGCCATCACCTTGACTACCCTTAATAGTCATACCAGGCATGAGACCCATTCTCGAGTTGTCCGAGATGACCGTGTCAAGCATCTTGGGGTCTGCGAACACCTGGAAGTGTCCTGTGCCCATAGGAGCCAATTGACCCAACATGACGTTCTCAGAGATACCTCGGCAATCGTCCAGCTCTCCTATAGCTGCGGCCTCTAGGAGAATCTCCACGGTCTCCTCAAACGAGCACCTCATCAGCGCACCGGTATCCGCGCGGTTGATACCATGACGAGTGACCGCAGCGATACTTCCTCGGTAGGTCATCACGTCGACCAACAAGGCAAGATGACGCTCGTTGACGTAAGAACCGTCGAAAGCCAGGACTCTACGCAACTCGTTCAGCAAGGCACCGCGTGCAGCTTCGATACCAAAAACCTCAACGGTCTGCCAGAGGTCATTGGTGATGGTGCGCGTGGGATCAACACCAGGGACGGACAGTACTTGGCGCAGAGCCGTGCCTTGGGTATCAAGATACCATTCATCACACAATGGGTCGTCCTTGATACTGATTACGGCGCCGTCCTTGTCTTGCGCAATGCGAGTTCCTTTGTTCAGGAAGGCTCGCTCGATGCCCTGAACACCTCGAAGGGTCAAATGCTCTAAGAGATGGTCTGCGAGACGCTTCAACATGACATCATCCTCAATGGCCTTATCTGGATCGTCCTTATCCTCCGGCATAGGTCGAATGCGAATGACTTGTTGATCTGCGTTGTTATCACTGAAGATCACGGCTAAGTCACAACCATATTCCTCTCGAAGCCGAGCTGCAACATCGGCAGTCACAAGGCCTTTGTCGAGCATCTTCTGACGGTCGAGGACAAAACGGAGGACCCATCGAGACTGTCTGTCAACCGGTGGCGTGTTATCGTCCGGAAGCAGCATGCTCGACTCCACCATATCTGCATCGTCAGGAATGTTCGTAGACTCGATATCGGGATCGTAATGAACCTCAACAACAGCTGTGACGGAGCGCAGGTTGGTGTGCTCTACTACACTTCGAAGTAATTTGGCATTAGCTTGAGAACCTCCACTCTCGAGGTAAACCATCATCGAAGGGGTCTTGATGTTGCTCGCAACGTTGAGAATCTCCTTTAGGCGAGGAACACCAAGCGTGACGTTCTTAGAGGAGATACCGGTAAAATGGAAGGTGTTCAGAGTCATCTGAGTGGCCGGTTCACCAATTGACTGCGCAGCCAGGACACCAACCATCTCACCAGGGTTCACCATCGACCTGGACCACCTGTTCTCCAACTCGCCCAAGATGTGGCGGAAAGATAGCTTGTCTAGGCGATCTTCCATCGTCACTACCTTGAAAGCCAGCCTTGATCGAAGTAGGGCTTTGAACAACAGAGTTGAACTTTCGTCAGCCTCTCGAGAGACGTCGTCAGACCCACGAACGACCACCATGCGTTCGAGGAGGCTCTTGACTGCAGGAATTACATCCTGAGGTGTCAAGTTGCTTCGCTTGTTGACATCAACCTTCAACAACTTCTTGGACATCTCAATGAGACGAGCGATGTTCAGGGGGAGTTGGAAGCCTGTGTCTAACTTCTCGGAGCTCAGCGTGAATTTGCGAAGGAAATCTCTGTCTTTGACGAGAGCATCGTATTCCTGGTCGAGGAGGTCTTGTGTCGAAGAGTCGCCAACGATGTCCTGTGCATATTCGAGTGTCTTGTCAAGAGCGGCAGGTCGTATGTCCTCCATGACATCAAGTCGATATCTTTTGTCGAACGCCGAATCCTTGAGAGTATGTATGGTCAAGGTCTGCTTTTCGATGATGGTACCGTCAAGACCATCCTCACCATAGATGAACTGGATGATATCACCCAGTGAGTTACGGACTGTACCATCATACTTGGCACTGAGATCCTCAAGTGCTTTGACGAGACGTCTCTGGATGTATCCCGTCTCGGCTGTCTTCACAGCAGTATCGATAAGACCCTCACGACCAGCCATGGCGTGGAAATAGAATTCCGACGGAGTCAAGCCTCGGAGGTATGAGTTCTCGACAAACCCACGAGCTTCAGGCGAATAGTCATCCTTGGTGAAATGGGGGAGAGTTCGGTACTTGAAGCCAAAGGGAATACGCTTTCCCTCCACAATTTGTTGACCGACCAGAGCACTCATCTGGGAGATGTTGATAGAGGAACCTTTCGAACCAGATCGTGCCATGACCACAGCGTTGTTCAAGTCCTTCAGACTGTTCTCTGATGTGGTACCAGCCTTGTCACGGGCAGAGTTGAGGGCCTTCGAGACTTTGCTCTCAAAAGTCTCTCTGATGTTCATACCGGGAAGCGGTTCCAACTCATTTGCGGTTGCGAGTGCAGTCAACTCTGAGACTTCGTTCTTGGAATCTGAAATATGGACCTGGACCTTCTCGATCGTAGCCTTATCAGGAATCGTATCACCGATACCAATACTGTGTCCGTTGTGCAGGAGCCAGTAGTTGATGACGCGCTGACACCCATTAAGAAAAGCCATCGCGCCCTCAGGTCCTAACTCATTGTAACAGAGATGGACAATACCTCCACTCGCGGCACCTACGTTCTTCTTCGTGAGAAGACCGTACATCAACTGGCCGGATTGTACGAGCAAACCATCATCCTTCAATGGTATATCCCCATCTTTGCCACCATTCTTGTTATGGAGACTGATTTCCCGCGGGATGATTAGGCTAGCAATCTGCTTTCCCGTCCATCTCGGGCGTGGCTTGAGGATGGCTGGTTGAGGTATCACGCCATCCCAGTTTGGCACCCAGAGCATGATGTTCATGATCTGTTCTTTAGTGACGAAGACATCGCGGCGGCACATCTTGTAGACACCAGCCAAGGTATCCTGGACGATACCCATCAATGGTCCATTCCGCTGTGGCGACACAATATTCAGCGGAACCATACACAGCTCCTTGATCTCGGCACGAGTCTCTTCTGTCTGAGGGACGTGAAGATTCATTTCGTCACCATCGAAATCTGCGTTGTAGGGCGACGTCACGGACAGGTTGAGTCTGAAGGTAGAGTAAGGCATAACCTTGACTCGGTGACCCATCATAGACTCCTTATGCAGAGACGGCTGCCGGTTGAAGATGATATAGTCCCCATCCTGAAGGTGGCGTTCCACCTTCCAACCGTATTCCAGTGTGATCTGACCTGCCCGTCGGTGGTGGCGAAGATCAATACGCGTTCCGTCCGAGCGAATGACATACTTTGCACCAGGGTGCTCGTTGGGGCCATTCTGCACAAGCTTATGCAGTCGGGTAATGTTGTAGGGGGTAACCATCTCAGGATATGTAAGCGTCCTCGCGATGCTTCGCGGTACACCAACTTCGTCAAGGGAGATGTTGGCATCGCCTGTAATGACGGTACGAGCAGAGAAATCTACACGTTTGCCCATCAAGTTTCCGCGGAGTCTACCTTCCTTTCCCTTCAAGCGGGCTCGGATAGATTTCACCGGCCGACCACTCTTCTGAAGGGCTTGAGGCTGCCCGGCAATGTCATTGTCCATCAATGTAGCGACGTGGTACTGCAAGAGCTGTTCAAACTCGCTGACAATGTGACCAGCCAGGCCTTCTGCTAAAGCCTGCTTCACGTTGCTATTGCTGCGGATGATATCTCCCAGTTTGTAGGTTAAATCATCTTCATTCCGGAGTCCTTGACCGGTGCCGTCCATAGATATACTGGGACGAACAGGAGGTGGAGGGACCGGTAGGACCGTGAGGATCATCCATTCCGGGCGGGACCATTCTGTGTTGAGGCCCATATCGCGAAGATCGCTATCGGAGATGTGTTTCAGAATGTTCAAGGCCATTTCTGGCGTGATATTGCGTTTCTCCTTGCCATTCTTCTTGCCTTCATCGGTCTGGAGATCGTATTGCGCCTCGAGTTGCAGTGCCTTTTGGCGAACCTGGGGTTGCAGATTGCCACAGCCACCGTGACTGGAACCCTTTGGCTTGCTACCAGGTTCGTATTCCTTGTCCTCATCCTTAGGCACTTCGTTACTGCAGATCTGTTTGCCCTTACAGCACTGCCAGACTCGCTGAAACCGGCCTTTGGGGTCTCGAACATTGACAGCAGCATCGAATTCAGGATTAGACTAGAGCAGACCAAATTAGCATCGACTGGACTCAGGCGAGTCAGGTACCAAGAGCACAACTGACCCGATCATCTAGGACTTTGCTGCAGTTATGACAGACGATCTCGAGGATCTTCTTGACCTTCTTGATGAAACCGGGGTGGTACACAGGCTTTGCAAGTTCGATGTGACCAAAATGCCCAGGGCATTCAGACATGCTCTCCAGGCAAGTGCCGCACTTGAACTGACGATCGACAGAACCGAGACGCGGGTCGTTCAGGCCATTAGCCCTTGGTTTTGTTCGAGTCTCGTCCATGGTCTCAGCATAGAGGATGTGGCAAACACTCATGTTCTTGATTTCCTCAGGTGAGAGGAGACCAAACTGAATCTCCTCCACCGTCTTGAGGGGCGCGTCGGAATGCGTGAAGTAAAGGTTCGCCATGGTGTCAGGTCGCGGAAATGGAGGACTAGATGCGGAAAGTGCTGGGTCAGGGAATTCGGCGGAGCGATCGGGCGCTCGCGATTAGGATCGCGTAGTTGCGCACAAATCAGTAGTCGATAATGGGGAGGGAAGTCGCGCAAGTCAACGCGCGAAGGACGATGGAAAAGTCGGGGGGAGGTCGGGTGATGATTGATGGCACCTGGAGGCGTTGCCAGCCAGGCCAGCGGCCGTCGGAGCAGAGTCAAATTTTATCCAGGCTGCGCAAGTGGTATCGCGATCGGAATGGAGATATTCGCAGTTCTGTCAGTTGTATTGATGCCCTGGTCTCGTTATAGGAAGGCGGGCGCGATGTATGACGCGTGTTGTGATGCTTCGTCAATCGTGAGGTTCGTTGTTGTTGATGAGAAGGGCTTTCTGCAAAGGGAGTAGCAAGAACCAAGAGATGAGGCAGAAGGCCGCCACGCAGAAAAGAGCTAGTCCTAATTCGGCACAGCCAGCCTCGGAAATAATTATCCTCCGGTCAAGGCTGACAATCCTAGAGATTATGGAAGGTGATTGGTGGATCTGCTCCACAACAGTGGGTCACTCCAGTTCAATGGCATGAAAGCCCCACCATTATATTAGGAACAATTGCTCCTTCCTCCTACTACAATAGGTGTGCACTTGCAGAGGTACCTACCTGGGTACCTACATGTAGGTGTTCAGGTCACTTCCATACCTAGGTAGTCATCATCTGCATTAGGTACGTCTCAAGATCTACGCCAATACTGACACTATTCAGAAAATACTGGCAGTCTAGAAACCAATGTGAATGCAGTCACTTTGTCTGGGGTATCTTTATTCATCTGCGTGCGGCCTGATGTATCTACCAACATGCTAGTGCAGATATCTACTTCTTTCTGCCTCTCGTTGTCTTCTTACTAGGGCCGGGTTTTTCCTCTTCAACCACCTCGCCTTCCTGGCCCTCTCCAAGGCTTCTCCGCCTCACGGTGCCCGTAGATACCGTAACGAACTCCTCTTCGCTGTCGCTGTCGCCCAGGTTGAACAGCACTGGCATCTGGAACCCGGTGCCCTCAATGTCATCGTCATAACCCTTGCTCAGGTTCGAGGTCAGCACATCGATGTCCTCGTCCTCTGCGTCCAGCCGGCGCTTGTTGATCTCTTCCTGTGGATGGATATCGAACTCGTCTTCCTTCTCGACATACTCGACGTTCTCTTCGACCTCGACAAAGTCGGGCGCTAGAGCAGACCAGCGCTGGGGGCTGGTGACAGACCAGATGTAGATTCTACCCGTCTCGAGTCCACACGCCGCCAACAGGGCCCTGTGTGGATGCCACTCGATGACTCCTTGCTCTTCCCTCGGCCCCTCCAGCATCCTCACCAGACTCCCGTGATTCCGCTCCCAGATGTACAGTTCGTGGTTGTTATACGTCGACGCTGCCACGTATTCCCCAGTCGCGCTGAAGGTGACATGGTTCCATGAAAGCCTATTGACGACATCCTGGAACTTGTGTTCGAGTGGCATCTGTATCGTATCAGGGTCGAGGTCTTCAGCTGAGAGATCCGGCACGTGGAATGTTCTGATTATGCGATCTTGAGAGTTGACCAGCAACGTCTTGCCAGATCCCGTCAATCGAAGCGTAGTGATCACGGAGCTGCATATCTTTTCCGACCAGATGACTTCGCGGGTACTGGCGTCTATAATGTTAATACGGCCTTTACCAGTACCAGCTAATATGTGATCTCCCGTGGTTGTCCACACTGTTGCCGTTGTCATTTGTTTTGCGTCTTCCTTGGCCTGTTTCTCTTTCGTAGCTGCGTCGGCATCGGTATTTGTGCGTTTCGGGGCGGAAGGTAGAGTATGCTTGATGTCACTGGGACCGCTCACATCGACGAGGGAGGGGGGTTCGTCGAATATAGATGCGACAAAGATGTTGCTGTTGATGTGTTAGCTTCTTCTTTACACAATGAATCTATCATGAGCGACACTCGAGTCTTACTGGTTCCACGGATGCAAGTCTGCCGTATAGATGGGTGCGCGAAAGCGTACTTCCCGATACCTCGTCCCGTCTTTGAGGTCCCACAGCACAGCCCTCCAACCCTGACAAGCGGACAGCAGGTACTGTCCGCATCTTGACCAGCTTAGCGAAGTGATAGCCGCCCTATGACCTCTCAGCTTCCGCGCCACGCCCACCGTCTCGAGATCCCATACGACGACAGTGCCATCGACGCGCCCAGATCCCAGGTAGTCGCCCTTGCGATTGAAACGTAGACATGTGGTGTGGCCGGATCTAATGGTGCTGGTGATGTTCTCTGGGTAGTCCTGCAGCAGGTAATCGTCTGATAAGAGGAGATTCATGTTGGCGCATCCATATTTTGTTGTCGAGGCACAGAGAGGGGTTGGGGAATACAACCTTTAAGGAAGGTTTGCGACGAGCCTCGAATTATTTTGGAGTAGAACCTTGAAGTTGGGGTTCGAGGCACATGTCATAGCCTTGCAGGCGGTCTCAGGGATTTGGTCGAGATTTGGTCAGGGTAACCCCACTGATCTCCCGCTAAGACTTGCTCTATCAGCTTCCAATTTTAGGGCTGCCTGGGTGCATCAGGTGAACCACAAGGTTGGGCTGCTTGGGTTCCAAACTACACTGCTACAGATTGTCACCCAATCAGGTCCCTCTTTTACTCTACTCTCATCCGTATTAGACCTCGACTTCCAACGTGCTGTCATCTGGTCACCTACCACAACCTGTCTCTTTATCGTATCATATACTTCTATATACCCAGGCCGCGATGGCAAACTCAAAGTGCGCATTGTCCCAAGATCTCTTTCCGCGTGGTACAGATCGCGGCATGACTGACATCAGGGCGCCAACCAGATTTGAATATGTCAAACAATTTGAGCAATCGGACTATCTACTACCTAATACGTGGGTTGTAGTTAGAATAGACGGACGCGGCTTCACGAAGTAAGTAATCTAGCCCCAAGACTACCTACATAATTATAAAAATTCCAACCGTCTGCCTCTTAGGTTTTGTGCTAAGTACGGCTTTGAAAAGCCCAATGACCGACGAGCCATAGATCTCATGAACGCCGCGGCCAAGATAGTGGTGACCGAGCTGCCGGACATCACCATTGCCTACGGGGTCAGCGACGAATATAGGTAGGTCGAGAACACACGTCCTTGGTCATAGCTCGATGAGGGAGTTTGGACTAAGTTTTCGGCAGTTTTGTCTTTCACAAGAATTGTTCCCTCTTCGATAGGAGGTCGAGGTGAGCGCCCAAAGGGAAGATACAGCTATATAAACGCCATGCACCTATCGCCTAACAGGAGGACCACAGCAAGATCGTGTCGACGGTAGTCTCGATCTTTACCGCTTATTACATTTATCTCTGGCCATCGCACTTCCCAGAAACCCCCCTATCGCCGCCCCTTCCTAGCTTCGATGGCCGAGCAGTCTGTTATCCCAGTGTGCAAAATCTGCGTGATTACATGAGCTGGAGGCAGGCCGACTGTAAGACTCGAATTTGTTCGACGGACAGGCAGATATGGTGCTAATGTGTCGTAGGTCACATCAACAACCTGTATAACACGACGTTTTGGTCCCTAGTCAAACTCGGGGATATGAGCGGCACAGAGGCCGAAGATCTCCTTAAGGTAGAAGGCGACGACCCAGGCGTAGGAGACGTAGCTGATCGATAATTTAGGGGACACTCGCGGCTGACAAGAACGAGATCCTGTTCTCACGGTTCAAGATCAACTACAACAATGAGCCGGAGGTGTCCAAGAAAGGGAGTGTTGCCTTCCGTGATGTGAGTATATCCGACGTGTAGCGTATTCCTATCTCGATGACTGACCCGTCGCTAGTATGAGCTGGTCGAGGCAGGGACCCAGAACGCGGCAAGAGCGGAGGATGATGCGTCAGGGGAGCCTGTGCAGCAGTCGAGGACGCAGGAGGAAAAGGACAAGAAGCGGAGGATGAAGGCAAAAGTAGTGGTCGATCATTTGGATATCATTAAGGACGATTTCTGGGATCAGCGACCGTGGCTCCTGTCAAATAAACCTGGGAAACTACCCAAGCAGTCGCAGTAATCCAGACTACTTTCATCCAACAACTTGTCCGTGGCGTGTGGTCATATACCAATATGGCCATATACGTTGGCTTATCTGCACCTCGTAACTTGTGGCAGATCCAGGCGCTCTTCATGTTCGTCATGGAAGCGTCACATGCCGGGCTCCAGGTGAGTTCGACGCAAACAAGAATTGTTCCTTTTGCGTGCGTTATTTTCATCCACCAGAAGCTGCCTTCAGGCGTCGTTTCTCCTCTTTGCGTTTCCGCCGAGCGTCTCTCCTAGCCCTACGCTGCTCTTTCGTCTCCCCGGCGTCTGGCTTCGTTTTTATTTTTTCCTTTTTCTCCTTCTTAGCTTTCTTCTTCGCCAGTATCCTAGCCGCCTTCTCTTGAGCCTCCTCCTGAGTCCGCTTCTTGGCCTCCTTTTTTATTCTCTTGGCTTCTCTCCTGGCCCTCCTCTCCTCTTTGGTCTCCTCTGTCGCAACCGGCGTGGTGATACCGCTATCGGGCGGCGTTGGGAAGGCATCTTGGGATTTCCCTAATGTCCCTTCCATCGTCCCGCCTCTGACAAAGGATGTATAGAGTCCCCTGCTCCCGGTATATTTGCCGGCGCCCCTCGCGGTGATCTTCTCTAGGGCTCCGCCTTTCAAGGTCTGCTTCATAGTTCCAGATTTCGTATCGATACCCTTCAGCGCTTGGTCGAAGGCATTCATCCACCAGGCTTCGACCTTGTGGTCTTTCTTGCTCCCGAGCCCGCTGCCATCGTTGTTGCGCTTGATCAGGATGTGGTGTGTGAGGCCGTTTCGATCGTCTGTAGGGTGTAGGGAATGGCCGGTGCCCCGCCACCCTTGCGAGGTCAAAAGCGCATGGGCGTCCATTGAGGACCACGGGGAGAGAAGTTTTTGTTTCCCGAATGATCGAGGGAGGTTTATAAGGAAACTCGCAATATGGAGCTCAGGGAAAGGAGAGGCTTTGGAGTCGGAGTCGATGAGATGAAGATACAATAACCAAAAGATTGAGAAAATAAAGTGGGACCGGGAAGCGGTTGTTGTCGATAAGCCAATCAGCCAATTCAGGTGCTAATGGCCCAATGCCCCACAGAAAGAGACAGCGTGACAGCACCACCACCAGTGCATCCATGATCCATGAATCAAGAAACTCCCCTGGAAGGCATGACAGAAAGCCGCCGCCAACTCTTTAACGTTAGAGAAATCAATTGGATTCCTATGCCCATACTGTCTATTCATACTTGTGTGAAGGGAGAGTATAGGGGATATATAGTTCTACAAAAGTGACCAAACTTGTGGTATTCACTGGTTCAAAGCAACAACCCTTCCTCACACTTGGGCCCGTGTCTGATTAAGAATCAGGCCAGCATACGGAGTACTTGTATTACCCCCTAGAACCCTGACTCCGTTTCCAAGGGTCTTCTGTTTCACGAAACGGATAGTTGAGACCTTCGCATCCCTCCGAACACCAACTAAGTTAAATAAGAAGCACGAAGATGGCTGGTGTTACCATCCAAACCTTGGCATGTCTGTCTTGAAAAATGTTTTCTCGACTACAAGGATGGATGCGTGCTGCTGGCATCATCTTTGACTTCACTGACTACGGGGTATGGTACGACGAAAGTTGGTTGACCGTTGCCCAGTTGCCATGTCATCAACCCCGTCTCTACTCTACACAGATCTTTGCAACCCCGGGATCTCCGCAGATGCCTGCACGTACAGTACTGTTATCGGGGTACGGTATTCTCTCTATCAAGGGATGTTCGGGAGCTGCCATAGTCTCCCGTCTCCTTGCGGCAATTGCCATGGATGGCGTTGCTCTGCCTGAACTTTGTTGTCGTCAGGGCGTTACAACGAGTCGAGGGGTGTCCCCACCTTGAAGGAAACGTCTTGATAAGCTTGTTTCGATCGCTGTCGGGCAGAACAAGCTGGACTTCTAGCTGCCCCTGCATGCAGAAGGTCGGAAAGTTTGATAGCATCATGGCGACTGGTTGGGCGACTGAGACATGACCGAATCCAAGCAGACCCTGCGGATGGTGATGATCCAAAGGGTTGCTTCTTTTTTTCTTCTTTTCTTCACTACGGATTGATGGCTCCGTCAGGGGTCAGCTGCAGTTTTTGACGCGCCAGCAGAGCTGAAATTTTCTTGATAACCTCAAGGACCCCCGGCAGTCAGATGCTGCGAGCGTCGCATTTTGCATCTACGAACACATGGATGCGCGCTGCATATCGTCTGTCTGCAATCGAGTGAGTGCTGATCATCTACGATATTGATCATCTACGATATTCCTTATCTAGAGCAGCTCGTCCATTCCTATTTCTTTTTTGTCGCTTTCCCTGGATTGCACCTCCCTACTTAGATGTGGCAGTTCCTACTAGTACTTGCAACACTTCCTCCAACTCAAGATATTCTTTTCTCCCCCTCACACTCTGTAGGATCAACCTCCCGACGTCGAGTCCCATGCAGACGGGAATTGGTAGTGTTTTTTTCTGTTATTAATAGCACAATATCCTACGACTCGACCCAGCCCAGGCAGTCAAGGTCCAGAAAGCTCCGCTGCGGTAACTGCACCCATGGCCAGCGCCGAGAACCATACGCCCGAGGCCGACGGCCCCGAGAAGCAACCGGAATTCGGAGGACTGGACGGCGAGATAGTGGCCGCCGTAGACAGCGGCATTCAGTTCAACGCTGCGGGTCACAGAGATCAACTGAAACGTCAATACTCTCTACTTGGTATCGTTGGCATCGCGCTTACAGTTGACAATGCCTGGGCCGCTCTGGGCTCGTCGCTCTCGGTCTCGATCCGTAAGTCATTGTCATCATCTTCTCCGATCGCCAGAAAAGTCATTGATATCATCACTTGACAAGGGGCTGACCTCTATTATCCTTGACCTTCGGCAGTTAATGGTGGACCACCTGGCCTTATCCTTGGCCTTATCGTCGCCGTCTTCTACTACTCGTTCATTGGCCTGAGCCTTGCGGAGGTGAGTAAGGGTCCCTGGTCTCTCCCTATTCCTCGCCGTCCCAAAATCGAGTTTCTCAAGTAGTCCTTCTCTGACTGCTTTCCAGCTTGCTTCTTCGGTCCCTACCGCTGGTGGTGTCTACCATTGGGCCACCATCGCAGCCGGCCCTCGATGGGGCCGCATGGTAGGCTTCTTCACGGGATGGGTCAACTTCTACGGGTGGATGTTTGATCTCGCGGCACTGATCCAGATCACCGCCAATATCCTGGTTCAGATGTACGCGACGTATCACCAGGACTCTTATGTTCCTGCGGCCTGGCACGTGTACGTGACTTACATAATCGTCATCTGGATATGTACCTTCTTCGTCATCTTCGCCAACAAGCTCGTCCCCTACACCCAGAATGCTGGTATGTTCTTCGTCATCGTTGGCGGCGTCATCACCATCATCATCATTGCGGCGATGCCCGACAGGCATGCTTCGAATCATTTTGTATGGGGCTCGTTCGAGGAGAATAACTTGACCGGCTGGCAAGGGGGCGTGGCTTTTCTCCTCGGCGTGCTCAACGGTGCCTTCACCATCGGTACCCCTGACGCCATCACGCACATAGCCGAAGAGCTACCTCATCCGAAGAGGGACTTGCCCAAAGCGATCGGTCTTCAGATCGGGCTCGGGTTTCTCTACGCCTTCGTGTTTGCCATCGCCATCAGCTACGCCATCACTGATCTCTCCGCCCTCCAGGGCGGCATCAACACGTACCCTCTCGCAGGGATCTATCTGCAGGCCACCGGGAGCGCAGGTGCAACGTTTGGCTTGCTCTTCATTCTCTTCCTCAGCACGATCTGCTGCTGCGTGGGCACCGTGTTGACTAACTCCCGTACGTACTGGGCCCTGGCCCGCGACAACGCCGTGCCCTTCTCCGGGATCTTCTCCCGCGTGGACGAGTCTCTCAGCTGCCCCGTCTATGCCACCCTTTTCGTCTCCATAATTGCTACCGGCCTGGGCGCCATCCCTCTCGGTAACTCGTCCGCCTTCCTGGCTCTGACGGGATCCTTCATCGTCTTGACCACGGTTTCCTATGCTATCCCCTTCGCCGCGAATATACTGTCCGGGCGGAAATACTTCCCGGCCGGGCCATTCCATCTGGGCAAGTTCGGTTACGCTATCAATATCACCGCTGTACTGTTTATTACCTTATTCGATATTCTCTATTGCTTCCGTGAGTAACCGCTTCCCTTACTTATCATGTGCCAGACCAGTAGTGACTGACTGAATGAATTCTTCTCCGCCTGCAGCATACGCGTTGCCTACCAGCATCGAGGCGATGAATTGGAACAGCGTCATCCTCGTGGGGACCGTCGTTCTCTCAGGAATCTGGTGGGCTGCCCACGCGGCGAGACACTACCCCGGCCCGAAGGTGATGAATTTGTACATACACGATAATGCCGAGCCGGTGGGAACCACGCACACGCACGAGGGGATCGTGAAGAGCGGAGCCCGTTGACTTTAAGGTCCAGCGAATCTCGAGTATCGCTTTTGAGTACGTGTATGAGTGTAATGAACTACAGTATAGAAGACTACTATGTTGAATAGAATTCACAAGCGGAAGCTTTCATAACTATTTCAGAGACTTGAACCTCCTGATTGTACATTCATGGGCTCAGGAAATCATACTACCCCTTCCTTTCTCGTCTAGGGGTTCACTGTCCCAGGCTCAGATACTCATTCCCTATGGAGTATCTTTCACACTTTAGCCAACAAGTTAGTTTTCACCTAGCTGGGTATATGGCAACTTCCTCTCAACTTAGTTACGAACCCCCTTTAATCTACTAAGCAAAGGAACCAGTAATTAGCTAGTTAGTCAGTCAAGTAGGCCAACTCCCCACCAAAAGACAAGGTGTATCCTTCTTAGATAAGTCGTGGTTTAACTCGACGAAAGTCCAAGATTTATTGTGATAATTGCCTTGTCGAAGTGTTTCCCCAAAAGTGGTGCGATCAAAGTCGAGAATAGGGGTCTAAATCGTGAATAATTACTGATGTCAATCAACTCCTTTTTATTTTCTACTCAAAATTCCAGGCACTTAAGGGGAGAGAGAACTAATAATTCCCCTTATATCACGTTCTCTTCTACTAAAAGACACCTTTTCCCAAAATGAGTGAACCTAGTTCCCATGCCCTAAAAGCTGCTGTCAGCAATCTATACTTGCATGTACCTAGGTTATCATGGCGTACAGCACAGCAACATGCTGTTGTTAATAGTCTATATGTGGGCTTAGACTATATAAACTACTTTGTTGCTGGGCAATGGGCTCTCGGAACGGAACGGAAAGTGCACCTCTCAGTCTCCTGAGTGATCCATCAGTCAATGCTTTTCGTTTTCCTCCCAGCTGCTGAGAGTGTGCTCAACCCACTAGAGGACCGGAGAGATATTCTTCATTCACCCTTGCCACCTGCTCCCTACTCTCAGATCTCTCTCCCATCGTGTTCGTCTAGGGCTGAGAGTATTTTACCTTCTTCCTTACCCGTCTTTAACAGGTCTCTAATGAGAAGAGCAGGTAACACTCTCATCTTAGCTAACAACCTAAGAACCTACTAGTAGATAGAAGTCTCTCCGGTTGGCAGCCCTTTTCTCCTTTTCGCCACCATGTTCTCTAAAGCCGAGAGAACTACCAGCACTCCCTCATACACACACACACACACACAATCATTCAAGCAAAAGAACCAGGAGGTGGGTTAGATGTATGACCTGCTTACATACGCAAATGTCTTGGCGCTTAGGTCAGCCTATTGGCTCTGGCAGCAAACGATGCTGAGGCATTGCATTTGGTCAGATAGATTGGTTGCTAGGCGACTCCCATAGTATTTAGGTGCGCGTTTCCTTCTAAAGGATCCAGCTTACCACCTACCGAATATATCAACCATCCACACCTGCAATCCACGCATTCCTTGAACCCATCATCTTAGTTCCAAAACATTGCTCATTCATCCCTTCACCACCTATCGTACAATCACCATCTCTCCCTCTCTCCCTCCCTATTCATTCATAAATCACCCCTTGATCATCAGCTATGTATTCATTCACTCATTCATCCCCCCCCCCCCCCCCCCCCCCCCCCTCTTTTTTTTTTTTTACCCAGCTTTCCTATCTATTTAACCCCATGACGTCGAACGCTACCGAATCTCCTCTTCACTATATATAAACACAACTTTTGTCAGCAAGCTATACACTTTAACACATAAGCAGATAAACAGAATAGGTAGACTAGTTGACCACCAAAGTCTCAATATCAAGTTTGATCAACCAAATACAAACAAGAAAAAAAAAAAAAGACTTCCTTCCAATCATAATAAAAAGAGTAAAACTTCAGTATGATTGATAACTTACAGCCGTCACTAAGCCGTCTACCCGTCGTATTGCTCCGTCTCATACCGGCATCATCATCAATTCCAACGGGACTCGATGGCCCCGTGGAACCCGAGCTCGTGGCCCGGTGGTGGCGGCGGACCGTGACATCGGCTCCGTTATTCTTGCTGCGGCTCGTCGTGTAGCCCGTGGTGGTGGTGGTGGTGGTAGGCTGCATCTCATAGACGCCCGGCGAATGTTCGCCGTTGCTGCTGCGGGACAGAGACGCCTTCTTGCCGTGCTTGCGCTCCTTGAGGTCGCGCTCGATGGTGTAGGACGGCTCGCCCTTGCCTTTGAGGTCGTCGGGGTGGTATTGCTGTTTGTTTTAAAGTCGATTATCACGTGAGTTGTTAGTTATCTAGCTGCTTCTTTGTCACATTGCGCGCAGATATGTTCTTATTAGGTAATACTCCCCATAGTTGCGCGTGAAGAGTGCCTTTGACTTAACATTGACACTTTATTGTTGTTGGCACACAAGAAGTCAGGAGGGGAGAAGTGGTGCCTAGCACCATTGTTCATGTTCCTTTACCAACAAAGTATAACCTACTTAGGTATATACACACACATGCGTGATGCCTTGATCACTAGTCTGGTCACTTGAAGTGCTGGGTAACTTAGTGCTCTTCACTTACAACGTGCTCATAGCGTTTGTAGGCTCCGCCAGGCGCATCCGCCTCTCTCATGAGATCAGCTCCCTCTTCGTAGCTCATGCGTCGACCAGCGAAATCCTGCTCTCCCGGTGGGATAGAAGCGACTCCCTGAAGGGGAACATGCTTGTGCAGGGAGTCCTTGATGTTGTCTTCTGGGGTGGCTTTTAAGGCGGCCATGTTCCCACTACAATGTCGGGAGTCAGTAATGGGCCATCCCGAATAGGACTTTGTGCTTGGAGTCATGACAAGAAGGGGTAATGAAGGACTCTAAGATTCACATACTATCGAGTCGCAGCAACTGGAGACCACTTCTCGTCCTTATTTCTTGCTGCAAGGGTAGCATCATAAGGGCCATCGTGATGGTAGACACCTGCTATGTTGTCTAGAGCATCAATCGGGTCCGCGCCAGTCAGGTTACCTTTTCTAAGGTGAGGAGATCGGTAGGCTGCCTTGGTCTCCTTCCTGATTTGCTCTAGTGGTCGTGCCGCCATGGTGTCTGTATCTGAGCTGATGCCTGGTGGTCCCGTGACAATATCTCGTTTAGAGTGCTGGAAAGTCGCGAAAGTTTTCCTTCGCAGCCGATGAAAGATGGAAGGGCGTCTCTCTATTGCCTCAGGTTGCTTGGAGTTCGAGCTATACAGTGCTTCTGTCTCTTCGGACTGCTCAATGCTTGGTCGTTTCAAGAAGCTAGTGAAGGTCGATCGTCTGAAGAACTTGCGCTTCTGTTTGCGGTCGGTGTTACTGGAAGTGGACGTAGTTGAGTCCAAAGTGGTAAGCTCCTGTGACTGGGAGATCTGTTTGGTCTGCCTGCTTGATGTAGGGTTGAAATACTGGCTTATGAGCCTTTCTTCGTCTTCTTTGTCGCGTCTTATTTCCTCAATTTCTTCCGGAGTAAGTGTATAGCTCCAGGGGTTGCTGGTATATGCTGCAGAGGCAGAAGCCGGAGGTGTCGGATAGTGGACTCTGTGAGTCTTGGATGAAGTTCTGACACTGAGTGAGCGTTGCGGGTTGAAGTGAGACAATGGAGCTCGAGGACCAGTAATTTCAGACGGAGTCACAGCGTGAAGAGGACCGTTGATGTACTCCTCGGCCTAGTTATGTGTGTGTGTCTTAGTTAGCAAGTCTGCGACTGTTGTCCTGATTCCTGAACTGCTTCTGTGCAATGTGCCGAGGACTCCGTGAGGACAAAGATGACCACCTGGGCAGAAGGGCTGGGTAACTTATGATGTAAGGGCGTTACGTAGCTGCGTTGATCGGCGAAAATAAAATCTTGGCAGGCCCAATAATACAGCACCATCTGGGCATCCATGCACCATGCTCAAGCGTTGGAGCTTATTATTTGGGGCTTATTTCGTCTGAACCCTGCCGTAACTTGTAAGGCAGTGGATTGCGGCCAGCAGTGACGCAATGGCCGAATTTGCGCCATGAAAAAACAGCTGGACGGGAGCTCCAGTAGACTCGGAATAATAATAAGATGAGACGAGATGGAAATTGTCATTTCACTTACCCAAGCTTTCTTGCGCCGATGGCGCCCCGGCGATTCGTCACTGTCCATCGTCATGGCCACGAATTTCTTATGGATTCCGTCCTGATGGTGTCGGCGATGATGGATTCAGAGCTTGTACTGAGAGCTAGTTAGAGCTCTGTAATATTGGCGATCTGTGTTATGGACATTGGTATGCGAATCACCCAAATCGCATAACCAAGTCGCATTATCACGCCGACAACTTCGGTCACCTGGGACAACAAGAAGATACAATAGCCTCAACAATAAGAATCCTCTTAATAGAACGGATTATCATGCTTGAAATGGTGATACCAAAATAAGTCCAACATGATGGGATAATGGAATCAATAACTCTTTGTCTCTGAGGGAGTTGAGCCACTAGATATGTATATAACAGCCACCGGCTAGCATTATTACCTCGGTGATCTATAACCCCTTGAAAATGACGATGGCGAGAAGGAGGAGAAGCTGCTATATGGAAGATGGACTTTTCCTGTTTCCTGAGGCCTGAGTTCCAAATCTCGAGGCCAGCTACTGCACAGTCGCGAGGCACCTGCAGGAGAGAGACAAAGATATTTCCGGTTCTGTTCAACTCCGGGGCATCGTGTCCGGTGACTTGCGCAGATATAACCAATCGAAGGCCGGTAACTCGCAGTTTTCCAGAACGCATGCACGCTTGGAGTGTTGCATAGACTATTTACCCCATGTGCGCCGGGTTGGCACTGCAACTGGGTCATGATCTCCATGCAGCCATGTTTCCGTGCGTGTGGTTTCGCTTCTTCGACTTTAACCAGCTGAGCTATACGCTAGGCAACTTCGTAGCTCACTTGGGAGATGCTGCTTGATAGAAGTAAAACATCCTGCAGGAACACGAAAGAGAAATGCAGACGCGGTCCTGAAGATGAAGATGAAAATGAAGATGAAGATGAAGTGACTGTGGTGCAAGATGAAATCCAATCAGCCCTGTGGGTCCATCGGTTTCGAATCGGTTCAAGCCGCCGCCACTCACACTCACCTGTCAAGAGCAGCAGACCAATGCAAGCCACATTATTAGCCAATGCAGCAAGCATCAAGCATCAAGCTTCGAGCTTCAAGCTTCAAATTCTGAAGCTCCAGACACAAACACGTGCATAAACACAACGTTGAACAGGTGACAGGTGATCACCGCGCCAAGAGGATCAGCCCCGGATCAGCACCGTCGAAAATGGCTCTGGTGGACTATTCATCGTCTTCAGACGCAAACTCGGGTCGGGAATCCGAAGGAGAACCCACCGCAGCCAAACGCGGAGCTACGGGTACGCAGAAGCAGAAGAAGAGGAAACGGAGTCCGCCATCGCAAGGGAAGGAAGAAAACGATGAAGCCGGCGGCGCGCGGCCATCGCCATCGTCCCTGCCCTCGGCGGCCGCCCTACCCCCGTTGCCCGCCGCCTTCCACGACCTGTACGCGTCGACGGTGCGCGTGAGCACCACCGACGACCGGTCCCTGCACCAGGGCCGCAAGCGGGTGAATCCGCACAGAGTGGGTAGCTGGCCGAGCCACTTGTATATCGAATGTAAGTCCAAAAACGAAAAACACATCGTTAGGAACAAGCCTCTGCAAAAAAAGAAGAAAAAAAAAGAAAAAGGGGTTACGGGAAGAAGAAAAGAAGGCACATCGGATCAAATAATAAAAGGGTGGGAAGAGAGGCTAAAATGTAAGAATTCGAAATTATGAACAGGGCACCCGACACCTGCAGAAAGAGACTACCTAAGTAGTCTCCTATCAGACCTGCAGACTCGCATCTCCTCCTCATCATCACCACCATCATCAACACGGCGAACAGAAGCAGGAGCAGAAACCGAAAAAATCTCCACGTTCCTGACCTCGGACCTGGGAGCCCCGCAGCCCCTGCACATAAGCCTCTCGCGCCCCATCGTCCTGACGACGGCGCAGAAGGACGATTTCCTCGAGGCCCTGGCCGCGAGCCTCTCCGGGACCCCCCGCAGCGGCGGCAGTGTCGTACGCGCGCCCTTCGACCTGGCCCCCGGGACCCTGGAGTGGCACCGCACCGCCGAGAGCGAGAGGTCGTTCCTGGTGCTGCGGGTGAGGAGTCTTGGTACTACTGGTAGTAGTAGTAGTAGTAGTAGTAATAACAATCGCAGCAGCAGCGGCGTTGGAGTAGTCCCTACCCTCCCCCAACAACAACAACAACAACAACAACAACAACAACAACAACAACAACAACAACAACAAGAAAAGGCGGATAGGAAGAGAAACAGTAAGAACCCCAACCCCGAACTCACGACCCTCCTCCACCGCTGCAACGCCGTGGTCCAGAAGTTCGGGCAGCCCGCGCTCTATTACCATTACCATCACCAGCAGCACCAGCACCAGCGCCACCACCACCACCACCAACAACAAAAGAAATCCCGGTTTACAAATCCACCGGACGTTAACGTTAATGATGATGACGACGATGACGATGACGACGATGATACGGGACCGGGATCCGCATTCCACGTCTCACTAGCCTGGAGTTTCGCGCGACCGACGGCGGAGCTTACCGATGCCACGGCCGAGGTGTTCTCGCGACATCGACATCGGCATCGGAACGACGACGGGGTGTTGGAGGGGATGCGGATCCGGGTCGATGGGGTCAAGGCTAAGATCGGGAATGTGGTTACGCATGTCGGGTTGGGGGGTGGCGGTGGTAGTAGTGGTAATAGTGGTGGTAGTAGTAGTAGTGGGGGAAAAGGTCTGTTTGGGTTGTGATGATGATGATGAGGGATGAATGAAGATGGTATGGAGATAGATAAAGGGGGGCGTGGAAGGAAAAAAGGTGGGGGGGATTTGATTATGGATGGGTATTGTGATGAGGATGAGAGGAGAGGAGAGGAGATGAAATCAAGGAATCAGAGCCCCCCTTTTCTGCTGTGATGAGACCTACCTAGGTAGGTAGATATCTAACCTAGACTAGATAACCCCCCAAATGCCCGAACAGAGAGGTCAGGAGATAGAGAAAGAGAGAAATCGATCACATGAGGCCGGTGATGAAATCCGTATGTTATAACAAATGCACATACCAATGATAGCCAGCCAGCCATGCCCTCCATCGCTCCCTCCCCCGTAAGCATAGATCAAGTGAACAAACAACACTTGGAACAACAATAGTATCATCTTTCTGGATGCGATGTTGATATATCGAGTAGATGATGCTATGTAGAGTAATATTCAAAGACTTTCCCAAACACCGCCAAACTCCGCCCTCAATGCCTTTGTGTGTACCTAGGTATGATGTATGTCATGTAGTGCTGCAGTCGCTACCTGTATGTATAAGTATATATAAAATCGAGCCATCAATCAATCTTACGACGCTCACTCATCAACAAAAAAACGCCTCTCGTGATGATGATGCAACCTCCCCTCCCCTTTTCTCTACCAGAAAAAGAGCGCCTTCTTCGCTATGCTATGCTATGAGGTTATCCAGAACAGCCAGGATATACCTTTCTTCTTCTTTTTAGCCGTATATACAAACAAACGGGGTAGAGCTTATATTTCTGTGTGAGAACCAAATTACAACTGTTGTTGTATGGCTAGATAAACAGACACGAGCTGGCAAGATGAGGTCTCATAGCTCGTCCAAGCTGGGGCGCTCGAGCCTCCAGGTTCGTGGAGAGACCGGTAGACCGATGTAGGACTCCCAAAGACGATTCAGTTCCGATAGGAAGATCGTGAACCTGTGGGGTGTCAGACTGAATCATGGATGGTAGAGATGGAGGTGTTGACGTTCGCCACACTTACAATGTTCTGGGGAGACTTATCCATCCCCTGAAGACGATTTTAAAAGCCTTGAATACTTTATCAAATTCCGTCTTGAAATTATCCCCCGTCGTCTGGGGCTTCTGTCTTTGTCTTCTGGGCGGAAGATCTTCTTCGTCCTCCTCCTCAACATAAGGGTCATTTCCAAGCTCTGTGTCTGCTTTGGGAGTGGAAGACTCAGTTTCCGGCTTTTTCTCTTCCGCTTCGACCATAGCCCTGAACTCCTTGATGGCTTTCATAGAGCTGCTGAGTCTGGCATACGTGTTAAACAGCGCCACGAGCTCCGTCCGCTTAAGTTGCGGAATCTCGGGGCTGTCGTTGTCAAACTCGAACAGGACCTTCAGTGCCGTCCCGTATCCGGCAGTCTGGACTTTACCCCAGAGCCGGCACTTGTCGCAGCCTACGCAGTCCATGATTCGGCTCACATTCCGGAATCGGTTCTTGAAGTCTTCCTTCAGTGATGGGCCTTCGCCGTTCTTAAACATGAGACTCTCGTCAAAGATCTCGGGAACTGAATCTGCTACCTCGGTCACGGACAGGACCTTTGCCTTGGTGGCAGCATCCTGATCCGGGTCGCCAGTGCAAAAAGTGTACCCCTGCAGATGAGGACCGAGTTTCGCGATGGCGCGGGTGAGCAGGGCATAGTTGAAGTAGAGGTTTGAGATGCGCTCGGGATGAGTATGTAAACGGCCCTTGTAGCAGTTCACATTCGGTTGCCACTCTCCCGTGGTCTGATTCAAGAAGTCCCAGCACAGATGCGTACTGATGCTCGCATGCATACCCGAGACGACTCTGTAGAAGACGCGCTTTTCCAAGCATTCATCCTCATTCTCGAGACCAGTCTGCGCAAAAGCGACGCTGGGATTCTCGTGGTGCTGCTTGTGCAACTGCTGCCGATCGGCGCCCTGAAGCACATTGCGGAAATCCTGGGCAGCGATGTTGTTGGCCGTGGTGCTCTCTCCCAAGGAAGCAGAGTGCGGGAAGGACGACTTCTGGAAGCAGTTCTCCCTGTAGATGGCGTCCCATATCATCTGAGACCCTTCGCCAGCGTAGCCGGTGAAGCGCTCAGGGTTATGGACTAAGCTGACATAGTCACCCTTGGCGCTTGCGCTCTCGTCCTCGGGAACGCAATAATCTCGTTCGTCGCATTCGTCATCGTATTCCACCACACAGCTCTCGCCGACGTTCTCTCCCAATAGTCCTTGGAGTGGCCTTCGAGGACGTTCTTTTTGTTCTTTCTTGGCTGGATGCTTCGCGGAAGGCCCTTGCAACTTTCCTAGCTCTTCTGCCCTCCATATCGTGGGAATATCCTCCTCGTTATCTATCGTGTTCACGGCGCATGCTATATTGCCACACATGCCATTTTCGTCGTTCCAGAAGGGACATCGTTTGTTGAAGAGGTTAAGCCTGTAGTAGGAAAAGAAGTCGGTTTCCCGTGTCAAGTCATCGATAACGGGGTTCACTTTGCGATTTAGGTTCTCGAGGGTAGAGTAGGAGGCGCAAGCGTCGGATACGATGGCCTTGGGGGAGATCTGATAGGTGTTATTAGAAATGAAGACCTGAAAGTGGGATGGCGAGGCGGGTTGGGCGGTAGAAAGCGCCGACGCCGAGGTCGCGCAGAGGAATGAAATTATAGAATACGGCGATAGCAACATACTGCACAAGTCTCATCGTTGGCTTCTGTGGTCTGGCATTGCACAGATGGTCCCCAAAGCGCGAACAGAGAGAGATAGAATAGCTTGGAAGCGGACTTCATGGCGGGTAAAACGGGCTGGGTGGAGGTGATATATGATCTGGCACACGGTATCGTCTCGGTAAATACGTCTCCTTCTCTTCTGGGGGTGTGCCGGGTCGTGGGATGAATGAGCGAGTATTCGCTGTACTCTGGACTCTGGGTTCTGTAGAGGACAGTTCCTCTGATCTGCAGATGAAACGGTAGCTAGACCCTAGTACCGGTAAAGGGTCGTGGCAAGATGGTGGGTCTCGACTCTTTGCCTGCCTGTTCCCTATTCCCTGTTCCTCTAGGCTCTCTGACGTCCCAATTAGCAGGTGAACTACCTCTGTACCGAATTTCTACAGAGAGCAAAGCACTGCTACTATGCAGTAGATGGATTACTTACCTTGACTTTAGCCTAATTAATAATTAGGTACCCAATAACATTGAAGAGATGCTGCTTATTAAAAAAAGATATGCAGCGAGCCGTCGCTGAACGCCTTCGGTCGCATGCGTCGGGACTTACAAAGTACAAGCGTCGAGCTTAAAAACCACGACTGACAGACAGCCCTGGCTCAATGTACAACAAAACTGAAGAGGCAAAGTTGAAGTTGAGAGTATTCGGACATGCGAGAGTAGAAATACTTCAAGGTCAGCAGAGAGGGAATTATCAGGTACTACGAATACCGATGAATTTGGCAGTGAAGTGGAATGCAAGAGACGGGCGAAGAGCATCCTGACTCACAAAGGCGAGATTGAGCACGTAGTGTGATCTGATTCATCAACCCATCATTGATTGCTTTGTCTGCTTTTGCCTCTCCCCGGAAAGCGATACGTGTTCTCCAGTCGCCGCTATTCATAATCCGTAATACTCTAGGTAACTATTATACTGAGCCTCCAGGTACCTCAGGTCATCGGAATTCAACTTGCCAACCAACGTCATACGATGATGGCCTGAGTCAGTACGCTTCTCGATCCATTCAGGTCTTTCGCGATTCTTCGAAAGGAAGGTCGACTAAATATCCTACCAAATCGGAATCTCACTTGACTCTTATCCACCCACCCGTCTGTGTATCTCTCGTATTGAAAAGGACAGCCTGGCCAGACCTTGAGTAGAAGATATGCATATACTGGATATATATATATATATATATATTAGGTAGGTAGAAACAGCAGTAAGTGATTCTGTTCAGCTGAGGTAACTAGAAGATAAATAAATCAATCACTTTGCGTGATGAATTCCATACAGGATCACTTCCGAAGTTGGATTCCAGTCGTGCGTATTGGGTTGATTTAAAGTGCGTGGTCGTCTCATAACTACAACGCAGCCTCGAAGACAATGAAGGGTTCCAACCTACCTTAGGTAGGAACGTTGGTACCTAGGTAGACAGAATCCCGATGGGCTAGCCATACGTCATTTGGATACTCTGATTCTTCCATTAGAATTTCTGAACATCCTGCCAGTGGGCAGTGAAAGGAAGACTGAAATTTTATTAGAAGGCACACGGATGGTCATTTAGGTTCGTCATAATTCATACGTATCATTCCACTGTCCCTTGGACTAAAAGGGACTGACTGCCTCTAGAGGCACCATTATCTAAGAATAGGTGCCGGTGAATTGAGCTGATGGCGGGGTTGCCAGTCCATCACGAATTAAACCCCACCTGCTCTCTCCTCGGTATCCATTACTGGCGAACCTCCATATCGAAGAATCCCCCACCGTCATGTCTTGTCTGACCACGGACGTGAAAACCCAAACATGTCCCTATCGTTCCATATCATTAGCCTGTCATACGACCCCCCACCCTCTTCTAATATGCCGTTGCTTCGTTGCGTGCCTTGCTTGGGCAAAGGCTACACAACCATGAAAGTCTGCATAAGCTGAAGGGATGAGAGGGAAATGGCGGAATATCATAGGGACAGGAGTAACGGCTATAAATCGTCGCGAGGCATCAGACCCTATCAAATGCAAATGTCGCTATGCAGTAGGAGTGGGCATATCAAGAATAGTCTACACGGATATCGGGGGGCTCAATAGCCTAGGTATGTGATCGACGTTGTCTCGCGATTTGCGAATCACTGAGGGGGCTGATAGTTCTTCGGGCGCCTATGGTCCAGATGCGTTAGAGCCGTTCGGGACAGACCGTGACTAGGGCAGAATGCACTTACTTGAACAGCAGAATATGCGGTTCCGGCTCATGGACTTCATAATGCTCCCATCCGAGACTCTGATGGCCATCATACTCGTTAGGCCATGCCACCCTCTCGGTCCACATCGGGCATCAAGACGGGACTCACCTGGGTAATGCCGATGCCGCGCCACTCGTCTTCCCACAGCAGCTTCAAGGTACCCTTGGAAGGGTCGTGGTATTCTTTGGGGATTGCCTTAAGCATAGCCTTGGGAAGCTGGACATGTCGGTACTCGAACTCGCTATCCGAATAACTGATATCTGGTCAGCAGACTAGTAAACTCTGGACTACCGGGTTCTCCAAGAGCATGACGTACCGCGCCGAATAGTGAATAGAGTCGGCGAACTCCTCCAACCGAGAGCGCTCATCATCTTTCAAGGGTCGAGGAACCTTGTTGCGACGGTTCATATCGATGTCCATAGGCATTGTAGCGATCTAGAGTAGTCAAAATTGCGGGCGGGTAAGCGACAAGTCTTTCTCTAGGACCGTGGCGCGGCGGGGGACCGATGGACGTGCCGTCGGCAGAAGCTTGGGGGATAGGCGCGTCGCGTGAGAAACAGGAAGAAACAGGTTAGGGAGAGGAAGAAACGATGCTAAGGACCTCCACAACAACAAAAAGAGTGTACATACCTGGTGTATATAATAACTCTGCTTGCCTGGAAGCTTGCTTGCTGACTTGTGGGTGAAACTTAGACCAGTTTAATAAAACTGATCAGTCACCTTGCAAACTTTGTGGTGAAACCAGAAGTGCTCGGATGAGAAAGAAAGTACGACCTGCGCGAAAGTTGAGATGATCTCGAAGAACGAACTTGTATAAGGGTAGGTATTCAAGACTCGGCGGAGGAGGGAAACTGCGGTGCGCGCGTAGAAAGTTGAAGATTCAAGTGCGCGAGGTTTGTTACGGAGGTATCTCCAAATTTTGGTGTGGAGTTGATAAACATTGCATGGATGTGGAAGGCGGGGAGCCAAAAGCAGTGGCCAGTTACCAGATGCCAGCTGCCGGCCACTTGAAGCCGACTGGCCTGAAGCCACTGTGGCAGCTGTGCGCAAAACCATGGGGGATTTTGTGGCTGTTTTGTGGCTGGTGTCGGGTGCTTCCTCCACTCTGCATGTTGGGTTGGTTGGTTGCACAAGGAAAGACCCTCAGTACGGAGTAGCTGAATGTCAATCAGCAGCAGTCACCCATCCATCGAGTTCCCTCGCATCTAATTGTCAGTGCAGATACGACTTTGTACAGAGAGTTGCGACAAATTTCCTACAAGCAACTCGTGCGTTCACCTAGCTTTTATTGATGTCAAAAGCTGCATTTAATCCGTAGAGTTGCCCGGCTCTGCAACATTCGTCTCCTGCCTACGAAAACGCCTGAAAAGCCGCACACTCGCGTGGCTCGAGACCCTCTACAGCGCGCACCTCGCCATCGCGTCGTTAAACTCAAGCAACATTCCCATCCTCCCCCCGCGACCGGCGCACGACTCCAGAGCCTCATTGTCGCGCACTGCTCCAGCCTACACTGCTGTGCGTATTTGCCGATTGAATGTGATCGCATCAACGACGCGCTAGGTGAGGGAGCAATGGAGAATAAAAGGAAAGCCAGCGGTGTCAACGGCCTAGAATCTGTCGCCGAGACGGCCGACGACCGAGCTGCGAAACGGCGAAAGCTGCAAGAAGTAAGTAATGTCAAGCTGTTCATTTCCTTTTTTATGTGCCAACTCTGGCTGGCGCATGCTTTGCGACAGCTGTGCTTTGTTGCGGCGCGCATTTTGGTGATTTGTTTTTGGGAGGAGACGTATTACAGCTTGCTGCAGGGTTGGAGCGGAGCTACCGAATGGCCCAATTCCAGAATGGTTCATCCACCAGGACGACCCCCCGACTGCCTTGTCTCTCTACTTGTTAGTTCGAGCAGACTCGATGATCGAATGCTTGCACCTCCAAAATACCAGCGCCTCGCGTTCTCTTGTCTTATCCGGAGCTACCACGAACGATGCAGGATCCACTGCTAACCACCATATCGAACAATAGGAATATGGCGACCTCTCAAATGGAGAGTCTACTCAATCAACCACGGCCTACGGATTGAGCATTCTCGACTCTATCCGAGCTACCACAGATAAAAAGTGCGTCATTGAAGCATATTCCTTTCTTGCCTATTGCTTTCAATTCTCCATACTCCATCGGTTTCCATGCCTGTATCACCATCACAGCTTTGCCCGCACATATTTCATCCAGTCCCTTGACTTAGCAGCATCGCTGATGATGATTCCTCGAACAGCGGCCGTTCTGTCTCGCCTGCCTTTGAGGCTCTCCCTTCTCGGAGCGAGGATCCGGAATATTACAAGAAGATACGACTGCCGTTGTCTCTCCAGCTGATAGAGCGTAAGCTGAAGAACGGAGACTACTCCGGTCTGTCTTCTTTGGAAGGTGACTTCAAGCGTCTAGTTTCCAATTACAAGGAAACCCATGATAAGTCCTCAGTCATCTATAATGATGCAGAGCGAGTACGCAAGGCTGTCAGCAACTTGATGGTCAAATACAACCCTGCGTATAAGTCAGGCAACTACCAGGCAACTGCTACCCCACTACCCCCTAGTCCAGGCCCGGACGATTTCGTGGGAGAAGAAGATGCAGACGGGGAAGAGGAAGAGCCGATGGAGAATGTCGAGGAAGACATAGCCGCTGGTGACCAGGGTGACGCAGAAGTGGAAGTTACCAAAGGTAAAGGTGAGGAGGTTGTCGAAGAAGAAGAAGAAGAAAATAATGTTGAGGATGAAGAAGCTGATGAAGAGGCTGAGGAAGATGATGATGAACAAGAGGATGAAGACGATGAAGATGCTGAACCTGCACGGGGATCGACTCCTCGTAGGCGAGGCGGAAGGAGATCAAGAGGAGGTAGAAGAGGAGGCCGAGGAGGCGGCCGTGGTGGGCGAAAAGCCAGAGATTCTCTTGCAATTTCCGATAAGGGCACTCCGCGTGGTCCAACCTCCGGCAAAGCCAATACTCATTACGAGAATGTGCCGTACGAAGGGCTTACCTTTCAACAAGCACAGGAGAAGGTTGTCGAAGACATGATCCGAAAGAAGGACGAAAGGTATACTCCCCTTGCACTTTGATCGGAGAACTATGCTCAGCTAATGATACAGCGGCGAGTATCCTCAATTCGAACCTTTCATCACACTTCCAAGTCGCATCCTCTTCAAGGACTATTTCGAAGTCATTGCCGAACCAATGTCGCTTAATATGTTTCAGAAACAAGTCAGAGGTCAGCATGGTCGCTCGGCGGCGACCTGGATCAGTGATTTTAAGACCTGGGCCGCATTTGAAGATCAAGCCAGCTTGATCTGGAAAAATGCTTACCATTATAACGAGGATGGTAGCGAGATTTTTGTCATGGCCCAAGAGCTCGAGGTTGGTACATGTGACATATTCAAGCGCCAGTTTTTCTTCGAGTAGTCCTGTTAACTTTTGTAGCAATATTTCTATGAACTGGTGAAGGAGGCCAAACAGCACGTGCCGGAACCGCCTCAGCCCAAGATTAAGCTGAAGGTACCTCAGAACTCGGAGACGCCTTCGATTCCCAAGAAGAAGTTTATTGTCGTCGGTGGCAAGACGGCCAGTGCGGCAGGTTCGCCGGCTGCCGTGGCCGGTCAGTCGGGCGAAGGAGAGATTTTGAGGAACGGCACACCTATGGGGCGAAATCCTTTTGCGGCCTCGACGGCAACCTCGATAAATCTGAGTCAGCTTGAGAAGGCCCGGAGCTTATCGGTGTCTGCTGGACCACCTAGTCCGTCTCCAGCAGGACCGCCTAAGGTCGAGGAGCCTGTTCGACAGCCACCGGCAATTCTCCCTCCTCAGCATGGCGGACTCACTAACTCGCAGTTCGCACCACCACCACCAATGCCACATGCTGGTGTAGTGGCTAATGGAATTGCTCCACAACTGCCACCTCCTCCGCCAAAGCTATCCGCTGCCGATATTCTGGAGGCTCAGAAGTATCGTGCTCATCCCATCAGTAAGCCGAACCCGTTACTTGCCCATGTGGGGGGATGCTGACCATATACCGCAGAGGAAGGCGAGGCGCTGTTACCAACTCTAATCATCAATTCTCACCCGACCCTTCAACTTGAAAATCGGCTGTCTATCAGTATCCCGGCCAGTCCGACGGAAGCGCAACAGGAACTGGTATTCAATGCACCTGCAAGCCACTACCGACTACAGCTAAGGCCTCGAGTTGCTCTGTACCTCGAGACCCAGCAGCGCGAGTGGAAGTTGAACGTGTTGCACGACTCGATGCGCATATATCCAACACCTGGCCTCTTGGAAAGACGAAGCGAACCCGTTTTCGATGTCAACATGCACTACGGAACTAATAGGCTCGAGGTATCGCTAGTTGCGGCGCTTCCGAAGGGCGAGGTGGCTCCCAATGGTCTCAATATGGAGTTGGAAAGGTTTGTAGTGTATTTCAATCTGGTCAAGCACTAGAAAGACTCGACTGATATCAATATCGTGCACCCGCTGTTACGGGTGCCATCCGCCCTTCCGTACCTATTAGATCAGACCGGTTGGTTGGAGCTTATGATGACAATGTTGTAGGCCTGGACTTGGTGGCTCTAATTCCCGGTACTATATTCAGGGGCTGTCTAGACTACGCGTGATTCTGGCTGGCGAGGGGCTGAATCGAAATCTTTCCCACCGGGATGGAAATGCGTGGTCATTACTTGAAGGAACCTTGTACCGATACCAAATACGCGAATGCTTTTATAAAGGGGGTTTGGCAGTGTTTGTTAGATACATACTGGGAGAGCTTGTGTGTTATGTTATTGTTCTACTCATGTCCACGTGAAGGTACATGCATAAATACACCCCTCAGGGATATTAAAGGTTGGGAGTGCTCCCCATATTAACGGCCTACACTTGCCGCAATACTGTGAAGAAAACGTCAACAGCACTGGAGATAGCTCTAAAGTGCGTGCATAATACTAGGTAGGCGTATTGCATCGGCAATACCTCGGATAGGATTAGAAGAAAGAAAAAAATTCACTAAAAATGGCTGGTGGCTGGTGGCTTTTGGTTGTTGGGGGATGAGACGGACCCTGAGCTGAATCGGAAGGGGTGGGGCTGCGCTTGGTTCACCGCCTGGGCAAAAAAGTGCATCTCGAGAATTTTTGAAAAATATTCCCCTCCCTCCAATCCTCGAAATCCTCACCACCTGCAAGGTTTGGCTGAACCCCGATCGCTGAACGACAGACCAACCATCTCGCAACCTCGTCCCCTTCAGCAGAAAACCACATATATAAGATGGCTGACGAAGTCTATGACGGTGCCATTGGCATTGACTTGGGTACGTTCAATTCTTCCGATGATTTCGCATCTTGAGTTCGTTTTCCTCCATACCAGAGGACCATCGCTATCTACCTACTTAGTAGATATTCCAACAGTCGCTGACTCTCGCCCCTTCACCGCGGTCGCCAGGTACCACCTACTCTTGCGTTGCCACCTACGAGGGAAACAATGTGGAAATCATTGCCAACGAGCAGGGTAGCTTCACCACTCCCTCCTATGTCTCCTTCAACGAGAAGGAGCGTTTGATCGGTGAGGCTGCCAAGAATCAGGCTGCCATGAACCCCGTCAACACCGTCTTCGATGTCAAGTAGGTTCGGGACAGGAGATTCAGGCCCCGTACTTGTCACTAACCATAATGCAAAGGCGATTGATTGGCCGACCTTTCAGCGACCCTATCGTCAAGAAGGACATCGAGTCCTGGCCTTTCAAGGTCGTCGAACAGGGCGCCAACCCTATGATCTCGGTCGAATATCTCGGCGAGACCAAGACTTTCTCGCCCCAGGAAATCTCCGCTATGGTTCTCACCAAGGTAAGAACAGGACAGAAGCCTGAATTTACCACTATCATATCATCTCTCGATTCGCCCGCCGATTTGAGCTAACCGGGCTTCAAACCAATAGATGAAGGAGATCGCCGAGACCAAGATTGGCAAGAAGGTTGAGAAGGCTGTCATCACTGTTCCTGCCTACTTCAACGACAACCAGCGTCAGGCCACCAAGGACGCCGGTGCCATTGCCGGTCTTAACGTTCTCCGCATCATCAACGAACCCACCGCCGCCGCTATCGCCTACGGTCTCGGCTCCAACAAGTCCAAGAAGGAGCGCAATGTCCTCATCTATGATCTTGGTGGTGGCACTTTCGATGTATCTCTCCTCAACATCCAAGGTGGTGTTTTCACCGTCAAGGCAACTGCTGGCGAGTAAGTCATATCCCCCAATCGTTATATACCTCAATCGAAAGTACCTTTCCTCACTAACTCTGTGCAAAAGTACACATTTGGGCGGATCAGATTTTGACAGCGCATTACTTCAACACTGCAAGAAGGAGTTCCTTCGCAAAGCGAAGAAAGGCAAGTACTTTTTTTTTCTTTTTTTTCTTTTTTTTTTTTTGAAACACGCATCACGCAGCCTCAACATAATATTCGAATAAGCAGGCGATTTAAATGGAATAATCCATATATTATTGCTTATCCCATTATGATGATCCTGCTTATGCGGCTACGCCATATTATCATTATCCATGGCTATTACCCAAGAGCAGAAGGTCGCGTCTCTGTAACTCGAGAACATTAAAAACATTACCATGAGAAATATACACTAACATCCCACAATTTTAGACATTTCTAACGACGCTCGTGCTCTTCGCCGCCTCCTGACTGCTTGTGAGCGTGCCAAAAGGACGCTGTCTAACGGTGCCCAGACTACCATCGAGATCGACTCCCTTTTCGATGGCGAGGATTTCTTCCTCCAGATCACCCGTGCTCGTTTCGAAGAGCTGAACGCTAAGGCCTTCAGCGGCACTCTTGAGCCTGTTGCTCAGGTTCTGAAGGATGCTGCTGTCGAGAAGAGCGCTGTTGACGAGATCGTCCTCGTTGGTGGCTCCACTCGTATTCCCAAGATCCAGAAGCTCCTCAGTGATTACTTCGATGGTAAGAAGCTCGAGAAGAGCATCAACCCCGACGAGGCCGTCGCCTATGGTGCCGCTGTTCAGGCTGGTATCCTTTCGGGCAAGGCTACCTCGGCTGATACCTCTGACCTACTCCTGCTCGATGTCGTTCCTCTTTCTCTTGGTGTAGCTATGGAGGGCAACATCTTCGCTCCTGTCGTCACGCGTGGACAGACTGTCCCCACCCTCAAGAAGCGAACCTTCACCACCGTTGCCGACAACCAGCAGACCGTCCAGTTCCCCGTTTTCCAGGGCGAGCGTGTCAACTGTGAGGACAACACCTCTCTGGGAGAGTTCACCCTCGCCCCTATCCCTCCCATGCGAGCTGGTGAGGCAGTTCTTGAGGTCGTCTTCGAGGTCGACGTCAACGGTATCCTGAAGGTCACCGCCACCGAGAAGACCTCAGGCCGTAGCGCTAACATTACCATCTCCAACTCTGTCGGCAAGCTCTCATCCGGCGAGATTGAGAGCATGATCAACGGTTAGTACTGGCCTTTATTTTCAAGTTTGACAGCTGCTAATCTGCTACGTAGACGCCGAAAAGTTCAAGAACAGCGATGAGGCTTTCAGCAAGAGATTCGAGGCTAAGCAGCAGCTTGAGTCCTACATCGGCCGCGTTGAGGAAATCGTTTCGGACCCAACCATGTCGCTGAAGCTCAAGCGAGGACAGAAGGAGAAGATCGAGCAATCCCTCAGCGACGCCATGGCTCAGCTCGAGGTTGAGGACTCTAGCGCTGAGGACCTGAAGAAGAAGGAGCTGGCTTTGAAGAGACTGGTGACGAAGGCTATGTCTTCGCGATAAGTGTCACAATACCACAGCACTAACTTCGACCACGGGTATAGATGAGGTGGTGCTATATCCGAGAAGGGGATATCGACAGACGATGTAATGCCCCGAGTATGATTGATAGACATGGGCATTTCGAGGCTACGATACCACGTCTCCAATCACCTGCTTAGTCATGTACGAGGGAAAGGGAAAAAGGTTCCACGATGGTTCCCTCATACTCCTCGATTCTTACACATTCTGATGAAACCATCTGGTTCTCGGCGCATTTGCATGTAGACTAGGAGAGGACCAAACCAAAAGGAAAAAGCAATGATGACTTTAATCTCAGAATTTCTTGCACGCGTCTTGGGAGTTATGAATGGCTACCTAGGGTATTTGTGAATGTCTCGACACCGTGTAGTCTTATGTGTTGTTCCTCTTTGGCATACAGCCTTTGTGGCGGCTATGGTAACGGTTGGTGCTAGAGGATTCAGAAGGGCTGATCAAATTGTCTTCCTCGCCAGTCTCGCCGCGTGCCCTCGTCGTTCTCAGGCTCTTGGTGTCTCTGCACGTTCTTGCCCCTGTTGAACCGGGATGTCGATTTGCCCTGGTTTGGTCGATCGTCGTCTTTGTTAGCGCCTTTCCCGGGGAGCCAAAGTATAGTCTCAATTTCAAGAAGCTAAAACTTGGGATGAATGGATGATAATTCTTCTAAGGTTTCCCTTTAGCATAATCTAACTATAATGCTTCAACGTACTGCTACTTTTGGCTTAAGCCACAGATCCGCGCCACACCTTCAGGGATATTTAAGGTTAGTACCACACTAGAGCCAGCTTTGCATATTATATATTAACATCCGAATAAGCAGGTATTTCTTGTGGAATAATCCATACCTAGGTAGAAGACTGCTTATTCGGTTATCCACATGCTGCTTATACGGCTATCCCATATTATTCATATCCGTCACGCTAACCTGTAATATCCCTGAAGGGTGTACCTGCATTTTTGTTAGAAAGCATGTGTAAGGGAATATGGTACAGGGTGAAGAATAGTCACGATGAGGGTCACAAGAAGGTAATAGGAGAAGAGTTGAGTAGTTTCATAAGAGAAGAATCCGGCTCTGCGGTCTCCACAGCAGAATAAGGAGGGGGGGGGGGGTGGTGGTGGTGAACGTGTAGGTAAACTACGAGCTCTCTAAGGCTAGGTACGGTGAGTAAGTGAGATAGATGAGCGAAGATTCTTGTAGTTAGATAATTGATGGCCATGGTCAAGAAACTGACGTTGACGATGCAGAAGATGCGAGATGGCTTCGACTCTGGACACACGAGCGCAGTATCATGCCCTTCCTCCCCCTTGCTTTGGTTGGGAACAAGCCTCCCTTAGAGGTAGATATTGGGAGAGGAGAGGGTGAGCGGAAATGGAAATCGTCACATTTACTGGCCATCGACTCCGGACCTCGAGTAATAAGAAAACCGCCAGGAGCCAACTAGTAGACTATGCCATAATATCGTTCAAGATGCGTGCTTTCTATATGGTCCTTCACCTACTCAAGGGAGCACCAACTAGTCGAGATCAGGAATAGGAGCAACAGCTTCATGCCCTTGTCCTGGCTTCTGGTGGCGACACGGCGGACAACCCAAGTTGTCGGATTGCCATGAGCTGAAGAAGAACTGCTGGTGTTGGGGGCAGACGTGCCTCCGGGAAGGCATGATGATTGTCACTTATGCGTGTCCACCCCTGGTTCTTCCCCTTTTTCTCTCCCTTTATGTGCATTCGCCTCCGGTTTGCTAACTTAAGTTGTGAATAAAGAGGTGGTTTGTTGTGTTGTTATGTGTGTGCGATGGGGGCGCTGCTTTCTGTCTGTCGATCGGATCTTCTCAGGGCCTCATGCATTTTTGACTTGCCTCGATTGTAGTCTCTCTGACCATCGTGTTCCCGTCACCGACGCTCTGATGTTTAAATATCAACCACAGGGCACGGATCAGCCTTCCAGCTATCATTGACTTCAGCGTCTTTGCTTCTTCCATATTCTAGGCCAAGGGCGCAATCATGGCCAGCTGGGCAACTGGTGGCGGGACTCTAGGAATATCACCATCGGCGCTACAGTAGAGATCTATATAGGCTTCGTCATGAGAAGCCTGCCTTGCCTGAGAAAGTTTAGATATTTTCTTTTATTTTGATTTCTAACTGGCAAGGAGATACAACGACGGGAGTGGCCGTATGAAATAGGTTGTTTCTGATCATGGGGCGGATAGACCAGATAGGGGACCCCCAAGTATCGGCGACAGGTACGGCGCATTCGACGACGAGGATGACTGACTGATGAATCGTTTGCAGCGGATCAATCACAAAGCATCACATCCGATTCGACCAAGTAGCTGGGTTGGAGGTATGCGTTTTTATTTTACTGTTCTGTTCTGTTAGGAGCAATCTGTGAAGAAGTGCCAGTGTGAATTTGATCTCCAGCTTCCCACCGGTGGTCTCTGGGATCGTCACCAGTAGCCCCAGAACGGTGTAAGATGATTGGTCAGATTCCAGTGCGTTCGAGGGGAATCGGGCCCCACCACCCCCCTTTTACCACCATATGGTAGATTCTCGGATTTGGGTTCAACTTTCAGCTCCTACTGATCGGCTAGATATCCGTAAGCTGTATATCTTGATACAATGACTCACAGGTATTATGCCTGTCAATGTGCTTATAGAAGCATGACTTCTACTTTCCCCCACTGCTGCTACTACTTACAGCATCAAAACAAGCAGAGCATATCAGCATGAGCCACATATGATGTCCATAGAGTCTATGGGTACTTTTTCAAGCAGAAAAATACCAAGAGAGAAGGCACATGTTGTTTGTCATGCCGCTTGAACTGCATATGGCCCGGCCACAAGACCATTTGGAAGAGCAGCATCGCTAATTTATGTTGATCCCATGCAGCCACCCTCAAATATCCTGAACATTGCATCCATGGCTGAGTCAGCGTTTTTGAATACTGATAGGAGAAACGACTGTAAAGCGGAGAATAGCATGCTGTACTTTGGCGAGCAAGTTCGAACGCTGGCAGAGAGTACTTACGATCGTGAAATACAGCAACGTCTCAGGCGCGGAGCTATCTAGGACAGATGTATCTGTATCCTTACCTATATACACATGTATATCTACTATACTATCTCGGTATATATTTACATCAATCAATGTTGTACCTACTTAGGTAGAAATTTAGGTACCTACTCACCACGGTCATATTGAGATGCGCCAATCTGACCAGGTGATCGTCAATGTTGATAGGGAAGTGACGTACCGGGTACGCGCCTAAGACCCAACCGTGAAGGAAGGCAGGTACATACAGCAACTAAGATAGGTGCGCTTTCTATTTTATTGCACACTTCCAATGTGGATCTAACAAGTTTCTACCTCTACCCTCTACAGGTTGAAGCTTCCAGACCATCATCTCCCTCAGCTTCGACAATATTAAAGGGGTAGAAGTAGGATGCACTTGCACTGACTGTATTATCGGAGCGGCGCTTTAATATTATCAAAACGGCGCTTTAATATTGTTAAAGCAGCGCATTAATATTGTCGAAGCGGCGTATTAATATTGTCAAAGCGGTGCTTTAATATTGTGGCCAAACTACCGCCATAATCCACAACACCTTCCACCCATTCACCAAAACGAACCAGCCAATTCTCGCCAGGTACCATGATCTACACCCCGAAATCTTGTCAGGTATGCCGCAAACCAAGGTGCACCCTAAGGTGCGAAGGCTGTAGACTCGTCTACTTCTGCGACCACTCGCATCTCGACCTCTACCATGCGGATCACAAGGACCAATGTGAGCGCGTATCATATTACCAAGGATTATTCGATTCCGCGACAGCGCGTCTCAAAGAAATAAGCCGACGTGACCAGCTCGTGCCTGGAAATGCCAGCCCCAGGATGAAGATCGAGCGTGACATCAAGGAAACGGCAGTTGCGATATCGTTAGTGAGGCTGGTGAATGAGCTTCTAGACATGGAGTCCACGGAGTCTCGCGAGAAATCTCTCAATTTCATGATGGAATTGTTTCCCGTCTTTCGCGACCGCAGTTTTCAAATCATGCTACAGCTCGACCAAGTTCAAGAATCTTACAACGTCATCAGCTGGTGCCAGTCTGCCGAGAGTCTCAGCGAGCAGCGTTTGGGTTTGGGTGACCTAAGACTCCCTCTTCCAGACATCAAGAACGCCAGTAACGTCAAGCATGCCAATATTTTCGAACCCGTTGACCACCTCCTCCAACCCGATGCTAAGGCCTTTGATCGAATCGGCAGGCTTATCGCCCTGACGGCCATCAAAATCAAGCTGCGGATCGATCTAAACACCTTTGTGGTTGTCTACAAAACACTTTCCCTGGCTACCCCCAGACTGCCCCCAGAGGTCGAGTGCATGATCGCAGGACACGCCGTCAATCCTCTTTTCTCGTCCTATATCGACGTCCTCAAAGAGGCTGATCAGGCCCAAACCATCGAAAAGTTGGATGAGCAGATCCGCAAGCTCATCTATGAAGTCAACGAGATCTTACCAAACATCTGCAGTATCCTTCTCTCCGAATCATACAGCTACGCAGACATCAAGACCAAATACCCACTTCTCCAGCAAAGTATCGACAGGATCCTTATATCCCAGAGGGAGGCAAATCATATTTGGGATGCGATGCACCTGGGCGTGGAAACCCTTAGAGGCGCACTCCAGAGTGCATATTCATCAGGTGTTCCCGTTGGCCTACCCCTTGAAGGAAACATGGACTAGGAACTGGAGTCGCGAACAGAGGTTAATTCTGCACAAAGGAGATCGCGAAGTTATGGTCCGGCTGGTTAGTTAATGAGATGAGAAATAAGACCAATTTCTCTGTTTGCCTAGACATCTCTACTTCAGCTAAGCCTTGACGTATACGGGAATTATTACTGTAAACTGTGCGTGGCGCCGTAGCGGTCTGATTACGAGTACGTGCAAGTTGATCCTTTGCCTTCCTGCTCGACGGGCATTCTACCGTCAGAATTGGCTGATCGAGATCGCTAATTACTTAATTATTTGTCTTTTAAACTTGTTATCATCACGGTCATCATACTCTTATCTTAGATCTCCTTCACTGGATGTATCATCATGGGCGGCAAGCAGGCGCCGGCCAGGTAAGAGTCCCAGACCTCCGCGGGCGCAGTCCCAGTGAACCAGTAACTAGCCTGCCACCAACTTGCCGCCGGAAACCACCCGTCCTTTGAGTACAGCACTGAGGGGTTATGCCCCCCCGCCTTGCTGTGCGCAGGTCCTGGGTTGATCTCAGCCTCTAGCTCTTCCGGTTTGATGTCTTTGGCGAATAGGATAGGATGTGGCACCGACACGGCTTTCAACCCGTGGAGGAGGGCGAAGGTCTCTAGGGTCGCTTCACTCACGACCCATTGCCCCTGTTCTCGCTGCGCTTCGCTCACGAGTCGCAGCAGGCGCCGCGAGGAGCGGGTGACGCTTATAACAGAAAGGCGCCGGGGCAGAGACAGCCCTGCGTCGAAGCCGGATACCCAGTCTTCGTAGACCCAGTTGGTGCCGACGGGATCAATCATGGGCAGGAAGCTGATCAGGTCGGCGTCTTCACCGACACCCCAGTCACGTTGAGAGCGCGGCGGCGGCTCGGGACCCTTGGGTTCGAAGTTCGAGGTGGCTAGAGGGCCCCAGACACCCGTATCGCCAATCTCCCTGTCCATCTCATCGGTGAAGTTCTCGTACGACCCATGTATTGCGGGGATATAGAAAGCGCCGTTGCGTTCCCAAAGGTTGCGACGGCTTTGCGAACCCGCAAAGTTGGTCGCCGACTCCAATGCCTCTGGGAGCATAAGAACGTGAGCATTTATCTTCACTAGACCGACATTATGGAAAGGGGAAGGGGGTGTTGGGGAGGCTTCGAAAAGCACGGGCTATTAGAGGAAGGCTTCTGCATTCACCTCGGACGTTTCCCGTGAAACGGAGGTCCATCTCAAGCTGCCACACGTGGTCGAACTGGGGGAACTTATGGGAGAAGATCTGCAGAGCTTGGTACATCTGGTCCTGTGCTCCATGTTCAGATACTAGAGGGTACCATGTTTCCAAGGTTCTATTGTTGAACAGGACGGCCATGTCCCGGAACTCCTGGGGCACGTAGTTGCGCAATGCTTGGTGATAAGCGTCCCCATCTTCGTCAAGGTCGGCTTCGGACTCCTTGAGGTGAACAAGTAGAAACACTTCGTATTTGCCCTCCCGATGCAGCGAAACTTCGGTAATGAGGTTGCGCAGCCACGCCACTCGTTTCTCCGTGTATGCGTAGCCTGCCCAGGCTCTGAGGACTACAGCCTCTCTTCCTTGCTGTCCCTCCAACGTAGCAATATCCTCATCAGATCTTGTAGACTGGCGCCAAATGCGTGCTATATGGCTCTCGACAGGCAACAAATTGTGTTGTCTGGCAATGCATCGTTTCTGCACCTCCCCTGCATTCATCATTAGACACTGGTCAAGCTACACGTGAAAAGTTATAACCTACCCCATCTCACATCCGACCAATTTCGGTCTCGCGTGGAATGATATCTGTCTAAGCGCGCTTGTGCATCTAGACATCGCCGTGGGTCGCCGAGGACGCCAGCCAGACCGGCAGACGGCTGTGTCGTATTCTCCTCGTTGGCGTTGTACTCTCGATTTCCAGTCCTAGAGACCTGCCATTCCGGCCATGCTCGACACTCAGCCGGAGTCTCAGACTGCCATGGCTTAGCGAAGTAGGTGTCGCTCGGGGCTAGTGTCTTGCGGAAGGTAAGCGAAGAGACTATGAATAGTGTAATAGCAGGTATCAGAATGGTCCTTCGGGAGATAGGGGGATACTGCATTGTTTTACTGTTGATGTTATATGAAATTACGCAATCTTAAGATAACTAGACAAGAATGAATCAAGGGATAATACAAGAAAAGGGGAGAGAGAAAAAGAGACAGAGAGAGAGAGAGATGCAAGGTTTAACCCGCTGGGCGAGCCCTGAGCCTCATTTGTTCGGCGAAGAATCGATGCAGCGGAATAAGAACAATGAATCTTGGTAGAAAGAGTAGGGAGCCAGGTAATAACCAACAGGGTACAAAAAGCCAACCGCATTTTTCTGCAGAGTGATTGAGGCAGATCCTCCATGTTTTTCTTACGTCAATGTGCAGTTGGTAGGCATGGCGAGAGAGGCGACTTGGTTAGCGACGGATATAAGCGCCCGTTATTCTGGGAGAGCGCTCAGCCCCCCTCCCCAGGGCTGCCCCTGTTCATGCAGCTCAGCGCCTTGACACGCGCCCCGACAGGCAACTTCACATGCACTGGCTTGTGCTCTGGACCCAACACAGTTCACCAACTGACCAATCAAGAGCGAATACGAAAATAAAACCTCCGCAGGATTCGGACACTGACGCTTCCGCCGTCAGTGTGCTTCCAACACTCTTGGCACGGCCATCGACGGCGCGAACTCGGGGGCCCAATCGGCGGCCTACCGATGCTGTTCGAGCCGAGTTCTTCAGGTATGCATTCTCATCTCGAGATCGTCTCCCTAACCTCTATTTCACCCCTGACCCAAAGTGAGTAAATTATATTAAACCAAGCTCGGGTTCTAAGGAGGAGCCACGCGTCGCTGCGAAGATGTAGCCCGAATTCCATATCGCCCTCTTAACTAGACTATCACCTACTTAGTCACCTCCCTCGAGCTAGAGCAGGTTCGTCAGCGGAATACGAACCGACTCCTCCTAAATATCACCAAAGATTTTTTGTTTTTTCAATACAGCCGGGGAACTACTAACACATCAACGACTTCATAGGCTGGGAATGTTTAGTCGACTACATACGCCTTGCGGCTAGTCTAGGCTTTATCCTACAAACACTTACACAAACAACAATAACAACATCTTCCCAGCCCTCAGATATCTACCTGGGTATCATCTTATCTGACGGGCACCCTTTCTCTCTCTCTCTCTCTCTATCCGAGGTTGCTCTAATCGTGATAACTACTTTTCGGAGGAAACTCTAGACTGACTGACTCAGTCGCGGCATGTCATCCCCTCCTAGGTATGAATCCTCCATCTCTCCTCTGACACCGTCCGAAGAAAACCTGGGCATCTCTTCATTTCCCCTTATCTAGATCACCGAAACCCCAGTCAGATGGAGGAGTCCGGCTTCCATCTCTTGGGTTCGGGAAATCCAGAGTCGTCCGAGTCATCATCCGCATAGTGCATAGCCGACCGTTTGCCAGGAGGTCTTCTAGCCGCCTGACGGGGCTGGATCTCGTGCGCGTGTGGAAGCTTGTTCAGCATGATGAGCTCGCCGTAGGGGCCGTCCCCCAGGAGTCTCTTCATGTAGTCGGTCCGGAAGCGCTTGACGGTTTCGACGACATTGCGTACGTCGTCCTTGTACTTATCCATGCTGATCCCGTACTCGAGATCGAGCTTCACGACTTTCAGCATACACACGGGCGGCTTGGTGGTAAAAAAGGCAGCCTCGGTCCTGCTCTTTCGATTTGGGTGGCTGCTCCGCCCGGCGACCAGTTCTCTCGTGTTTCGCCGGAACAGATGGGACGGCAGCCGCGATTCTAGATGAGAGCATATCATCGGTCCTTTCTGGAACTCTCTCTCCTTCTCGGTTGGAGAGATCAGGAATTCGTCGAGCTCCTCGCAGTGCATGCATTTGCCGCAACCCCGCTCCGAGTGAGCGTGGCCCTCGGGCTTCACTGGACACACGGGCAGATCTGTCAATATGAATTTGCGTATTCCCGCGATGACGAATTCTCTTGCCGCCTCGCTCGTTGGCATATCGTTCTTCTCAAAGTCTCTGCACATGACTCCGAGCATCTCGGCTACGTACGGAATGTGTATTCCTCTTGTGCTTGTCACCACCAGATGTGGGTCTGGCGTCTTGCGAGCCCTCTTGATCGTATGGACACCGATGCGCAGTAGTTCGTCAACGTATCCTTGTAGCCCTGATAGCTGAAAGTCATCGAGTAGTTGGAGAAAGCGATGACTCTCTTCACAGTCCGATTCGTCGCGCGCCAAAGAGTTGAACTTCACCCCAGCCAGCTGCAAGAACTGGATTTTCTCAGTTCCGAGAAGAACAGTGACGAGTTCTTTGGCATTTGCAAGCACGCCTTCTCGATCCTTCTGGAGCAGGGAGCATATAACCTTTGACAACAGCTGCTTATCTGACTTGTCTCGAAGCTTTGGTACGAACCTGTACATTCAGCGAGTTTAGCTTCATTATCTGAGAAGGGACGAACGATTCCACAGTGACTAGTACAACAACACCAAGAGTCCAACACAAGGAAAGGGTGGTATTCCTCACATCTTTTTGACCCACTTAGCATCTCCCCATCGCTTGGATAGAAGTTCGAGGAGTGAATCATGGTCATCAGCCCCCAAATCCTGCTTGTTCTCGAATTTCCGCAGCTGCATTGTGGATTGCCACTGTTGAAACGATTTCTGCAATTTACCAGGACCCAGTTGTTTCCTGATATATTCCATAGATTGTGAGAGCCTTGTAAGGCTCTGGTGGCTTGACACGAATTCTCCCAAGCTAACATAAAAGTTAGTATCACGTCTGAGCTGGGACCCTAATGCCCATTCTCTGGAAATGACAAACCTCTTATCCCATTCAACTCGTCCACGTTGGGGCATCTTGGCTGTTATCATCACGGCGTCAATGACTCCATCCCGCGGGACACCGTTCATGAATCCTGCTCGGATGGCATTGTCGAACAGACCCTGGTCATAAAATTTCCAAGCTGCCTGAATGATTATGGGCGAAAATTTTGGTTCTTTCTTGAGGATTTTGGCTAGGAAACTCGTCATCCTTTCGTGGGTGGGGGTATCTTTGGGCCGAGCAGTGTAATCGGCTACGACGAGGTCATATAGAACCTTCATCTCGACGTTGAATTTGAAGAACTGTTCTAGTCGGTTCTTGGGAACTATCACAGCGGCCTGGAATCATTAGAAACGTAGCACAAGAACGAAGAAAGGATTACTTGCCGAGTCATGATATCTGTATTTCGTGCCCGGACCCTCGTAGCCCATGTACTCGCCCTCGGATTCGCTGTCAACCTCACGCGTATCATACACGTCGGCATTCAACATATCTGCCCGGTTCAAATTGACCTCGGAGGCAAATATCCGACCGTCAGATGTGGCGATCGTGTCCATAGCAAGTTTGGGAGCGTCATCGCCGTCGAAACGAGAGTGGATATAACGGTAACGGTAACAGCCTGACGAATCGTGACCATTGTCAGAGCTGTCGGATTCATCAAAAACACTCCACTCGGCGTCTGTACTTTGTTTCGTAATATTGCAGAAGAATAAGAAGCAGTCCTTGGTTACACAGATCTGTCGCAGACTCTCACACACAGCGCGATCACGACCTTTGAGGTGATCCAAGCGGAGACTTTTCTCGGAGTATTTGTGATCCAGAAGATAGACCAGCGTCTCGGGTTCTTGGAGGAAAGAAATTGGCCCAAGGCGTGCTCCAGCTTCTGGTGATGTTCCACGATGGATTTTGCGGAGTTGGGACCATTTCTGGGGTCTGTTTGGATGATGTTGTATATCAGGACAAGCCTATGGCCATCGAGGACCGGTTTGATCTCGTGTGTCACATCTGAGAACCATGCGAGAGCGGATATGTCGAAATAGGTTTGACTGGTGTCGATAACCTGACTCCTGCCAGCATGCGACAGGTGTACCTCGCCGCCTTTATGTCGCGAGGGCAGACATATGCTGAGTGTGCCGGTCATACCGGGGGGCTTTTCGGAGTCCTTATGGCGTTTGAAGAAGGAATCCTTCTCGTAGAGGAGGAGCTTGTAGAGCTCGGTCTTGACGCTGATCATGCCCAGACTACGTGATACATCATCCAGGACTCTGGCGAGAAAGGGCGCAAAGGCCGGGTTGGTGATGCGAAACTGAGTGGGATCGAGTTCCCACGTGTTCCTGACCGAAGTATCGACCAAGGTCTGATCGCGGCGGCCGAAGGGGGCTTGGCGCGATGCACGGCGGATGACGGACACCTGGGCCGGGTCTAATGGCAAGGCAATCAGAGTGTCACCGATTTGCAGGCCGGGATTGGCGAATTCGGAGTAGCGGCTCCTGGTGGCAAAGTCGCCATGGATCTGGATGGCGTTTATTATCTGTTTTAGCCGTTGGCGCTTCTTGTCATTTAACGCGCGCCTAGCGACGCGGGCGCCATCGTCGTCGGTGTCACCCCAAGCCGTTAAACTTAAACCCGTCATGATGGCTAATTCGTGGATTTTCCCAGGCTTAGAAATGCCGATCGTAAGGAATGCCCACTATTTAAATATATGTTTTTAATAAGAGGCGAAACGAGAGGCAAACATGTTTTAAAATATACGATATAAAATAGGCCCTTAAATAGCATAATAAGCCTTTTAATATAATATAAAATTAATTAAAAACCTATATATTTTAATAATTATATAATTAAATTTTCTTTAAAAATTATATATTAAAATATAATAAATAAATAATAATATAAAATTTAAAAAGTTAAAATATATTAAAAATTAAATTTTTTAAATTAAATTTTAAATTTTTTTTTATATTTTTATAATATATATTATAAAATTCATAAAAAATAAAATTTAAATATTTTTAAAAAAGTTTTTATAATTTTTTATTAATTTATTAATAAAAAGCTTTATATAATATTATTATATTAATTAAAAATAAATATTATAAAATAATAACTATAAAATAATTATTAAAAAACTTAAGTTATTATAAATAAACTTATATTTAATTTATATAATAGCTAATTTTTTTAAAGCTATAAAATTTAGCTTTTTTTTTATATATATTATTAATTAGTTTATATTTATAATTTATATATTTAAATAATAATTATTATTATAAATTATATTTAATATTAATTAATAATTAAACGTAATTTAATTATAAATTAGCAAAAAAAAATTAATCGATATATTTTTTAAAGGTCTTAAATTTTAAGCTAATAATATTAATTTATATTAAAAAAAGCGATATTTTTATTTTTATTATAATCATAAAAATATTTTATTTTTTAGGTTTTTATAATAAAGATTTTATTATAGCTTTTTTATTATAATATTTATATTTATCGCTTTTAAATAATAAGTTATTATAATATTTTTTAAACTTTTTTTTTATTTTTTATTATATAATAATAATAACTTAAAAACTAATACTTTTAATTTTAAATAAATTATATAATAATAAATATATTAAATTTAATAAATTTTAAATCTTTTTTTAAATCTTTTTTTTTATATTAATTATTTTATTAATAAAATAAAGCAATAAATTTTTTTTTTATAAATATATTAAAAAAAGCATTTTTAAACCTTTTTAAATATAATTTTAATAAATAAATCCTTTTTTCCCCCTTTTTTTATTATTATAATAAACTTTAAATTTGCTAATTTTATAAATAATTTTATAAATAATTTTATAAATAATTTTATAAATAATTATAATAATAATAATAATAATAATAGCGATTTTTTTAAATTAATAAATAAATTATTTAAAAAAAAATAAATAATAAATTATTATTATTTTAAAGAAACACGGCTTCGAAACTTTTATTTTTATTTTTATAAATTTAATTTAATATTATTAAATAAATAAAAAAATCGATATAAAAATAATAAATATAGTTAAATTTATAATATATATAATATTTACGATAATTATTAATAAAAATCGATATTTTAATTAAAATTTATTCGAGCGTTTTAAATTAAATTATAAAAGTTAAAAATAAAAGCATTTTAATATTATATATAAATTATTATATATAAATTTTAAAGCGTATTTAGAACGATAAAATATTAAAATGCTATTTAATTTAAGCTTTAAAAATATTAACTTTTTTTTAAAGTTAATAATTATAAATAAATTATATAAATAAATTAATATTAACGTTAAATAATATATTAAAATTAAAGCTAAATTTTATCTCGAAATTGATATAAATATTAAATATAATAAATTTTATTAAAAAGCTTAAAATAACACTTATAAAAAAATAGTAATATTTTAAATTAATAATAATAATATTAAATCCATTTTTTTAACTTTTTTAATTTTAACTTTTAATAAAGCGATAATTTTATTAACCCCGCGTTTTTTTTTAATAATATAAATTTAAAAAAGAAAAAAAATAATAAATAAATAATAATAAAAAAACGATAAAAAAATAAAATAATATTTAAATTTATTAAAATTAAACTTATAATAATTAATAAAAATATTTAGAAAATAATTATTAAAATAAATATAATTTAATTTAAAAAAACCTTTTAAATTTTAAATATATTTTAAAATATTAATAAATTATTATGTTTTAAAATATTAATAATTATTAGAAAATACGAATAAAAAGTTATATTTTATATTATTATTAATAATAATTAAAATTAAAAGTTTATTTTATTTAATCGCGATAAATAATTAAACGTAATTTATTAATTTTATTAAATATATTATTTTTAAGTCTTTTTTTTAATTTTAACATATATATTTTAAATCTTTTTTAAAATAAGCTTTTTATTATTTTTATTTATTATATTTATTTATTTTATAATATTTATTTTTATATTAATAAACTTCTTTATAACTTTTTTATTTTATTAAAAAACGTTATATTTTTAGCTTTTTTTAATATATAAATGGTTAATTTACACTTATTTTTAATATAATTATATTAAAAAGGCTATAAAAGTTATAATAGCGCTTTAATTATTAAATTTTTCTTTTTTTTTAAAAAATAAATATTATTATTTAAATTTTAAGTTAATAAAAAACGTATTTATAGCTATTAAATTATTTATTTATTTATTTATAAATTATATAATAAATAATTTATTTAATATTAAATTAAACATAAAAAATAAATATAATATAAAAAAAATAACCTTAAAAGTTTTAATTTTAAGTTTATAATAAGCTTTATATAAAAATATTAACTTTTAATTAAATAAATTTTTCTTTAATTTTATTATTTTTTTTTTTTATAATTTAAACTTTAAAAATTAAAGTTTTATAGCGTTATAAGTTTTTTTATTTAATAAATTTATATAAATCGCTTAATTATAATTTAAAATAAAATTAAAATATATATTAATATTAAGCTTTTATTATTATTAAAGCTTATATAAAAGCTTTATCTTTTATTATTTTTTTTATTTTATTAAATTATTATTATTTTTATATAATATAAATTATAAAAGGTAACTATTTATAATATTAAAACTAAAAATTTAAACTTAAAAAAATAGCTTAATTTTTAAAAACGATAAATAATAATAAAAAGTTTAATAATAAACCTTATAATATTTTATTAAATAAAATAATTATTTTTTTTAATTATTATTATAATATAAATATTAAAAAAAGTTAATTTTATATAATTTTTCCTTTAATATTTATTAATAATATTAAAATATAATGTATTTATTAAATTAAATTTATTAATAGCTTTTATATAATATATAACAAATTAATAATTTATTTTAATATAAAAATAAATAAAAAGCATTATTATATAAATTAAATAATAATTATATATAAAGAAATAAAGCGAAAAAACCTTATAAAATTTTTATAATTTGTTTTTTAAATAATAATTAATAAACTTTAATTATATTAACGTATTTTTAATTTAAATTTAAAAAGAAAACGCTTTTTAAAAATATAATTAAAATATATTATATATAACGTTTTTATTATAAAAATTGCGTTTTTTAAATTATATAAAACTTTTATAAAAAAGATATTTTTTAATTTATAATTTGCTTTAAAAATAACATTTTTTTTATAAAAATAACTTATAAATACTTATAATAAACACGTTTAATAATTATAATAAAAATTATATATTTTATTATTATATTAATTATTATTATAATAATAATCGAGGCGATTATAATAATAATTATTAAAATAATCGTTTTATTAGCTTTAAATAATATAATAATAAATGCTATTTAGCTTTAAAATAAAAAAAACGTTATTTTATATATAATAAATTAAATTATTAATTTATTAAACACCCGCTTAAAAAACGTAAGCGTATATATATATTTTATATATAATATTATTATAATAATAACTTTAAATTTAATAAATAAGGTTACAAAATATATTTATAAAATTATAAAGGTTTTAAAAAAACCTTTTTATTAAATAATAATAAAAATAATAACGTTAATAATAACTTTAATTATTAATTTATATAAAATATAATTATATTTATTAATTAAAAAATTATAAGCTATTTTTTTATATATAAAAATGTTTATAATATTATTAATATTTTTATTAATAGCTAATAATTTATTATAAAACGTTATAATAACTAATATTTTTAAGGTATTTTAATTATTATTTAAAATTATTAAATAGTTTTTTATTAAAATTAATTAAATAATTGCGTATTTTTTAAAAAGCTTTTACGTTAAAATTAATAAATCGATTATTAAAAAAATAATTAAGATTAATAATAATAATTTTATTATTATATAAAAAACTTTTATTATTATATAAAAAACTTTTATTATTATATAAAAAACTTTTATTATTATATAAAAAACTTTTATTATTATAATAATATTTAGCTTTATCAATTTTAAAATTTTACTCGCTAAAACGCTTTTTTATTTAAATTAAATAATATAAATAAATTAAACATTTTTTATAATAATATTTATAATTTATTTTTTTAATAAAATAAAAATAATTTATTAAAAATTATTATAATTATTTTTATTATTAAAAAAAAGGTATATTTAATTTTATTTATTTTAATATAAATAAACTTAGATTTTTTTAATAATAAAAAAGCTTAAACATTTTTATAAATATTTTAATCAATTAAAATATTAACGTTTTTATAAATAATTAAAAAAACTAATTATAATAATATTAATTTAATTATTTAAAAAAAATATTAATTTTTTATAATTAATATTAAATATATTTATTATTTTTATAATAATTTAAATTTATTTTTAAAAATAATATAAATAAATAATATATTTATTTTATATATTATTAATTTAACGATTTTTTTTTAAAAAATTAAATAGCTTAAAAATATATTAATTAAAATAATTAATTTATATTTTATAAATATTAAATTAATATTTATATTAATTTATTTAATATTATTATAATTAACGCTAAAAAAACCTTATTTTTTAAAAGTTTTATAATAAAATAAAAATTATAAATATTATTTATAAAAAAGTATTTATTAAAGTTTATTAATTTATTAATAAAATTAAACGATTTTATGTTTTTTTTATTAAGCTTTTAACGTTTTAATTAACGATTTATAAAATATTTATAATTAAAATATTATTTTTAAATAATTATTAAAATTATTAATAATATAATTAATTTAAATAAATTTATTTTACTTTTTTTTATTTTTAATGTTTATTTAAAATAATAAATAAATTTCCCTCTTTTTTATTTATTAATAAATAATTATTATAAAAAAAGTTATAAAAGCATTTAAAACGTATTAAATAAAACGTTATATTAAAAATATTTTAAATATATAAAATAAATTAAATATTTTTTTAATTTTATTATTATTTATTAATAATAAAATTTGCGTTTATTATAAAAAAATAATTAAATAAATTTTTTAAGCTTATTTTTATTAATAAATATAATATTATAATTAATATTAATATTTATATCGCTAAATTTAAATTTATAATTATTAAATTTTTTTTATAATATTAATAATTTTTATAATAAACTAATATTTTTTTAAAAATTATAAAATATAAATAAAATTATAAAAAATATATATATATATATATATATATTTTTAAAATAATTATAATTTTTATTAAATAAAATTAAGGTTATTTAAAAAAATTAAAAAATAAATTTAAAATCTTTTAAAAAGCTATTTTTTAATAAATTTTTATATAATTTTTCCTTTTTAATAAAAAAAATCGTTTTTATAATAAAAAAAAGTAATATAATTAAAAGCTTTTATATAAACTTTATATTAAAAATAAAATTACGATTTTTAGCGCTTTTTTTAAAGCTTTTAATTAATTAAAAATTTAAAATTTAATAAATAATAAAATTTTTAAATTTAAATAATATAATTACGCTATTTATAATAATATATATTTTTTTAAATCTCGATTTATTTAAAAAAAAAAATATAAATAATAATTTATATAAAAAATCTTATTTAATTATTTAAAAATATAATAATAATAATAAGAAAAAAATTTTAATATAATTATTAATTATTTAATATATATTATAATAATTTAAATTAATATTAACGTTTTTTTACGATATTTTATTAATATTATTTTATATAATAAAAATATTACGTAAGCTTATTTTTAATTATAAATGTTTTTATATATAAAATTTATATTTAATTTTTTAAGGAAATTATTTATAAATATTTAATTAATATAATTTTCAAAATATTTAAAATAATATATAAAATTTTTAAATTCGGCCTTTATTAATAAATAACTTATTTTAATTATTATTATAACGTTTTAAAAATAATAATTTTAACCTTTAACTTTTACCTTTTTTTTATAAATTTTAAACGGCTTATTTAAAATTATTTTATTATTATTAATATATAAATAAATAACATTTTTTATTTTTATATTAAAAAATTTAATAAAATAAAAGCTAATAAGCTATTTTTTAAGGCTAAAAATAAGATAATTTTAAATAAAAATAATTTTATTATTTTTAACGATTATAAAATTATAATATAAAATTTAATTATTAAAATTTAATAAAAAATTAAAATAAAAAGCTTATAATTATTTTTATTTTAATAAAAAATAAAAAGCGCTTACAAATTTATAAAATAAAAAAAGCTTATAATATTTATTTTATTATAATTTATTATTTAAAAGCTTTTTATATTTATTTTGCGCTATTTAAATTATAGCTTTAAATAATTAAAATTATAATAATTTAAATAAAATTTTAAAATAATACATAAATAATATAAAATATAATTTATATTATATCAATATAAATTTTATTAAAGCTATTATTTATATTTTTTAAATAGGTTTTTTATAAATAATAAAGATTTAAATAATTAAATTAATTATATAATTTATTTAAATATAAAAACACGCTAAAAATGCTTTTAAATTATATATTAATATTATATATTAATTTTTAATTAAATATAAATAAATTATATAAAATATATTTATTTTTAAAATATATAATATAATTTATAAATTTAATATAAACTTTTATTTTTATATAAAAAAATTATTAAAATGAATATTATATTTAAAAAGCGATTAATAATTCATTTAATCGTTTTTTATAGTTTATATAAATTAAAAAAATTAATAAAATATAATAAATTTATAATAAAAATAATTTTATAAATATAATAATAAAAAATAAAGTAAATAAATTTTTTAAACGTTTTATTTTTATTAATAAACTAATAGTTTACGTTAAAAAAAGTGTTATATATAAAATAAAAAAAAGGATTCGCTAAAAAATTAAAATATTATAAATTTAAAACGTATAACTTAAAAACCGATAAAATCGATTTTTTATATTTAATTTAAATAATAAATATAAAAAAATTAAGGTTTAAATATTTTAAAGCTTAAAAAAATATTAAAAAATTTAAAGGCTAATTTAATATTTATTAATAAATAAATAATTTTTTTAAAGGTTATTTTAATATATTACTTAATTAAAAAAGCGGTTTATTTTTTTTAGTTTTTTTATTATATAGCTAAAACTATTTAAAAATTGCGTATTAAAATAATTATAGCTTTTATTATAATTTAAAAATTTATTAATATTATTATATTAATTAATAATAAATATTATAGAATAATAATTATAAAATAACTATTAAAACACTTAGGTTATTATAAATAAATTTATATTTAATTTATATAATAGCTAATTTTTTAAAGGTTATAAAATTTAACTTCTTTTTTTTATATATATTATTAATTAATTTATATTTATAATTTATATATTTAAATAATAATAATTATTATAAATTATATTTAATATATAAAATTTAAAACCTATTTATATATTTTATTTTATTTTTTAAGTTTTATAAATTATTATAATTTTAATTTATAATATATAAAAAAAAAATATATATATTTATTTTAAATAAATTAATTATTTTATTTATTATATAATAATTATTTAAATATATAATATTAAAATCCGAGTTTTTAATAAATAATTATATTATATATATTATTTTTTAATTTTTTATTTAATTTTTATTTTATATATTATTTTATAATTTATTTATATTTTAAGTTTTAAAGTCTAAATTATTTTATTCGATTTATTATAATTTTTTAAAATATAGCGATTTTAATAAAAATCGCGTTATATTAAAAAAAGTGATATATTATTTAAAAACCCGCTTTATAAAATAAAATCGAGGGTTTATAATAATAAAGTTTTTTAAATCCTTAAAAAAATTATATAAAATTATAATATAATAATAAAATAATTTTAAAAAAATAGCACGGTTTTAAATATTAATATAATTTTATATATTTAAAACTATATTATTTTTTTTAAAATCGTGCCTTTATTAATTAATTATATTAGTATATATATTTATATTAACGTATTAATATATTAACGTATTAACGTGCTATTAAATTATTAATTATATTAACGTTTTTAGCTAAAAATAACTAATAATACCTTTATTATAATTTAATATAATTAATAATTATATATATATAATTATAATTATAATTATAATAGCTAATTTAAAAAATGCTTTTTTATTTTTTTTCTTTTTTTTTCTTTTTTTTTAAGCGTGCGTTTATTTTTAATAAAAAATATAAAAATATTTCTTTTAATTAATATATTTAATTATATATATATTAATATATAATTTTATATATTTATTTATTTTATTTTTTTTAATATTTTTTAAGGTCGTAAAAATATTAAAATATATTTTTATATATATATTTATATATATTATTATATAAAAAAGTTAAAATCGTGTTAAAATCATTTTAAAATTTTAGAACCGTGCTAAAATCTGGAACCGTGTTAGCAGACCTTGGAATTATGCTATATACCTTTGGCACGGTTTTAAATTCTGGCACAGTTCCCGCTGGTGGAACGGTTATATATATGTAATGGATTAGGGATGGTTCTTAATATGGCACGGTTCCCGCCCAGCTTATAGTTCTAGTAAGGATGTGTGAATTTTAAACCTACTAACCTTAAGCAACTACCCGAATGTGATTCAGTGATTACCTAGGTACTTACATGTAGGTAGGCAATTGCCTTAGGTTATCAGAGAGAGCCGCACTACACCGTTTGCACAGAAAGACGCCCCTGCCCTGTTGCTCCAGACCTACTCAATGTAGATTCATCCAATAGTCCCACTATATTGTGGTGAGCAAATGGGAGACTCTACTTGGGGATGGCACATCCATTTTTTGAAGCCTACTCTAAGGTCCCCTAGGGGTTATTCAAGACTAATATTATGCTAGAACCTACTTTACATGATTATCACGTCCAAACGTTCGAACAAGCAGATGTTTATCATGGAAGATTCATTGAACATTGCATGCCTAGGTACTTGAGTAGCTATCCCACTACCCCTATCTCGCTTATGCGGGTATCTCATGCGGGTACTTCATGCGGATATCTCATGCTGTCTGAAAGTCTGAAAGAGAAGAAAAAAAAACCAAACGCCACGCTATGCCTCAATATTCCTGAAGGTTGTATATCCAGGGAGTGCTCATCATACCTACGACGTAAAAGGGGAGCCCGCCTGTTTGGAAGACATCTGACCTTCTAGTTTCGCCGTCGGTGTTCGTACTTAGCCCTGGAGTAGTAACTCCACGAGTCGACCTTAGCCGCGTACCCGCCGACCTTCCGTGCAGTGAACGTGACGCCGCTCCCTACGACGCTCAAGTTGACCTTGGCCGTGAAGCTGGAGAAGTCAGCGTCTGCGAATTCGATCTCCCCCTCCTCTGCATTGGAGAGGATCTCCCCGTCGCCCTTCTCCTGGCCTCTCCACTGCAGCTGGAAGGTCAGCGACTCCTCCTCCTCCTCGTCCTCTTCCCCCCCTTTGGCCGTCTTAGCCTTCTTGGAGGGCGGAGCTCGCAAGCATGCTGCCTTGCGCTTCGCGTTGTAAGAGGTCTGTACAGGTTCCTCGTATTCCTCCTCGTCCTGGGACTCACCCTCGGCGTCGTAGGGGGCTTCGTCGTCTCTGTCTTCGTCGTCGTCGTGCGTGGTGCGGTACCGGTCCAGCGCAGCCATCTCGGTGCTGATCATCATGACGCCCTTCAGCACGCCGAAGTCGAAGGCGGCCTGATAGATGCCTTGCTCGCCCGACTCGCTGATGTCGAGCGTCAGATCATCCGAGCGGTCCGGCCATTTCTCCTCGATCGCCTCACAGTCGACGATGTAGCTCCCGAGGGGCGAAACAAGCGGCTTGATGCCTCCCTGGGGTCTCCGGATACTCGCGATGTACTTCGTATGCATCGACGCCCGGTCCTCCTCCCGCTTGCGCTTCTTGGCTTCCCGCTCGCGCGCCTCCTTTTCGACATGGTCTCTGGCCGCCTGTTCCACCGCGCTCAGGTCCATTCCCAGAAAGATGGTTTGCGTGTCGTGGCTAAGCTCGATGCGGTAGTGCAACCCGTCGACTTCGCCGGCGGCTTCAAGAAGCCCACTGAGGCGGTCATGGCTGTATCGTGGCAGTGTAATAGGAACGGGTGATGTCGTCTTCGTTTTGTCTGGGTTACCGGAGGCATCCAGAAAGTATTTTTCTATGATGAAACGAGGACAGCAGACGATGTCTTCAGGCGCCTGAGCATTTAACCATTCCATATGCATTTCGGAACGTAGACGCTCGATATGATCAGGTACCATGTCGCACTGGAGACCGAGTTAGCAACTGATATACTGTGGAATTGGGCGGCTCTCCAGAACCCACCTTTCCTTGATTGAGCACCTTTTGGAGGAGCAGAGTGCCAGAGCCCTTGAGATCACCTGGGCTGTACTCAACACCGTAATGACTCAGTTGGCCTTGTACGAAATCCTGGTGATTCTGGAGGAATGTGTTCGCAGCTTTGGTCAATTTGGGCAAAAACATGCATCGTAGGGCTTGGCCGTCAATGCGTTCCATTTTCCCTGGATATGTATAGAAGCGCCCGTAGGACGACATAAACCCATCGCGAATGATGCTGCTCTTAGACATTTTGACGGTGGATGTCGGTGTTGATAACGTAGGTAGCAGGTCTGAGTTGAATTTCTTTGACGTAGTTAGCCTCAGACTCGTAATGATTGCCGCGAAAAGAAAGATGAAGAAGAGAAGAAGAAAACAAGAACTTGCGTGTTAGGCGAGTACTTACACGTGAAAATTGGAAGGCTTGGGTTCCAGTTCAGTCCAGAGAGCGCGTTGGGGAGCAACACGTATTTTGCGTGCGGCGGGTGGGTTTTTGCTGAAGAAGAGATTGTCTAGGCTCGTAACTCACGATATCTTTCAACAGTTAGTAGATGCCCAATGACAGCCGAGAGTTACGAGTGAAAATCTGGCTGGATGGCCATAGAAAGCCTCAGGACCATTCGATGTACTCTGTATTTAGTGAACTGAGTGGCGTGCTCACTTACCGCTATTCGATGCAGTTTGCTGACTCAAGATACTTCGCAGTGAGAGGAATAGAGAGAGAGAAAGAGAAAGTGCCTGTGATTTAATGGACTGTATATATGATGGGAGAGAGGAAGAAGGATTTCGAATCACATGCGGGTAGGAATTCTTTCATAGGAAATAGGAACCAGTCGATAAGATGCTTTTAGGCCATTGTGTCTTTTTGGGTCTGGGTTTTTTTTCCTCGTTAGATTTAGAGTATTGAACCTTCAAATCGTGAAATAGAATTGTGACTCCCACTAGAAATCTGGTTTCGGTTCCTGTGGCTTGAGGTAGCGCTTTTGAAGACAGAAGGACGGCAGCTGCCTTACAGAACTTGGAATGGACTATGGACTGTTGAAGTATCCAATGTTAGTCTTATATTAGCCTTATGTTAGTCTATGAAGATTCCTATCTTCATGCTGCAAGCAACACAATAAAGCTTCCTAATTACAGCCACCTTTTTTTTTTCAGGATTGCAAGGTTCAATAGTCTAAACCAAACTAAAGGACCGTCTTCAATTATAGATAGTCCATCCCCAACGCGCGTCTCGTGGACCGAAAAGGAGGCATCTTAAATGCAGTCTAACTCAGTAGGTCGATTTACCACCATCGTGACCTTAAGCATTCGGTCTCGTCTAGGTGCATCATTCGAACGATTGTTCAGTGCCAGTAATTGGGGATAATGACACCAGAGTAACATACCGGGAAAGAAATCAGACATGTTTGCGTTTCGGAAAGATGACTCAACCAATACGCATGTGTTGTACGTGATAGCTCCTAGAAGATGGCGGTCACTTCGCCATGAGAATTTTTTGATAGATATGCATGGCCGTCTTGTTCAACAGAAGTTCATTTTGTGGTAACATATGTCTACAGGCACCTTAATGCCGGCCACGGCTGCGAGGTCAGCCTGGGTAATCACTCACACTTTTCCCAATCGACTCCTCCGTCCTCTCCCGCCGAGAATAACTCAGCCATGTGAATGAATCATTAATCATATTTCTCGTAATCGGCCACGCGGGGCTGAACCTCTAGACAGTTGATGAATGTGGCTACAAGGCGTACGAACTGCTGCCCATTCCATCGTTCTATCGGTCGAGTTAAACTCTAAAGAAGCGAGTTCTGGCGAAAGTTGGCTCATGTGACTTGAATATATATCTGCTCAGGGCTAGCCCCAGTTGCGACGTGTCCAAATTTCAATTGCGAAGAACCGTGTACGCGCAGAAGAGGGCATTGTCTTGGGCTCTTGTAGTGTATGTTCAGTCAAGAACCTCCTTATCCTAGGTAGATAGTTTCTCTCATGAGGGAAACCATGATCCCGAGAGATCTGCCACCATCACAAACCACACTTGGGGAAACCAATAGCTGGTAGCCTACGCAAGTGTCGCCCGACCAGATCCTGGGGCACCTGAAATCGTGAGACTCAGACGCTTTCGGATTCTCTCATTCCCGGAAAAGCTGCCAATGCATATTTGGGGACGACCAAATCACTCGATTAGAAAAACGGGCTTCAAAGTCCCACGGGATGGCAAGGAAAAGGGGGTAGTTAAACAATCACTCCAGAGACTCGACGACCTCGGCAGGCTACAGAAGATAGTCTTTCGTTATAAGCAGCAGAACCTGTGAATAGGATACTGTACGTATATGCAAGTAAATGAACTAAGTCTTCTCTGTGGTCGATTGATGCTGCATACCAAGAAGACGAAGAGCAGGAAAAGGGGTTGGAGAAGAACTATCTAGTCGTACAAAAAACGGGTCTGCACGTGACCCCGACTAACGGGGTCTCACATATTCCAACAAAAAACGGAAAGCTTCCTCTTCACAGTAACCAAGTCTCTGCTGATATCGCAGGAATCAAAGACTTAATAGCCAACCATCACCACCGTCTCGCGCCTCTCTCAGAACCCTTCCCGAAGGGTCCCCACGGCCGCGGCCAGCGTACCTCAGGGGCAGAACTCGCGCATGGGCCTCAGCCGCACGATCGCCCATCCGGGCCCGGCCCGCCGTCGAAGCCGACTCCACACTGCCGAGAGACACCGACCACGTCGTAGATTTTGAAGAGAGGGCTTCCGGTCGGTATGACGGCGAGGTGCTCGAGGATCGCGGCGGTCAGGTCCTCGGTGTGGTGGAGAAGAGGTATGGGAGGTTATTATAGCACGCTTGCGTGCATCGACGTCGAATCTCCCGCCTGCAGCTTTGGACGTAACGAGGCTTATGTACAGGCATAAGGCAGCACGGTATGTTGCGGCGATACGCGGGCGGAACCCGAGCTCGGCCTCGTCCGTAGTCGACGAGGCGCGCGGTGGCGGGACGCGCACAAACCTCGGGTCATCTATTATAATATTATAAATGGTTGCCTTTTATAATTTATATAAAGATAATAATAACCTAATAAATAAATAAAAGATAAGGGGCGAGGCCTTTATATAAGCTTTAATAATAATAAAAGCTTAATATTAACATATATTTTAAAAAAAAAAATTATTAATTATATAGCTTATAAATATATAAATGAATAATTTAATAGCTATAAGGGATTTATATAACTAATAGAATCACTAATTATTAAGAAAGCCAAATGGGAACATCTGGCGCCAAAGGTATAATAGGGGTTAGGCTATGCAGTATTTCTAACGATTCTTCTGGTATAAGGTGCTTTCCGTCTCTGTTGGTCCCATCGCGCAGATAAATGGGCGCATGGCCGGACTTGTGCCTTAAAACCGCATACATACTTACTTACCTAAGTCAGGACAAGTAAGTATATCTGGCAGGGTCCACCTTTCAAGACAACCACATGCCTTCACCCATCCTTCACCGGCGCGAAGCCCCGCGGAACATGTGCTCGCGGTACAACTCCTCCTGCCGCGCTGACGCTTGAGCCATGGAATCAAAGCGAGCGATGAGGACGCCCGGGTGGTCGCCCAGTTGTCGCCGAAGTCGTACGTGTAGATAAGGCCCTTGCCTACACCAATCATGTCAGTTTGGTCGACTCTGCAGCACTGGGGAGGGATAGCAGCCGAAAAGGGCGGGGGCTGTTCAGTCGAGAAGATCCAGGACAGTTTGACTCCCGTCCAGGGGAAAAGCGGAGAGACACAGACCTTGGTACTTGGCATCGTCAAAGAACTGGTAGAGCTTATACGCATTCGCCTTCTTCTCAGGTGTGTTCGGGTGCATGCGCGGACCCTCGTGCATGCGGTCGATGCCGTGAGTTGGGCTCATCTCCACGGGGTCTGTGATGCGAAACAGGTACTGCTGGGGCGCGGACGGGTCGCAGCTGATGCCATTGGGCCCGCGGGCCATCAGCCGCTGGACATAGGCGGACATATCAAAGTCTCTCGACGGCTCGTAGTGCGGGTTTGGGACAGCGAAGTCAAATGAATGTGTCGTGGCCCAGCCGAACGCCGTCTGCAGCGCCATGTGTAGCATATAGAATGACACGTCGGCCGGGCAGGACAGCACCCTGGTGACGGACGGGTTCTTGATCTTGCCAGGGGCAACTTCGACGCGAATGACGTAGTTCGGTCGTCGACAGGTGCTCTTGTGGGAACCCCATCGCGCAGCTTGGCACTCCTTGGAGCAGTACGCTTCCTTGCGGCAACGAGAGCATTTCTGGAGAGCCGAGCTGCCATCTGGCTTGGTGCAGTGCGGGTTGGCGCACTTCTGTGCCGATGCGACAGGAGACATTGTCGAAGTCGGGTGGGCTTCAAGATAACGAGACTACTGTTGTACAAGAACAAGAACAAGAACAAGAACGTGGTGTGTGTTGAACGGTCAGGGCCATTGCGCCAAAAGGAATTGTTAGATAAAAAACATCTTATTTATCTTAACAGCCTGGGCCATCCATGAGAAAAATGTGATTACTAGTAGGTCCACGGAAGTTGTGCACCTACTCACCTTCACCGCCAGGTGAGTAGGTTCATACAGTGGGTGTGCAAAAAAACCGCACACCCCCCCCCCCCCCCCCCCTTTTCCCCGTAAAACACCCTTTATTTACAACCATATATTTTACCACATTTATATATATATAAATTAATAAAAATCGGTTTTATATAAACTTTATAAAAAATTAATAAAAAATATTATTAAAAAATTTAATAAATTATTTTTATTTTTATATATTTAAATAACTTTTATAAAAATTTAGCCGAATTTTTAAGCTTTAATAATTAAATATATAAAATAGCTTAAAATAAAAGAAAGCTTTAACCTTTAATTTTTATTTATAAGTATTTATAATATTATTTTTTTACTTTTAATATTTTTATTTAACGTGTTATTTAAATTTAAAATATTATAATAATTAAAGCTTAAAGCTTAATTAGCTTTATATCGTAAATATCTTAAAAAGCCTCCGGCCTTTTTTTTTCCTTAGTTTTTTACGAGTTTATCTAATATTATAATTACCTTTATATTTGCTATTATTATTATATTTAATCTATTTATTCTTATAAAAAATTCGGCCTTATTTTTTTAAAAGTTAATTAAATATATAAAAATAATAATAAATTTTAAGATTTTTTTAATAATATCCATTATTAATTTTTTATAAAGTTTTATATAAAAACGATTTTTATTAATTTATATATATATAAATATAATAAAATATATAGTTATAAATAAGGGGTGTTTTGCGGGGAAAGGGGGGGGGGGGTGTGCGGTTTTTTTGTCCAGGGATTGTAACTCTGGGTGGACCTAGTAAATTGGATCTTGGTTTAGCGGTTAAATTATGGATGGCCCGTGCCTTTATACATCTGATGGTTTTTCCGGCCATGCAGCTATGGCGCAGGCTGCCCCTATTCTCCAAATTTCGTTTCATTAATTTTTGAGGTCGACGATGAGAGCCATTTCCCCTTTCGAGGACTGAGTCGGAGGATCCCGCGGAGCATTGATGTGCTAGTTACGAAGTAGTGCTCCTTGAATGATCACCTCATCCGGAGCTCCTCCGTCGGGGAAAAGCGCGGGGTTCCCATTATTCGTGGAAGCGGAGCATCCCCGCAACGACTGGCCATGCTTGCTTGATTGAGCGTCACCTTCAACTGCGGGTGATTTGCTGAGGTATATTGGTTTCTGCCAATGGTGTCGGGATTGTGGGCGACCTGGCCGAGTAGCCCAGCTCATCAATTTTTTCAGATACATTTAATCCGCCGGTCGTGACCATGGACGCGAATGGCGACTATGACCTCTCGCGACCCATCGACGCCTCCGAGGGTCTGCGGCAAGGGCTGACCTCCTACGGCGATGCGCACTTCTCCCTCTTCCTCCGCAAAGTCTTCATCAAGGCTTTGGGATACAGCGAGGATGCGCTGTCGAGACCAATCATCGGGATAGTCAACACCTATTCGAGCTTCAACCCGTGTCATGCCAACGTCCCGCAACTTATCGACGCCGTGAAAAGGGGCGTTCAGCTCAACGGCGGGCTCGCGATCGACTTTCCGACCATCAGCCTGCACGAGTCCTTTGCGTCGCCTACGAGCATGTACCTAAGGAATCTCATGAGCATGGACACGGAGGAGATGATCAAAGCACAGCCTGTTGACGCGGTGATCTTGATAGGAGGTCAGTCAGTCAGCCTGAAAACCAAGCATTAGATTACTGCAGAAGCTTACCGCGTGCCCCGGTCAGGCTGTGACAAGACAACCCCAGCTCAGCTCATGGGCGGTATTTCTGCGAATAAGCCGATATTGCATCTAGTGACTGGACCGATGATGCCGGGTAGTCACCGGGGTGTCAGGATCGGGGCCTGTACAGACTGTCGAAATAACTGGGCCAGCTTCCGGTCAGGGGCGCTTGACATCGAGGAGATCGCTGCACTCAATGAAGAGCTTGCACCTACGGTAGGCCAACTTCGCGCGTCTCGTGTTCACGAGATCACTGACCCAGTTCTTGACTTTGCAGGCTGGGACTTGCGGCGTCATGGGCACAGCGAGCACAATGGCTTGTATTCTCGTGGGCCTCGGTCTCATGCCGTTCAAAGGGGCTTCTGCACCCGCGGTCTCGGCAGCCCGATTGAGGATCGCTGAAGAGACGGGTGCGAACGCCGTGGCTGTCATCGCTGCCGGGGAGAAGCTGAAGCCGCAAGCATTGCTAACGAGGGAATCGTTCATCAACGCCATCATAGTCTTACAAGCTATAGGCGGCTCGACAAATGCAGTTGTGCACCTTATGGCAAGTAAGCAACGTTTTTTTCGTCCTCCCCTTAGCATGACTAGCGCTCTTGAACGATTTGGGACAACGTTGCTCGCCAAACATGCGCTTACTGTTCTCGGATACGTTCCGGGAGTCTAATACTGACGATGGACGGTGTAGTCATTAACCGCCATCCGAAAGTCGCTGGTACAATTACCTTGGGTACATTTGATGAGATTGGGCGGAAGACTCCTCTGCTCGTCGACCTGAAGCCCAGCGGCTCGAATTACATGACGGACTTCCACAATTCCGGTGGGATGGCATGCCTGCTACACGAGCTATCGCCTCTTCTTCACCTCAAGGCGCTTACCATCAGCGGAAGGACTCTAGGCGAAGAGCTCAAGCGTGTGCCTCCGATCACAATTCCTCGAGAGCTCAGTTGCATTCAGCCCTTCACCTCGCCCCTGTATCCCGCATCCTCCCTGGTGGTCCTCGGCGGGAACCTTGCCCCTCGAGGTGCGGTGATGAAGGCGAGTGCCTCCAAGGAGCGGCGACTGCTGAAACACTCAGGTCCCGCGGTCGTATTCGCTGGGTCGACTGACTTGGCGAGGCGGATTGATGATGATGCACTTTCTGTCACTGCAGATAGTGTTTTGGTTCTCCAGAACATCGGCCTCGTGGGCAACCCCGGAATGCCAGAGGCGGGACTCATCCCAATACCAAGGAAACTGGCTTCTCAGGGGGTCACTGATATGCTTCGGATCTCAGATGGGAGGTAAGCCATGACAGACATCTCTCCTATTATGGGCTGTCTTCTCCGCCAAACTTCCTGTCTTTGTCTGCACCTCGGAGTTGAGGCTTTTGGCGGTTCGACAAAGTACGCACAGCGAGGACTTACTAACACCTATCCCCAATGTAGGATGAGCGGCACAGCAGGTGGCACCATTGTCCTGCACATCTCCCCCGAAGCCGCCAACCCGGAATCCGTGCTAGGCGTGGTTCGTGACGGCGATATCATCACATGCGACGTAGACCAGCGACTGCTGAAAATCGAGATTAGTGATGAGGAGATCAAGCAAAGACAAAACACCAGGAAAACCCAGATTGAGGCCCAGGATAAACACCCCTGGAAGGCAAGAGAGAAAATGAGGGGTTATAGGGGCCTCTACATGAGGTCTGTCAATGAAGCTGATGAGGGTGGTGACTTTGACTTTCTGCGGGCTGATGGTCCATCTTGAAGGGGGGTAGCATTACCATGTTACAGTCCTGATATCTAGATACCTGGTTTTTTCATAAAGAAACCCTCATGTTATCATATACGGGGCGCCATAACGATACAGACTTGATGTAATTGCCTCGACCATAGCTTGGACTGGATACATAGCTGAGTGTCTCCAGCTCCACGGCTTGCGCTGAGTCTCCTTATTTACTGCTTCTTAACACTATAAAAGGTCTTCGCTTTGAAGAGGTTGAATTCTAATATGTAGGAAAGGACTGGATTATTGAAAACGATCTTGAACTCTTGAATCTGGTCTCATATCGGCAAGTTGGTAAAACTGCTGCTTTGTACAAAATTATAGATATTGGCGTAAACTCTCACGCTATGATTATAACTCAAATCAGTCAAAGTAGAACTGAACTTATTCCACAGATTACATGAATTTCTGGCAATCCTTTATACGCGCTCTGGAGATATTCCAGCTCGTTTTACAGTCACTGGTTCAAGATATCGAACAGGAATGCAACACACTTCTACAATACACTGAGCATCTGCATTGTTGTGGCACCGAGGTAATAGGCGCGAGAATTGTCTGCGATTTGGCATGTTTATAGCTGAGAGCACACTTGAATACGGCAGTCCAGATTGGAAGTTTCGTATGACACCGCGGCCTGGATGGGGCTGTGGTGAATTTTGTTGGTATATTGTCACGTAAAGGAAATGCCAGCAATAAGTAAACATGGAACCTCGCTTCGACACGATACCCTTGTTGAGATCATTCTGAGCCGCAGTACTAGCCAATAGTATTTTTCCAGTGCGATGAGTCACAATATGGACTTCTGATAATCCCTAGTTTTGATTCACGTGGACTTCAGATGGAGAAGTCCGTCGAAGGAGATGCACTTCTACCTAGGTACTTAAGTCAACGTGCATACTGTCATAGATTCTCCCAATAGGTTTCTTGATTCCTCAAACTCTAATTCATATAAGTGCTATCTACCTATATCAAATATCGACCCTACCGTATCAAGCACCATGACGATTTGTCACACTGGTCAGTTCTAACAGACCCCCTTTACCAATATCCATCACGACATCCAACTGACAGAAATAGTATTATTCAAGTTCCGAGAGGGCGTGTCAGAAGCGGTTAAGCAGACCTTCGCCACCGAGCTACGAAAATTGAAAAGCCTCCCGAGCATTCAGAATCAACGACTGTGGGTTGCTTCTGTGATAACCCCAGTGGACCGCAGTAAGGGGTTCCAGTACAAGCTTGTGAGCTTCCACAAGGACCAGAGCGCTCTTGACGAGTACATAAAGAGCGACGCTCACTTGAAGTGAGTTTAATTAGCAAATTCGTCACGACCATGTTGTTAACACTTGGGAAGCTTCAATAAGGAACATTTCATGCCGTACAAGGGGGGGGTCATTGTGGCCGATTTTGAGGACCCTGACGGTATGCTGAGTCCGCCTCAGTGATCAAACAAGTGAATTACTGTGTAGGATGACCGGGACTGGAATTTGCAGTGCAGGGCAATCATGACAGGAGCTGCGTTCTAACTTAACTCTCAACTCCGTTTCAATTAGGATCACCAGATCAACTATGTACCAATAGACCAAACTCTTAACTCCAAACTGAATGCGAAACGCTCTATCATCTCATGCTGCAGCTAGTTTTATTTAACCACTATCGAGGGTTTGCCAACCTTGTGCGCCTCCTCATTCAAGGCATCAATCTCAGCCTGTACTAGTGGAATGCCCGTCTTCTCCCTTTCGTCCTGCGTCAGCTGCTCAATCTCACCGGGAAAGTAGATTCTCTCTACTCCAGCCGCCTTATCTGACTCTACTACCCGTTGGTATAGATAGTCCATTCGCCCCCGGAAGTCATCCAGGCTCATGAACAGGTCTGGTTTGATGGCCACCAGAAAATGGCCCACGTCCGAAGCTCTGCTGGGGTCATACGGCCCTACGACTTCGCCCGCGAACGCAGACCCTGCAGGACCGCCTGAGTGATAAGTCACACACGTCACGAGGACGGAAAGCTTACCTGATAATACACCCGAGAATACGTCCATCATGATAGCCAGAGCCGATCCTTTCGGCCCTCCCATGGGGAGCATGACCCCTCCCAGCGCCGCGGCAGGATCGTCAGTCTGCCTCCCTTCGGCGTCGAGAGCCCAGTCCAGGGGGATCTTCTCTCCTCTCCGCTTAGCCTTGTATATCTTCCCGCGCGCGGCAACCGACGGTGCCATATCTAGGATGAAGGGCTTCTCCTTCCCGCCCGGAGCTCCGCACGCGATGGGCGAAACGCCCAGCAGCTTGCTCCGCCCGCCAAACACCGGCAGGGCCGGGCTCGAGTTGGTGAAGACCAGGCTCATCATACCGGCGTCGATGGCCTGCTGCACGATCCAGGCCGACATTCCGAAGTGGTTCGAGTGCTTGACGCTGACCATGCCGATGCCGAACGTGCGAGCCATCTCAATCGCCTCGGCCATTCCCGTCGAGGCCGCGAGGAAGCCGAATCCGTTGTGGCCATCGACTTGCGCCACTACCGGCGTAATTTTCTTCAACTCGGGACGGGCAGCGGCGTCAAGGACTCCCTGGCGGATCCTCGCCATGTACGAAGGGATTCGATTGATCCCGTGGGTGTCCACCCCTCGCAGATCGGCTGCTACTAGGCATTTGGCGACGAGGGCCGCGTTGTCTGCAGGAACACCATTCCCAATCAAAACATTGGCGGCGTACTCTCGCGCCGCCGAGGCGTCCACGTATTTCTTCTCACTGGGAGATGCTTGAGCCGCGGAGGTTCCTGTCATGCTGCAATGAAAATTTCAGGTCAATCGTGTTAGTCTTCAAAGTAGAATCTTGCGTAGAAATCCGATGATAAAGTTGTTGTATGGAGAGTCGATGTAAGCGTCCCCAACAGTCCGACCTCGGGCTTACTCCGTCTCGGGCATCCCGTCTCGGCCAACGTTAGCGCGCAATTTCTCCGCTCAGGTTGATCGTGATGTCGTTCCGATCCGGTTGTCACCATTCTACACATTGTAGGAGAACATATTCAGATAGGAAATTGTTACCATATCCAACTCTCGGGTCTCTTTTTTCATCAACCACGTTAGGCCTCCGCGAACCCTAGGGCGTCAGCGAGCGACACGGAAGTCCCAGTGAAGCCGCCGGTGGTCCCAAAAGGGGGGACTGGGGACTCGGAATATGTGAATGACAAATAACTGAGATTCTCTTACTGACATAGTATACCATTCTCATTCTAGCTGCTCTGTGGTATTACAACTTTTAAGGGGGGAGTGCTGGCCCGCATAATATACTAAATCTGATATATACATAGCTCATTATTCTAGTAAGTGGGATATGAGCATATTGACTCCTGCTCATTTATACGTCATCTTGAGCTAACTTCCAATAGATCGACGGGTTTACTTAGCTAACCTTCCACAATCAAGCTGCGACATCTAAACAGTGACGCGCATTCCACCACGACTACCTAAAAACTCTCGCGGGGTAGGATCGGTAGGATTGCCCTATCTGACATCCTTATTTCTTCTTCTATTGTTGTTTTGGCATTCTATTCCTCCCATTCTAACAGCCGCCGAACCAACTTGTAATCGCCCATCCACAGGATACCGACATCATGGCTTCCGCTGGCTATGTCCAAGTCTCCCTCATATGGGTTGCTTACGCTGTCGCAGTCGTCCTCGCTCTGATAGCCGCGACCATCACCACCTTCACATGGCAGACACCACGCGAGAGGTCTGCTATCGTCAGTGTCGTCTCCATCATCAGCCTTACTGCCCTTCTGGCCACCGTTCTCCTCATGCCCGTCGACATTGCCCTCGTGTCCGCGACCACGAATTCCGCCCTCGGAATCAAGAAGGACTGGGCTACCCCCGGCCGTATCCGAAACATCCTCCTTACCCTCCGCATCGTATACTATTCTCTATACAGCTTCGACGCGTTGCTGTGCCTACTCATCATACCTTTCTCCTACTTTTGGTACGAGGAATACGACGAAGTCGAGGAGCAGGAGGGCAACCAGACAGTCGGGAGCAGACTCTGGGGCGCATTCAAGTATACTATCGCCTTCATATTTCTGGTTGTCATCATCTTCCTAATCGGCTTCTTCGTGCCGGCTGCCGGCAATCGCGATGGGAAGCATCTCGACCTAGACTTCTTCAAGCGACTGCTCGATGAGAACCACGGCGAGAAGGCCCTGACCTTCGCCTTGGGCCTCTTGATTACGCTAGGAACAATACTATACGTCCTCTACACTGGTGCAGGTCTAGCTCTCTTCCCCATCTCCTTCATCAAATCCGCTCCCTCCGTCTCTGGGCCCCAGTTGGGAGAGACCACTGCGTCGCAACTGGAACAGAACAGAGAGCGCCAGCGCCAGCTGGAGTTGCGCAATGCTGGTCGCTCCGACGGAATGCCAGCCAAAGATAGACGCGAACTAGATGCGCTTCAACGCGAAGAGAGGACACTCGTCCGACGGGAGAGACTTGCCGCCGAGGCCCAAGGCGAGGGTAAGAGTTTCATCGTCAGAGCATGGCATAAGATTTGTGCTGTCTTCCGACCTATCAAGCTTATTGGCGGCATCCTTCTCATCCTACTGACTCTACTCATCTGGGTCTCGATGCTCATCACTGGCATTGACAAGGCCGCCAACTCTGTCTGCAAGCAGCATTGTGGCTACATCCTAGCCCACATCAACGTCTTCCAGCCGATTAACTGGATCTTCGTGCAGACTGCTAAGGCATTTCCTATCGACTACATCCTCATGGCTCTCCTGGTGCTACTCTTCTTTAGCAGCTCCATCGCTGGTATCGCATCCATTGGCATCCGGTTCCTCTGGCTCCGAATTTTCCAAATTCGCAAGGGCCGGACCGCTCCGCAGGCCCTGCTCATGACTACTGTTATGTTGGCTTTGATCATGCTGGCAATCAACTATGCTGTAGCCATGATCGTTGCGCCTCAGTACGCCACCTACGGCACGCAAACATTCTGTGACCTACCGCCGCGCTACGCCGACGAGTACCCTGACTGCAGAAAGACTCCGGAAGCCGTCAAGCCTTGTTCTGAGTGGGTTAACAACGCGCACAGGTCCCTGCAAGTGTGTACGCCTAGTGTGATGTCAACATTCTTGAACCGCGTGACCCTCAACTGGCCGGTGTTCGGCGCGATCGACTTCTGGGCACAGTTTGCATTCCTCGGAGTGTTCCTCATCGTGTTCCTCACTGCCCTCTTCCGCACTCCGAAGCTGAACATGGCTGAGATCGACGAAGAGGCCGAAGCTGACGAGGAAGAGGGCTTGCTTGCGAGCACGGGCCGACGATTCGGCGCCACTTGGCAGGACATCACTGGCCGTGCTAAGCGCAGCTCGGCGGACAGCGTTGGCGAAGGGTCCAACGGCCACTAGAGAAGGATGAAGGCCCCGTGAGGCGGAAGGGTGACGCGGGGGCGACGTAGGAATAGCATGGAAAATTGTGTACGTGTGCGTGTGCGAGCAAAACGGATTACTGGTCGGGTTAACAAAGCATGGCGGGCATGGTCGGAATACGTAGATACCCCCGAGATTGGTTTGTCACTGGCTTGTTTTTGAAGTTTTCCCCTAGTTAGCGTTCAAGTCAAAAACAAAGTCGAGAACACGTTTTGCGGGATCCGGTAATGCGGCGTAGGTACCTATTTCAAAAAAAGAAAAGTTTTTTGAGCACTTACTTTCTGAGACTACGTGGTTACCTAGTCATTTTTGGGGCCTCATCACCATCGTTCCCTGGTATAACGTACGTGGGCTTGGAAATCGATGTGATTACATATGAAAGATGGGGGGGGAGAGACTTTTTGCCAGGCGATGAGCCCGGTCTCAATAAAATAAAAAATTTGATGAATACCCAGATAACGCAAGAAGGCAGCAGGACCAGTCTATCATGATTTATACAGCAAGCCATTAGTCTAGGTAAGTTCTCGAACGCGATCTCTATTCGCCACCTTAGGTATTGGGGGGTGGGGGTATCTACCAAAAAAACTTCCATCCATCTATACATCCATCCATCCATTTCACCCATCCAATCCCAAGCCCACTGCCACCTACAACCTACCGCCCCCTGATAAAAAACTTCTCCCACCGGTGCCCACGCTCGTCATACCCCGCCGCCGGTCCGACATGCATCTCCTTCCAGCACCTGGCGCAATAGACATCGCCATCGCACCCCAGACACCGGATGGCGCCGTCCTCGAGACACACGACGCACCACGTCTTCTGGTCCTCGTCCGTGTACCCCACACGCTTCAGGGACAGGCCGCCGCCGGCGGCGGTGGGCGCAGGGCGGTCCTCGGGCGCGAACGAGGGCGCCACGGGGAGGCCCAGCGCGTCTACGTCCGACGTGGGAGCCGCCGGTAGCGAGCGGCCCGCCGCCGCCGGGGTGGACGATACTTTGAGGGCGGCCATGCGCGACTCGATGGACGCGGCGAAGTCAGCGTCTTCTTGGGAAGAAGAAGAAGAAGGCTGCTCGGGAAGATCGGGCTGGTCCTGTAGGTCCGAGGGGACGGTGGGGAGGTTGAAGGGGTCGTAGTTGTGGTTGCTGCTCGAGTCCCCGGCGGCTGGTGCTGGCTGCTGCTGCTGCTTCTTGCCTGGCTCCTTCTCCTTCTGCTCTTCCTCTTCCTCTTCCTCTTGCTCTACCTCTCCCTTAGCGGCGCGCCTCGTCGGCGAACAGGTAGGGAAAGGAGAACGGGGCTTAGGTGAAGGCGAAGGTGTGTCGTCGTGCGCATTTTCCCAGTCTACCTCGTCCATAGCCTGAGCGAGGATGCTGTCCGCCTCGCGGGTCATGTGATCTCCCTCCGAATCATCATCATCATCATCATCATCGTCGTCGTCGTCGTCGTCGTCGTCGTCACTTGAGGAATGTTCCTCGTCATTCTGGTCATTCTCGGCATCCCCCTCTGCTGCGCCCGGCTCGTCTTTGCCGCCGATGGTGGTAGAAGAAGATTTCCCCAGTTCTTCGAGGAGGGAGGTAACCCGTCGATGCTCCTCCTCTTCCTCGGCGACGACCTCGTCAAGCCACTGCTGATCGGACCCGAGATCTGCTAGCAGCTCTTCCAGGGTCTCGAGGTCGTCAGTGTGGAGAAGTGGATCCACATCGTCGGTGGCCTGGCCGGTGGAGGTGGCCGACGGTGCGCCTATGCCCGTATCTGTGTCCAGGCTTTTACGACCCGTGTGAGGCTGTGTCGCTTCGGTCGAAGGTAAAGGGGTAATGGATGCCCTCGGATTTGCCTCCGGCTCGGGAGCTGTGGCAACCTTTGTGTCAGATTGATTTCTGAGGTTCTTGAGCCTTTCCGAGAGCGCCTGTTCCTTAGATGGTGGCTTAGCGGGCTCAATCGCAAATGAGGGGGCGGATCTGATGACACGATTAGCTAATCAACCGCTGATCTAGATCTGGGCGAGAGGCCGTTATGAATGTATGCATCCACAAGCACTGGATGGCAGCAATGGGGTTTATCGTACTTGGACGAAGATTCCAAGCTAACCGTGGTAGGTTTGAGTGCGTTCAATCGCTCTAGTAAAGAGGCATCCGATCCCGTCATTGTTGAAGGTGTAGATCGATATGTACATTCAGGGGTTCAATGTGGCTTTGGAGAGTGGTGGTGGTATGAACTCCTGAACAACTTAATTACTGTATGATAAGCTTTCCCCAAGTTGGGTGACCTTGGCGAATGAACGAATCAGCCCTGGAGCCTTGGTAAACAGCCGTGGCTGTGAAGCCCACACCTGCAGCCACCAGATTGAGTTCTTCTGGTTACAGGTCGAAATTCCTTCACGTCAGATTATGTGTTGGCAGGGGAGATATGGTTCCTGGTAGCCTGATGGCGTCTGATACAATTGTTGGTGCTGTCCGTTCAAAGGCTCGAATCGTTTATTAGCCTATTCCTCCCCTGAAGTCAGCTTTCATCCACCGGCGCCAGGATGCAAAAGCTGACGGATTACTCCGCGCCGGCAGAAGCAGAGTCAAGCCTCATCAGTAAGAGAGGTAAAAAAACGATCCGCGTTGCTGATGCCAGCTCTACCGCGACAGAGACAACAATGGAAAAGTTGGAATACGAACAGCTGACAGTCGGAGATATCAGGTCCCCGAACCCCTCACAGCGATCTTGCGTTTTCGCGCCGCACAGCCACAGCTCCGGTAAGTACCTCCAGAATTGTTGGTGGTTGGTGGTTGGTTGTCAGCCTAGTCTTATCCCCCCTTGTCAGGCTAGAGGAACGCCAGAGGAGCGCTAACGTGACCTTAAACACAATCTTTTCCTTCTTCGAGGTTAGTAGTACATCATAGCCTCTGTGGAGTACGAAGAGGTACTAGTACGAAGTACAACTATGAAGATACGCCTCCACGTTTTTTTAACACTTTGTTCTTTTTTGCAAGGTCGTCTCGGAATAGACAGTTAAGCTGTCCACATGTAGTGAGTGAATAGCAATGACTGGTAGTCTCCTCTTTCAGTCTGCCCTTCATCAAATAGTCGCGAGCTCATCATATTGAAGTTTATCGGCATCACTACACATGTAGGACTCATCGGTTAATACCTAGATTTGTCATTTGCGGAATGAGTGAGTGTGTACCTAGGTACCCTGGAATGTAGGTATGTACTGTGACGTCGCTCTTTCATCGCTCCAACAACGAACGATTAGGTATGGATGCGACCAACACAACGGAGCTTCAAGTTTCTCGGGCCCCAGAATCAGGACCGGCAAAAGGCGCCAAGCAGTCCGCAACTGCGTTGCTACCATGAAAGGTACCAATAGAGGAAGCTAGCTCGAGTTGCTTACACAATTTGCGTGTCATGAAATCGAACAGATTTGGCCACATGATGATGGGCAGTCCTAGAGAAAGAATGGAGGTCACGGTGGAAAAGCTCTTGGCAATGATGCTATGTAAATCCATACAGTCAGAGCCAGGCCTGCGCAGGGTCACCGCAATCGCCAAGCTTCAAGCGACACCGTGATTGTAACTCAATGGATGAATAAAACGGAACACTGCCCAGCCCGTCCTTTGTCACAGCATTCCGCCCGCTTGGAACCAACCTGCCCAAACTTTACCCCGTCTGCACACGCACACTGGTAGGAACTGGAAGTACCGAACTCAGCATAAAGTTACAAATATTCCCCGCCATCCTGTTTATTTGCTCCCGCCGGTATTCCAGTACCTCATCATTACACACATACCAATTATCGCTGTGCTATTGTAATACCCCGACAGTAATTTTCTTTTTAACACACACGAATCATCTTTCGTTGTTTTAGCCTCGAGATATTCCCATCATGAAGGTCTCCGGATTTATTATCACCCTCGCCGCTGTCGTCCAGGGTATCAACGCCGTCGCTCTGCGCGACGCACCTCTCGTCGACGACACCTCCCTGGATATCCGGGCAGAGTCGCAACCCGTCGAGCGATCGACCGAGGAGGATTTACTATGGAAGCGCAAGGGCGGCGGCGGCGGTGGTCGAGGAGGGAGCAGTGGTTCGTCAGGTACCCACGGTTCATCCGGCTCTTCTTCTGGATCGTCAGGCTCATCAGGTCCATCCTCAGGCGGCACCTCATCCGGCGGTAGCTCATCTGGTGGTGGCGGTAGAGGGTACGTTCTTGACTCATTTCTACTCATTTTTCTCGTTCATCATTAGCAACACAACCACTAACATCTTTTTTTGCGCGCGCACAGAGGTCTGGGCTCGTCGTCCTCCAACACGGGCGGCCGGACCACGACGGGCAGCGGGGTGCGTCCCAGCTACGGCGGCGGAGCGTACTACGGCGGCGGCGCCACGCAGCCGTACCGGTCGGGCGGGACGACCAGGAGCGGCATCGTGCCGGCGCTGCTGGGCGCGTCGGTGCTGGGGTTCGTGGCGTTCGCGGGCATCGCCTGGGTCTACGGCGCGTACACGTACCCCTACACGCACCAGTACTGGTACCACAACGCGACGACGAACCAGAACGAGACCAAGCCGGTGACGTGCATGTGCGAGCCCTACATCGAGTGCGGCTGCGACGACAACGGCAACAACACCTACTTCCAGTCCCTCATCGGCGACGGCAGCTACGCCGGCCTCAACAAGTCCATCGTCAACGTCGCCCACAACGACACCTCCAACGAGACCCGCATCTACATCCTCGGCAACCTGCCCAATGGCACCACCGCCGACGGCGGCACCGACAACCCCAATGGCTGCGACGGCCTGCGCGGCCTCGTCCAGGCCGCGGGCTTTTGGCCGGTCGCCACGACGGCCTTCGCCCTGGCTTTCCTGCTGTGAGATGCGTCCGTCATGAAATGGATTTGATTCGGCCACAAAAGCTGGGTTAGGTCCTCGGCTGCTGTTTTTGGTTGCTTTAATTCTCGACTTTTCCTTTTTTTTTCTTGTACATCCGCTCTTCTCTCGCTCCACGACTTGACGAAGGGGAAAATCGGGGGAGTTTGGTGTTCTTGCTGCATCCTGTATATACATATCCACCCAACTGGCGTTCCGGACTAAGGGGGGATAGAATTCATGTAACTGTTATGCGGTGCAGCGGCAGAGAGATTGACCCTCGTACGTGCGAACGTATATGGATGTCTTCCTGTGTTTTTTTTTTTTTTCTCAGATAAGAAAGATGCTGGGTGGACCGATGGTAGTGCCGGCTTGAATATCGTCATCGGTCGAGGAGCTCGCAATCTAAGTCTCCAGTTCAACAACTACGGGTTTCCGACGCTGGGATGCCTGAGCGAGGAGACAGAATAGAGGAAAGGGGCCTAATAAGATATCAATAATTGTTTTAACTACCTCCAGCAATTAGTGAAACGCGCGGGTGCCGCTGCTGTGGTGCTGAGAGGTTGTGACGTTTGACGGGTCTCGCTAATACCAACCTTGTAGGCATGCCATCTGCCGCAAAACATGGAGTACGGGTGTTCCCCGAAGTCGTCGCCCCCAACGCGTCACAAACGTATGTATCACAGAGGCAGGCTGGCTTCCCGGATGATGTTAGCGTCATCGTCACTGCTTGTGGACGCGAGGTCCTAGTCTACCCTCGGTACCTAAGGTACTCATTCGTTTTCTATTGACAAGCCTACCTTAGGAAGTAGTTAAGTACTTGAAGTAACGGCAGAAGGGACCCTTTAACTCGGAGGAGAGTGTTAACCAAAACGTGAACATTAGGGACACATGAAAAAATGCTGCAGATGTTCAGGAAGCGCCTCTGGTGAACCCGGGATGGTCAGTCGGTTACCTAGGTAGACATGCTTCATACTTTGCTGTCGAGAATGGGACCAATGGACTTTTTGTGGTGTATATAGACATGTCACTTGTACAATCTAGGTATATATATATATATACCGTCGGTCCCAAGCCCATATCCCCCTTCGCTCGGAAAGAAACCGACAAAGCCTCGCATCATTCATACACAGCATCCCTGATCAGTCAGTCCAGTCCTTACCCCTCGTCCTTCTTAATCTCGACATCCTCTCCCACAGTAACACCATCACCACCACCGCCACCGCCACCACCATCGCCAACACCAACATCCCCTTTCCGCCTCTCCTCCTCTTCCCTCTCCCTCCGCCTCGCGACACACCAATCGCCCAGCTCCTTCCATATCCTCTCCTTCTCCTCCGGCCTCAGCGACGCCGCCAGCCCGCTCGTGCTCGCGGCCACGAAGACGCGGGAGCCGGGCCACCCGTTCTCCGGGTCGGCGCCCAAGCGCATAGCGTCCGTCTGCCACCCATAGACGAACTCGCCCTTCGCCAGGCCGCGCTTCTTCTTGACGCGGAACACGCTCTCCCAGATGCTCTTGCCCGTGACGCAGGCGACCTCGGGCCGCCAGACCCGACACTTGGCCTCGAGGTCGGCGACGCCGTCGTCCATCTCGCCTTTGCTCAGCTCGGCGCCGGACCGCGTCGGCCGCGCGACGATGTTGGTGTGGCCGAGGGCGAAGCGCGCCGGCATGGTCCGGTCCTCGGCGGCGGCGCAGCGCACGGGCGTGATGCCGCTGCGGTGCAGCAGCTTCCAGAACAGGTTCGACGGGTGCGCGTACGCGTGGCCCGTCCGCGACGTCTGCAGGCCCGGGTTCAGGCCGATGAAGAGGATGAGGAGGTTGGGGGCGATGGCGTCCGGGAGGAGGGGCAGGTGCGAGTAGGTGGAGGGAGGGGTGTAGGAAGGGGTCTTGCGGGGGCGTTTTTTCTTTGCGGCGGATGTGGGTGATGACTCTGTGGGGGGAGAGGTCGTTGCTATTGTGGTGGTGTCTGGTGGGCCTGCTGCTTTGCGTTTGGTAGGGGTTGCTCTCATCTGCAAGGCTGATGCTGATGATGCTGCTGCTGATGCTGCAGGTGTGCGGGCGGGTGAGGCTGTTGCAGATCGCGGCGTGGGTAATAGCTGGAGCCTCGGGCTTCGCCGTGGTGTGGGGGACGTCTCGTCGACCCCGGGGGCCGGGATTCCGTACACGAAATTCTTCATCTGCAGACGACCCAGGAAGCTGGGTTCCTTTGGGGGACCAGCTGAAGGTTCTGATGCCGCTTGCTCCCGGCGGCGGTCATGGGCCATGGTGAAAGGCTGAAGTCGGGTATGAGTGTCGATTATGGACACTGATCTTAGGTAGATAATTTCTAGATATCTGATAAGTCTCAAGTGGTTCAGCCCGTTGGAAAACATTGGGTGATCTGAAAATAGATTCGCCTCACTTCAGCCTTCTCAGTTCAAGCCCAGGGTTTGCCATGCTATGCAGATATAAGTATGACGATAGTCCGTGTAGGATCTCGTATGTGCACTGCCTGCTGCCTCTTACAAACTGTCTCCACTTTATTAACCCTCCAGAATCCCGGTAATAATGATTGTGTAAGGGTGTTTCTGCACCGATCGTGTTGAGAGCCACTTGCGCGACGAAGACGGACTGGCTAATGGCTGGTTCATTCATGATCTTCCAGCTGTCTCGTATAAAATTACAAGGGGGTTTCTCGTTTCTCGGGACGCTCTAGTACTTTCGGCACCTACCTCAGGCTACCTGCAGGTCGGATCGGGATCTTGTTCCAAAGCCAAGACAGGACAATGCACGAATTCATAATCAATGTAACTTGCCCCTCGATGCAGTGTAGTAGTGGTACCTTTCGGAAGATGAGCTGGGGTGGGTAAGGCAGAAACAAATTCTTGCCGAGTCCATCGTGATTCGTATGTATTCAGCCAAACCTCACTTATCCCGGTTGACCGGGGATATTTCACAATCTCACCTCATCAGCGGTGGTGAGAGACATCTGTGACTGGATGAATATGATCCATGAATGTGGCTTCGTCACCGCAGGTCCACGGCTGCACGGGCGGTGAGATTCAGGCAGTGAAGTTCCAATGGCAGTTGGCGCACCTTGATTGCAGTTTACAGGGCTACCAGCAGCCCTGGAGCCATGGAGCCCTGGAGGCTAGTAGGCTATTCCCTGCCTAGGCTACAGCACATAAAGACCCGGGTGGGTTGGGCGATCCATTTGATGGTCGGCGCCGCTAATGGCGGGGCAGGGCAAAAGCTGAAGCTCCTGAAAGGCTCCCCTGAATCGTCTAAAACGTCTTTGTATCCTGCTTCCCCCACTTGATCACTAGTATTATCCCCCTTTGAATTCCTGTTTCTTGCACGTCTTCTTGTTTATACCCACATACAATCGTTTCCTCCTATCTTGGACACCCAATTGGCTTCTCTCGCTTTCCAGTTAACCATCCCAAGCTTTCGAGTTGTGTGTTCATACCCTCCCGTTCACTCTCACTACGTTTCCACCATGAGTCTCCCCTTTACTCCCGAGAACGTGGCAGCCCAGAAGGCACAGTTCGAGAAGGCTGGTCAAGGCCATGTGTACACCTTCTGGGATTCCCTGAGCGATCCTGAGCAAAAGAAGTTCTTCCAACAGCTTCAACAGATCGATCCCGAACGAGTGAACAAGCTGCGAGAACTGGCCCTAAACCCTCCCAAAGAACCCGAGCAGACTGTTGTCGAGCCTCTCCCCTCCTCCGCTACCGCCAGTATCCTCGACTCTAAACCCGAAGACATCCAGAGATGGTACAATCTCGGCCTCGAGCTGATCAGCAAGGGCGAGGTCGCCGTCATCCTTCTTGCCGGTGGTCAGGGCACACGACTCGGAAGCGCGGCTCCCAAGGGCTGCTATGACATTGGACTCCCCTCTCACAAGTCCCTCTTCCAGCTCCAGGCCGAGCGCATCCTAAAGGTTCAAAAGTTGGCCCAGGAGACGCACAAGACCTCGACCGTCCCGACGATTCCTTGGTACGTGATGACGAGCGGTCCCACTCGAAAGCCCACCGAGAAGTACTTCAGAGGAGAGGACCTGGAGGAGCTGGATGAGAGTGGCAACTCTCACCGTAAGAAATACGAGCCCTTCTTTGGCGTCCAGCAGGAAAACATTGAGATCTTCGAGCAGGGCGTCCTTCCCTGCTTGACCTTTGACGGCAAATTCATGCTCGCGGGCAAGGGAGAAGTCCAGACAGCTCCAGATGGCAATGGTGGTCTGTACAAGGCTCTCCAAGATGCCGACATTCTCGGCAAGATGGCCAAAAAGGGCGTCAAGCATGTTTATGCGTACTGTGTGGACAACTGCCTATCTAAGGTGGCCGATCCAGTGTTCATCGGTTTCGCTGCCGAACAGAAGGTGAAGATCGCCACCAAGGTCGTCCGCAAGACCGAAGCTGGCGAGTCCGTCGGGCTCATCATGTCTAAGAATGGTCGCCCGGACGTTGTCGAGTACTCCGAGATCGACCAGGCCACGGCCGAGGCGAAGGACCCCCAGCAGCCCGACCTTCTCAAGTTCCGCGCCGCCAACATCGTCAACCACTACTACTCGCTCGACTACCTCACCAGCATGGGCGACGCCGTGAACCAGTTGCCTCCCCACGTCGCCAAGAAGAAGATCAAGTTCCTCGACATCGAGAAGGGCGAGAAGGTGGACCCCAAGGAGCCCAACGGCATCAAGCTGGAGCAGTTCGTCTTTGACAACTTCAAGTGGCTGGAGCTGAACGAGTTCGCCTGCTTCGAGGTCGACCGCAAGGAGGAGTTCTCGCCGCTCAAGAACGCCGACGGCCCCAAGGCCAAGGACTGTCCCGCGACGAGCCGCCACGACATCCTAGCGCAAGGGAGACGGTGGGTGGAGGCGGCCGGTGCCAAAGTCGGAAACAACGACAAGGACGGCGGCCTAGAGGTCTCGCCCCTACGCAGCTACGTGAGTTATGATTCGAACATGCCCCTTTTCGTCTTTACATGCGAGATCAAATCTAATCAGGTGGTTTGCAGGCTGGTGAGGGATTGGAAGAATATAAGGGACAGACGATCACTTCCGATAGAATCTAGATCAGATGTCTAGAAAGCCCTGGCAAGAAAAAAGAGGGGGTTCAGGGTCAGCGGTCAAGTTATGTAAACGAAGACCCCTAGAGTGGCCCGTTGTATGTGATGATGATGCTGACGATACGGTACATGGAAAAGTTATAGTTGAATCATCTTGGCCAATGAAATTGCATTCATTGTCTGTACGATGGAAATGAAAAGCAACAATGTTGGACATATATTTTTCGGGTCCACCTTATTTTTCGATGCCCCTGGTTTTAAGCCGTGATGTTATTTGTATGTCTACCGAATTCTGTCCTTCAATCCGATAAGCCCTGGTACGAGGACTTTCTCATGTGTCGAGTGATCGCCATGCTGTGGAAGAAAGATCAAGCAAGGTATGCCGCCGCGGGATATAGAGCTTAACTTTAGGATGGTTTATCCGAACCTGTGAAGGTAACTCGTGAGAAGACATCAAAGATTAGGATGATCCTAGTACACAAAGGCCACGATAGTATATATACATATATTCCTAGGCAGGCAAGCAGTGTTGAAAAGCCCAAACGATCATAGCTGCAATGGTTATTTCATCGAGGGAATTGGCTTGTAAGGGTCGAATATACGAATAGCCTAACTGCCATACTATCATCGAGAGGTGTATACCTCGGAAACCCATGACATACCTACTAGACATGAACACTGCTCGAGAGCCCGAACTCGTCTAACCACCGCCTCCCCTCTCTCTCTCTCTCTCTATCGACCGATGAAATCAAGAATCCTCTCGTCATCCAGCAGCTCGCCCTCGACCAGCCTCCCCGTCTCGACGACCTTGCCGTCTCGGTCCCGCTCATACCTGACCAAGGACGGCACGTTATGGACGTTCCAATGGGTGCGATAGATATTGGCTGCGTCCTTCCACCTAAAAAGGGGGGCGGGAGAGTGGGGGGGCATACTTTTATGTTAATCGCCATATCATTCATTCATTTTCAACCCGGATCTGAGAACATAGCAACAACAACGAAAAAAAAAAAATCTTCGAGACTTAAAAAGGAACTCACGCAGGTCTCTGCCCGACGTGGACGATACCGACGCTGGGCCCTTTTTCCCCCGGGCCGCCGCCGAAGGCCCTCTCGAGGTGCGGCAGGGCGGCCCGCACGTCCGGACACCATGGCTTGCCGGTCGACGGGTCGTCGGAGGATACGAAGGCCAGGAATATCCTGTTGTTGTCCGCCGCCTGGTCTTCCTCGGAGAGGAGGAGGGGGGTGGCGTTTACGAGCTGGTCGGGTGAGCTCGGGACGGTGATGTTCTGGCGGACTGGCATTGTTTTAAGATAAGGTTGGGGGGTGGACGGGGCTTTTAGATGTAGATAGAGAGAGAAAGATGTGAGCGAGGGTGGGAAAAGAAAGGAGGTCAAGAGGTCAAGACGTACGTTTGAAATACTTAAATCTTGCTGGGTAGGTTAGGTGGACAGGTTGGAGGGAAATGTTTGTCTCATATTGAGTCGTAATGAGGCAAGTACTCTTGAACAGCGGGAAAAAGTAAAAAAGAGAAATTTGACCCGGCGGGGGCCTGACCTTGCCGGAACTCTCCTCTTCTACCTTTTTCATCCTATCGGCGCAGTCTTTCAACGATGATACCATCGTCGCAGCCGAAGGCCTCATTCCTGGCCCTCGGGCTCGAGCGACACTATGCCTAGGTAAGTAGTGGCCGATGCCGATGCCTATGAAGACTTGGGCTTCCGGTAAAACAAAACAAACCGGTTCGACACGCGGGTCCAAGCCGAAAAGTAACCTGCAAGGCCCACAGACAGAACAGACCAGACCAGATGAGTACCTAGTGAGTGGCCTTTCCCACACGCATTGTGTGTGACGGTAGGTCAGCAAGATGAAGAAGAAACGACAATCGAGCATTTTGAGAGCGTTCCCATTCCTTCTGCTAACCTAACCTAACCTACAGCATTCGGATAAACGGGTCACTCACTGTTTATATTCTACATACCAGACGGGCCACGTCGTCGTCGTCACGCTTATTCCAGCGTTCGTTATTATCTATCTACATCTCGCTACTGGTCAACTAAGTACACGCACGCGTGAGAGACACGGCAGCAGAGGAGGGCCTGTCTAAGAAACAACAGAGCAAGGCGCCAGAGCCCCTCGACCCAATTCCTTTGCAGCAACCGAGCTGGGGGGCTGGCTGGTCCGCGTGGACCACCATCTGTCTGTCTCCTCCATACTGAAGCGGGCGCCAGCCAGTGGTTGTGCTTGCTGGCATGATACGAGCTTTCGTTCGCCATGGATCTCTCTTGCTTTCCGGCTGGGCTGCATGTATTACCAAGGGGGCGCCCTGGTGGTGGGGAGAGTCTCCCGGGCCCTTTGGCTCGGAATGGGAGAAGATGAGGGCAATTATTCTTGATGGGATGAGAGCTGGAGAACGGACGTACTCACGGTCTATTACGAGGTCAAACATCTCGATCGAGAAGACTCTTGGAGGTATCTAATGTGTGATATGATGCCGCCTTGCCCTGCCCTGCTTAGGTCCTTCCCTTTCTCTGGGGACTGGATGCTTTGAAGTAACTAACACATCGGGCCTTTATTAGAGCTCGGCTTGTTCAAGCCTCAAAACTTTATACCTATCAACACGATTCTTCCCAAATCATAACCAGCCAGTGAGATGGAGCCGTTATGCTATACATAGATATATACCACAATTTGCCATACTCATTCACAAGAGCCAAAAGGCCAGGTTGGTACGGTCTAAGCGTCGGGAAAAAATTAAAAAGAAAAAAAAGTATCATTATCGAGCGTCGCTAGGCACGATGGTTCAATTCCACCGCTGGTCATAACTTTTTTTATTTTTTGCCCATATCTTTTTTCCCACTTGAGGTGTAGATAGTCCGGACCTTTCGAACAACTGGGAGAGTTCTTCTTTATGGGAGTCAATCTAAATGGGAGTGGTAACAAACATCACACTGTGGTATCTCCTGCAGGTGCCATGCCATTATTGGTATTTCTCACCAGAAGAGACTACAGACGAGGCAGTCAATTCAATTTCCAAATTCTCAGGGTTCACATGGGCATGGCATGATAGGATAGATAGCATTAAATGAGTATGGGCTCTCGGCCTTGCTGCAGCAAGTGTGTCCATCTTCTTTGGCTTGGGCAATGGAAGCAGCATTGGCATCAAAGAGGGGGGGGAGGGGGGGTTGTGCCTTGCTATGAGTCCTCCTGGTATGTATGGTGGTTGTTGTTGTTGTATACTGATGATTCGAGTGTGTGTATAGATAGCAAAAAAAAAAAAAAAAAACGGGCGGCGTCTTCGGTGACGGAAGACATATCTACCCAGATCTAGGCGTCCGACTTCATTCCCGTCTCGTGTACACTGAAGCGGTTCGCCGGGTTCCTGCTCCAAACCGAGAGAGACGTGCATAAACTCAAGACCTCGTCGAAAATGTAAAATTCTCATTAAACACCCTCTAGATATACCAATTATTAAATGTGTATCTATCTATAAACCAAAATTCTCGTTTTTACTCTTTGAACGCCACCCGTCCAGTCGTCATGGCCCCCCCAGTCCTGGACATATGCAAATAAGATCAAGAAGAAACCCATCATTACCCATTACCCTTCCTTTGCCCTTTTCACCTCCTGGCAACCAGAGCCATGATCCATGTCTTACTCAAGAAGTAGAGGAACCCCAAGAACCGGATGGAAGAGAGTAATGCGGTGCTGTAGAGCAGCCATCGGAAATATTCGGGAGTACGGATTTTGGAGGCATCCTAAATGAAAAAAATGTGATTGTCAGTTTACATTCTTTACGGTAAATACATTTTTTAAGAGTCAGGGAAATCAGGGGCATTATGCGCATGCATACCTCTATACCGTAGCGGGAAAAGTTGTTGGTGGTGATGCCCTCGATCAACACGAGGTTGGACACGATCCAGGAGATGACCAGGCGGGTACGGAAGGACTTGTACGAGTCCTCGACATCGGGCTTCTCATCCTCCTTGGGCTCCTCGAAGGGGGCGAGGGCGCGGTAGACGGTGCGCTTGAACTCGGTGTCGATGTCCTCCTGCTGCTTCTCGAACTCCTCGATCACGTCGGCGTTGGTCTCCTTGTCCTTCATGACGTGGACCGAGGGCAAGGCGGTGGTGTCGCTCGACCCTTTCGTGCCCCACGAGACGTCGTGCCAGTTGTTGAAGGCGTAGACCATGAGGATGTTGATGTAGGACGAGGCGAGCACCATGTACTGCGGGAACGAGTGGAACATGTGCCAGGGGTCGAGGTAGAGGAACGAGGCGACATAGTTGAGCCCGTAGATGGTGATGATGGCTAACAGGATGACGCCCGCGACGCTGTCGTCGCCGAACATGCTCTGGAAGAAGGCCTGCGCCGACGACGTGTCGATGGCCGAGCTCAGCGGCGTCTGCAGGGCCCGGTAGACCAGGTAGAAGGACAGTACGATGATGTAGGCCTGGATGAAGCCGAATACGGCGAAAGAGATGATGTAGCTCAGCTTGGATCCCTTAGGCCGGTTGCCGAGCGCGAGAATGAACTGCGCTACGATGAAGATCTCGTACGTGTACTGAAGAATCGCATTGATGATAGGCGTCGCCTGGTCGCCAAAAGGCCAGCCGTGGTACCCGGACTCAGGGACAGGTGTACTACATCGAAGAGCATTAGCCGCTACCCCTTTTCTTCTTCCCAGACGGCAACGAGAACAAAAAGTTTTTCAAGACCTGCAATCAGAAGGAATTCCCGCATCTACTCACCCGACGAGGTCCATGATAATCTTAGTGGTAAGCCAATAGGAGGCTAAGGAAAACCAACTGAAGAACATGTTGGCAAAGGTGTAAAGGAGCTGCACGTGCAACCAGAACATGCGGATGAAGCTGTGACCGGAACGGTAGATCCTGGCGAAGTGGATAAGCGAGTACAGACCGGCCGCGAAGGAGCCGTTCAGCCAGCGGCGCCTCTGGCTCAGAAATTCGGCCGGGCCTTCGGGCACGTCAGTCTCGCCCTTGGCGGCTTTGATATAGGACAAGTGCCACTTCTGTCCTGCCTTGGCGACGACCTCGAAACAAAGAATTCGATCCTCGGCAAGGAACATGTTTTTCTTGAAAATGTTCATGTTGTCGATACCCTTTTTGCCCAGAATCTTGGATAGCGTGTGGTCACCGTGGAAGTATTGCTCCAGTGGCCTCCCCATGATCGCACGGTAGCGATATGCCGAAAAGGCACCCGGAAGGACCGTAACGTATCCGAAAGCGCTTTCCAGGGGTTTGTCTAAGACGTTGGAGATCTTGTACTCAAAGTTTTGAACCGCCACGATGGGGTTCAGCAGCTTCTTTCCCTTGGGCCCAAGCATAGCATGGATCTCACCACAAGCACCGCCCAGGTCTTTATCGTTATAAAATCCCTCCCAAAGTGAGAGCAGGGACCGAGGGCCGGGTTTAGTACCAGCGTCGATAAGAATGACGACTTCAGGATTACTGCAGCAGTTGTAGTCAGTAAATAATCACTTATTCGGGGCCATGGTCAGGGGCCGTTATTGAGTTTCCCCAATTTCTAAGTAAGGCTTCATGCCAAGAAAAGGGGATAAATTGAGTTCCCATGACACGTGATTTCGACAGGGGACAATTGAGGGCGTCACATACAGTGTACGGCCGAAGGCATTGAAGAGCCAGCGGTGAGAATTGATCTTTTTGCTGTTCTTCTGCTTCAGACAGAAGATGATCTGCGCGGGAGGCAGACTCTTGGGGTCGTCCGGGTCGGCACTGGGCTGGACGAGTTGCTGGTCGGGAGTAATGGAGAGCTGGGTTGTGAACTCGAAGATGTGCGCGGTCGTGTCTTTGCCGTCGACGTCCTTTTTGAGGACGCCATCTTGGTAGACACCGAGCGTGCCGAGGACATCGAGCACGTTCTTGTCGGCTTTCTCGATACCATCGAAGATCAGACACACGACGATCTTTTCCCACGGCAGGCCGTTCTTATTCCAGAACTTGGATTTCCGTAGGTTGACGATGTCACGAATATTCCTCATCCTGGCTCCATGTCAGACCATGGAAAAAAACGCTGGCAATAATCATCAACAGGACATAGACTCACACGCCGTGCATGGTACGCGCGAAGAGCACCTTATCCTCGTTATAGTAGGTGATGGCGATCAGCAGCTCCGTGTGTCTGTTATACATACGCGGCCGCAAGTCATATCCGTTGAGGAGGGTGAAGTCATTAGGGTCGCAGGTCGCCGCCGTATACCGCATCTTGGAGAATTCTTCCAGGTGACGATATCGTTCCTGGGTCGCGTTCCGGATAGCCGAGGGTACCGGGTAGTCGACACTGAGAACGGAACCTTGAGGACCCCGGTTGAGCTTGATCTTACGCGTGGGACGACGCCTCAGACCCCCACTGTTGAGATCGTCCTCTACATGAGGCTGTTGGCGCTGAGCCCAGTCGTCATCCATATCGAAATAGCCACTTGGTGGTCTACTGAAGCGGAAGGTTTCATCATAGCCGGGCGCAAGAGCACCACGGTCAAAATCACCTTGGCCATCGGCATGGGAAGCGTATGCGGGGGCGTTGAGACTGTAATCGGATGGCGAAGTGAGTCGGGCATGCGCGGCTGCCCGTTCGGGATCATGATGGGGAGAATATGGCGAAGTTTCTTCATCGTAAGAGTGTCGGTTTGCGAGGGTTAGACGGTCCTACGCATGTCAGCTCAGCAGAGTGCCTCCTGTGGATGAGGGCAGCTGGACGTACGGTAGAGACATCTCGCAGCTCGTAGCCTCTGGACCCCACTTGGCCATCGCCGGGAGATTCCATGGTGTTTTCAGACTGATGGTCTCTCGTCGGAAGGAGGAAACAGTGTTAGTATCACGCCTGGTACTGATCAAACGACGCAGATCTTCACGAAGGCAGAGCAGAAGAGTAGAAGATAGAGATGGGAAGACATGTGATAATATTCAACGACCAAAAAGCATAAGGACAATAATCCTTCACAGCTAAAAATGGAAATAGAAGCTAATTAATAAAAGGGCAGCCAGCAGCATTGCCAGAAGAAAGAAAACGGAGTGAATGACCAAGGATCGAGCCTGTAGGAGGTGGGATGACGACACACCAACACCAACACGAGGAGTGCAACGGCGTATGAAGCCATGTGGGCTGTGTTTGTTACAACTTATTGGAACGGCAGGCCGGCGATCAGTGGTCACTGGTCGCACCGGATTGAGCCTGTGAGCCCAGTGCCCAGTGCCCAGGCAGTGCTTCGTGCAAGTCCTTATAATATCGGCCACAATATAATAAGCCAACCGGGTCGTTTGGACCACGGTTTGGCTGTCTTCTGATCAATGCTGCGTGCTGCTGCGGTGCTGCATGCTGGTGTTATTATGAAGGTGAGTCTGAGCGGGCATTGCACAGTCTCCATCGCTCATCTCTTCGATCTCCTATCCGTACCTACTAATAACCCAGTAGGTACTTCGGACAGATCGGATGCCGTCATGGTCAGCAGTTTTTCCAGGGACCAACAAGCTTCGGTGGTCAGTTCTTTGTCTTGTACCCTGTCTGCCTGTCTTGATTGACCCTTGACTCCTTGAGGTTGTCTGGCTGTCTGGAGATCCGCAATGTTGGTGATGGGTTCCAACTTCCATGCTTTTCCCTGCCCTTCAAGGGTCAAGGAGCAATACGAGGTAGCGATGATACGTTGTGCGAGCTCCCGCTGCCCACGGGTGGCAGGAATCTTGGTTGGAATTCGCAAGTTTTTCCCAGGCTTGCGAGAATTTCGAGAAAAGAAAAGCGGGTTCGGCGGGCGTGAACCAAGGAGGTTGATCCCGGCCAGGTTTTTAAGGACGAAACGGCCGGTGTCTAGCCTGATAATTCCGATCGACTACTGCAGTCCACTACGCCCACTGCGGCTGACGCGGGGTTTATTTTACCTAACAGCATATCCCCTTTGGTGCTTAGCTGCCTCTCGAGTTTCACGTTAGACGCAGCCGCCGCCGCTAATTACTAAGTACGCAGTAGGTGGTAGGGGCTCATCATCCTATCAACTCATATCATTCCAAGGTTGTTGTCCTTGTTTCTGCCGGTTGTCCACTGTACTAGTAGACTATGAGTGGCTGTGTGGCATAAAATTGTGGGATAGGTACCTAGGTAGGCCTCTGAATAAATAATACTTACCTAGGTACCGGCGATACGGATCCGATTTATGAACGCTACCCCTGACACTTGGTGCTTGGTGCTTGGACACGCCTGATTCCTGGGGCTATGGCTAGTGTCGGGTTCGCGGGTGCGCGCAAACGCAACTCATTATCTTCATCTTCTTTTCCCCGAACACCCACGGCCGACTGCATTACCTCTTAAGACGGCATGGTTCGTATATGAAAAGCGAGAATCGGGATTGATCGTGAATCTCCCGAATCCTGCCCGTGCTTCCTATAGGCTGCTTGCGTCAGACTCGGGAGGGAATACCTACCGGTTACGAATCACATCTGGCCACAGCTCGGGATTGGCCATCATCATACCCTAAGGTGTTAGAATCTGGGGTTACACGGCATCCTGTTCAATTCCTCCATGTGAGAAACCACGCGTCATGGCGACAAGCTCTTTAAAACATCCACATAGACACAGAGAATCCTGCTAGGCTTCTCAACAAGCACGTCTCAATGGAGAATACTCATCCTATCCTGCCCTTCGACCTTACTGAGCTTTCATCCTCGGTGTCCTTCAATTCATCATGACAGTGACAAGTCTGCGGATCTGAGAGGTTATCCTTGACCAAGACGCCTCAGCCCTTGTGCTTCAGCGGGGGCTGCTGACACCACCAAAACGGACGTCGGTGAGATGCGTCCCTAGAGTTGCGGCTGTTTGAACACACTCGGGGGATTTTGGAGAACTAGAAAATGGTACAGGGGTATGAATTCTCAGTGAATCCGAATCTTCACATCATACGCGTATCTGGCCTTTACCATCGCGTCGTTGAGCTGCGTGATAATTATGGACAACCCCGCAGTATGCCGACAAGTTTCACGATCGTGAGATGGTCCGTTTCCTGCAAACAGATCAAGGGACCACCAGAGAACTCGAATCGCTGAAGAGAAGAAGAATGGCCCGAGATGGAGGGGTTCTCTTTCCCCTCTTGCATGATGGCAACGGTAAAATAAGAATCGAGTCACCGGAGAGCCTCAAAGTGGCATCGACGTCGCGGCGCAGCAGACAGCCTTACCCTTTCCCCGCATTCTCCAAGGAATACTCCAAACCTACCCTGGATCGTATGAACAGGAAACAAAGAACACACTATAGCCCGGCCAAGTATCGAACAAGATTGAAAACTGCGCGGGCTACTGAACTGTTTGATCCTGGTGACATTCATGCCAGCTTGGGACACCCTTCTAAGTCTCGTCGGAGCCCTTCCTGCTCTCAAGGGAGGATGGGCAAGAACAAACAGGCCAGACAGGGTTTTACGCGTGTCCCTCTCCTGATGATGATACCCCCAATACCCCCAAAATGATGCGCACAAGGGGAGCTCTCTCATCCTTGATCTGATTGGCTACCCTCAACCGCCAACACGCAGGTTCACGGCCAAGTTCCAACAATCAGAAGATCCCGAGATAAGGATCGAGCGCCTAAGAGCCTGCAGCCATAGACAGGGTTCATCGCCGGATATCACCGTCGAGAGAGCTGCATGTGTTTTATACTTTTCTTGTGTTTTTCCCAGGGGTACGATAGGAACTACAGTACCCCTTGAATACTCCTGAAAATATTTCCAAGTTCCATTGGGCATTAAACCATACCAGCATGCTAGATCTTAAAGACATCCTTCCCGACACGGGTGAGACCTTCACGGTCGACGAGAACATAATCAACTGTAAGTCGTACAAGCCCCCACATCACCATAGTCACAGCGCTGAACGTCACGCCGGGAAAAAAAATCAGGTCTCCCCGAGGGCACCAAGGTCCTCGCGGCGGTGATATGGGGCGCGTCGGCATGGACGAAGACCGCCAAGGTGACAACCGCGCTCGCCGACGGCACCCGCAAGGCTCTCTTCGTCAAGTTCGCCACCGAAAGGGGCGCGGTCATGATGGAGGGCGAGTACAACTCGCTGACGGCGATCCGCGCGGTGGTCCCGTCCTTCGCGCCCAGGCCGTACGCCTGGGGCAGGTGCAAAGCGTTGCCGTCGTCCGAATGCTATTTCTTGATCATGGACTTCCTGGACCTGGCGCCCCAGATTGATATCACAAGCCCGCCGGCGGGCGCAGATCGGTTCTGCGCTCGCCTGGCCGAGCTTCACCGCCAGAGCGCCTCGCCCACGGGCATGTTCGGGTTCGCCTCGCCGACGTGCCACGGCAAGAACGTCCAGGCCAACGCGTGGGACCCGAGCTGGAGCGCCTTCTTCACCGACTTGATCGCGGCGTTCTACGCTGAGGATGTGCGCGTCAACAGCGTCGTGGACCCGCGGCCCGATCTCGACGCCGCCTTCGCGACGCTCACGGCGCAAACGATACCCCGTCTGCTGGAGCCCCTTCAGGCCGGGGGCCGCGTGCTGAAGCCGTGTCTGGTACACGGCGACCTGTGGGAGGAGAACACGGGCGTGAGGAAGTGCGAGGGCGATGGCGATGATGAGCCCGTGGTGTTCGACGCCTCGGCCATGTACGCGCACAACGAGTACGAGATCGGCATGTGGCGGCGCGAGGTCGTCCGCTTCGACCGGTCCTACGTCGAGGAGTACCTGCGCCGGTGCCCGCCCAGCGAACCGGCGGCGCAGTGGGAGGACCGCCATCGACTGTACTCGATCAAGTTTAATCTCGGACACTCGATCAGCTGGCCCGGGTCCACGCGGTTGCGGCAAGAGTAAGTAGTGAGTGATTGATGGTTGATCATCAAGATCATCATCATCATCACCAGCTCCCCCCCTTTTTTTGTGTGCATATACGAAGGAAACTAATATAATGTTTCAAAAACCTAGGATATACGATGATATATGTTACCTCAACGCGAAATACTGTGGAAATGACGCTGGGGGGGAGCTCGACGGATGATGACCAGTCGGGAACGGTGGTGCCGTGCGAGGATACTGTACAACTTGTCCCGCCCATAGGGGGTGGAGTATAGGCGATATCTTACACAAGTGGTAGATGCAAACATTAGATACACTATGACCATGATTACAGCATCAGTCAGCTGGGTTCTGCCGTGGATCTCGGGCATCGCCATCTTAATCCGGAGTTGACGGCGCGAAGACGTAGAAAGTGGAATTTGCTGGGTGCATCGCTACAAAGGGGGTTTGGGATTTGCTTCGGCGGCCGTGGATATGATATGATCATTTTGATGTAAACCAGCTTCAGTTTTTTTCTTTCTCTCTCTTTCTCTCATAGGAAAAAAAGTGCCAAATAGAAGCCGATAAACATAATTATTCATCCCATAGTCCAGCTTACATAGCCAGCAGCAATTTCAACCTACTGTGCCTCCCGAGGTCGTTTCATGAAGCGCCGGTCCAGGCCTTTCTGCAGGACTGCGTCATCTGCCGTCCAGAACCAATAGGTACCAATACCTGAAATATCAGCCGCGCGCCTACAGGGCTAGGGAGGCTTTTTTGCGCCATTTATCGCGTGTCACAGTTCATAAGCTTTCTACTTAAATAGATGGATATGACAACCTCCTGGTAGCCTGGCTCGAAAGACACACAACCCTTCCCCCCCTTTTTCTGTCATCAAGAACTTCGGTGCTGCTACAACTTTGAACATTGCTGCTGTAATGTCTGTCTTCATCAGTCTCGAGCATCTCGACCCGGCGCACCTAGATGCGGCACAGAAGGCCGTCCAGCGCACTCTGAGCAGCGAGGTCGCCGAGCACACATTCAGTGAGATCCTAGATGGTATGCCGACAAAAGCGTCGTATGGCGAAGATCACTACTTGCCCAGGAATCACCCTATCAGAAACCACGAGACGATGTGCGATGGCGCGCTGGAGAAGACTAGAGATCTGCGAGCCAAAATTACGCCGCTGGACTTACGATTCAATGCAAATGTGAGTTCTCCTAATCACATCATGCTAAACTGCTCAGTTAAACTCATGACTCTTATCTAGGTCGTTCAAGCTTTTCAGAACTCAAGCCCTGACTCCGTCGAGTTCGAGCTGCGACTGATCGAGCTGGCGGCCGTTGCTTGCCATCAAGTTGCCGTGCATCTGTACCAGCTGGATGCCGGAGTCCATACGCACGCGGAACACGAGGAGTGGCTGGCCGAAGCGTTCTCCCGTCTACCGGAGGATGAGCCCTATGCCTACCGTCTCTTGCCTCCAGCTACCACGTTTTTTCATTCGTCCTATCTAGCCCAGCATCAATACCCCAACGGTGTGGCAGACATTGTTGGCTATTGGGCGGAAGCCAAGATATTTGGCGGTGTGGTCGTATTTGATAGGGGAGAATCTGAGACGGAGGTAAGGAAAAACGTTCATTATTGTCCCCATAGGTAACTATATCCGGTCTGCTGTGCTGCCAGCTGATGACAAAGCCAGATTCGAAGAATGTTCCTGCACGCAAATCGTTTACTCGGCCCAAGGACGCTGTACCCGCCCACCGAGTCACAGCACCGTGACCTGATAGAATTTCTCCTTTCGGAACCTAGCCAGGGCACTAGTTGCCCGCTTCCTCTGTTAGATTCGTTCGATAACCGGCCTCGTTACGAAGCATACGACGCCTTTGCCTATTTCCACATCTTTCGGGATAGATATGAACGGGAGCTGCCGTCGGAGCGTCGAGTGAAGTGTACATGTAGTTCTTTGGACTTTCCCGAGATCGAGGACCGACAATATATTTTCGAGCAGATGTTGGCCCAAGCCATGGGCCAGCCTATTGATGAGGCGAAACTCGCGGCCGCACAGGAGAGGATGCTGAATATCACCCCCTCATCGCCATGTTGGACCGGTCCAAGGCCGTGGGCTTAGTCATATAAAGAGTCATTTGGAAATCATGTTCTACTATCACTGCCTCATTTTGCACCTTAGCATCATTGTTCGCATACAGGTATGCATTCATGCGAAACTGCGATATTAAATACTCGACACTTTAATAATAAATAGGGTATCTTACTTGATCAACCTTTCATCCTCTTTAGAAGGATGCATGGTCACTAAGGTAGGCAATTACGGGCCAGCCCCTGAAATAACGTCAGTGGATCGATTAAGCAGTGCATGCCAGTGCATGGGCATCTAATTATCTGGCAAGGTACTCGCATGAACGATTACGTCGATGTACGTCTTCTCAGGGGTTGACTTGTAATTGCAATTTTCAAAGGGAAATACTTCAAGTCTCGCCCTCCCTCTCCTGTCAGTCAACCCATTCCTGCCGGAATCCGTTTGAGACCACAGCCACCTCGCCATTTCGAGGACACAGGAGTCTCCCATCATCTGTCACCAGCGCCAGATGCAAACAGTCCATGTTAACCCAGTCGCGGGGTAGGAAGAAGTGCCTCATTACGTTCTCTCCATCGAGGTCGCTTAGAGACCAAGTACAGACCCAGAAGTCACGATCCAGGAAGGCGAGCGAGTATCGTCGAGATGCTGCACACTGTGTCCGGGATTCAGGATTGAAGATCGCCACCGGCTATATTCGATCAAATACAACCTAGGGCATTCAATCAGGTGGCCCGGTTCGCCGTTGATCAGAGAAGAGTGAGTTCACAAAAAGATCAGAGCTCCAAACGTTTGCAGAGTCAAGTATTAAGTCGAAACAGAATGTATAACGATATGTGCTATCTGAACAACAAATACTGTCCAAGCGACATTCCGGCTTCACATGTCAGCAAGTCAGAAGCACCGGTATTGTCATCCGGTGACGTTGCGCGTCTTGTTTCGCCGGTCGGAGGTGAAGGACGATAGGTAGGACGGGTTATTTGATTGGTGCTTAAGGAGCATCTCTCGGTAGAGATCTGTGACGGATGATGTTCATCTGGCTTCTTGACTCCCCTCAAGCCCGGCTCTCCAATTCTGTCCGAAGGCCCGAACAGACCAGAGCATCGGTATAGATAGAGAACATATCAGGCTATATATGGTGAAGGTCCAACCTGCGTCCACAGCATCGAGAAGAAGCTCCAGCACAGCTACACCGGCGGCCGCAATGAGACAGCGAGTCAAGCTGACAGCCACGCTCGCGAGGCCAGGTTCCTGTGGATGGATATCCATGTACAATGTAAGACATATCTGTGATATAGTGAGCTTCGGCGATTTCAGCTCAGTCATCGTATTCCTTACATTGAAAACCCCAGTAGTAGCGAGCCCACATACGAACTGCATCACAAGCGCGACGCTGATATGGACTTTGAAGGCCACCACCCAGCCGTAAATGAGCGTCGATGCAATGGAGGCGCCGATGAAGAACCAAATACTGCGAATTCTAGCCCTCTCGATTGGAAAATCGGTCATGCTATCGCCTGAAACCTTATTGATAGTAATTCCGAGAGACTTGGCTGTGGCACGATAGTCATAGTCTATTACCTTACCTAAGCGCTGCGTTAGTCGTCAGGTCAGTCTCCATAGGCATCATAGGGAAACATTCTTACCAACAGCGTAGGAGGATGCGAGAGTGGCAATTCCGTATGCGAGATAACAGAGACCAGCCTCAAAGGCGTCCAGTCCATACTTCGACATCATCAAATGGGCTAATGATGCTTGAATGCAGCTGTAGTTCATGTAAAAAGTAGCGTTCGATGCTAGTATAAGACTATCCTCCTTGCGGAAGATCAATCCAATGCATCGAAAGGGGTTCGGAAGGCCTCGCAACTTGACTTTTTCTCCTGCTGTCTCCGCCTCCCGATGAAGGTCCAGGGGTATCACAGGACGATTCAGACTTCTCGTGCGTCGACTGCCATTACCAACAACGTGGCGACATGTCTCGGGAAACCAAAGAATGAAGCAGCCCACACAGAAACCCCCGAGTACAGCTAGTAGCCAGAAAATCCATGGCCAGCCAGCCTTGTCTGCTAGTACACCACCAACGACAGGGCCGAGACTTGGACCTGTATTCGGACTACCAACTAGTCAGTATATATCAGTCACTGACTGCCCTTGGAGTAAATCACCCTGTCAGCATGGCACCAATATAAGCACCGCGCTCATGAGGCGGCGCGATGTCCGCAACTACCATGGATCCCAAAGCAATAGTTCCTAGACCGGTAAGCTGGGCTGTCCACGTTCTGAGTTTGCGAACCTACCCGAGCTCCCAGCGCTCTGGAGCATGCGTAACACGAGCAGAGCGAGATACGATCGCTGAACGGCCAGACCGACACATGACGCCAGATAGATGACCAGAACCACAAGATAGACGGGTCGACGGCCGATCTGATCAGCAAGCCCACCAAAGAATGCCGGCACGATACCCTGGATTATCAGGTACAAGGTGATAGTGAGATTGATGAGCTGGATGGAGACGTGGAGGTCGTCAGAGATGTACTCTATGGCTGGAAAATAGATGAAGGCACTGAAAGGGGAGAAGAAGCCAGCGAGGGCCACCATAAGAACAATGGCTTGCTTCTGCTTTTTGGTGAAAACCGAGTAGGCCTGTTCGCCATTTTGAACATCTCGGAGTGCAGTACCAGTGTCTGGGAGAGTTTCCCCTTTGATGTCTGTCGCCTGATTGCCTTCTTCGAGTGTGGCGGGAGCGTCTCGGTCCATCTTCCCGTTGGCCTAAGCAGGTAACATACCATGGTAATTGGTCTGCTGGTCAAGTGAAGCGAGTCTTTCCATAGCTCGAATGATGTTTCCCTCCCCAAGCCCTATCACACTTGTGCGGGGAAGTGATAGGGAGAAGATTGGCAATGGGCCCCATAGCTTTACCACAATGCCAGGTACATAAGTAGGTACCAAACCTGCAACGACCAGAGGAATGATTGCTCTTCTGCTTTGATTTTGATCTTCCAGATTTCAGAGGAAGAACCTGAAACTGATGATTGTGACTGAGAGTAATTCTTGCTGCTGGGTAGAAGTAAACAAAGCAGAAGAAAAGAGAGGCCCCCTGGAGGGGAGGTCGACCTCCAAAATAATGTACTATGTACTACGTGGGTTGCATAATAAATACATTATTTGCATATGTACTTAAGTACATAAGTACTTACATAACTTTGGAATAGTGTAATATTTTACTGGCGGGTCTAGCACAATCAGGTTATGGCTTGTGCACGTTGAGCCGTGGAGCCGGATTGCCGCATCACTATGAAATGTCACCCCACACTCTTCAGATCCCTGCAGCAAATCCGGCGATTCCAATCAATCGGCTAAGAACCTGGTTTTTTCTTCTTGTTGCGACGACGCCGCGACGCAATCACCTGGCCTACTGCGCTGCGCATATCAAAATAACTCACCTACGCTGGCTGATATAAACAAAGGTGCACCAGTCCAATCTCGACAGGCGAAGTTATCACTTTCCGACAGATCCGAGTTCTCACAGCGCAACACACGCCATCCTACGTCCCCCACCAGAGTCGACATCACCAGTTCGATCCAATTCAATCCAGTCCATTCCAACCAAAACAACTCATGAAAGCCCCCTTTCAGGGCGCCAATGGATGAATGGCATCGGCAGTGGAGCCTCAGCAGGCCGTCCAGGCCAAAAAGGGATTGAATGCTGGTGCGCAGAGAAATCTACTATCCGTGTCGCATCCACCACCTTCTCCTCCGGCTACCGAGACAGAAGATGACGAGAGCGATTCAGAGAACAGCCCCAACGTGCCACCCATGCGCAACATAGAACCCCATGTCGCCACCTCAAGTCAGAGCCGGAGGGCAGGAGGCACGAACCCTGAAGGAGACACCACCAGAGAATCCCCCGTTACATCGCCCGTTACATCGCCTCCTTACTGGATACAAAACCACCCGACCTCCCATGCGAGATCGGTATCGAATACCTCGGTCGACTCCATACCCTTCCACGGCATCACCATGCGCGACAACGAGAACAGCAGCCTAGACGAGCGTGGAAGTGCCTGCTGGGCTAAGAGTGTACAAGTGACGGACTACACGATTGTTAATAATAGTACGACTAACATCGGGGCCTTTGTCGTGTGGAACATCAAGGTCGAGACCTTAACTGTAAGTCTCTCTGTCGGGGCCACGGCCCGCGCGTACACACATACACGCGCTCGCGCATGGACGTCGATAGCAAGGAACGCTCCAATGCTAACACGAGGTCTTGTCTTAGGGGAGTTTTATGGACATACGAAAACGATACTCAGAGTTTGACGATTTCCGCTGGCGACTGATCCGCACCTTTCCCAACTTCGAAGCCGCCGTGCCCGAGCTCCCACCCAAGAGCCTGATATCCAAGTTCAGGCCCAGATTCCTAGAGAAGAGGCGCGCGGGCTTGCAATACTTTCTCAAGTACGTCGTCCCTTGCCCAAGTCTATCCCCAGGAGGCCGCAGTCGAGATATGGCGATTGCTAACATGCGATCCAGCTGTATATTACTCAACCCCGAATTCTCTGGCTCACCTGTCCTCAAAGATTTCTTGTTTGGGGCATATTAAGCTTGTCTCCAAATCAATTTAGGGAGAAGGTTTTTTTTTTTGTTGGATGAACAGACGGAGGTCGAAACGACATTATATGATCTTGACGCATTGAACGACAATAATGCTAATAAACTTGTACGAATACCCACAAACACACAAACACACACACACACAAATACGCAAACACAAACATTCCCAGCAGTGAGATCAGAAGAAGGACAGTCACGCCTCTGGGTGTCGCATCCTTGGCATAAGGCCTTGTCCGGAAAGCTCGAAACAGCGAAGGATCAATTTTTTCCTCTTACACTCAGAAGGGTGTTTACATAAGGTAGGATAGGGGGCTACGGATCGAGTTGTATATACGGCCCGGGTCCATATTCGGCCAAACCTCTCCTAGTCTAGTAGCAGCAGTGTGGGCAGAATCTGTACAGACTTGGGAGCTCCTTGTTGTACATACGCAGAATGACGAATCGAGAGAACAAACGAACATAAGTTCCTGGATGTATGTAAGCCGGTCTATCTATGGGACTTCTTGACGCAAGTGACAAAACAGGAAAAAAAAAAGTTATTGTGGTGTGGGATTCATGACCGTGTGCTTGCCTGCTTGCTTGCTTCCAGCTGCCGCAAAGTCCGCATGAACGTAGTAGTAGTAAGCACACGGATGTCCTCCTCCTCTAGATGCATCAAGTGTGTGTCCCATGGCCCCGGGCGCCTTCTGAAGAAATCAAGAACTCGCCTCGAAGTCGGCCTCTTAAAACGCCAAACAGCCCTGCGTGCTCTCTGTTTCCCCCACTCTCTCTCTCTCGCTCTCTCTCAAGGGAGAGATCGGCTTCCGGTCACCCGCGCGGGTATGGGGATATCTGAAAATCAGGTCTCCTGGCTGGCCTTCTACCTCGAAAACGGCCCTGGTAGACGTACCTAACTAAACCTCTTCTTCTTCTCCTTTTTTCAGCCCGAAGCAACCAACCCCCTTTTCTCAACCATTGCTCCCCTACACTGTCCGCCCCCTCGTCCTCTCCCCCCTATCCCCTATCCCCTATCCCCCATCTCAAACTCTTTCCCCAGAATCCTTCCTTCCTTCCCTCCTCTCTCTCTTCCTCCCCCTTTCCCCCTTCCCCCAAAAAAGAAGAAGAAGAAAGAAAAAAAAGAAACCTCTTCCTTTTCACGAGCTATTCACCATGCTCAGATAGCAGTTCCAGCCGATGCTCAGCAGGTTGACGAACAGGACGCGGTGCTCGAGGGGCACGACCTTGAAGTTGACCATCTGGGCGGCGGGCCAGAGCATGTAGTTGGCCTTGAGGGCGGGCAGGTAGCTTTTTCGCAACTTCTCCTTGGGGGACCCCCCTTCCATGACCGCCATGCTCGACAGGAAGATGCCGATGAAGGTCGGCGCGAAGATCAGCTGGTCGCACGCCACCCGCGCCACCGTCTCGGCGTTCTTGTTCCGCAGCACCACGCTGCGCGATAGGATCTTGTACCAGGTCGTCGCCGCGGGGCCGAAGACGGCTGTAATAGAGGAGATGGGGGAGTCAGTCAGGTTTGGGTAGAGTATTGTGTGTGTGTGTGTGGGTGTGGGTGTGGGTGTGGGTGTGTGTGTGTATGAATGAATGTGTGTGGTTGGGGTTGATGGGGGGTGTGTTTTTTCTGTTATGCGTGAAATAGAGATAGAGAGAGGTTTTTCTTTTTTTTTAAGAAAGATGAAAAGATTGGAGAAGGCAGGGGGGGAGAAGGTCACTTACCGCCTCCATACAGGAACATGCGTCCGGTGCGCGCAAGCTCGTGCTTCTCGATGCCCTTCTTCTCGACCACCTGCTGGGCCGTGACGTCGCCGACGGCGAACAGGACGGCCGTGGTCACGCTCTGGGTGAGCAGGGGCCGCGAGGCCAGTTTGCGTTGGTACCTGCATCCATTTGTTCTTCTGCGTCAGCCGTGTCTCGGCTCATGCCTGCCAATGGCTAGCTAGCTGGCTGGCTAGCTTCCTTTACCTGCCGGGTGAGGTCAACTCTTACCAGCGAAGCATGATGATAAGTATGTCGAAGGGGGGGCCTGCTTTGAGGGACAATTGAGAGAAGGAGGAGGAATTGAGTTTAGTTTCTTTCTTCGGGGCGGTCAGAGAGTTGGCTGAAGTAGAGAGAAAGAGAGAAAAAAAGCTGCTTGGATGTGTTTGTCTGGACCCCTACTACGTAAAAGGTAGAAACGAAAGATTATTATGGATAGGAAAAGCTGGAGCTTCCGACCATTGAGTTTTGCGGTTTTGGTTTTCCTTGGTGCTTGGTTCTTGGTGCTTGGTGTTTGGGCGTAATAATAAGAAAAAGGTGTGATCTCATAAGTGGAGTAGCAGGAGTGGTTTTTTTGTGAGTGGTCGGTCAACGGATGGCGGACGACGATCCCCGGCCCCCCGTAGTCTAAGTACTTATAATACCTAGGTAGTGCCTCAAACCTCAAATGGCGGAGTTAGGGTTTGACAGGTCACAGCAGCAAACAGACTAGGCGTCTTGTCAGTGATTCATAGGCTTACCTATGCTAGGTATTCATACTCAATACCGATACCATCCATCCGAACTATCACTGAACTTGGTTACTAAAATGTCCGGTGAGTGAGCGTGCTGATTGATGTCAAACCAGGCCAGCACGTTCGGACAGTCAATGGTTTCAAGGTTGTTGAGAAAAGAGTGGTTCACGATGCTGCCAATCTCACCTAGACTTGGCGTTGAGAGAGCTACGAGCTACGAGCTACGAGCTACGAGCTACGAGCTATGATCCGATAGCGGCTCCAGCTTCCCCCGGGTTCCTTCAGTCGGTGCCCGGTCATGTCACGGGTGTCCGTGGGGGGAGGGGGGCAGGGATCTGATCGTGGGGGGCTCATTTCCTTCATCATCTCGTGACACGAGGGTAAAAAGACTCAAGCCATCTCATCCAATCGCAGATTTCGTAACTTCTCCTATCTATTGCAAGTTGCTCAGGTTGACCAACCCCTGAAATAATATACGTGCGTCGCATAATTGCTGCGTCAGCGTATTATGCAAGGCCTCGCCCGTTGAGCAAGGGGTCGATATACTATTTATTCGATCCGTGCCTCTTTTTCCAAATGCTGACCCGTTCTCTGTTGAATGCAAGAGTCAAAAATATGTCCGACCAAAGGGCTTCGCGGACACATAACTCATCAAGTAACCACGCTCGTGTGGGGTTGCTCCAGGATAACTATAATCGTTAGGCTCTCCATTACCATCGAATGAATTTGCCCCAGGCTCTGTCAACATATCTCTCATGGTTCTATGGCATGCGAGAGTCTGGTTTACGTAGGGGTGTTGGTTGGATAGTCATGGACCTGTACAATAATAATACAGTGACGATAAGGGCAAGAGAGACGAGTATTTGTTTAAAAGGTCAACATATCCTTGAAGCTAGCTGATCATGGAAGCATGAGCCGGTCAGATGACTGGAACTTTGAATATACGTAAGATGCAGCTCACTACAGAAGCATGCGCTGCTTTATACGCAAATGGGGGATAAATTGCACGGGGTCAGTAAAAGAGACTGACACATTTCTGGCCCCGAGAACTCCCAGTCAGTTCATGGAGACTTTGTAGGATTATATAAAGCTTGTTTTGAACGACTCGGAACCAATAGGTTAGGAACTTGGTATGGTGTTTTGTGTACCAGTCCATATATCATCACTTATAAAGTTAGGAAAACGGGTCAAGTAGGGTTTGAATCTATCAATATTAAAATAGTTACCCATTTCAGCAGCTTCTTACTTGGCCGATGTATAGGGAGTTAAATGTTGAGAGTTTGGCCATAATTCAGGTAGTTGGCAAAGGTTGTGCTTCCGGTATAAAAAATGCAAGTCGAAACCAAGCGTTGAAGACTTAGAGTTGCGAATTCACTTACACAAACCCAAGTGTAAATCTATAACTTCCTTCCTCTTCCTGCTTCGCATGGGGTGGAAGCCATGCGGAAAAGGAGCACGACATACAGGAACCTCAGAGTCATATTTGAATCTATATGCTTTTTATTGCTGCAAGCAATAATGTCTCGTAATCCCCGAGGCAAATATTGGGTATAATTATCATAATAGTCAAGCAGAGAAGCTTGTATAGAGCCTCTTAATATAGTAAACACCTGACTCACATCAGTGAAAGTTGTCTCTGTTGACTATTCCCCTTATTAACCTTGCTGCTCCTCTCAGCTTACGGTGCCTCCAACTCTCCAGTCTCGACCCTCCCCCGAATCCTTGACCTACCATTCCAGCCCGTGCTGCAGAGTCTGCGCGACATAGTTGGTTGGCTATATTGAAATATCCGGTCATTAGCCTCTATCAACTCCCCGATGCACGTATCGCAGAGCAATCATTTCTAATGCACGAAACACCTTCTAATGCATTCAAGACTGACTTCGGAGTATATCAACGAGTTGAGATTCATTATAATTACCCAGAGACCCAGTAGGGTCCTTCGCTGTTTCAACGCAGCCGCACCATACACTTCTCTCCTGATTAACAAGTGAGACGCGAATCACAATCATCATGATTCATCCCCGACTGCTGTTTCTCAGTGTGCTTCTCAGCAGCCGAGTCCGATCCGCTCAAGCAGCCCCAGAAGATGCCGACTGCACCGCGCGCTCACTCCAGTTGCCTTCCTTCCTCGTCCGCGGCTTCAACGTATCCCGTGACGAGGACGCCGACTCCGACTCGGTGTCTTTCCAGGTGATCAACAGAGCAGATGATTTCTCGTCGAACTGCTATCATCTCACCGACCCCGCTGCCGATGAGTGGTACGATTGTGAGATGGAGGAGGATCTGGTCACGGGGCCCATCCAGGCCCGCGTGCATCTAGAGGCGCGGAAGGTCGAACTTCATCATCTGTGGATCTGCGCCGATATGACAAACCCGTAAAGCAACCTCGATGTGATCATGAAACGAGGGTTGGTTTTTTTTTAATTCTAGTGTCAGGGTCACGTTCGAAGCGAACGCGGAATTCGACATGCCCGAAACTAACAACAACAACACCGATCTCCTAGTCCGAGCGACGCTGATAGCGCCAATCTCCATCACGCCCACCTTCTTCGAATCATCGTCGTCGACCCCGTCCTCCTACGTGGACACCTACTTCATCCGCGGGCACGACACGCCCGGCTGCCGCGAGCGCTCGAAGCATCCCCAGTGGAGAGTCGAGGGCTTCGCCCCGCACAACCTGGCGGCTTCACTGGGGAGGAACCCGGTGCTCGGGACGCCGGTCTGCACGCAGTGGAACCTGATCCCGCTGACGCTCGTGAACCTGGCCAACGGCGTCGCGACCAGCTGCACCGAGTACTACATGGGCGGCGCCTGCAGCTTCCGCGCCCCGGATACCGGATTCTGGGTCGATGCCAGGGACATCGAGGTGCATTTCGACCCGTTGGAGATGAAGCTCAATATCACATCGTCGTGGTATTGCGATGATGAGGACCCAGCTGAACCGTATTGCGTCCCCCCTATTGTGTCACTCTTGAAACTAACCGACTGTCCTTCTGTAGACTGCTGACTGATTTTTATCTTCTGTAATAGGGTGCAGATTCATGCTACGGGTGTGATCAACCTCAAGAACGAACTCACATGCACGGGAGAATGGCCGCCCACGGAAATAGGCAACTCGGGTTGCCTGGAGGCGGACAGGACCTGCGAGACTTGGGAGGGCGTTGTCGCCGGCGAGGTGACATCGGTAACCCCAGGTACGTTCCGCTTCTGAGTTCTCGAAACTTCACTCTCGCACGACGGTGGCACAGAGTCATAGTCACCCTTTATACTCCTAAGTAGGGATCAACACTAAGATAGTTTCCAAGTACGCCCATTCTCCCTTCGCGAACCCGAGGTTGATGCGACGGCGTGCAGCGTAGATTCCTTCGGGAACCCGCGGTTGTATCTTGAACAGTTCACTATGGTACGTATATCAACATGTTACCCCCTTTTCTCGACACTCCTCTCACATTATCCAGCCTCACTAACTTCTCTCTAGTATGTAAAACCAAAACCCTTCCACCACAATTCTTCCACACTACCCAACCAAGAACACCTAACCCGCACACTCCTCGACTCACTCATCAATTAGCTGGCGCGATCCGGCCCCAGGCCGAGACAACACGACCCTCTGGCTCTCCTTCCGCGCCCCCAGCATCGGCGAGCGGAGCTGGTTCAACCTGACGGCCGACTACGACACCCTGCTGACGCGCGGCTCCGAGACCTGGTATGACTGCTACAACGGGGAGCCCGGGCTAGAGAGCCGCGTCTGGCGCGTCCCGGACGCCGACTGCCACTTCAAGTTCGACTGGGCGCAGAAGAACCAGCTCACGCTGCGGGAGTCGTGGATCTGTGACGATCTGGATAACGAGACGCAGTAAGTCAGTTAGTTGAGCAAAAAGCTATGATGCATTGCAACAAAAAAAAATGTCACGAAGGAGAAAAAAGAAAAAGAAATTCCCGGAAAAAGGCAAAATCAACTAAGTAATGAATCCAGGATCCTCTTCAACATCACCACCACCCACGCAGTACCATTCCAACGCACCATCACGCGCGAGGAGGAAGAGGGCGACCAGGACAGCGGGACCCCGACCCTGGAGGTCAAGTGGGACATACTCCCGCGCTGGCCGTCGGACCCGGAGGTCGAAGTGAACATCTTCCGGCCGAGCCGCGGCGACGAGTTCCGCGCGTCGGTGGTCCCGGTGCCGTACCCCGTGTTCGCGGACCAGGCATACCCGTCGCCTTTCGCTTGGGAGCCGCCCAGCTGACTACCTGAATGATATGATATGATACGACTGAATGATTATATACATTACCCCCTGAAAAGTTAAGGCTCTCTCTCTCTCTCTGTCTCTCTCTGAGGCTCCATACGATTATTATATAATGATGAATTAAATAACACCGGAAGTGAGAGGGATATTACATTTTGCCTCCTGAGATAACGTTTTGGATTTCTATAGACTAACTGGCAGATGGGACCGGAGAGGGAGGACCAAGCTTAGGCGCGCGTGCGCGCACTCCTCTCCACTCATTCATCGCACCGGCTGGCGTCGGGCGCTCTTTGTTCACGGGTTGGCACACCGACCCAGGATTTGTAACTGAACAAATAATTGAAAGACCTCGATCAGGAATTCGAGAATTGAACCAGTAGGAATGTGGACAGGACTCTGTTCAGGTTGGGCATGAAATGTACATGTATGTATGATTGGCGTACGTCTAGAAGATAGGGGTCAATGCGGGATCATCACATATACCCCTGAATCGACACCCTCCTAATATAATGTGGTTGAATCACAAGTCGCAACTTGGAGAAAGCATCCTATTCTATTCCCGAGACTAAGGAACACCGTCTCATTGTTGGTTGTATTGTTCTCTCTTCTGTGTTCATGGACAATCGAATGCGAAACTCCCCTTATCAAAAGTATAGTACATGCATGCATTGTGCTGACACGAGGTAACTGGACCGACCACTCCACTGTCTGCTTGATTGCGATGCGTTCTCTCCTTGCTATGCCTTATTCCTCCTCTCGTGTATTTCTTTCGCTTCCCGTTGCTCTCACTTATCCTTTTTCGAGATTTCCTAGCCCGACCTAGGACATGGAAAATGGACAGAACAGAGGATTCTCTCACCCCTGCTAAAGCCCGCCGTGCCTCGAGATTAAAACAAGGGAAAGGAACGGGAATTTCGAGCTTTTCTTGCATGGCGAGGACAGACCGTTTCCGGATGTATTCCCTCCCCAATTTCGCAAGAATCGCTACATTCCCGCCGTGCTGCATATCTGAATGCAACCCGGAGCGCCCGTCCCTCGACCCAATGCTCACTTTTCTATGGTGCCCCAAACACAGAGATCGAACCTGAGTTTTTTGATGCGTAACATTGCGAGATAAAATAACTTGCGCCAATCCATTCCCACGTTCCTAAATCGTGCCGAGGACTTGCTTCGCCAAGTTGGGGCTGTGTTGCACAGCTATCCGCCACGAGTAACAGATGCTTGGTTTTCTCGAGGACTTCGTATGATATGTACCTCTGATCGTCTTCTTTCGGTCGGTCCATTCTCAGCTGGATACCTGGCCGACTTGAATCAACGGCGCTGATTGTTGATCCATAGATCCTCTTGCGAAATCCCTTAGGGAGTCCTATACGCTCTGGGGATACACGCTGGCGGGCTACGGAGATCAATCAGATATCAATTCTGAAGTAGGTAGAGGCAAGGTACTCACCGGACTATTAAGCATGTTATTGCGCTTATTTCTGCCTTTCTTAATATGACTCTTGAGCGCCGATGAATCCAGCGGTTTCAATAGCTCAAAGCTACAGAGGAGCTCTGATGAAACAGACATAACCGCACCCCAGTTGTCAAATTCGCCGCAGTACTAGGTAGGTGGTCAGCTTGGATACGACAGTATCGAGGACACGAGGTTCTTACATTTGGCGCGCTGAAGACTGTAACCAGAACTCTGTCATTAAAGAATTCGTAGCCGTCTTCGACAACCATATGTGCACGGCAGACCAAATCAAAATCATGGGTCGCCAAAAAGTCGGTAATAACCTTTTTGCCAAAGCAATAACTGACACCCCTCTCATTCGCCTCCCAGTCGGCCTCCATATCGGCAGGATCAGACCATAGTAGATCGTTAAGAAGACCGTAGTCGGGCACGTCAGTAGGTCGGGCGATGTTGCGGATGTCATCCATGTGACCGAGCGCGGGGGAGAGCCCGCCATGTACACAAAAAATCTTCCCAGCGACGATAGCAGCGATCGGAAGGGTGTTGAAGCAGTCAATGAACGTCTTCCAGATCTTGACATTACACCTCCGCTTGCACTCGTCGTAGAATCCGTAGACCCTCGTGACGTTAGCGCACTCGTGGTTCCCTCGGAGCAGAAAAAAGTTTTCTGGGTATTTGAGTTTGTAGCATAGGAGTAGGAGGATAGTCTCGAGGGATTGCTTCCCGCGGTCGACGTAATCGCCCAGGAAGAGGTAGTTCGAACTCGGTGGGAAGCCGCACATCTCGAACATGCGAATCAGGTCGGTATATTGACCATGAACATCACCGACAATCTTCACAGGGGCATCGAGTTCCAGCAGAGCAGGTTGTGACAAAAAGCACTCCCGCGCCCTGTGACAGATGGCCACTATCTCGGCATTCTTGAGGCAAACGCTCTTGGTCACTTTTCCGGCATACGCGGCGTCAAGGAGGCGTTTGATGAAATCGTCGAGATCGATCTCTTTAATGTCGCTCATGGCCACACCTCCGGGGGTAAGATCCTCCTTCATATCTCTGGTAACTGGGTTGATGGTATTTTCTTTCTTCACCAATATAGACGCCCCCGGCTGTTGTGACGTATGGGGATGGGGATTCACCGCGCCAGACGGGGGTTGATCCGAGACATGATCAACCTCGCCGGAGGCTTGAGCGGCAGTGATGTCTCCGTGACCTGATACAATAGATGCAGACTGGATAGGAGACGGAGGAAGCTGGGGGTCTTGGAACGGCGAGCTTGGGGTGTCTATCGATTGTGGGGATCTCGGAGACGACGGGGAGGTGATAGAGTCGGCTCGACTTGTTTTCGACACAGCCGATTTGCTACTTCTTCCCGATTTTACCGAGGCTGTGTCCGTCTTATCGGTCGAGATATCTCCATTAGAGTATATCGCAGAGTTCCGCGGGCTATCGGTCTTCCCACTCCCCGGTATCTTTGACCGAAGAGCCCTGAGCGATCGTGAAGACTCCTTGGTATCCGACTTGCTGAAGGATGGATACGACTGCAGATTGTCTTCACGCTTTTCTGCTGCGCTGGACGTCGAGCCTTTCGAGCCTCCGCCCTCCTTAGAATTTTGGTTTCCCATGATCCAGTGGCAGATCTCAGTGAAAAAAACCTAAAACAAGGTCCTATCGGAAGACTTTTGGTCTTGTTCCGCCGGGGAAAACCCAGGCGCCCACCACAATTCCGTGAGATATCAAACGGCGTGCGTTGCTTCGTGGTCTGCGTTCAATTCCCGGCTCTATTCTAGGGAGGATGGAATAGTCGGGCCAGCGCGGCGGCGAGGAGGGTGGTGGATGAAGATCGAGGAGCCGTGTTGGTCTCCGTGTTTGTACCTGTGGTGAACCGGAGTGTCAATAAAGCGAGTCGGAAACGTCAGGAAAACAGAAGCAGTAGCCGAGGAGTATCGCGGCGGTATGGCGGAAGGGCGGAGTAATCGGAGTAGAGCAGGGAACTAACAGCCTCGCGTAGTTTACGATGGTGTGAATATCAGCCCGGAGGCAAAGGTGAATGGCCTACAAGCAGGGTGGAAGGGTTAGCTAACAAGCGGCGGCTTGTCGCATAGGGATAGAGGTTTCGATAGGCTTGATGGGCACTATTTCTTACAATTCGAAACAAAGAGAGCTGCGAAGATAAGAGCAAAGGATAATCTGTGGGAGCCAAGGGCGGAGGAGGGGAGGAGGCGGAATAAGAATAAGTAGTATAGTGATGGTGAAGGTGAGAATGAAGAGGATGATGACGATCACGAGGGATGGATTATACCTAGGCGGTGGTGAGAATGCGGGGAGAAGGTTTCGTGAAGAGAGGCGGAAAAGGTCGCTAGGAGGTCTAGGGACGAATGAGACGGCGCAGGCTACATACCGGAGATTCGGTCAGGGCTGTCGGGCTGCTGTCAGGACGTGTGTGCGTGGTGAAGGTCTTGCAGTCTGTCTGGGCTGGGCGGGCTTGGTCGTGGCGCCAAGCAGCGAGGGTGAAAGAAGCTAGGCCGAGCAGGTCGCTGATAGTAAAGTTTGGCGGAGGGTGATTAGGCTGGGCGCCGCGCCTGGGATTTCCTGCGCGTATGACGAGGATGTCGTGCACGAGCGTGGCCTGGCCGTCGCCGCAATGTCGCACTGCTCGCCAAGATGTGCTATTTTTTGATTTTGTATCCCCTCGTGGCCGTGAACGATGAGACTGCCTGCTTCTCTTCTTCCTCTTGGGCCGTGGGAGGCTCGGTTTCGGAGTACGGATCCCGGAGCTGAGGGACAGCGAGCGAGCGCAACGAGGGTAGGCGGATAGAAATACTGGTGTGGTTGCCGCGTGGGGTTGATGGCGAGGGTGACGATCCTAGCAGAAAGATTGCAGAGAGGACATGTATGGTATGAAGTACGAAGTAAGTAATAGGGAATTTATTACTGTGTAGTTGTCAGGGAGGATGAAGACAGGGGTACGAAGTAATGATGGCGGTATCAGTAGTGGTGGAGGTGGTGGAGGAAGTACTGTCTGCGACCTTGGGCTAGCAGCAATCTGTCTACTAATCCAATACTACCTTCAGGGCTATGAGTACAAGTAGGCTAGGTAGGTACTTACCTAGGTATGTAGTTGGCAAAGGTTGGGAGGTACCTCGGGTGAATGATGTACACTGTGAAGACGTGGACTGTGTTTTTCTCGGATGTAGCTAGCTGGCTCTGGAAATGCCCGTACATCCAAAGGTGGGATATCGGGATAGCTGGAGGACACTTGCGAAAGATATAGTTCTTCTCATGGGACTCCAACTACATGCATGTGTCAAAGAGGGAGAGGGAGGGAGAGAGACAGAGAGACAGACACAGAGAGAGGTCATACATAAAGGTGTAGTGATGAGTTGTCCGACTTCCAATGTACAGGACCTACCTACAAGTAGGTAGCTGCAGTTTGGTTACAGTGGGTACAGCCCCTCGGAGATATTGAGAATTAGCACGGCCTTACGGAGTACGGATTAGAAGACAGCAATGAAAGCATTTTTAGTTGCATAAGCAGAGTAGATAGTGGGGTCCGTATCGTCTTATCGCCCATTACCACCTACTCTCCCCGCTGGTTACTCAACGTGGGATATCTCGTCACGGCTCAAATTCGTGGTTGATTGAATGTCGTTGTTCGAGACGTATATCTCGACGAGTTGTTCCAAGCGTAAAGTTGTCATTGTCGTGGCCATAGTCCGCTCCTCTTTGTTGTCATCGCAGATCCCTTGATTTGACCTTTTCTCTGTGCGATCCCTTGGAAGACTTGCCGTTTTCTTGTAATATCCACGGAAGACGAAATGATTATGATGTCGTATGTCAACAATTAATAAGTCGACGTCCCGCAGGGTTACCTTAGGTCCTGATCGTCCCAATATCAAACTGGTCTCGTGGGGTTGACGTTGCAGGCGGCTTCACATTGACTTGCATACGGGCAATCTCGTAAGTTCCGAGCTCGACTGTGATTTGTGAATGGCCACGGTCGAGAGGCAAAGAACTTCCAATGAACACGTCCAAATCCGAGACCCAAGGTGACCTTCAATCCCACCTACTAAAAAGGAATAGACTGGTAGTCACCTCCGGAACGTAGACGAAGACTAAATATGTACACTGCCTCCGGCTTTGTTCTCTCACGACCTCTCGTTGGTCGGTAGCGGTATTGCCCCAAAGTAGCTCCGCAGCTGATAGAGTAAGGCAGAAGAGTAATCAATCAGTCAACGCACACCCGGTTTAGGTACTAAGTAGGTGTCTGCAACGGTTTGTACGGCATCAGGTGGGAAAACAGGAGGTGTGACGACTACCTAGAGACGCATGGCGAAAGTCGTATCACTTATACGGATACAAGTCCTTCCATGTGGCCTTCCGAGCTGTCGTCATCCCACTCGGCTGTTGTAAAAATCCCGATTTGGAAAGTCCTCGATTTAGAGAATTGTGTTCCTAAACGTTTGTTGGTGTGAATTCGACAAGCAGGCAACCTCATGATATCTGAGGGGTGATTAGAGATGGACCGGCCATGAGTCGTGAAAGCATTGATATACATTAACCTTTAGATAGGTACCTAGGAGGTAAGCTTCGGACCAGGCGAGAACTTCTTGGACGACGTCTCTTGGCCTCAAATTCTCGGTATCGCTTGGCATATGGTCATCAATATCCATCTATTGGCAGTCCCAACGGCCAAGGCTGCACCACATTCACTCGTTGCCCTTGACCACGCCGACCAAGACTTTTCAGATTAATGGCCAAGAGGGGGATCAAGATTGAACTGTTGCAATAATGTTGCTTCACCAAGAAAGTCACAGGTACGGCCCAATAGCCCGGATCAGCATGGTGATTGTCAAAATAGCAACGACTCGCCAAGATTCCACTCGTCAACTCGGCTACCCTGATGGGTGCGCCCGTATGACACATTGCTCGCGTGCGCATGTATAAGAGCAGACTTGATTCTCCTTTGAAAATGCGACGGGTTGCTCTCCCTGGATCACCCTAGGTGGCTTGAATGGTGTATCTCAAGTTATGTTAATGTCAAATCCCCCCAGAGTAAGATGCCCATGTACCGCTTACTCTTCGGGGCTCCAAACGACTACTTGACCGAATTCTCGCACATTCCGGCTTTGTGACGAGTATTCGATCCACTATCACGATTTCAGGGGCCGACCAGCAGTCATGACAGATAAACTTCAGCCCTACAATCCGTTCGCACTCCCCAAGTTATCATGGATGGTTGCCTTTTGTAATTTGCATCACACACTCCCCAAGTTATATATGCCTGCCTACCTGTCGGTCTGGGAATGCCCCTTCCGCTCTCCAGGTGAGCGCATCGCATCTGCCACCACCAACGGCTTGCTAGCATGGACACACAGTCTGGCAATCGTATACCAACCAAGTGATCACATGGTTGATGATGATCCTCATGCCCTCAAGTCCGCGAGTCGACATATCGACGGTGGGGCCTTTGCGCATCAACATGAACGATCATGTAGGTATGTACAGAGCGTCGTCATAATGGTCGTGTAACCCCGCCACAGCACACGGTTCGTCGGCTATATTGAAAGGAGAGTCACGACAGCGGCAGAAGAAAGGAGAAGATGATCTGGATGGAGAAGGTTGTTTACAGATAAGGTACATAAATCAGGCAGGTAGGTGATGCGACAAAAAGAACGGGGGAGAGCGTAGCACCAACCGCCGACGAAGGCCTTTCAGCTCGGAAGAGCCCGGGTCGCGGGATGATCTATCTGATACGATGACGGACGGATGGCAATCGAGAGATGCTGGCATCGACAAAAACAGACATTTGTGTGTTTCGCATCTCCTATCAAAAGTTAGCACGGCAGCCAGGAGTAGGTGTGTGTATCCACACCGCCCTTGATCTGTTGAACGAACGCTAGAGCCATTCTCATCGGCTTCAACCGGCGGCACGGTACGACAGAGTGTATGGCTACCGGAAGTAGTCGGTACCGAAAGTATTGGGTCCGTTGGAACCTTTGGATGCTGCAACGGCCCGGCCATTCGGAGCTGGGGAAGGTCCACGGGTCTATCGCTACCGCAGCCCAGGTGGGAAGATGGTGGATGGATGTCTTTCGGCAAAAGACGAGCAGCTACGAAGTAATGGCAGCACCGCCCTAGGCCTCGACTTGAGTGGTTTTCTATTTTTGGTAAGTATTGAGTATGACCCCACGCACCACGGGACAATGACCCTGGAGTTGCTAAGCCACATGTAGAGTGCTGAGAAGGCTGGTAGTGCGACACGACCCCTTCGTCTATTGAAGCAGAGGAGGAGCCAGAGTCTCGGTGGGAAGAGAAAGAAAAAAAACCTTGCACCCTGCTTTCAGCTAGCCAGCCAGCCCAACCAGCCACCTCACAATAAGCCCATCCAATTGAGAGAATCATCGTCTTTGCACGCGATTAGAACCTACTAGGTCTGAGCATTCAGCAACCCTTCACAAAAATACTTCTTCACAGTATCCCCAGCTGGCTGTTGGTTGGAAGTATCAATACGTCATTTCTTCAACAGACAAATTCGAGAAAGCCACGTTGGTTGATTCTGCAGATAATCGTAATTTTCAACGGCCGGGATCGATCATGAATTCAGAGGAGCTGAGGGGTCGGCTGGTCGGGTAATGTTGGCCCTTCCGCCCTAGGGCCCTTGGGTGCTTGGGCGATGACGCCACAACGTCCACGCAGCATCGAACCTTGTTGAGCCTCGTCCAAGACTTCAGCACCGCGCTTGACCCTTCTTTCCCACTTCCTCGCAACCAGGCAACGCGGCTCGTTTCCCCTGAATTTTCTTCTTCTTCTCTTTTCTCTTGCTTCGTTCTTCTCGAGCACGGAACTCGCAATGATCCTCTGGTATTGGGTGGTTGGTAGGCATGAACGTTGCAAACACTTGTAACACTACCTAGGCTGCCTAGGTACCTGGGGGATCGACCCAAACAAGATGGATTTTAAAACGGTGCAAGCTGCTCTAAAGGATTCAGTATGTTGCTTGCTGATTGGTTTTGCTCACACCCCGGTTTTCTTGTCATCCGAGATCCCCTGACTGGCTGGACTCTGGAGAGAGACGAGCAAGGGCAGCTTGGACGTCTGACGATCCAACGTCCAAATCAAACTCGTAACTTCACAAGACCATATCCTGAAAAGGGCTCAGAGCGCTCACCATCATCTGCCTCGTCAAGCTGGTGGGTCATGGAGGTTTCTATTGTGTGACTTATTAATTATGAATAAGGTACATAACAGGTATTGTGTTGCGCAAGCATTCGATGGCCAAGATATCACTGCTCCTCATCGCTCGGGGCTGAGCTCACCACTAACATAATTACACGGAAGCACGCAGCCAGGGTAACGCGCAGCCCGGCTGTTTTCCAGCTAGATTGGCTGCAGTGGTCGTTTAAATCTAGGTGGTTGACCTGTAAAATAATGTACGTGGGTCGCATAGAAAACACATCAATCTATCTGCCTAGGTACTCGGCCATGACTGCACTTTTGAATGAGAAACTGATGTACCAACTTTTACACCCTGTATACATTATTTCAAAGTTAGAAGCCTGCAGCTGGTGTACCACACTGTAACCACAGCCCGCGTCACAGGGATTCGTCGACAAAACACCCAAGACAACCTAAAACTGCGCCACGCACTACGTAAGATACTGACCTGGACAGGCGAGGATCAGCTGGAAAACAGGCTGGGCTGGCAGGAAGAGCAAATACAAGTATCTTGCAACATCCTTCCTTCAGCCCTGATTTTTTTCTCCTCTCATTTTTAATAATCCTGAATCTGACTTGTGCATTCACTCCCCATCGCCTCTGGTGTTGTCGCTACTCTACACCTAAACTACTCTCGTTCGTTTACTACTGATTCATCGACCTATCTGAATCACACTAAAACACCCGGCGCACTCACTCACCCGTCGGAAACCTAGTTACATCACCAATACTACCCTAGGCCCTCGAGGTGAATAAGAACGACAAATCAACAGGGACTTCTCGATCCTCTAGATCAGGTAGAAGGTCAATAATAACAACAACGACAACCATGGGCGTCGGAAGATACGTCTGTGTGGCGCTGCCATTCATTTTGACCGTTGCCAGCATCATCTGCATGCTGATTGCTGGTCTTACTGGTGTCACCAGCAACGACCTGTACATGTTCCGAATCAACATTACCGATCTTCAGATTAACGCCACCGAACTTACAAATGTCATTGACACCTTCGAGAACCTGACCTCCCGTGAGGCCGCCTCGGTTGTCTGGCACGACAATGACTTGGTCGAGGCTAGGCAGGCTCCTGCAGCTGCCCCCGTCTCAGGAAACATCACCGCCAAAGCGCTCGGCCTGGACAACGTATACGACTTCACCCTCTGGGGCTACTGTGTCACTCCCGACGGCGGCAAGAAGAACTGCACCAAGGCCAAATTCGATTGGGCCGAGTCGGAACTCAACCTCGACTGGCTCGATACCCTGAACACACTCACCGGCTTGAACGTCACCATCCCTGACTCTATCGACGACAGTCTGACCCTCTTCAAAACCGTGTCGAGATGGACCCAGATCGTATACATCATCGCTATGGTCGCGCTTGGTCTTGAGCTCGCCGTTGGTCTCTTCACCGCTTGCTCTCGTGCCGTTTCTTGTATCACCTGGTTAATTTCGGGTTTCGCCACCCTGGCGGTCATCGCTGCCGCCGCCATGATGACCGCCACCGGCGCCGTCGTTACAGGTTCCGTCTTGGGCGTTGCGCACTGGTACGGCGTCAAGGCCAACTTGAACACGACTTTCCTCGCCGTCATCTGGCTAGGCGCCGCATTCGCTATCGGAGCCGGGCTGTTCTGGCTGTTCTCCATCTGCTGCTGCAAGCCCGAGAACCGCCCATACCACAAGAGAAGCCGACACGGTGGAAGCGAGAGCGAAAAGTTCCTTCCTACCGGCTCCTACGCGCCTATCGGTGCATCCCAACACAACACCGCCGGTGGATACCACAACTACGGTGTCCCTCAACGAGGTGGTGCCCGGAACGACCTTGCCTACGAGCCATACTCCCATTCTCGCGTCTAAAGTAACACGGAAGATGGGCCATGATTAGTTAGAGACGAGAAAATACAGATGATACGACCTTGCATATACTGGCGTTTTGTTTTATAGATGACGCAATGACCTGTGTGGCTTCTTGACTTAGGGGAAATGAATTCCGAGGTATAAAGGCGAGATTCGATGGTCGCGGTGCCTGCGATGGGCATTACTGTATGGTAGATAGTCCTCATACCCATTCCTATGGTTAGAATAATCGAGAATTTCGGCTCCTCACAACATTCTAAAAACAAACTGCCATTTGACTGTTGAAAAGGGTCATATTTTGTTAGGCGAATCTGAATCACCGCCCAATCACGTGGCGACTTTCGTCCACAGTCGTAAAGTAAAATCTACCATAAGTCCATCTACACACTTTCCATCTCATACTCGGCGCCGTCTTAATAGAAGGGACTAAGTAGCCTCGAAATTGTTTCTGTAAGGGCGACTCATGCCAACAACAACATAATCCGATGTCTCGAGAGGTGAGTTCCTATTTACCACTGTTCCATTCAATGTAGAAAAAACTCTTCACTACCCCACCCCCACCATCAGGCCTGATTCATCGAACACTTCCTTTTCACACATCCTCGATGCATTCAGGGGCCAAGTAGGGTCTCAACACAAAACGCACCCCCTAAAACTTTCACCCCTTCCACCCACCCAGCCGCCGGACTATGTCACTAATCTCATCTCCTAGCGACCATCTCTAATCAGAGACCACATCCTAGCCCCCATCACCGCCCTCGCCTTCTTCTCATCGTCCTGCGCTGGAGATGGGAACGAGAGGCAATACATCCTAGCAGGCGAGGATACTGATCTCAAGATCTATGACGTCCAGACCTCGCGGCCCCGCGGTGTCCTGCCCGTCTTCCAGGGCCAGGCCGTCCACGGCATCGCCGTGCCTGCGCACCCGTCTGGGCATGCGTCGCAGGTCCTCCTCGTCTGGGGCGGCCACTCCGTCGCCCTGATTCCGCGCCGGCTCATCGAGGACCTGATCGCCGCGGGACGCGATGTGGCCAGGGACGAAGAGGAAAGGAGGAAGCGCGGGTCGGCGCCGTTGCCGACTGTCGTAGACGCGCCCGATTGGATCTTCGACGCACGGGTCTCGGAGGACGGGGAGAGGGCCGCGCTGCTCACGGCGCATAACGAGGTCATCGAGGCGCGGATCGAGAGCAGCGGCGCCGAGGCACGGCTGGTCCTGGGCCGCGTTCAGTCCCCCTCGCGCCCGAACCTGTACTCGGGCAACTTCTACTGGGCGGGGCGCGACTGCGTCGTCGTCGCGGCCGGGACCGTGTTCGGCGAGATCCTGGTGTGGAAGTGCCACCTCGGATCCGAGGGCGGCCGCCCGCCCGGCTGCGAGGTGCTGTTCGTGTTCTCGGGCCACGAGGGTTCCGTGTTCGGCGTGCACATCTCGGAGGCGGAGATCCGGACGCCGTCGGGGGAGGCGGTGAGACTCCTGGCGAGCTGCAGTGATGATCGGACCGTCAGGGTCTGGGATATCACGGAGAGGACGGATGCTGCTGGTGCGACGACGACCACAACGAGGGCCGAGTACGAGAGGAATATTTCTGCCGCCCGAGAGACGGGGTTTGGTGATAGCGTGGAAGTGGCGACGAATAATGATGATGATGATGATGACGACGGCGGCGCGAGGAGGTGCATCGCCACGGCCATGGGACATGTTTCGAGGATATGGCGCGTCGGGATCCCGGCGAGACAGCGCGGCAGCGACCTGGTCGAAGTCTATACCTTCGGCGAGGACGCCACGACGCAGAAATGGCATCTGCATCTCGACCCAGGGCAGCCGCCAGGAGGCGATTCAGGGCAGCAGAAGTACACGGCGAAGTTGACGCACGAGGAGACGTTCGCATATCACAGCGGGAAACAGATATGGTCGCACGCCATGGCATACGCCGACAGCGGCGATCTCATGGTCGCCACGGGCGGCGCCGACGGCAAGATCGCGCTCATCGGCAACGGCGCTTCTTCTTCTTCACCGGAACACCCTCACCCCCATATAAACGGTTCTGAGGCACCAGCCCCCGCCGTGGCGTCGTCGGGCACGCACGACGGTAGTAGAACGACGGTGCTATCCCTCGCCGACGTCATCAGATTGAGCAGATCCCACGTCGCTCTCGAGGCCGGGCTCGCGTCGGCAGCCACGCCGAAAGCCAAGCTGGCCAAGCCGTGCTTTCAGCAGTACGCGTTCTACACCGACAGCGAGCTGCTCATCACGTCGAACACGGGGCGGATCTTCGTCGGCGTCTTTGGAAGCGGCGGCGACGACGACGACGGGATCATCGAGTGGGCCGAGGTGGATGTCGGCGAAGAGGTCCGGCGGAGTATCCTGTTTTACTCGGTGCTGGAGAGCTCGCGCGGCACGGTCTGGATCGGGGGTGCTCAGGGTGATATATATCGCTATAGGAGGGTGACGGGCGGGTCTATGGTGGTTGATAAGGTGGCGCGCGTGCATGGGAAGGTCTCGGCGATGTTCTGCCTGTCGGATAGGGGCAGCAACCAGAAGAGCGGTGGAGGGGTCGATGATAGTGATTCCGGTTCTGCCAGTAGCGAGACCCTGCTCCTCGTCGGTGTCCTCGGTAGCACCAAGGCCGCCATTCTTCACTTTGGGCCCGACGGCTCGGTGACGAGGGAGACCGAGGTCGTCCTCGAAACCGGATTTGTCATTACGTCGGCCACGTTATGCCACGAGTACCTCCTTCTCGGCTCAAGGAACGGGACGATCTCGATATTTACCGGGGCCGCCGGCGAGAACCGCACCTACATAGCGATCCATTCACTGACTGTCAAGCGCAAAGACGCGATAACATCCATCCTCCCCCTTCCCGTCTCCCCACCTACCCCATCCCTCGGACCCGCGTTTACTTTTCACATCCTCGTCACCTGCCGCGACGGCAGATACAGGATCTACGCTCTCACCTCGAACCAGACGACCCCGACCAGCCTCAGCACGTCGCTCCTCCACGAGGCCACGCCCCCCTTCGGCCCCATGATCGAGGGCTCGTGGTTCTCCCCGTCCCAAGACCTCATGCTCTGTGGCTTCCGCGGCCGGAGCTTCGTGGTCTGGAATGCGTCCACGCGAGAGGAGATGGCGTCCGCCGAGTGCGGCGGCGCACATCGGAGTTTTGCCTACACGCCCGTCCGGACGTCCGACGTCGAAGAAACGGGGATCCGCTTCGTGTTCACCAAGGCCTCGCAGATGAGCCTATTCTCGCAGAAGAGGGCGGGGCACAAGACCATCCAGCCCGGGGGCCACGGCCGCGAGGTGAGCGCTCTGGGGGTCAGCGGGAGGAGGAAGAGCGGAGGGAGATATGTGGCTACGGGGGCGGAGGATACGCGGATTCGCATCTGGGAGAAGGACGATGGTAGCGATGGGGGCGATGGGGGAGCGACGGGACTGAGGTGCGTGGCTCTGCTTGAGCGGCATCATACAGGGATTCAGTGTTTGAGGTGGGTTGGGGATAAATACCTGCTGAGCAGCGCTGGGAGTGAGGAGTTCTTCGTCTGGAGGATCAGGAGGCTGGGTGAAGGAAGAAGGAGTCTCGTGGCCGTGGTCTGCGAGGCCGTTTTTCATGATCGGTCCCCCGAGGGAGATCTAAGGATTCTGGATTTCGACGTCGAGAGTGCTCCTCCTCTTCTTACTACTACTATCACTCAAGTGGAGCACGAAAGCCCGGTATTTTACATCACGATGGCACTCTCCAATTCCACGGTCCAGCTGTACAGCTACGCAAGAGAGGAGGGGTTCAAGCTGCTGGGCCGCCGACGCTATACGGGTGCATGTCTGACACAGATCCGGCATCTGGACTTCGGGGTTGCGGATCACGACGACAATAGGGTGTCCCGGGCAGTCCTGGCTGCGGCTACGGATGGACGACTGGCTATGTTCTCCAGCGTGCTGGGGATCCACGAACAGGAAGGCGAGGACAACAAAGATATTGGTGGTATCACTATCACAAAGATTCACCAGAACAGCATCAAAGCCCTTGACATGTGCACTGTCACCAGCCGAGAGGGCACTTGCTCGTCGTACCTCGTGGTCACAGGAGGCGATGACAATGCCTTGGGGATCACTCACGTCGCGTCTCTAGATTCCGGATTCACAGTCCAGGGTAAATCCATTGTCCGCTCGGCTCACGCCGCGGCGATCACGGGCGTCAAGATCATTCGTCTCGAGAAGGGGAACGAGGACGCGCTCGTGGTCACGGCCAGCAATGACCAGCGTGTCAAGTTGTGGAGAGTTGTGGGATGGCGGAACGTGGGTGGAGCGGCCTCGAAGGTGCAGTTGCTGGAGGACCGATATAGTGGTATTGCCGACGCTGGGGATCTGGATGTGCTTGGATCCGACCGTGTTATTGTTGCTGGGGTTGGGATGGAGGTCTGGAGGTTGGGAGGACTAGGACTAGGTGGTAGTGATACAAACTTGGACAAAAAGGGGGACTAGGAGGATAGGAGTTTAGGTCTCATGAACTGGAGTATGTGCTCATCTGGCCCAGCCCATAGACCTCTGAAATGCATATGTCACAGCGTGTGCTTCTTTTCACAGACAATGTAACCAATGCCTCCGCATGTGCTATGTACCCCGCGATCCTGACATCTGCAGGTCATGTTGCAACAGATTCAGGGGTTAGCATGATCCGTGTCTTTATATCTCCGCACTGTCTGCTCGCACGGCTACACCCATAGGCCCCAGGGCCCCTCCAAGCATCCAGCATCGAGCTTTCCGACAACCACCACATAAAGAAAAAAGTGGAACAATTTAGGTGTTCTCTCAATTCACACACCCGACAGCTCTCGGCGACTCCAAAGCTTTAACATCAGCAGAGGACGATTGATTGATCGGCGACAAGCAATCCTTCGATTACAATTCCTTTCCATTCTTTCTTTCCTATTGTACCATTCGATTCGATCGAGTAGCAGCGCGTGCGTGTACCACGACCCAAGCCCAATTCCTTCAACCATGCGTTTCGTGAAGTCTTTCGTTACGCCTATGCTGCTGCTGCTGGCGGCAGGCGCAGCTCAGGCAGCTTCGTCTTGGGGATTCGACGATGCCACGGTCGCGGTTGGTAGCAAGAAAGGCGGTGCTGGAAACAAGGAGAAGTAAGTGAATAAAACCATCTGTTCGGTCAGGTCTGGTCTTGGATTGATTAAGCTTCTATGTTGAAATCGAGAGGCGATTGGTGTATGAACGAGCTACCGAGAGGACCATACAGAAGCCTTCTTGGAGAATATGGACAAGTAATTTTCGAGACCAGTGGCTAACCGACCACAACTACAGGTTCAGCGAGAAGGCACCCCTATCGACCTCCCTGACCCTCGGCGCTGGCGAATCGCTCAAGGTGCTCCTCACGGCCAAGGAGGGCGGCAAGGGCAAGCGACCTCACCAGGCCTTCGTCGTGCTGAAGGAGCCCGAGTCCGGACTCGAGGCCCCCTTCCCCCTGACCGTGAAGGAGAACGGAAAAGCCGTGGTCGAGATTGTACGTAAACTTCCTACATCTGGACCTGACACCGGCCCTACTACTACTCCTACTTCCTACGGTTCCCCCTATGGTACCGCAAAAGGCAAATTTGCTAATTCCTGTTCCTCGACATACAGAAGCACTCCGAGCTCCCTACCCAGCTAGCCACGGCTTCGTCCCCTCTCCAGGCCTCCCTCCTCCTCGCCTCGTTCGGCTCGTCCGAGGGCCTCGACAAGCCCATCTTCGAGCTCGCCGTCGCCAACGACCCGAACGCGACCCCCCTGGTCTCCGAGAAGCCCCTGCGCTACGGCAAGCGCGAGGAGATCCGCCACAGCTTCCGCTCGGACCCGAGCAGCCCGCCGCTACTAATCACCGTCATCTTCGTCCTCGGCGTCGTGGTCACGGTCCCGGCCCTCTATGTATGCGTATGTACCACCTGCTTTTATTATGATGAGATAGACCAAGACTACCACCACCTGCTCCTCCCCCCGCACCACTACCACCACTCCAGTGCCGCCACCACCACCGTGATGGCCATGATGTCGGCCCAGTGGGCCTTTCACTACCCTTACAACCCGTACCCCTATAGCTATAACACCTTCGAAAACCGCGTAGCTGCGGACCCCTTGCGCGTCAACATCCTCCCGAGCTCAAGCTTCTTCTTCCCTCTTAGTCGAGGGGAGCGCCAGCGAGCCATCATCGAGGCGCAAGCCGCCGAAGCAGCAGTATTGGCCGATGAAAACGAGGGTAAAACAAGACAAAGAGACCAAGAAGAAGACGTTGCTAATTTGGTCTGAAACCTCACCCCCCCTTTTTTTTTTGGAGGGGGAGAGAGGTTTCCTCTGTCGCCGATACAACAGTGGTCCTCCCTCGGTGCCAATCTCGAGCACCTCCCGTCCGCCTTGAGCGCCGCCCCCGTCGCCCATGGCGTCTTCTTCGGCTCCATCGTCGCCATGGAGGCCGTCTTCTACCTCTACTACCTCAGCTGGTCCCTGTTCCAGGTCCTGCCCGTCATCGGCCTCCTCGGCGCCGCCACTTTCCTCTCGGGCACCAAGGCCCTGGGCGAGGTTCAGAGCCGAAGGTTGGCGGGTGAGAGATAAGAAGAAAAAGAGATAGAGAGGGATGGATGGTATAGTGAATCCGGATAGAATAGAAAAGGGGAAGAGAGTCTTTCCAAGAGTGTTATCAAGTCCCAAGGGGGGAAGTATTGGCCTTTTTTTCTCTTGGGGAGGCCGAACTCATGTCTGTATTCGTATGATGATCAGTCCGATTAAGGTAGTACGCTACTAGGACGCGGATAAAGATTATACGACCGATACGATAGGATCAGGTCACACACAAGAAAGTACCAAATAAAAGGAGAGATTACGAAAGCAACATAACCCGCAGAGAGATGTGTAATTCTCATGAAGAATCCAAATGCCATTGGTTTTGTTTGTTTTCCAGGCAAAAAAGACACCCCAATGAACAGTGACACTGATCTATATGTATGCTGTCTATGCACGCTGTGTGTCGAATGGATTATAATGTGTCCGATTCCTTTCTCCTCTTCCTCATCTTCCTCCACTGTATTCGTCCACCCGCCTGCCTCTCTGTATTATTATATCTCATCTCACTGCGCTTTCTTCGTCCCATTCGCCGCACCTACACCCGCAGCCGCTGCCTTCTTCTCCATCTCTAATCTCCTCAGATTCTCCTCGTGCTTCGCGCGGGGGATGGTCAGACAGTTGATGCCGAGGAAGTCGCAGATGCTCGTGGTGACCAGGTAGGCCCAGCGAAAGTAGACAACGAGGGCGAAGAGGAAGTAGGCCCAGAGGTAGGCGTGCTCGGCGCCGGCCGAGATGGCCGGGAGGCCGAGGCGCGGCAGGTTGGCCAGGAGCGCGCCACCGACGAGGGGCACGAGCATGACGGTCCAGTAGGGGAAGGGTTGGCGCGTCAGATGGGCGAGGATCATCTTGGTGGTCATGCGGCCGAAGACGAAGGACATGGTGAGGCAGAAGAGCACCAGATGGTTCTCGCTGCGCAGCGTCGAGTGGGGCGAGTACAGCCAGGCGCCGATCGAGAGCGTGTAGACGGCCATCGGGGTCCACTCGAGGAAGACGGGCAGGACGGGCAGCCCGTCCCGCCGCCGAGCCCGGACCACGTTAAGCACGCAGAAGGGCATGTGCCCGAAGACCAGCGACCCGACGATAATCAGGATCCAGATGTCCCGGATCGAGTGATCGCCCACGAGGTGCTCGTACCCGAACAGGTTCCCCTCACCGCCGGCCAGGTCCACGATCCGCTCCGTCCAGATCTGGGGGCCGTAGATGCCCGACATGGCCATCACGGCGCAGGCGATGAGGAGGCCCTCGGTAGGACCGTTGAAGTAGCCCAGGTACAACGTGTGCGTGTGGTACGTCTCCCAGGTGGAAAAGAACATGGGCAGACAGGGGCACAGAGCTGTGAACACGCCCGACTTGGAGGTCCCCAGCGCCATGGCGGCCGTCTCGAGCAGGCTGGCTAGTGTGCAGTTCAGCGAGTCGATGCCGTGGTCGAAGAGCTCTCCCAGACCGCTCGACGTTCCCGTGCGCCGGGCCTGCTTCCCGTCGATATTGTCCATGGTCTGATACATGAAGAGGCCAAAGGCGAAACTAAGATACAACCACGAGGGTCCCTAAGAATCCGCAGGAGGAAACCAGGAGTCAGCTGGATTCCCTTCCGTCACTGGAGAACTGGTCTTCTAAGGGGTAACATACCGGTCCGACCAGGTCGGGCATGATTAACACGAGTAACCCGACGTTGGCTAATATGAAGAAGAACCCGATGAGGGTGACCATGTTCGGGGCCAGCCATAACGGCAGAAGCTCGACAAAAGCATTCCACTAGCAGGAGACACTGATTTCAGTTATATGCCCACTGGAAAGTTAGGCAAGTAGGTGGGGAGGATGTAGGTAGGTAGTGGGTGTCGAATTTGCGAGGCGGGGGAACATACGTATGGTCGAAGAATGTATTTCGATACAGGCGACTTGTCGACGGCCGAGTATTTGTAGCTGCGGAGGTGGATAAGGGCGTCGTCTGATATACATTCGGCAACAGCCGTCTCTGCCCAAGGGTGATTCGGTTAGCACCGGTGGTACCCCAAGATTCAGGTTGGACAAGGGCATGATAGGAAAGCTGGCGGTCACGGTTCTTACTGCTATTGTTTGGAGCCATGGTATCGGTGTGCCACTGGAGGGGCTGGCTACGTAAGTCTTCGTCTGGATCGTTCTATGGGGCTCTAGCTGGAATGAGTGTTCGTCTCGGCGACGTAATGAGAGAGAGAGAGAGAGAGTCGACCGTCAAGCAGAGAATCTAAGGCGGGAAATGGTCGATGATGAATGTTGTCTTTATCGTAGTGGTACTCGGTAAAAGCTACTGCTCTCTGCGTGCTATTCACTATGACTGGCTGGCGACGGAGGGCCGCAAAAAAAAGAGAAAAGGAAGGGAAAGAAGTTTTAACGGGAATACATGTTGAGAGGGTGCCTGTCGATCTGCTGGCACCTCAAATGGGAGAATCGGTGACGACAAGAAGCTTCGGATTGTTGTGTGCGTGAAATGTGTGTGAGTGTGTGTGAAGTGGGAGGAGATTCTTGGCTTTTAGTGCAATCGGCAGCGGGGGGTGAAGCTGAGTTCGCGGGCTGGATTCAATCATAGGCACGGTATCGGTACGGAGTGCTTTTTACCGCCCACCGTCCACCGTCCACCGCCCTTGCCAGCTTGCCTTTTCAGGCGGTACCTGGTTTGCAGCTAGCAAGAGACAGCCAATCATCTCGGGTTTGGATGAGCAGTGCCGATGGAACGGGTGCCAGGGGATCGTCCAAAAGTACAGGGAATGGGATTATCAAAAACAACTTAAAATTACACGTGAAAATCAGTTGGTACCCATGTATTGTTCAATTTCCTCGTCACCAACAACTTCTCCATCCATCCATCCATCCATACATTGAACTGTGTCCGTCAACTACACAATCTGAAAGACGAAGTCCAACCATTACATAATCACAAGCAATGCTAATATCGAATCATCATGTGGGTGAGACTTGTGGTAAGGTATGGATTAGTAGTCTCGAGCACCATAGGCTCTCTGGCTCTTCGATGTGGTGATGTCTTATGATACAGAGTATGTATCGTCAACTCCCAGTATTATCAAGGACTTATGCCAGCTAGGGGTCCAGCTTCCCTGCCATACTCCTTGAAATTTGACTCTAGATTTCCAGGCTTGGCATATCATTGACAGTTTCCCGCAGCTCCCTGTCTCTCCTTTGCTCACCACATGGCGGCATCTATCATGCTTCTTCTGGCCACACATTCAGAACATCAACATCAGCATGTCCCAGTTCCGGTCACTCCATCGACCAGAAGAGCCTCCCCCCACCCAATTAGAGTCTTCCCGTCGTAGAGTGGACAGATCCCGATCTTCTATCTCATACGAGCCGTAGGTAGCTCCTGTGGGACCAGGCGCTCTCTTATAGCAACATCATCCCCAAGCAGAGACCGCCCGACAGCAGGAAGAATCCAAAGAGGCCACCAGTCTCAGTGCTCGGCCTGAAAGCGCTGTTGTCATTCGGTGCCGAATCGGAGCCGGCAAGACCCGTGTATATAACGTTTGAGTCGGTCGCTGTGGCGCCAGAATCGGTCCCTGTTGCCTGCATGGTAGAGATCGTCGTCGAGTTTACCCTCGTCGGGTTCAGGGCACCGCACGGGTGGTCTTCTCGGCAGGCGCTGGCACAGCCACTGTCTTCTCCACAGCCCTCGACACACTGGTTACCCCATTCCTGGCATATGAAGAACGGTAGCGTAAGGGAGTATTCCGACACGTTGGGTTGCAGTCCATTGCTGCAGATACAGCCGTATGTGAGGGTTTTCTATATACGGACTCGTGTTAGTAGGCACTTGCTGTTCGACTCAGTCATCGGGAGTTCATATGGAGAGACACTTACCGGGTCACATGTGTTGGTTTCTGTGCCCGTCGAGGTTTGGTCGCAGATTATGGGGCAGGTGCTCTTCTCATTCTGGCACCAGTTCGCTAGGGAATCTCCATCAGTATCCGTCGCCTATCACCATACTATGCTCCGATCGAGAGGCGAGGCATTAACTTACTTCTTGTAGTCAAGGAAACACTGTTGGGGTCAATTGTGTAGTCAGCGGCCACGGACGATGCAAAGATGGCGACAGCGGCCAGTAATGTTCGGAACGAAGGCATTGTGAATGTGATTATTTGTGTCTAGTGGGCGTATGGTGTATTAAGAGGTAGGTATTGTCTTGATAAATTGTAAGATGAACGAAAGATTAAAATCGAAGAGAGTAGTATGGAAGAATAGGCCGATGAAAGCGAGAGGCCACCAGTCTTTTGGAATAGAAAGAAGGATAGGTAAGAACAGGGTGGTTGATGTGTATGGAGTAAGGTAAGGAGGTTGAGAAAGAAGGGAACGAGGTCACATTAGATTTGATCCGTCCCCTGGGGGGTTTTTGATGCCTCTTGAAGGAGAAGATAACGAGAAGAAAAAGGAGTCGTGCCACCCCGGTTCTCAAGCACTGGACCCCTCTGGCAGGTACCGTAGAAAAGACTCCCAGAACATTACATACTATGCAGTAGTACTGCATATGAGAGCTAGACTACCTCGTCTATGAAAAATATACGACAGGGGTCAATATGAGCAGCCACTCCACTAGATAGCGTTTAGTTAGAGCTCCAGCCTACAGGGGGCTTGCAGTGGGTTCAACCACGGCGTTGAGCCCATTCCGATTCGCTGGCCGTAGTTTTCTGGCCGGCCCTCTCTATCGAGCTATCAACCTCACTTCTTTGGTCTCCTCGACGGCCTCGGCTGTCTTGTCCTCATGTGCACTGGTACGCAATTACACTCAGATGAGAATCCATCGTAGTAGACCTTCTTGGCTGTTATCAGCTCTTGAAGATGTCCCTCCAGAGCCCCAATTACGCAGCAGTGGCAGCACAAACGGCTCGACCAACGGACAAGGACACGAGATTCCAATGATTCGAAAGTTTGGATCTTTGTGATCCCTGCATCCGGCTTGGGTTACACCGGCCAGCTATGCCGGACAGCCATTTAAGAGCCTCCACCCGTTTATCACACTATTTATTAGGTAATTTGCAGGTATCTACGCAGTAATAGCGTTGCCGCGCAGCAAACAAAAGCTGCGACGACAGTTCTATCAACCTTGGAAGCTTCAGCCAATATCCCAGACTCTTGAGCTGCTGAGTATAATGACCTACATTGATGAAAGGAGAATTCGCTATCAGTAAATATTTTCCGTCTCTCCCGATTACCATAAGTGTCGCCAAGTCGCTCGACTCTCTTTCCAAGCCTCTGCCATGTAACGACCCCCACCACCTGGACTCGTGTTTAAAGGGGCTTTATCATTGGGCGATACCTTAGCCGCATACCGAATGGGGAAAGCGATGCATTTTTTGCCCAACAGCGGCTCCGGCGGTGGCCACATACCTCGTATTCCGGCTCTCCAAACATCCAAACAGACTTTCAGAAGTGACTGCATCTTGCATCTAGCCAAGCTCAAACGGTTTGAACCTCTGATTTAAGCGGCTTTATCGGTTCTGCGCCCTGGGCAAGGTCAAAAGGCTGAGACTTCTTCTGGCGTTGGTATTCGTATCCCAGATCCCAGCCTCCGAAGGTCACCACATCAAGGTCTCACATTCTCGGGGTCCCTCCTAAAAACCTTCTCATGGCGGGCTTCTGCCTTCCATTGTGCAACCATCATCCCGCCACAAGGAAAGCTAGTAAACGGGGATCACGAGATCTTGGTAGGCCATTCCTAGCCTACGGCAGCTATGATCTACATGGAACTAGAGGCCCAGAACGACGGTGCCGGCGCCGAACGGGCTCGCTTGGTATCTGGAGCCCCACAATCGCGAGTGCATGCATGCATATGCGCCGGCTGGAGGGATGCAGTGCATCGTCGGCTATGATAGTAACACGAGGCCCCGAGAGCGGTCATCGGTCAATCGTTGGAATCGCGGACCCTGAGGCTTGAGCAGCTTCTCGTGAATATAATTGTTCGACTTAAACAGTATGAGTATCGGGAGATCATGCAGATACTCCCATTCAATAGCGAATCTTGCACGTCAAAACCAACCAGAATTTTATTGCTATATTGAAGTTCGCCTTCCGTCCCAGCGGATAGGCACAGCCACTCGGCTCACCTGGCAGAAAACGGTGACGTAGGACGATCCATCGATGCCAGCAGTCCAGATGCCACCCAGGCACCCGATAAGTACCTACCTAGGTAGGTACCCGGCGCGTTGGCCTGCTCCTCCGCACTCGCATCTGTCCATGTCATTTGAAACATCCTGCCCACGTGATCAGATATGTCATCGAAAGGGGTAAAGCATGTTACCCACGTATAAGCGATAGCATCCCGCCATGGATAGGCTGTCTCAGCATCTGGAATCATGACGGCGCCTGGTATTCCGAAGAATTCCAGCTGGATGGCGCTGCCCCTCGCTTCAGGTACATCCTCCCAGAATGCTGATAGCTTTTCGAACGCAGCCTGGTATGTATCAGCGGAAAAGGCCTCTCATGCTGGTCGTAAAGATGCTGATCCATCACCCCAGGGGTCTGAATAACGTAACGAACGAAGCCACATAGCAGTGCTGCCGTAGTGTCCGACCCTGCCACCATCAGCACGAAGCATTCAACCTTGACTTCTTCGAGGCTAATGGGACTCCCATCTTCATTCTTGGATTTCAGAATGTTATCCAAAAAGCCGCCTTCGTAACGAGCTTGAGGGTTCATCCTGTCAACAGAACACTTACTGCGACCATGACGCAAAGTCCATTTGAGCGGCCGTGTCGGCAAACCGTCTGCCTACGGTTGTTGTCCACTCTATCACCCGCGCGTCAACCTGGCACTCCAACTTGACCAAATAGGAGAGAGTGAAAGAGCTCGCGATGCGCTTTCGTTTCCGGGCATGCTCTTTCCAAAGAAGCGTTTGGAAAGGAGGTGCAACCTCGCCGAGAACAGCAGGAGTATAGACGTCCGTCTTGTCAGCCCGACGGTGGTAGATAGCCGGAAGCATAAGAGGGTCACTGATCGAGAGTAATATCCAATGTATGCAGCCAAGGCGGGCTGTTGGCGCCAACCTCAAGCTTGGCAAGCCTCGCCTCCAAATCCTTTTTGTGTAACAGCCCTGGAGGACAGCGAGAAGGCGAGCGTCAGTGCATCACCCGTTATTACCTGGATACTATGTACAGGGCTGTGTACCTCCGCCAGATGACCAACTGCATCATGGAAGTGACCCGACTCACATCCTTCCGCCTGCCGAAGCCCCCGCCTCTCTCAGACCCTCGCCGCATCTGGGTATTGAATCGTCAATTCTGCCTTCAGTCTATCTAGAGGACGATTGGGACCTCAACCGCGACAGTCAAGGTTTACTTCAATTCCAGTTCTGACCCTTCCTGTTGGAATAACCATTGCAATATACTCGCAGAGTCTCCGTAACCGCAAGCTGAATCTCGAGCCTCTCCGATATCACCCTCGCTATTGGGGAAAATGGCGCCCTGCTCCTTGGCTTATACGTATGAGAGCCGCCTTCCTGATATCAAACTCCATGGTCGAAAAGAACTGAAATTTGCTCTAGTTTATCTTTCTCTGGGGCTTTCGCCTGTTGCTACACCCTCTCAGCAATTACCCCGGGCCTCTGCTGGCCAAGTTCTCGGATGCCTACGCCGGCTTCTTCGTTCTCCAACAGAGGCTTCACCTGAAAACGTATCAAAACCACTTAAAGTACGGTATGTACTATGAACTAGCATTGATCCAGCAAGCAGTGGTATAATATAGGTAACTAACTCGATGACGCAGGCCCTATACTTCGCCAAGCACCGAATAGGCTCATCTTCAACACACTTTCTGCCCTGCAAGGTGAAGGACTCCCCTGAGCCAATAATTCTGACCCAAAGCTGACTGCTCCAAAGACATTTACCTGAGTGATAGCATCACCAAGTCTTTCGTGTACGACTTGACCCGACAAGCCAACGGTATCATCAATGGTACGTATCAAAACGTCTTGGAGTTTACTTTTCAAGCGCCCTTTTCTCCAACATCCTTCGCCCTTCTGGAATACTTGCCTAGCGAAGACATATGCTGACATCTCTATGCAAACAGTATTCAACGCGATTGATGAGAACATCCACCGCCGCAAGCGCAAGCTTGTTGGCAAGGCCATTGCCGATCGAGCTATGCGGGCTTTCGAGCCCACAATGGCGGGACAGATCGATATATTCCTACGCCGTATCCTGCAATCGGCTCGAGCCGGCAACCCAGGGAACATGACCCCTTTCATCAAGCAGCTTTCCATTGACATAGTCGGGCTCCTCGGCTTCGGATACCACCTCAATACGCAGACGGACGAGCGCGATAGATGGTTGGCTGCGGGCGTCGTGAAGGGGAACTTTCGTATCAACAGCTATATGAACTTCCCAGGTCTCCGCCATGCGAGGATAGACAAAATGATGGGCCTTCTCGCTGGCAAGGCCCCTTTGAAGTACGGGGAGCTTATAAGTCGGATGGTGAAGACACGATTATCCCAGCCTAGAGATGGGCAGGCTGACTTGTTCGCATATATGACTGACGAGCGGAATCTTGACGGTGATAGCCCGGTCCCCCAATCTGAGATCTTTCAGGAGGCCGTGTTCTTCATCCCAGCGGGCGCAGACACGATATCCGCTGCGATCTGTGCTACGCTGTTTTACCTGTCGCATCATCGAGCGGCTTACCATCGTTTTGCTAAGGAGATCCGGTCGAGTTTCGGCTGTGCTGCCGATATACGCGGCGGACCCAGACTGGCCGGGTGTCTATACTTGCGCGCCTGCATAGACGAAGCCCTTCGCATGTCACCACCAATAGGAGGCACGCTGTGGCGCGAGCAGCAGAAGACGTCGGTTGCTGAGCCCCTGATCATTGACGGGCAAGTCATACCTCCCGGCACGCAAGTCGGTGTGAGCCTGTACGCGCTGCAGCATAACGAGTGCTACTTCCCCGCGCCCTTCATATACTCGCCGGAACGTTGGCTTGCCGCCTCGGATAGTCCTGGGACGTCGTCACCAGCGAAGCAGAGAAAGGTCATGCCGGAAGCGTTCGCGCCATTTTCACTAGGTCCGCGCTCATGTCCGGGCAAGGCGATGGCGTACCTAGAAATGAGCCTGGTGCTTGCCAAGCTTGTCTGGTATTTCGACTTTGAGCCCGCCCCCGGCAAACTCGGAGAAGTCGGTACGAGACGGGTCGAAATGGGATTTGAGAGTGCGATTGAGTACGAAATGCATGATGTGTTCGTATCAAGTCATGATGGGCCGTACTTGCAGTTTCAAATCAGAGGGGACGCTTATAAGGAACTGTCTGATTCAGATCGGTTTTGATACCCAAGTCTTTTTTTATTTTTATTTCTGAGGTTACTTACTTAACCTAGGGACAACACTCTCAAATCTTTACCAACATTTAATGTAGGTTACCTAATTTTTTATCTCTTCGATTAAGGGAAACGTGTTGTTCGACTATCGAGACGATAACAACTTACCATATGTAGTCTGCGTGTCATGATGCATTTTTATATTTACCTACTTACTTAGGTGCCTATCATATATATTATGAGCATACCTATAACAAGTCGAGCCATAGTCAAGTCCTACCTACAGTACTTACCTACGTGGCTGACATGGATACCAAAATCCCGTCTTACTCTAGCCTAGTGTGTTGTAGGAGGCTGTGTGAGTGAATCCATCCTCCTGCGACTGCAACTGCTGCTTATATCAGCGACATGTTACTGCCGCCGATAAGTAAGTAAGTAGGTATACGAAGTACGTCAGCAGTACTTACTTACGAAGTAAGACCCCGATGACCAAGCCTACCTACCTAGGCTCAGCTCCCGTCCTGGTACTTATTAAAGGGGGTGGTGGGTGCGGAATCCGCAGTGAATTGGGTAGTACGTATAGTGGCCACGGCAACCACGCCTTGCCTTGACTGGTGTGGAAGATTTTTTTTTCTCTTTTTGTTCTCGTTATGAGCAGCCAGTCTATGTGGATAGTCTAGATAGAAGAAGACAACAGGAGAGGAACTCCTGAGAGCATTACGGATGACGACGTTGAATAGCGAAAAACTAAACTCACTTTCTAACTAATGCCACACACACGCCGGTTTTCACGTTCATTGGGGGGGATTCTGCATTCACATATCGACCTCGCCATCAGGGTCAAGCCGCAGTCAGGAGACACACGCTCACTCGGAGTATACAAGAACCACCGCGCGAACACTTTATTAATGACAATTATCTAGACTACTTGACTATGCAAGCAAACACTGCCAGATTTCCACATACGACATTTTTCTACACAACACCATGAAAAGCTGACGAGTAACTTGACAATCTCCAGCAAAGACCCAGCAACCAAGATGAGAATTTTGTATGGACGAAGAGCCAGCTTATGGGTGATCGCAATTGTCATCGACTTCGGCTTTCGATAAGGATGTCGACCGCCGGTCTCGTGCTTATTCCCCTCCTCTCTCCTCGAGAATGCGAGCTGGTCGGACAATGATGACCATGTGAATACCTCGAACGGCATTATTCGGGTCCCATCCTTTGCTTCTATCTGCCCCTCTCCTGATTGTCGATGAAAATTGTCAAACAAACTCGGAGCAGCGCATCAGCCATAGCAGAGACCAGCAGGCCCAGTGACTGACTCTCAATCATCATAGCGTGCGGGTCTGCGCCTGACCCTGCGGTCCCGCGGGATGATTGAATCATCAGACTCTTCATCTCCACCGCCATGATGGCGAATGCCGTCGCTATCAGACCAACTATTGCCGTTATACTCATCGTCGCCACTAGCGCTCTTCTTGGATTTGTTTGTGCGGACCTTGGCCCTGCTGCTGCCCTCGTCGTACGAGTCTGATATCTCCAGCTCGGCATCCCGGAACCCGAGGTTCGAGTCCGGCGACGAGAGGGGACTAGAATCAGCCGCGGGGTCTCTGTTGGCGGCATCCGCATGGTGCTGCTGACGACGCGTTCTACTCCTCGTCGGCGTGTTATCACTCGCAACCGACTGCGAATCGAGCTCTAGTCTCGCCTCCGTATGGTTGAATCGGCTGCCGCTGTCTTTGACGCTCGCACGTGCGCTGCTCCGGCGGCTCCCTAGGACAACCTCGTTCTCGTTTTCCTTGGGGGGCGTTTCGTGGATGACGAACTTACGCGGCTTCCTACCTCGTCTTTTAGGCGTGGTCACAGATTGTTTCTCAGTTATTCCGGATTGGCCTCCTGGCTTGTCCAGCTTTCGTGCTTTCCTGCCCCGACGTTTGGGTGTTACTTCGGCCCCGTTCTCATCTTGACCATTACCTATGGTTTTGGTCGGCGGTCTCTCAAACCGAGCCGTACTCGCTGGTTCGCTCTTTCTAGCCCTTCCAGGTCCAAGACGCTTTCGAAAACGTAGCCTTCCTGTATTTGATGTCTCTGCGGGCCCAGCTAAACCATCTTCTTGGGAGATATCGGGTCGATATTCGGTTTCATCGGTATCGTCTTCGCCAAGAACCCCCCGTTTGCGTTTACGCGGCCGCGAAGGATCGACTATCACGAATGGATCCTCGAAAGGCTCTTCTGCAATTTCCTCTTCCGGCTCCGATTCTATCGCAGCGAAGGTCTTCTTCTTTGGCTTCGGGCCTGGCTTGCGACCCGGCCTGCGGCCTGGCTTTCGACCTGGCTTTTTCCGGATCTTCTCCCCATCCTGAAGAGCTTTCTCCTCTTTGGCCTTGCGCCGTTTCTTTATCGCCTTTTCCTCTTGTAATAGCTTCTTGGTCAGATTTGGGAAATTTTCACCGTAGTGAAAGAACAACTCCTCGCCCGCCTTGATATCGCGTAGTGACGTAAACTTGATGCGATACTCGCCGTTGACATACATGATTCTGGGAGTGACGTTGCAGTTGCTCTCCTGATGGTTGATGTAGCGGCTAAGATTACCGTAGATGGCCGCGTCAACCCAGATACCCTCCTGCTCCAACAAAGTGAAGAGGTAAGATGAGTTCGAGGTTTCGTCAAACACATCACCACGGCGCGCTTCGCGACGGACCCCTTCGTCCTGGCTGATGAGCTCACCCACATACTCGATGACAAACTCGTCCTGGAAGATGTCTTCCGTGGCAAACAGGCCGTAACCGGCAATCCTGGATTTGCCTAGTACGACAGATTTCGATTTGCCCTTCTGCAGGGAACAGTTCTGACACCCAGTCAAGTGCAGTGTCTCGTTATCGGCATTTTCGGGCATAGCTCGCTCGAGAGCGCCACAGCTTCCGCACAACGCCGGATCGCACTCACGGTTCAGTTGGACGCATATGCATGGTCGATCTTTTTGCTTAGCCAAACAAGTCTTGCCCGCCGAGTGACAAGCGCACCCGGTGAACTTATTGGCGCATGTCTCGGCGGTGCAGCGGCAGAAACGCTCGCACAGGACGCGGTTCTGAACACAGGGGCAGTTCCTATCGCAGGGTCCGTCGTGATTGCATGGGTCGAAGTGATCCTTCCTCTGGTGTTCGTGAGTGTCTGTGTGTTCTTGCCAATCACCGATCAGCATCTTCTTCCTACGGTCATACCAGTGTAGCGGCTTGACATGGGGACGGGGAGATGGTGATTCCGGAGAAGGCAAAGTGAGCGGCAGTCTATCCATCTGCCGCTGCGCATCCCAGCACGGCCTCCCAGTAGCCACAGCGGTCGCGCAGGCGACATTGATGTTACTGTCTGCGAAGTTCAGAAAAAATGTCTTCAATATCATGTTCTCGTTCTCGCTCCAAGGTTTAGCCCTAGTTCCTGGGCGCTTGAGTAGAGCACAATCATCTCCACAGGGTTCGTAACTCTTCACCCCTTTGCTCTTCAGTCTCTGCGCAACCGACTGGCGAATCATGGGCGACAACCCACCGACCACCTCCACAGAAAATCGCTTCCTCTCGTTGTCGACACCATACTCGCCGTGCTCACAGGAGTTACTGGTGCAGATTATGCAGCCGAGAAGAGCGTAAGTTTCTAGGAATGACTCTACCGGCATCTCTTCTTCCGCAATCTTGGCTTGGCTCGGTGTGTCTTTCATCCACTTCTTCGCATCGACGATAGTGTCGACCGACTTGTCGAGGAGCAGAACGTCACGAAGCGGCACGGCGTGTTCCTGTAATTCTTGACGGTCGTTGAAGACTCTGTCGAACGCCTCGGTAAACATCTTGACGGCCTTTGCTGATCGTGGGGATCCAGAATCTTCGCTATACGAGTTAAGTATGCTCGATTTCTGTTGAGGCGTCACCGTATCGCTCTGGTTCGCCATATAGCGGATGAGAGTCGCCTTTGTGCAGTTCTCGATATTGAGCCGTTCCAGCCAGTTGTCGAGATATTGGAGAAGAGTGATTGCTCGTTCTTTCTGGATGGTCTTCATTACTTTTTGGTGTCTGCTGAGCGTAGCGAACCCCGACGTCTTATCCATAGCTTCCAGATTCTCCAACCACCGACGGTACACACTTTCTTCATTGTCGGCAAGATCCCGCAGGTGAGGAACGTAAGTGAGCATTGTGTTAGGGGAAAGGATGTTCTTTCTTATCTCGACATGATGAAAACTGTACTGCGGAACTGGGGACCGGTTGGTCTCGATGCAGACCACATGATGGTGCTCTCTCTTTTCCTGTTTACCAGACCTTCCCTGGCCCATTTGCTGGAAGGAAGAATAGTCAGCCTCCGGTCTTGTGCTGTCACGTACATATCTCATGCCAGTGATCCGAGGTAGTGGGATAGCAGGTATATATACCTTGAGTTTGATCCGCATCGTATCAGATGACTTGGGCACAGCATCAACGGGGGTCCGTTTGATGTCAGCAAACCAGTCTTTGTTGCTTATGAACTGCTGCTTGGGCGCATCGTTCTTCCAAGATTGGTGAATGAGGCGGGACGTAAGCCTGGCACTATCCGTGCCGATCTCTTGCGCAAATTTGGCCAGTGTAGCCTCGACCTTTTCGGTCGTCCATTCACCTTTCCTGGGAGTCTGATGCTTAGGCGTCCTCTGGACCAGAGAGGGGTGATCTGTTGATGGCGGCGACATATCTGAAGCACCATTCTTGGAGGCACCGACTGATCTGAGAGGCATGGTAGTTGACACCCCTCTCGTGTCATACGGCAGAGGCTTCTGGGCCGAACCTTTACCGATGCGGGGAGGTGTCGCGGCATGGATGGACCCGGCATCTCCTTGAGTAGGGCTGGTGCCGTTGCGGCTTAGCGGCGCTGGGCTGGCAAGTCTACGAGTGCGCGAACCAGGTTGGGACTGTGATTGTGAATGCGATTGTGAGTGTGAGTGTGAGTGTGACTGGGGGCGCTTCTTAGGGGTCCGGGTGACCGGCTCGCCATCGTCCGAATCAGACACGGTGGTGGTCAAATCAATATGGTCTCTTGCCATAGGAGCCTGTTCTCGTCGGCCCTCAGTGGGGCCCGTCTGAGAGGCAGGAGAGCTATCAGTTGTTCTTCTCGCGGGGAGGAATGTTGATAAAACAATTCTACCAAGCATTTGATAGGCGAGACAGACCGACGTCCATGGCCTCAAAGACCAGAATCGATCGGGGCCTTGCTCTCAATGCTACGGTCTATGGGACTGTGGAAAGCGCGCAGGGGTGGCCAGACGCTTCTGAAGACCAGCGCGTCTGAAGTCGCGAAATCCCGACTATACCTATACGACAAAGTTAGCAATGCTGTTGTTACCTGAGACACTGTAGGATAAATTACCTGACGGAACAAGAGTCTGGGGTTTTACAGAGCTGGGAACAATCTGACAAGGTAATGCGATCCTTGAGTTTAATGGATGAGAGCTGAAGTGCCAAAGTGCAAATAAAACGAGTAACGCGACGGCGGCGATGTGAGCCAGTGGAAGTTGATTCAAAAGTTTGGGGATGCGATGGCCCATGGCTGGTTGGTTGAAACTGTGGCTGAGGTGGCTGGTCAAGTGGACTTCATCAAGGCGGGGTTTACTAAGTACCTAGATCTCGGTAGGCCGGGTCACAATGTTAAATGCGTTAAGTTGCTACCTAAGTACATAAGTATCATACCTAGGTATGTACTGAAGGTTAAGTATGTACATATTGTACCTACGAAGTACATGTATATACTTATGTCAGTAGGTACCAACCTACCTAGGTATGAGATATATCTTTTGCAAGGTACATATACTCCTTCAGGTGCTGGTAGGCAGTACAAAAGGCATGGAGAACGACACAAAACCAGCGGGCGTCACGTCTGCATTGTAACCACATTATTACTAGTAAAGACTCAAGAGTTTGGGATGTTTGTGGAAGTCAAAGAGACAGGTAGGAAATCCTGCATCCTTCGAAGTTGTCTCGCAAGCGGCCTAAGACCGCTAGCTCCTGGAGCTTCGTTTAATGTTCAATGTTTTAGCGACACCGAAAGGGCCGGCCCCCAAATCAACCGCTAGAAAGGACACTATTGTACCAATGACGTAGAGATCGAGCTTTTCTTACGGTTTACCTGACAGCCATACGGAGGAGTACACTGGGCGCCCTGAAGCCTGCGAAAGTCATCAGTCTGGGGAGTACCTAGGTACGGAGTACGCCCGCCCGCGGAGTACTTCGTACAGGCAGACAGGGGCTGCAGTCCAAGACTCCAAGTAAATACGGTTGCCCCCCCATTCTGCTTCAACTGCTTCTGCCATTCCTCCCTCATCCAATACACCCGACACCTCGAAAATACATAAGACATCATCATATCCTTCATCAGCTATTGTACTAGTAGGTAAGAAGACAAAGGACAAGTCCATTCATTCTCTCCCTCAACCCTCCTCCATATCCTCTCCCTTCCCACCTGGGTACCTTCAAGCTTCTCTTTCGCTAGCCGTCAGACCGTTTACACTACGTCACTACCTAGGTAGACCTCAGCTAATCGCATTCAGCCAACACACAACACACCTCACCTCGCGCCATCCTCCAGCCTTCTTCTGTCGCAACACCCTCTCTTCATTTTAGGCCTCATCAGCTTGCACCGTCTACGCGCCTCACGTACATCTTCGCCGCCATGCATCGCACGTACTCTATGCGCCAGACGAGGGCGCCCACCGCCTCTCAAATCCAGGTAAACAGCTATGCCATAGAATTCGTCACGCTGATGTCACCATGCTGATACTCCCTCCTACTACTGCCAGAATCCGCCTCCACCGCCATCGACTACGAAGTCCGGCCGACTCTTTGGTAAAGGCAGCCTCGGTATGTTCCTTCCACGACCGCATCATACATCAGGTGAAAGGCGCTGACCTGTGCAAAAGGACATGCGCTTCGTCGGAATGCCGCCGGCGCTTTCGGGCCCGACCTTTCCAAGAAGCTGACACAACTCGTTAAGATGGAGAAGAACGTCATGCGCAGCTTGGAATTGGTTGCCAAAGAGCGCATGGAAGTTGCTGTATGTTCCCAGCCTCTGAACGTTGCCCGTGAAAGCTGTACGCTTACCCTTCAACTCAGCAACAACTCTCCATCTGGGGAGAGGCCGGCGACGAAGACGTTTCCGACGTCACCGACAAGCTCGGTGTCCTACTTTACGAGATCGGCGAGCTCGAAGATCAATATGTCGATCGCTACGACCAATACCGTGTCACTATGAAGAGCATCAGGAACATTGAGACCTCCGTGCAGCCAAGCAGAGACCGTACGTAGAGCGGGATTATGTCCATTGGCTAGTTAACGTCTAACCCACGTCATCACAGGAAAGCAAAAGATCGCCGACCAGATTGCCCAGCTCAAATACAAGGAGCCCAACTCCCCCAAGATCGTCGTTCTCGAACAAGAACTCGTCCGCGCCGAGGCCGAGTCTCTGGTCGCCGAAGCGCAGCTGTCGAACATTACGCGCGAGAAGATAAAAGCTGCTTACACGTATCAGTTCGATGCTCTGCGCGAGCACTGCGAGAAGGTTGCCATCATCGCCGGGTTCGGAAAGCACTTGCTCGAATTGATTGACGACACCCCTGTCACCCCCGGTGAGACACGGTCCGCCTATGACGGCTATGAGGCAAGCAAGGCCATCATCCAGGACTGCGAGGACGCGCTTACGAACTGGGTCACGTCCAATGCGGCCGTCTCGGCCAAGCTGTCCACCCGCGCACGCACCCTGTCCACCCGACGCCGGAATAATATCAAGGCTCGAACGGAAGGCCTGGATCTCTCGGGCCAGGACGCGCCGCTTAACGACCGCGATTCCTGGGTCGCCGCCGGCGACCATAAGGGGGTCGTTTACGACGATGACGATGACGAAGTTGAGCGTGCTCAGTCGGTCTCGGACAGCGACGTCGCCCTCGACACCGAGCACCGTGGTCGTGCGACCGAGATGACCGCATAAAAGATATTCAATCGGCAGGCGAGGTATAGTCTCTAGCTGCGCTCAAAGTAATGTCTAATAAGAGAGCCTACCGGTCCACCAAACGCGCCATAACAACCCAATGTGAGCTCGTTCAGTCTCGATTAGTGGCGTCTTTGGTATCTCGCTCTTTTTTCTCTCTCTTTCTTGAAAGGGAAATGGATTTTGCGTATCGGGGCGACCGGAGGATGGATGGAAAGACAGGGTTTGTGGTAAAAAATGAAATTCGCGAATTTGGAAGGGTCCTGTCCTTTGTGTATAAAAGGAACAGGCAAGAGAGAGACTTGAGACTTCTGCTCCCTCTTTCTTTCTCTCCTGTGCCGCGGTTGGCTTCTACTTTACTTTCGCAGGCAATGAATGAATGGAGTCAAGTTGATAATACCAAAAAGAGGAAATCAAGAAAGAGAGAAAAAAAAATTTAATGTGTTTTTTTTTTTCGTGTACTTCTAGTCTCTGTTCTAGTCCCGAGGAAGATTTTTAATGGTAGTTCTACGCATAATAAGAACAAGGCGTTTCTCGCGAGCTCTTGGATCCCACCAGGCAAACTTAGGAAGTGGTCGCAGGACGAGAGAAATAATGCCAGACGTACATACATAACCTTGTGCTGTGAAGCTGAGATATGTAAACTACATTTGTACCTAATAACGTCTCTTCATCAATCAATCAATCAATCAATCAATCAATCAGTCAATCAATCAATCAACCCCCTATCCGCAACTAATAAGTACTTAACTAACCCGTCCATTACCCTCCTCCTCCTCCTCCCCCTTTCTCCCCCCTACCCCCCACTGAATCCTCTCAGTCAATGAAGTTTTTTTTTTTGGGGCCATCTTGACTTAGCAATCGGCGCCTTTTGCCGAGCACTGCTCCTTATAAGGATCGTCATCGTCATTCTTCTTCTTCTTCTTATCGTCATCGTCATCATCGCCGCCGTCGTCGTCCGGGGTTGGAGACGGAGGTGGTTCCGGAGACGGGTTCACTGGTTGTGGAGGTGGGGAATTTCTGTACGGTAGGTGGTTTGGATACGTTGAATGGTTAGTCGGTCGGGTAGTGATCATAATCATGACATGTAGGGGTTGTCGTGGAGGGTTGGTTATTTGTGATATCAGAATATCGTTGGGGGGGGAGGAGAGAAAAAAGGAAAGGAGAGGAGGGGATGACCTACTTACTCGGTCGTGGTCTCTGGAGGAGGTGGTTCAGACGTGGTCTCTGGAGGAGGTGGTTCAGACGTGGTCTCCTCAGTTGGAGGTTCAGACGTAGTTGTCGGAGATGGTGATGGGGGTTCGGACGTCGTGCTCGTAGAAGTCGAAGTCGTGCTCGTAGAAGTCGAAGTCGAAGGCGTCGAACTAGAAGAAGTAATAACCCTAGTGCTCGACTCCGACCCCGACGCACCCGAACTACTCCCCGACGAGAGCACCACGGTCGCCGGGGCCGGCGCTGGCGCCGTCACAGTAACCTCCCGGATCTCCGTGGTAGTGTGATTATCCACGACCGTCGCAGTCATCACCAGCGTCTGCGTGGCCGCCGCCGCCGCCGCCGCCTCCGCCACCGGAATCGTCTGCGTCAGCACGGCGACGGCGCTCTGGCACGTCGAGTTGACGGCGGGCGCGACCTTGACGGTGGTGACGATCTCGGGCGCGGACACGACGCAGGACCCGAAATTCTGGACGCCCGTGGCGATGCCGACGACCACGTTCTCGTCGAGCGTGATGTGCGTCTGGACCGCGGCCGCCGGGTCGAAGCCCGAGGCCAGGATGGCGTAGACGGTGGTCGGGAGGACCGGGGAGAAGGTCGTCGTGTAGGTGGTGTAGGCGCACGAGGTGGTAGTGGTCGTGATGGTGGTTAGGTACGTTGATATGGGAGAGGCGGAGGAGGAAGAGGAGGAGGAGTCGGCGCGCTGGTGGTGGTGGTGGAGGTGGAAGGGAAGGGGGAAGAGATTGGCTGTCACCATCCCGAACGGGGTTGAGGAGAGGATCACGAGGAGGGGGAGGCCGGTGATCATGTTGAGGGCGGAGGAGGCTGTGGTCAAGTTTGGAGGGGATGTTGGTAATATGAAGAGAGAGGATGATTTTGATGAACACTCAAACCAGCCTCTCTCAACGATATGAGTCTGGGCACGGTTTCGAACTTTCGTGAATCACTGTGGTTGTGCTAGAGCTGGTAGTGATTCATACCGCCACTCGTAGTAATCTCACGGTTCAATGGCGTACATGCGTTCGTTAGGGGTAGGTAGGAGGGATATGAGGTCTGTCCTCTGAAAATTCCCAGTGATGGCTCATTGTGTTGGTTGTGGGTTCGTAAGTTGTGGGTGATATATCCGTACTAGGGGTTTTGTTTTATGGTATTATATGTACGTAACTCGAGGTGGTTGTTGGTGCTACGCTTTTCTTCTTTGTTTGAAAGCGAGCAAGTGTTGGTGATAAGTCTGACACGGTCGTCGGCTTTTTCGGTTGGGGGTGGTGCATACGACAAAGAGAGTGAAATGCCACGAATTATCACATTTGACTGCTTATGGTTCACGAAACTGCTACTTCGCACCCGGGGAGTATATTGGTCCAAATCAGAAAAGAACATTGTAGAAACAGGTTCAGTCGTCGACCGGAACACTCGATATCTGCGCGATCGAAGAGTTTTCGAGGACTTCAATATCCAGCACATTCTTCATCCGGCGCTGAAACATCTCTACTGTTACCACGGTACGGTGATCCGGAGCAGACGGGCTCAGTCCCAAGGCCACAAGCTCGATTGGCTTCGATTTCAAGGAAACGGGCTTCGTAGGCTCGACATTCAGCAACGCATCAAGCACGCAATAGTCCGACGGGACCGGGACGACGGCGATACCGGGAGGCTGCGAGATGTCGAGAAATCTTTGGTAGTGGACTGCTTCGCTGACGATGACAAGGAGAACACCCTGATCGTTCGTATCTTGTCGCGCTATATGTATCAATGCCTTCGACACCCCGTCGGCGTCGTTCGACGCGAACTCCAAAGCTCTGAAAGGGAATCTTTGTGGAGGATAGACACCGGCTAGGACAAAATCGGAAGGGAGTTTGATATCATTGATAGCAAGCGCCGTGCTGAGACTCCCGGGCTCCGGGGATGTGTGAATGCGCCGAATGTGGAAAGTTCGGCTCGATGCTTGGTGCCAGGTCTGGACAGGGACGAATATCGGAATCTGCATCTCCATGCGCCCGTAGTCTCGAACCTGATCTTGACCATAATCCTCATTCGGCATAGGCACCAGGGGTATGGCGATGAGTCGCGTGCCGCCTCTATAGGCGCCAACCGATATGCCGCACGTCAGGATACAATACTCGTAGCTGTCGTCCTGTGGACTCCGGTAGACGGGGAGATGGGCTCGGAGGCCGCGCTGGGTCATGGAAAACCCGTCACTGGGCCTTTCTACCAGCCTTTGCCTGGCGTCAGCCGAGTGCAGAAAGTGAGAAGGTGAGCTTGCCAACGCTGTCCAGACGGTCCAGCGAACCGAGTCCTCGTGGACCTCGTCCTCGGTAGGGCGTGGCAGGCGAAAGTTGGAGGCGATGACGGACTGGTCTCTAGATCTCCGGATGATCTCCTCCTGCAGTCGACCGAACGCTCTTGTGCCTTCTCCGTAAAGCATAGGCATGTTGACGCCGAACAGGCCAAGCAGGCAGTAAGCGATGTCCTCCTTCCGGGTGGTCGAACGTCTGGCCGCCCAGGACATCTTCTCGGCCACGCTGGCAAGCCGGACGTACACCCTGCCACTTTGAGAGAGATATCTCCCGCTTATGCCCGTACATCGCTCGAGCACCTGGGTCAGGTCGCTCTTTTCCCCGATGTGATTCCATTCACAATCGTAGAATTGAACGATCTTCGGGGCAAGCAGCTCTTGAAGTGTCCAGCCGCGGGTATGCCAGCGACTCTTTCTGAAGTCGGATGCCTCGGCGTGGGCATCTTGGCCGGGGGGCACATCGAGTAGATAGGCGTAGCACACCTCGGCGTGGGTATACCATTTGTACATGGAGTTGATGGCTTCTTGAAGCTCGCTGGAGCTCGAGGCGTCGATGCAACAGGTATCCACCCATACCCACTCGATGCCGTCTTTGATCGCTCGTTGGCAGCATCCGTGAACCTTGCTGTAGCCTGCTTTGGACCTGCATCGTGACCAGAACACCTTCATACGGGCCGCGATCTCTTCATCCGTCTCGGGCATGTGCCAGGGGCAGTGGGCCGGGTTCAAATCCCGAAACCTCAACTCTTCTTCCTGCCACGTGTGCGAAAGAATGGCATACTTGGGTACATCGTCAAAGAATTCATGAAGTATTTCCGATTTGGCATGAAGTAAGCGCATGTTACGAGTGCGGCAAGGCTAAGGGGGGCGGGTAATACTTCTATGGCTTTCAGATGATTGGTCATGAATAGGAAAGATACTGTACGACACCAGTACCAGTAGGCACGCGTGTACGGAGTTAATTAAGCACACCTGGTCTGAAATCATAGCACGTGTAGGCAAACATCCTGGCCGATTGATGGGTGACCTCGATGTCTGCTGCAGTCTTGGTCTTGTGCTGGACTGGCCCTGTGAATGTCATACAACAGCAGCAGCACCATTTGATTGTTGTTCCGATTTTCATAAGTGAAAGCCCTGGAGTGTTGGTTAAAACCACTGACATCATCGGGCCCGGTCGTTGTCTGTTCAACCTCGCCATGATCGCCATGATCGCCGCCGCGCTATCTACATGTAGATGAGTACTGCAGCTGGTGATTCTATACTTAGAGATAATCACAAGAAACAATCACAGGAGCGCACAATCTAACAGCTTCACTCTGCTTTGCATACACCGCACCCCAGAAAAAGAAGAAGAAGAAGAATTACTTCATCGAGTAAGAACGTCGACCTCTCAAATAAAGCATTCATTCGTGTCTCGTTTCTCATAGCCGAGTTACAGTATTAGATCAATTGGCCGATTGGCTTCTACTATCGTAATCGCCGAAGCCGCCCTCTTATCTCATCGCACTTTACAATACATACTTTGTACTTCTGGTCACACGGCACCAAGCAACATCCAAGTATCCAAGTTGCACCAGGTCTGTCTGTGATACCGTTTCCTCCTCGGACCTCGTAAGTTCTTGTCTGTCTTCGCAAGTTCCCCAACATTAGCACACCAACACACAGCGTGCCGGCGAAACCTGTTATCCCCCCCCAGAGCTTCAATCAAGAAGATGGCGTGAACCTTAATAGCTCACACCCTCAACTCTGTCGAGACAGCCTGGAGCCATCGGAACCGCCGTCGGTTTGACAATGCGTCATGGCCTAACCTTGATCTTGATCATCTTGGTAATGGTCAGTACTAGTACTTTACGCGACCATGTCCGCATGGGCGCGCATTGGACGCTGGACCGCTTCCTCTCCTTCGTTGACATCGCCCCTGATACCATGGCCATGGCCTACGACAACTCCACTATCGCCCTGACCTCCATCAGCACCCCCGACCCCTTTCTCACCCACTGGCGGGGTCGCTTCTTTCTCGTAAGTGAGCTTGTGACTGTCTACTCTACATATCTACTTTCTATGTGCTCAAGCCGGTTTAACCAAGGCTGCAGACATTCACCGCCGGCAACAAGATCGAAATCTGGTCTTCGCGCTCCTTGGTCAACATCGAGAAATCAGCTACCCGCCATGTAATATGGTATGCAGTCTCCCCTATTGTCTCTCAGGACAGAGCTTTCACTGTCCGTTTTCGCCCATGGGAAGCTCTAGCTGACACCCGCGTAGGATACCACCCCCAGCCGGTGACCACTCTGCAGATATATGGGCGCCCGAATTACACGCTGTGGGCGGGCGCTGGTACGTCTACTACGCCGCGGCGAACCCGGCGCACGGGAACCGGAGCCACCGCATGTACGTCCTGGGGGGGCCGAAGGCGACCGATGACCCGTGCCAGGGCCAGTGGGAGTTCCTGGGCAGGATCGAGGGCATGCCCGACCGGTGGGCCATCGACGGGACGATATTTGAGCTGAACAGCCAGCTGTACTTCGTCTATTCGGGCTGGCCCCTCGACGAGCGGCACGAGTCCGATCTCGTACAGCAGCTGTTCATCATGGGCATGGAGGATCCCACGACGGCCTCCAGCCAGCCGGTGATGATAAGCGCGCCCGACAACCACTGGGAGATCACGCGCGACGGCAACGGCGACCACGGCATCAACGAGGGCCCGCAGTTCCTGAGCTCGCCCGACGGGAAGTGGAAGGGGATCGGCTACTCCTGCGCCGGGAGTTGGACACACGAGTACAAGATGGCCACCCTGCAGTACATGGGCGGAGACCCCCTCGACGCGAGGACGTGGATGAAGAGTGCCGCGCCGCTGATCCAGACTAAGAAGCAGGGCAGCGGCCCGTTCGGTCCGGGCCACGGCAGCTTCCTCGACTTCGGAGGCCAGGTCATCTCGGTCTACCACGCGACAGACAGCCCGACCGATGGCTGGGAGAACCGCAGGGCGAGGGTCCAGCGGGTTGCCTTCACCGGCAACGGGCCGTACATGGGCAAGTCCTTCGGGCCCTCGATCAAGAGTGGACTGCGATCGAAACTGAAGGCGAAACTCGGCCACCGCAAGAAACCCGACCCCTCCGGAAAGGAGGGCTTGAAGGCCTTTCTCGAGGGCGGAAGGGTCACGAATGGTAGGGATGCGGCCAACGGCAACGGCAACGGCACACATGAATTGTGAGGGGGCAAGAATACGGGTGGTGTGGTGGTAATATATGCAGGGGACGACTCTGGTCTGCGTGGCGTTCGCTACATGGCATGTGATAAACTATTGACTGCGAAGCAAAGCATTGTCTGTATATCTTGGTATCTATATAATGCATATATAATTGGAAAAGGGGGGCCGGGCCGGGAAATTCGATAACAATCCCTCTCAACTTGGGCTGAAGCTGACCTTGCCCAAACGATTCAAAACTGCAAGGACCGTTCCAGTCGCTTGTCGTACGTCTTGCAGCTGGATTTTCTCACGAGACGCCCTGAGAATACCTCTACGTGAAAATGTCTCGAGGTATACGTAGACCTACATGAAATCTATATATATATATATACCATCCCAGCATTTCCATCCTGCGATCGCGTCATGGCGAGCTCCTATCTATCTATCTATCTATCTAAGACTTATGTAAGTCGCTAAGCGCACATGGAACTAACTATCTATACGTCCCATCCCCCAGATGAACCAAGCCGCCAACGGTCCAGCTGCCCCCCCCCGCCCCCCCCCCCCCCCCCACAACAAATCCGGATACTTATCTACTGTAGAACCGACAAATGGACTACTACCACACTCGTCCCGGGCTTCTTCCTCAATTCAGCTTACACGACGATTTGAAGTAGATAGATAGTTATAGTCTAGCTGCTGAGAATGCAATCGCGTGGTGGCCGGAGGGCTGGTGTGTAGTCGGTAGATACCTGATTCCCGGGTTCCGCGACGAACGAACGGGTCTTTTTTTCTTTTTTTTTTTTTTGCTGGTATTCAAAATAAAGGAGTTTGTTGTTCTTCCTACATCGTGCTCACGTGCCGGTCTCGATGGCAACGGGGGGCCTCCGAGAGGTGTGAACTGTTTTCTGTCACTGCTTTTTTTTTTCGTAAACTTTATCAAAATGGTTCTCTTCCCCGTTTGGCACAAGCATGTCCGTACGTCTATCTACCTCTCAGGGGACGCTATATGGAAAGGTTAGAAAGTGGATGAAAAAAAAAGCCTCCTCTTATCTGCTATCGAGACGATGATGATAAAGAGATTATATGGAAATGTGTCGTTCGGTGGGGTTCTTCGATCACTTACTTACGAGACGATGACATATGATACGGGTTTGGATTCGCAATACCCTTTGGTAACTAGTAGTTTGCTTCAAGGACCAAGCAAGGTGCGGCCGTCTCTTGGTATGCTGATGATAAGTAGGTTATCTTGTCGCTTTTCAAGGCTATCATCATTATGAGTTTGCTGGAGACTCTCAGTCTGTTGTAAGTATCGAGATTTTCATAGACCAAGTAAGTGCCCCGTCCTCCTTTTTCTAGGTATGTAAACATTGACTCATCACGTGGTCTTTCATCACACAAGCAACATTTTATATATATCATCAACCTGATGTGGTCCGCGGTCCAACCACTCACTCTATTTTCCCCTTCGCTTTTCCATTCATGGACCTTGTTACTTATTAGTACTTATAACTCTTGAGAATCCTCTGATCCATCGCACCTACCTACCTACCTATGCGACGGAAACACTCGATCATCGAAGTCAGTCAGTGTCTACCTATATTAATCGCCAGATCCTGGCTGGTTTATCCTGGTAGGCACTGCCAATATCTCGTCTCCCCCACACAAGATGACAGGGGCAGATACTCCGTACACATGGGCACAGGGAAGCCTAAGTATCTCGACCGCTAGTTATTTACCTTATTAACCTCCCTTGTCATGATTATCATGTACTTACTTATAAGATACAGGAGGAGTATGTATGCATGTATCTATGTATGTATGTAACCTTACTTTGCTCTAACCTAGATAGCGTTCGTTATATGTCCCATCACGGGAAACTTTACTATACCGAGAGCACGTACATAATAAAGGTACCTGAGTTTCGAATCGGAACCGAGCCTACAGTACCTTGATACTTGTTATCACACAAGCACCCCGTTCTCCATGCCCGTTGGAGGTTTTGCCATCAAGGTCATGGTACCATGGTACCTGCTTCCTACCTATGATTACCCTTCCCTTCCCTTCCGTTCCCCCCCGGGCTTCTTCGGTCACTCGTTCGGGAGAACCCTTCCCCTCCCCACCCCTCCACCACTCCACCCGCTCCACCACCCACGTGCGCATCCAGCCATCTTCGTCCGGGGGTCGAGCAATAATTGACTGATAAGGTACGACGTAGGCAAGCTAGTTTTTTTTTTTTTTTTTTTTTTTTTTTTTTTTTTTTTTTTTTTTTTTTTTTTTTTTTTTTTTAATTAGATAGCATTTTCTTCCCGAAACGGACTTCTGCCCACGACGGATTCGGACGAACAGTCTCCTTTCATATTGAGTGATAGATAAACGATGTTGGGGATTCGTTCCCATAATAATGAACAATCTTAATTCCAGGGTGGGGTTCCTAGATAGGATTGAGGAGGAGGAAGAAGAGAAAGAGGAGGAAGGGAGATAGATAGATAGATAGATAGATACTTTCGCGGTCATAAAATGCTTGTTTCGTGTTTCAAAGTCCACATGGTGAATGGCCGTCGGGTATCTCGCGCCGAGCTGTGGCATTGATATCCTGGGCCTGTTCTGTTGTTGGAGAGAGTCGGTGGGCTCTGGTAAAAGGGGGGAGGGGGCGGATGATGACTTGCCGGACAGAGAGCACTCCGTCCAAAAGTCTGATGAACTTCTTTTTGGGCTTCTTCACTTCACATCAGGGATCAGAGTCATAGATGGTGGATATGTACCTATCTACTCAGCAAAGACCGCCAGTACTTAAAACTAGATAGGTACCTAGGTGTGTAGGTGTGTGCTATTGACAACGCGTCTCCCACGTATTCAAATTCGACACAGTAAGTACGCACGTATTCAAAATCGAACACACACATAGATGACTCCCCTCTAAACTATATTCTGAAAGCGATTAAATAGATTTTAATATATATACTCTGTACATCATAAAAAAGAAATCGTTGGTATAGACGTCGAGTGTGTGAATCTGAGTAATGAAACCACAACCAACCCACCACCCCCAAAAGAAAAAGAAACCAAAAAAAAAAACTCGCCCGCTAAACCCAATGCCTTTGTAAATCATGGAACGCCTACCTAGGTACTCAAGGTCAGAAATCTCCCGCGTAGACGTGCTCCGCCTCCCACTTGAGGAAATCGCCCAGGTCGTGGCCCAGGTTGTACCCCATGGGCACCACGTCCAGGTCGTCGCCGCCCTCCCCGCTGCGTATGACGCGCAGGTCCAGCATGGGCGACTGCGGCATGCTCGAGTAGCTCTCGCGGCCGCTCGGCGGCTGCTTCCCTCCTGCTCCTCCTCCTTCTCTTCCTCCTCCTACGACCGTCAACGTGGACGCCTGTTGTTGTTGTTTTTGATGCTGGCTACTGTTCCATTGCTCGATCTCGCTGTCGACGTAGTATTTCGACGAGGCGCGGTCCTCGCGCAGCGTCGATGTCCTCGTGGCGTTGCTGCTGGCGTGCCGGTGATGAGAACGAGGGCCGGCGGAGTGTCGCGGGTACTGGCTTCGTCGCCGCTGCAGCGGGTTGTGGTGCTGCTGCCACTTGTGGTGCGGGCTGTACGGGTTGTCCTGCTCGATGTTGGTGTACGAGACGTCGCTGAACTCCTCGCCTCCCGAGGTCGTCGTAGTCGTCGTCGTGATACTGCTTATCGTCGGGCTCGTGGGGGCCACCTCGACGTCGCCGGCGTAGACCAGCGCGCCGGGACCGTCGAAGTCGTACCCGGCGAACCAGTCCACGATGTCCTGGATCTCCTCGGCCTCGCGCCGCCGGATCGTGTCGTCGCTGTCCGTCAGCCAGTCCCCCGCGCCCCCCGAGATGGCCATCTGGAAGGCCGTCCAGTCCAAGCCGTCGTCCAGGCCCGCGTCCCGCAGGTCCGGCATCAGGTCCTCCTTGGCCAGCCGGATGGGCCCGTGCCGGTACGTCGGCATGTTCACCGAGTGCGGCGTCGACTGGAAGAACACATATTCCGAGTCGGTAACCCCGACGGGGGAGCGCGTGAGCTCGCCGCCGAGGAAGAGCTCGTCGTCATCGCGGGGTCGCGGCGTAGAGGCGGAGGAGACTTCGGGGATGCTGGAGAGCGCGGTGGGCTGCTGGCGGAGAAGCGTGGTGCGCTGGGGATGCGTGAGTATGGGGGTGGGAAAGGTATTGTTCTTGTGTATCGTCGGGCGTTGTTCCACGGCGTTCGCCGCCGAGGAGTTGAGGGGCCACTCCCCACTCGTCCTCTCGCTGGAGACGTCCTGGCGCACGACTTCGCCGAAGGACGTCCTGCCTTCCGTAGTTATGCTATCTTCGCCCAGCCTCAGACCGGACGATCCTATCCTTCGTGAGAGGTCTTCGAGGTGAAATGGCTCGACCGGCGTGTCGATTGTGTCGTTATCCGATGACTCTGGCGCCGCCTGCTTCGCCTGGGCTTGCGCTTGAAGGATCGAGAGTCTGCGTAACCTCCAAGCCTCCACCTGATCCGGTGTGAGCATCTCATCCGCCTCGATCTTGTGGAATAATTTCCCGGTGAGTAGCTCCGAGACATTGTCTGATATGGTCCATCTCGGTCCACTCTTGGCCGCTGGCCTGAGCGCACCAGTCTTTCGTTGTGGCTTCATTGATCTGGGCCTCTTGGATTTCTTCGACTTCTTCCTCTTGACCTTGTATGTCAACGGGACGCGCTTGGGGCTACCTGGGGGCGCAGCCACCTTTGCGGAAGGCGTGTTCGGAGCGGTAGTATTTTGACGGTCTTGGGTTTGAGGGGTTTGAGGAACGATGTCCTTAGCTGGTGGTGGTGGAGGTTCGTCAGGAGTGGCAGACCTTGGTATGCTGGTGATAGCGGGCTCAATGAGTCGTATCTCGTTGAGAGCGATGCCTACTGCTTTGAAGGCTTCGTCGGCTTCTCTGATGAGTTGTTGGACGTTCTCTGACACGGTAGCAAACGATGTCCGCTTCCCGGGGCGGAGATAATCTGAAGGCTTACTTTCGTCTTCTGGTGAAATCTCGCTGGTCTCGGGTGTCGAATCTGACCATCCTTCGTCATGGTGTATTAGGTTGGGGGAGGCTGTACTAATCCTTGGTACTTGTTCACGCACATCATCATCGTGCGCGTCAGCCATCTGAAGGGACTCTTCGCTCCAGTTTTCCTTTGATGATCGTGAACAAAGAGTTGTCTCGCTCCTCGAGCGTGGCCCACGACTGCTGAGGGAACTAGCCGAGGAACGTGGAGTCTCCTCTGGAAGCGGTGGTAAAGGGTTTCTCAAGATATCATCGACGCTTTGTGTCCCGTTGACAATGATCGGCGCCGTCAGTAGTTTTCTATGACCGATCTGGCGCTTTGCCATCCAAGGGTCCATAAGGCCGTCTTTGTCGTTTGCGGACCAACCCTGAATAAACCCTTCATTCCTGCCATAGCCCCCATCATCGTAAACATAGTCAGTTCGAGGTTTTCGTTGCGATATCAGCCTTCGAATACTAAGGCCGGTTCTTGACACCATAGTGGCGTCGGCGTAGGCAAGGGAGACTTCAGCAAACTGAAGTAAATCGTACAACACATGCTGCGCAAAGTCTCGCGGGGAAGGGAGGGGGGAGGACGCATATATGAAGCGAGCTCAGGCAGGCAAGGGTGGCACAAGGCTCTCCACGAGCTCAGCCTACCTGGCTGCAGGTAACATTGGGAAGTATTGTCACTCATCAGTCAGACTGTACGAATGTAGTTACGAACGGTTTAGGTGGGACGAGGATGAGATCAGAATGTACATAGGCGGCGAGGATTCTGGTGGGATCCCCCCGTCGCTGAAGGCATGCGATCGCGGGCAAAAGGTGGCTCGGTGGACTGGGGCCTACACAGATACAGGGATCTTGGGCAGAATACGTGCAGTACGAGCCAGGATGAGAGCAAGGGGGGGCCTAGCTGGGAGGACAGGGGGGGATGGAGAATATCGATATTTTTACTACGCCATGCCCTTTGTAGGGACGTCGTCATTGGCGGACCTCCCTTCACGTACTGCACTGTAGGAGGGATACCTAGGATGGAATACCTACCTATGTACTGTTGTACTGTCCGTGCCTTGATGTGTGCAGATCGGCCGGGATAAGGTTGGATCCCTTGTCCATAGACGACGTATGGGGAGGCAGGGAGCCATGGCATGAACAGGTCCGACTTATTATATGACGGCATTTGGCCGCTCCCAATTGACTCCTTCGATATCCGTATCTACCGCCATCAGTGCAGTACTCCGTAGTTCTGCCGTCAATACTTTTAAGCCCTGGCCATTCGTTGCCCCAACCCGCGAGGATGGGAACCAGCCGAGACTTTTTTGGATCCCAGGTGTTTGTGGATGTTCATCCACTCACCACTCCCGCCCGTGCCTGTCGGTGAACTTGCGTACCTACATAATAGGAGTCTAGGAGCACGGTGTACCTCAAGTTGACTGGATATCCATGCTGAGAAGATGGCAATTGGGCGGCAGCAGCCGAAAGTGTCCTGAAGTAGGCCCTGAAGTAGGCCCTGAAGCCGGCCCCTCGTTGGCTCAGGCTGTGCGACGTATGTATTTATGTATGTATGTATGCAGCGAAACCATGTACAGAGAGCACCGCCGGCAGTCAGTCAGTCCCTTGGCCTAGTTACTGTGTAATGAGCAGCCGAAGGACATGTATGGAATTAGGAATTTTGACGATGATAAGAATGAACGATCGACCAGCCGTGGATCGGTTGGTTGAGCAGAACAGGCCAGATAGTCAGTAGTTGGTACTTCGTAGTCGTACGGCAAGCCAACGAATGCTCTGGCGCGCGATCCGCGATCATGATGAGCCGCGACCGAAGGAATGCGACTAAATGATTAACGACATGGGCGCGTTCATCGGGAGCCATATCGGTCGACAAATCGAGGATGGCCCCGTTGGATTCGGGCGAGGAGTCGACGTCACATGCCTGGGATCTTCCCTGCCATTTGGTGTATGTGATAATCGGATCCGGAGTCTTCTGACTGACTCTAGTGGTCTTTCTCAAATTCTCATGTTGATCTTGTTGTTGTTATTACCATCGCATACTACTATGTACGTTCACAGTACTACCGGCATCCGGCATCCGTACCTTTTAGTTTTACGTAGATGCATCCAGATGTAGGGTAATGGAAATAAATCGGTGGATCTCGACGACATGTCCCGACCCGAGGCAGGGCTGGGGTGCCGAGTCCGCCTACCACGACGTTGGTGGTTGGTTGGCTGCATGGTATGGTGGGGTGTACTTTTCTTACCAACAGCGATACTTCGTATGTAGAGCGGGAATGCGACGCACGACACTGGAATGACAGCAAATCAAATAGAGGATGCATTCATTCAAACAGGCAACAGAGACAGAGACAGAGAGAGAGAAAGAGAAAACGCCCCCTTGGATTTGGGTGACCATTCCCCCCCTCCTCCCCACACACACACACACAGAGTCGATCCAGCACCTCGTTTGGATACTTATACTGCATGTTGTTGGATGGGGGCTATAAACCCTGGGCAACCCCTGGCATTCCCATTCCAGGCCTTCCGAATTCGAGGTTGACGAGAGGAAGCGCGTCTCTCTGCTGTCTCCTCCCCCCTCACCCTCTCGCCCTCTCGTTAGTTTTTGTTGAATTCTTCCACAGCAGAAGTTTATTTTCTTTTATTTTGCAAAGATAGCAAGAGACATACCATGTTATTCCGTGTGTATGTACGGTGTAAGGTCGAGTATTTGCCTCAACATGTATGTATGTACTGAAATGAGGAGGGCTGGTTACTCCGTATCGTTGCGTTGAAGGATTTGGAAGGAGTGCATGGTGGCATACATATTCCAGTTGTAGTAGCTCGGCGGACGAACTGAAAGTGAATTTGCCTCGAAACACATGATCAATCTCCAGGCCTTGTCAGTTCCCCGAGCCAAGGTGCAGTTTGTATCACACGTGGTGGTGGCAAGTTGATTGCTGTTTTCCCTCCTTCTTCGAGTCCTCCCTCCTCCATCTACTTAGTAGATACCTACCTAGGTAGTCGAACCGCCGGAAACAATGACACCCGCCTCTCGTCAGCCCGTACCTAGGTAGTGAGTGATAGGAATGCTCTTTTCTCCTGGCCCCAAACTCGACATTTCAATGGGGGGCGAAAATTGCCATCCATGGATATCTCATTGTTCTAGACATTCTCCTTAACCTCCTTAACCCGGCCCCTCGATATTCTGTCTCGAGACAATATCGCCAATAGAAGAAGGGTTGCCCCATTGGACAGTCGCCCATCAGCAGCAGTTTGCCGATAAGCTTGCTTACTTACTTCTCGGGGATTCTCATTTCCAGACGCAGACGCAACCGTGTGATCCGGTCCATTTGAAGAATGGGTTGGCGCCTAATTCTGGTTGAACCATGTGTTACCCAACACATTCCAGGCGCAGATAAAAGTGACGAAGCATAGAAGCGCGAAAGCACGCCGTGAGTAACCATCATAAGTGCCACAGTCGGAACTCGGAACTTGTCTGTCTTACACGCATCACCCAACAACACACATTTGCCCAGATGCCAGGTGTACTCAAGACGGAGAAAAAGGAAATGCCTTCAACTACCTACCTGTGGTACTTTGCTTCGTACCTAGGTAGTCAATAAGAGCAGAGAGACCCGCTTCAAGTTATCACCTACTAAGTACTTAAGGTAATTGCTGCGGCTCGGCGCTTCGGCGCTTCTGCCTTCTTCACGATCGATGATTTCTGTACAGGGTGGGTGTCTGGGTGTGTCGTGCCACACACCACACACAAGCGACCAGCAAAGAACCATTCTAATTTTGCCGGCACAGCCTGCTCTTCCAGCGCTGCCCAGCGCTGCATGCACCCACTGTATGTATGGGAAGATTATGCCATGAGCATGAGCATTGAGAAAAGAGGCGCGGGCGAAGAGACCGCGTCTTCGCGAACCGTAATAATATCCACCATTTAATCTACTCAGCTTGTATGTTTTCTCGGGGCCAGAAGCCCTTGACTCTTGAGTGGATGGATCTCTTTGTCATCGTCGCCAGTTTTTGTCATACTTTTACTTACAATACATCCAAGGATAGATAACTCGTAGAATCCCCACAGGGCTGAATTTACGACTGGCCCCATTATAACGGTCAACCAACCCCCTTGAAGAAGAAAACAACCCCTGTGAGAAGATGACCTTGCCCCATTCGATCTGTCTTTTCGGGACCTGCCTGCGCTTTGGCACCTGCATTGCCCTGACATGATCGTGCGATACTGTCTGCGCCTCCTAGATGATCCAAATACATCTAAATACGAAGTAGGTACGTCTATAATCTAGATCTGCTCTCCTCAAACCTATCTACCATGGCTGGGTGGGCTTTTTATGACAAGAAACTGACAAACAGTCCAACTTTGCGGGGATACGCTGCAGGCCATCTCGCTTGAAAGGGGCAATTCTCGCATCTACGCATTCTGAAAGTTGTTTGGGTGAAACAACGTATCAGGCAATTACCAGCCATCGAACATCCTGCTTACGGTATTCCGGAATCCTTCGGAAACTTTCACAGGACTTATTAGGTATCCAGGCACGTACTGTGAGGCTCACACGGGAGAGCTCTCCAGTACTCGTCAAACCCTGTGATGCATCTGTGAGTTCCAGACCCTTCACGCATGCATAGCTGCGAGCAATCTCAGCAACAGCAGCAGCAGCAGGGTGACAGTAGGGTTCCTAGTCACAGGTCAAGGGGCTTTCTTATGATGCGAGTAAGCACACACACTCTCTTTAAGAACACACCTGAACTCGGGAGTCAATACCTCCTACTCACTGATCGACATCATAGATATTGGGCAGAGAGTGGACAGAGATACCCCGAACCGTCTGGGAAGGGAGCAACGAGCTGAAGAGAAAGCCTAATTGCACCATAACCACAACCATAATGAGGGGCCGGCCGGCCGAGGCCGAGATCTCCCTCTCGCAGTTGGTTCAATCTCGAAGGTGAGGGGTGTGGTGTGGTATCGGGCTGCACTCTTCCCTCTTCTCTTCAATCAGCCCTACTGTCGCCTCCCCCAAGATCTCCTCCAGGTGAGAGGAAGGGAAACAAGCGGGGAAGAAGAGAGAGCGAATAGTGGACAATGATCATCCATCGCTACTTACCACCGCCACCACCACCACCATCACTACTACTACTACTACTACTACTACTACTACTACTACTACTACAACAACAACCACGTCGCACAGTTTCGAAGAAAAAAAAGTCCCCTACGACATGGATTATACATAACGACCTACCTAAACCAGATGACAGACAGACAGACAGGAACTGAAACTGAAACGAAACACGCACACACAGCTCTTTGACGAATCGCAGACGTCGGTGCTTGCTAGCCCCCTTGCCCCAAAATTTCCCGCTGAAGATTATTAGGTACTGTATGCAGGCAGGGCGCGTTGCCTTTTGCCTTACCTTACTCTTACTGTAACGAAAAAAAGAAAGAACCACTCTCACAAAGAGTGCGGTCGCACAACAACCGGCCTAGGTAGGTCTACCTAAGTAGGTACAGTCAGTATGTATGTGGACTTGGACTGCACCCTGATCCCGTCTCAATGCGAGCGAAAGCGAGCACATTTTTGTCCTTTATTTCCCTTTACCCCCCTCTCTCGCTTACAGCCTCAGCTAGGTAGGACATGCACGTATGTAAGTATGTATGTGCGGGTGCGCATGCAGGCAGTGGCGATGGCGTACGTAGGCTGGCTGCCCAGGTGTGCAATGGGCGCTTGTACGCAGGCGAGGTAACCAACCCTTAAGGGAGTTGAGGGCACATCCAATGTGTTTTCATCAGTTCCCTTTTCGCGCAGGGAAGTTAAGTACTTACCCACCTTGAAGGGCAGAGAAATGAGAATGAGGGATACCTAAGTATCTACTTCGTACCTACGTGGGAAGAAAGGGATTGTCTGTGTCAATCTCTGAAGGTCGGTGAGTGAGTGAATGAGTGAGTGATAGCTATCAGATGTCACATAGACTTGACTGACTACATGTGTATCTATACTCTGTACATCTTTTGGTATCGCAACCTCATCTTACCCCCCCCCCCCCCCCCCCCCCCCCCCCTCCCCCCCTATCCCGAGAGGCCCTGAGGGAAAGTGAGTAACTGAGTGATCTATCAGTGAAACGGTAGCATCCCTCCTTCCATCCAGATCCAGATCCAGAACTCGCCACATACTTACCTGTTCAACAAAACAAACCAACGACTTGAAATCAAAAGCCCGACTTCGTCAAAGTACCTACTTAGCCTACCTACCTACATACCTTTGATGCAGAAGTATTGTAGACTATGTAGAGGTCGATATTGATTGCTACCTAACCATGAACACCTCCCTTTCTGCCCGCTTTTGATGCTTCTTACCTACCTACCTACTTACCTACGATCGTTCATCCGTCCAAAGGCGCGGCCAACGTGATCCTCCCGCACCATGCCATGCTGTCTGTCATTGATTCTAGGCTACCTGATAGGAAAGGATGATGTTTCGACAGACTGAGTGAGCTGGTGGTCTCGGTCCGTAAGGGGGGACGCTGTACTCAGTGATATCTATATAAGGATGAGGAGCCCTCTCATGGAGTCCAGCGATTGGTCCATTGCCGGGGCGACTATCAGTAACGGCATACCTATCATATGACTCTGGCCTTGTCAGGACGTCGTAAGGCAACGAGTAACGTTCCCAACAGAGGAATGACCTGAGATAGTTCTTATGTACATACTTCATAAGCGGACTCTGAGCGTATGTGCGTGGACAGAGCAAATCGGAGAGGTGGACACGATTATTAGCGACAGCTTGTGGCAGTGTTCTGGGGAAGGGTTGTAATGATACTGTTTTGGCTCGGTGTTCTGCTCTAGATATACCTTCTATCCCTCCTATGATCTCCCGGGTCATCATGATCCCACTTCTCCCTTTCTCCATGATCTCCCAGACCGCCCTTATCCTCTATATATTCACACTCTGGCAGCTCCCAGGCCGGCATATAGGATATACCGGAGCGAGACCATCAGCATGCAGTCCTGGTTCAAACCGAACCACCAATTGCCCCCCCTTCTTTATCTTCTCTTACCGGGCTCTGCGTGGCCCACGTATGAACACATAAAAAAAGAGTCCAAGCAGAAGTAGCAAGTTGCCAACGGCAGTTCCGAAAGTTATAGTCGCGAGATCGTGGAATACCATGCCCGAGCCGCGCTCTGGATACCATATTTTCACAATCACCAAGTAGCCGATAAGAACAATGACCCAGGAGGCCATGGCACTTATGGCCTTTTTCCCAATTCTCATCATCATCCGGTCGTAGTCGTCCCAAGGATCATAAGATGTCATTTTTGCGTTTCATTCCCCGCGGGGTGGCCGTCTTGAGGAGTGACTCCCGTGCGTGTGAAGGACTGTACGGCAGCGGGGACTGCGGGCCTTGGGGCTCGGCTTGGCTCGCGAGAGGCTTTCTGGCGGACCTGTCGGTGGAGTAGGACGACGAAGACGAGAACAGGCCTTTGATACTTGCGAAGGTACGCGTGAAGAAACTGCCGCCACCTCCCGCGGGGTGGCTGGCCTGGGAATCCGTCGGGGATACGGGCTGAACACTCATAGTGAACTGAGGACCGATCACCGGTGGTAGTCTAGGGCTTCTCTTGATGCGAGTGGGTGAGCGTTCCTTTTGGCTTGGTCGTGCTTGGTATCTCCGTCTTGATGCTGGACAATGACTAGCTGATACGTATAGACGTGGTTGGGCACTGCCAGAGATAGTGGATATCTCGAAGTGTTGATATTGAACAGTCGGGAAAACGAGGGAAAATGTCTCTCGCTCGATGGAAGTGTGGCCACAAGTGTGCTACGGGGTTGAGAGAAGTAACGAACCTGCTATTGTATGCCGGGAAGAAGGTGTACTGGTCAAGGAAGCGACGGGAACCGGAGGTTTGCTTGGACTTCGATGAATAACAAAGAAGCCGCGGGCTTTCAGGCTGTCAATGACGAAGACATATTGGATTGGAAGGACCCAGTCTCCAGCAGGCTTTGACTGGTGACAAAGACCGGCAAGATACGGAGAAAGCGCACCACCTGAGACTGGGGACACAATTATCTCATGTGCCACCGAGTCCGAGTCAGAGGCTTCTTCCCGACACATTGGACACGATGTGTAAGAGGGATGGATGCCCATGGTCAGACAGACCAGCTGAACACCTTGCCGGGATGCATCATCACATCCTGTGTACGCGTCCCAGGAACATTAGAGCTTAGCATCCACACGAGAGTTTACCTGTATGCGAGTTGCGTGTTGCGCGTTGGATAGAGCCGAAACACGCAGATCTTTCCCGCGAAAGAAGCCAAACAGTATCGTTTACACGAGCAACTGTAAGGTATCGTGCTGCCGTGACGAATATCGTACGCGGGCCTTGAATATTCCTGGAAGGTATGTCGGTCAGGTGTTTCAATTGAGACGAGGAAGCTGGCCGGTCTTCAAGTTAGACCCCATAAAGTTTATATCTGGTCAAGGCTGAAGTTGCCATGGAAGCCATAAGGGATACCCGACCTTGGAATGGCCGAAGCTAGAGCTGAATCCCTCTATGACGAGAGTCGAACACTTGTGGCGTCGTTAAGGCTTCCACCATGTTGAAGGTTTACCTAGGTAGTCAACTGTCCAACGCCACGCTACGTAGGTGTGTGGCTTCAGCCTCTTGATCGGCTTACCCAGCTCCTCGGGATTTCCTGAACTGCTTCATTGGTCGAGCTTGATGGCTGATCTTGTCGTTGAGAGTGTGTAGGAAATGGTAGTTGTTGGGGGCTTCACCCATACCATGGCGGAGTGACTAAGACACTGGTACCCCTGGGTCAATGTAAGTATTGAGACATTGATCCAGCTTTCATTTCGAAAAGGGGAGGGCTGCGCCTTTGCGCTAACTAATAGTTCTGCACTCGCTAATGGATCGTGTTTATGAACAATTAGACAACCGGAATAGACCCAACGCCCACAAGTCGTATCAGTTCACCTACATGGCTCTCCTTCTCAATATGTAGTGAGTATCAGTCTCTACGTTACACCCCTTTGACTTGAAATGCCATTGAAAACAAGAGATTAGAATCGAATTTTTACGAATCCGTATTCTTATTAAGATTTAAAGTTACCCTCGTAATCCTGAACCGAGTGTATACGTAGGTACTGTAAGCACCAAGTCAAGTCACGTAGTTTCAAAGCATCATGATCTTTATAGCTTGGCGACGTACTATACCCCATGTACACCGTACGTAACTACACCGTTCCTTAGTCCAAGAGTTTCCTTTCGAATAGACACAGGCTGTACTAGATCCCACTTATCACGAGCAATGCCAGACTGGTGCAACATTCCATCTAGTAGAGGCAAGGAACCCAAGTTTATTGTGTTCGAGTTGAAGAGTAAATAGGTACAGTAGTCATTCGTAAATTCTTAGAATATCACCGGAGAATCACAGCGACGACGAAATGAGGAAAATGCTTGCAAACTATCACCATTCCCTCCCCGCGCCCTCCTTTATTTCACGAGAGACAGCTGCTTCGCAGCAATGGAGCACATCAAATCAGATGCAGTGTGCTGAGATGCTACTCGACTTTGACCTCTCAGACCAAGAATAGGGGGGAAATTTAAGAAAGGGGTTACCGCCGATAGGCCGTTTGCCGAGACGGGAAGAAGTGGAGAAGAGACCCGGTAAGCTGAGAGCTTTTACTCCACCAAAAAAAGTGCACCCCAAAAAAAAAAGAGCTCTGTACATCGTCACTTTCAAAACACAAACACAGACAGCCCCATCATGAATGCGACAGCGGTCAGGACGGCTCTGCACCAAAGCATTGCTCGTCCCGAGCTTAGCATATAGTACGTAAGATCAATTGACCCCGGACGACTCATCACTAACCACCAGCACGCATGGACAGTTACAATGCCGCCCGGCTGAGCTTCCCCCGAATAGCCGCTACAGCAACCAACAGCAGCAGCAGCAGCTCCTCCTCCGTCCGACGACAACGACGACCGAACCCACCATCGCCCACCCAGAACCCACGAAGTCTCCCGAGCAGCAGCCTCCGACACTTTCATACCTCTCCAGTCGCCCTGAAAAAGGGTAACAGACGCGGCGACGACTCCTCCAACGACACGTCGTCGTCAGGCAAGGGCAAAGGCAAAGGGAAGAAACAGCAATCCACCCCCTCGACCTCGAACAGCAGCAGCAGCAGCAGCAGCGATGGCGACAACGACGGCGGCAGCGGCAGCGGTGGTGGACCCAAACATCCGACGCCGAACCCGGAAGAGCCCCTCGACTTCGCCGACGTGCACTCGCGGATCCGGCAGCAGGACGCGTTCTTCGCGGAGACGCTGAAGCGGCAGCGCTCCGGGGGCATCTTCCACGCGGACGCGATCGGCTCGCTGCGCGTGACGACGGACCGGCGGGACGCGGCGGGGTCGACGTTCGCGCTGCGGGAGCTGGCGCAGGTGATCCCGCCGCGGACGGCGGGCGGGAGGACCATCTCGGTGCTGGCGCACGAGCTGGCCTACGTCAAGCCCATCATGAGCGCGGTGCAGGCCCACCCGGACTTCAACCAGCAGCCGCAGCGGGACCCGGACAACGAGCTGGAGCTGATCCTCAAGGTCGAGCGGCCCAATGGTAACGACGGTCCGGGCGGTAACGACGCCGCGAGCCGTCGCGCGCGAGCGACCTGTAACGACTGGCGCGATCGCGTGCGCGCCGTGCGCCAGCGCCGCGACAAGCTGCATAACGTCTGGAGGAAGGACAAGCTGCTGCGGCCCGACGCGAAGAAGGCGGTCGACGCCGAGCTCGACAAGATCATCAAGGCCAAAATGAAGGAGATCGACGCGGCCGAGGCCGAGGCCGTCAAGCTGGCTTCGGGGACTTGAGATTTTCATCTTTCTGCCGGGGGGGAGGGGGGGAGGGGAAGAGAGTCTTTGGTTCCCTTTTCTCCCCCTTTTTCCGAAGTATGTTGCTGCTGCTGCTGCTGTTTTATAATCGAGGGCCAGGCAGGGTCCGTCCTCAAGACGATTCGAGATGAGGAGAAATAGAGACTCAAGGGGAGAGACCATTGTGTATAGATAAAGAAGAAGAAGACAGAAAAAAAAGGGTGAGAGGGAGGGAGAGGAGAAGACGAGTGGCTCCGGGAGGAGCATGGCTTCTCACACCTAACGCATTGTTATATATAAATGTACACTATATCTTGTTACAGCGCGGCTCTTTCGTGTCTGGTAATTGTACAACAGGGAGAATTCTATAGAGTCAGAATATGCAGGGTTTTTCTGGGGAGCACTGATCCCAGCCTTTACACAGTCCTTCTCTATGTATGCCATTGTGCTTTTTCTATTTCTCTTACACATGTACATCCCAAAAATCAAGCCTTCGTAGTAGCAGCAGCAGCACCGCCAGCAGGCTTGGCCTTAGCAGCGCCGCCGGGCAGGAGGCTCTTGACCTTCTCCTCGATACCCCTCTCGCCTCGCGCGTTCCACGTCCCGTCCCTCTTGACGTAGCTCCGGACGGTGCCCACCGGATCACTGGGGTCCGCGTACCGGGGCCCGTCGTACTTGCCCAGGAGCGCGGTCTCGAGCACCGCGGTCCTGGCCTCCTGGGGCGGGCCCTTGAATTCATGTTTGGCGAGCTCGCTGACGATGGCCTTGGACTCGGGCGTCGGGAAGAAGATGCCCGTGCCGTCCCGGTACCCGGCGCGCGCCCCGGCCACGCTGATGTCGAGCTGCGGGTGGAAGGCGTTGCCGCCGCCGAGCATGCGCGCCTCGCGGACGACGGTCGACGCGTGCGCGAAGGGCGTGCTGCTGGCGACGGCGGGGCCGAAGCCCGCGAGGGCGTCGAGCGTTATCGACGGCTTGAAGTCGTGCGTGCTGCCCTCCTCCTTGGCCTGGAAATAGGCCTTGACGTGCTCCGGGGTGTAGTTAGAGTCTCGCATCGCCTCTACATCTCGTCGCGACTTCTCGCCATCTTCTCGACCCCGCCGGCCACCGCGGCCACCGCGGCTCGATCGGCCGCCACGCCCGCGCCCCCTTCCCCTGGCACCGCCTCTCCCACCTCTCCCGCCTCTCGCTCCGCCTCCTCCTCGTGCCATTCTTCCCACGCCGCCTCGGCCTCTCGGGCGGAAGCCACCTCGGATGATGTTCACAGCCGGGCGTGACATCGCAGGCGTATCTGTGCCCTCTCCTGCGTTGATGCCTAGCGGGCCGGCGCGACCCTCGTTCGGTTGGCTTATAGGTGCGCCAGGCACGGATCTCATGACGTCGGGTCTTCCATCGCCGGAAGGTCTATTCGCGCCAGTCACATACCGGCCTCGGCCCCGGTTGGGCATAGGAGGAGACGTCGAGTGGCTTGAGGGTTGTATCGTTGAGTTGGGTGCGGTTCGGTGGGAGAAAGAAGATTCGTTTAGGGAAGTAAGCTCGTCGACGGCAGCAGCAGCGCGTTGGCGTCCCGTTGGTCGTTCAGGGCCGTCATTGTCTGGGGAGCTCAGCTTCTGAGCCACAGAGAAGTGTCGTAGGGACGCTGCAATGCCTTCTGACACTCGATTGAGATCTGGCCTCGCGCGGCCGAAGGCCGAATTCAGTGGATGGCGAATCATTGGGTTAATTGTATCAATCCTATGGATTGTATGTGGTTGTCGAGTTCCAAGTGCATTTTTCAATGGTTGATCCCCTAGAAGCTAGACCAAATTTTGGCCCATGCTTAAAAGCGGAACTTGCCTGTTAATGAGATTTTATACAAGATATGCATTTAATGTAGATCCCGTCACTTATGCAAGTTTATGCAAACTTGTGAGGCCGGTTTCCCATCTCATCCATATATCACTGCTCCCAGGTCTTATAGGAATGTTTATCATACAACCAGAATCTTGTTCATGTGGTTCGTATTGATGAGAGATCTTGATAGCAAGACAATTTATGTACAGTGAAACCAGGTATCATGAAGTCGTTGAGTTTTTGTCCCCTGTAGTCCCTTCATAAAATTCCGTCTAGCTCTGCAAAGGCTGGTCCATACCGCCATACGTGATCGTCTTGATGATCTGGTACTCCTCGATACCGTATTTCGAGCCCTCCCTGCCGAATCCCGACTGCTTGACACCTCCGAATGGTGCCGCAACGTCGGAGATCAGCCCGGTGTTCACGCCCACCATTCCGACCTCCAGAGCTTCGGCAACTCTGGTAATCCTCTGCAGGTCCCTCGAGAAGAAGTAGCCTGCCAGACCAACTTCGGCAGCGTTTGCTAGGTTTACAACCTCCTTCTCTGTATCGAATGGGAACAGGCCGGCCACGGGTCCGAAGGTCTCCTCACAGGCGATGGCCATGTCCTTCGTCATGCCCGTGATGACGGTAGGCTGGTAGAAGTTCGATCCAAGATCCGGCATCTTCTGCCCCCCAACGACGACTTTCCCGCCCTTCTTCTCGGCATCTCTGACATGCGACTCGACCTTGTCAGTGGCACGGTCGTGAATGAGAGGCCCGTGAGTGACACCCTCATCGAAGCCGTGCCCGACCTTGAATGCCTTGACCTTTTCGGCAAACTTCTGCGCAAATTCATCATAGACCCCTTTCTGGACATATATGCGATTGGCACACACGCAAGTCTGACCAGATGATCTGAACTTAGATGCGATCGCACCAGCAACAGCCAAGTCAATGTCGGCATCGTCAAAGACAATGAAAGGAGCATTGCCGCCTAGTTCCATGGACAGGATCTTCAGAGATGACGATGCCTGTTTCATCAGGAGCTTTCCGACTCCAGTGGATCCGGTGAACGAGACCTTCTGGATGATAGGATGTGTTGTTAGAGTCTCGCCCACCTCGGGTGTGTTGTTCAGCGTCGTCACAACGTTGACAACACCCTTCGGGATGCCTGCACGGTGTGCCAGCTCTGCCAGAGCTAAGGAGGTAAATGGTGTTTCGCCCGGTGCCTTGCAGACCGTTGTGCATCCAGCAGCCAAGGCTGGGCCGATCTTTCGCGTGATCATAGCAGCCGGGAAGTTCCATGGTGTGATCAAACCGCAGACCCCGACTGGCTGTCTGATAGTCACAACGCGGTTGCCAGGAAAGGTCGCAGAGATAGAGTCGCCGTATATCCGCGGGGCCTCCTCACTGAACCATTCAAAGAAGTTGGCCGCATAGGTGACCTCGCCCTTCGCATCGGCAAAAGGCTTACCGTTCTCCAATGTAATCAGCGTAGCCAGGTCTTCGGAGTTCTCCACCATGAGATCGTACCATTTGCGCAGAAGCTTCGATCGCTCGCGGGGTGTCTTCGTCTTGAATGTCTTGAACGCGTCGGAGGCTGCCTCGATGGCCTTCTCGGTGTCCTTGCCGGTAAACTCGGGACAGGTCCCAATGAGCTTCCCGGTTGCCGGGTCGTGTACTTCGAAGGTCTTGCCAGAGGCGGCTTTGACCCATTCGCCATTAACATAGCAGACGTCGGTCTTGAAGAGGGAGGGGTCGTTCAGCTGTGACGGCTTCTCGTCAGTATGATGATCGACTCGGCCATGTGACAGAATGAGACCCCAGGACCACGGGCACTCACTTTGGGTGCCATGGTGGAAGCTAATCGAGATACAACGGGTGGCAGTGTTATTCTCTGGAAGCGGGACTTGACAGCCAATCTCGAGGAAGTTATGGCACTTTTCTGTAGAGTCCGTAGCAAGGTCATCTTGGAGACAACTACGGCAGTGGCAATACCACGAGAGAAGTGTCGTGATGTTGATGATTACCCCACACCGATGTCGTCGTTCGGCTAGGCTAGCTCGTACCTATCGCAAGGTTGTTATGTTAACTGGGGTCGGGTAGCTCAGCTCCCCTGGAGTTGATGAATGCCGTAAGTAACACAGATGACGTCAATTATCTCAAACATCCATTGATGGAAAGGCCCAAACGTCGTCCTTATTTTCTCAACTCAAACATTCTTTTCAGTCATACAACTCTCTCTTGCATAACAATAGTAGCCTATAGTGTCTAGGACATCTGCGTCTTGCAATTCTATCCACGGCATTCTAATTATATGCAACACCTACCTAGGTATGTACGAATACAGACGATGCGGCGACCGATGTCTCGAGTGGACGAAGTATTTGAAGGTAATGGTTTAAACACAGAGTCTGTGCTGTCAGGTAGAACTACCATCTGTGAGATCTCTTTGATGCCAAGGCACTGTCAAGCCTGGACGAGGATTGCTCTTATCGAACAAGCCCTAAATTGCGGCAAGTCTCCTTACCGTGGGGAATAGGGGCTAACCACTCACTGTAGGCGTAGACCGTTGAAGCGTGACTCGGGATGCAGAGCATGTCTTGAATCTTACAGTATGGAGACAGGGAGAGTAGGTCTGGAACCTAGATAGTTACAGCCTACAGCTCCCTTGACAAACTGCCAGCGCATTGACACCCGCTCCTTACCTGCTGCCTCTTTTCCATTCAGGAACATCCATCAATGAGATGTGTGCACAGAATCAAGAGGTTGCATTATACAAGTTCGACTGGGATTGGCTCACCGGCACGAGGCTGTTCGTATTCTTTCGACATGATTAGTTCCGCTCTACAGCTCAGATCTATCTCTTATAGGTCGTCCCTCCTCTACCGGCGGGGATGACTTGTGCAAAAACTGATCCAAATCCATCCACTCCGCCGCGAACGCCGTAACGATCTTGGCCCAATCGTCCACCGTGTCGATATCCAGATGCTCGCCATCATCGTCCATCGTGTGCCACTCGTCGGGGAACGGCGTCGGTATGATGTGCAACACCTTGACCCCCCTCGTCATGAAAGGCACGTGGTCGTCCTGGATGTACCCGCGGGTGAACTGGTGCGGCTTCTTGTCTGTCTCGGGCAGAAACGGGTTCTTAGGAGTCGACTTCAATATCCCCAGCTTGCGCATTCTGGCCTCGATCCTGGCCAGGCCCTGGTACGCCCAGTGCGACGCTGAGAAATAGGATGAGACGTGCGGATCTGAGACACCCAGGAGGTCCAGAAGAACGAAGAGGCTGATGGAGTCGAGAGGTGTTCGATAGGATGAGGCCGTGGGATGCAGTTCATTCTCCCATGTCTCAGCAAGTGCCCTATGATAAGATAGTCAGTAAAGAATCTCCAGAAAATAAAAACCACTCCCACGTGGGAATATAATGTACCTTGCGCCATAGAGCGAGTCAGTCGCTGTCCAGCTCACCCAGGCCTCCTCGCCGTCCAGCAGCAGGATCTGAACGCCCTTCTCGTCCTCAAGACCTAGCCCGGCATCCCCAGAAGCCTCCATAGCCTCCCACTTCTTCGTCAGGGCCTCGTCTATGCTGCGGGCTACATGCATGAGCATAGCGCAGGGTGCGGCGCTGTCCGTGGCACCAACGAAGCCTTGGGGCTTATTTAGGCTATCATAATGAGCAACGAGCGTCAACCTCGCGACGTCGCCAACCTGGGCCCAGGGCGGATCCCGGGTGAAGATCAAGTTCTTAAAGGGCACATCCGTGTCGCCGGTAGCCGGGGTCTTGGACGTGCTGTTGTGCCAGTCTATCCTCCAGCTCGGTAGATGCCGGGTGAAGAAATCCACGAAATGGCTTTGCACGGCGACGTGGCCGGGCGTACCGGGAACCCTGGGGATCAGGATGGGCGACAGGAGCGACCCGGTCTTGATATCAAAGTCGGGTGCGCCACTGGGGATGCTGCGCAGAGTTTGGTCTGAGAGCTCCTCGTAGGCGAGCGCGAAGGAAAGGAAGGTCAGGAACAGCAGCACTGTGTGCGCCAATCCACCGACATATTTTAGACAGCCCATCGGGGTCTGCAACGTGGAACCAAATGCTGAGAGAATGGGCGCGACATGCAGAGTATCTCATAAAAACATAAAAAAGAAAAGGAAGGGATCACGGCTCGCTTGTTTGCATGTATCATGGATGTGAGATAGACAATCTGTCAAGTGGCAGGCTAAATTGATGGATGTCGCTTTTTAAAACGTGGGGGCACTTAAAGCCCAGTACTGTACTGTACTGTACTGTAACAGTGACACCTCCATACCGCATTTGTGGTCACTGGTCAGGGGTAACTGGCCCCACCTGCTATTTTCTTAGGGCTGATACTTGTGTGTAAGTCAGGGGTAACACAGAATTACCTGTATGAGGTAGTAGGAACACAGCTTGCCACGCCGTATACTTGGTTGGGCTTTCAAGACAGAAAAGCATGCATGGCAGGCTGTGGTAGTAGTATCGAGACGTGATGGCAACTACCTCGTTCTATGTTATGACTTCAAGGTGATGAATAGCGTATGGATTGTCACCTCCGACAAGACTGTTGCGTCTTGACACAATACCAACATTTATTCTTTTCAAAATATGAAGAGGCCCATCACCAAATGGAGTGTATTCCTCATTAATGGAGGGCTGTACTGTTAAACAGCAGAATAGTGTGGATCAAGCTCCCATGCCCATCCGTGTTTCTCAAGGAGCCGGTGAACACTACCTTGGGAGCGCTTGACGGTTCTTGGTGGAGGTAAGTGTATCTGACTACAGTGAAAGACATACAAATACAATAATAAGTTGGATGAGTCACTGGGGTTATTCGATTGGGTGGCAATGGTGGGATGAGTTGGCTTGTTGCGCGTGTCGAAGACAGCCCATGATGTCCCCATACTTAGGAGTACAGTCTTTGCTTGTGGCACGTGTATCCAAAAGAGTGAAACAGACTTACAGGAAAGCTATAACCTCTGGTAGCTCCGTATTGACGGTGAAATTTAGCCTCCAATCTGTCAACGCAGGGTTCCCACCTCATCGACCTGCTACATGAACCTTCACGAGTTACAAATAGGATTGGCCAGCGCGGTAATTGATCATCTGCTATTCCTGATATTTGGCCGAGTTGCTATATGGTGCAAATTAGCTATTTGGGGTATTCTGGACCATTCTCAGAACTTCGAATGCGACTGGTGCCCACTTCATGATCGTGTTGTGTCCTATTTCGCATGTTATCATGATTCAAATGATCACCAAGGACATAAACTTACCTCCATGCTTCAAGGTGATTATTCTGACTACGCGATTTCCAGACGACCATTCAGTACTGCTCAGAGCATCACTCGGTTGGCGGCGAACTTCCTCGACATCTCCAAGATCCCTAAGCGTCATGTGGGCGAGACTTGCAAGCGACTCTGTCATCCAATAAGGTACCACGTCGTCGGAGGTGCAGTGGACAAATGTGAGTTTCAGGGTATCACATCGGCGCAGGATCGATGCCACATGCTCCCTGGTTGGCCACTGATCCGCCAGTCGCCTGCGGAACCACGTCTTCACATAGGGTATGTATCGTAGAGGGGCCAAAAGCGGTATGCCTTTCACGAGCCCGAAGCTCATAAACGCATCTTCCATACAAGTAAATGCCGCACACATGATGAGGCCACCAAACTGTATGGGAACGTGTTGTTTTGCGTAATGGTCCAGAGCAGTGCTAGCGACAGCGGTGCCCAGAGATTGAGACAGCAAGAAGATCTGATCATAGGGCATATCCAGATTCTCGCGGGCCCATTCGATCACAGAGATGGCATCCTCAGTAAGTCCTCGTTCAGTTGGCGTGCCCGTCGACCGGCCAAAGCCACGGTAATCGAAAGTAAGCACATAGAGATGCTCTGAATCACCAGCTGATACCGAACGATACGCTTCAGTTCTGCGAGTGGACCCAACAGCGGAAGCGTTCCCATGGAAGTAGATCACCAGCTTTCGGTGTGGATCGTCTCTAATTAATCGCAACGAGAGGTGATCATTGTTGATGTTACTGCCTTTCGTGATTCTCTTGGTCAATGCGTGTTCGTGGGCCAGGCAAGCTTTCAGGGGAAGGACGAGCCACATATAGAGCTTCTCCCCATCAGGTGTCGGTATGCTAAAGGGGAAGACTTGATTTGGCAGGAAACCAAAGGTCTCGGGCTGGTCGAGCTTCTGTCGCCACCAGATAGGTAGTTTGTGTGCGTAGAAGACGTGTCTCTGAACTGAGGGGAAACTGACGAGCAATAGAGCAACGGCCCAGCCTCCACACAAAAAAGACGCGACTTGGAATAGTTGAGTGAACGTCATGGCACTTTGTGAGTAAGTACCTAGGTACGTATCAAGCGAGATGGTCTCTTCTGGCCTGGATCTTTGTTCACCTGGGCATGGATGTTGGTGAGCGGGAGTACGGGGATGCGGCCACATAGCCTGCCAGCATGCCAGCTCACCTTCTGGACTTAAGGGTGTTAAGGCGGCCTTGGCACCTGTCAGCCAAGTAATACTAGGTAAACGCCGAAAAAGAAGCAGCCATCAATTCGAGATTAGATCTTGGGTAGATACATCTCCTGAACAACTAACGCCGAAAATACTATCATCGCCCAATGCCTTTCATGCGAGATGATTCCATTCCCGGAAATAGAGAACATACAAACAGTATTCCGATCGATCTTCGAGGTTGGAGCTGACGAGCTGCATGTAAGAAGGCCAAGAGAATGGCTTCTTTCGCTCAATTCTCCATGAGCGAGTATCCGACGTTCACTCGTAGACGACGAGTATAAAGGCAACATTTTCACGGCCTTTTTATTCTTCTTGCTTCATCCTAAACACACCTCATAGATACATTCCCATTGCTTCACATCCAGCTACGCTTGTAACACAATCTTATCACGACTGGGTTTGACGTCCTCCATCGTCATCGTTCTGTACTTTGCACCATGTCCGGTAACGTCTGGTTCATCAGCGGCGGTACCAGCGGCTTCGGGAAAGCCATCGCCCAAGAAGCTATCGCAAGAGGCGACAAAGTGGTCTTGTCATCACGCAAGGCTACGACCTCACCCGCTACGCGAGAGTTGGCGGAACAGGGAGCCATGCTGATCGATCTGGATGTGACGAGTGACGACGCTACCATCCAGGCTGCCTTCCAGCAGGCGATCGACAAATTCGGCAGGATAACCCACTTCATCAACGCTCCTGGCTACATCCTCAGTGGTCCCGTCGAGAGTATTACCCGGGAGGAGGCCTTAGCAAGCCTGCAAGTGAACGTTATGGGTGTGATGAACATGTGCCGCAACGAAGTCGCGATCTTGAGGCCTCAGGGGCACGGCACGATTGCGAATTTCGGCAGCATCGGCAGCTGGACCGGAGGAGCGGCCTGGGCACACTATGGCGCGTCAAAATGGGCTGTTACCGGCTTCACCGAGTCTCTTTACGAGGAGCTGAAGGAGTTCGGCATCAAGGTATTCGTCATCGAGCCCGGTTATTTCCGCACCGGCTTCCTGAACGAAGGCGGCGGAAACTCTGCCCTCGCCAAGAACATGATGGCCAAAGAGTACGCCGGCACGCAGATGGAGGCCAACGTGAAGATGCTGGCCACCTACAACAACCAACAGCCCGGCGACGTGGAGAAGGGGGGCAAGATTGCGGTCGATGTTCTGACAGGAACGGGTGTAGCAGCTGGCAGGGACATTCCTATGCGATTGCTTCTCGGACGCGATTGCGTCGAAGGTATCAAGGGGAAATTGGCGCAGACGCATGCTTTGATCAAGGAGTGGGAGCCGATCTGGGCTTCGACAGATCACGACGATGTTAAGTCCGGTTAAGGGATGAAGTAGCGAGCTATGCATGAGAGCAGATACGCTGACCATGCGGGCGAGTTTACAGTATAGTTTCAAGCCGACCAAGTTTTTGTGCAGCGTGGAATCGTTACTTACTCTCCCTGAGAGCACATTCCTCTAGTCGTCGTGAACCGGATGGAAATCTCACGCTCTGTAACGGGCAACTTCCAGGGCTGTATTCATCAGACTCTTCTGATCTCCGTCGTATCTTATAAGCTACCAACCATATCTCGGAGAATAAGTATCCATGCACTGTAACTCAAGGCATCTAACTCTATACACTGATTGTTTGCTGCGCAACCTTTGGAGCAGCGGGCTCGCTCATCCCACATACTCCGGCTCGGATCCCAGTAACTCGTACGGAAAAGAAGTAATCATGAACGATCTCCGTTGGTAACCCTTTCTGTCAGGACAACCCCCTGATCAATGACAACAGAGCATACCTGGACACCTTCCATTCTTCCATGACTAAGAAACACGGGATTTTAGTGAAACTGACGTCGCGTTTGGATGACCGTCTGTGCCGTCGTTGACGCCATAGGGCGTGGATGCATGCGCGTTGGAGACAGAATGTAGCCCGAAAGGAAACCCCGTCGACCACTCCTTTGGCCTAGAACACATCTACTATAATGTCAACCTAGGTAGTTGTGACTTCGATGCTTCCAATCATGCCCCTTACACTACCAAGTAGGTACCTACTTAGGGTCGTTGAGCTGGAACCTTGGAAAGAGCGAAGGTGATGATCGTTCCCTGAAAGGAACAGGATGAGGAAATATCTCTTGCAAATCTCAAAACTCTCTATATTTTCAAGGAGACTCGCGTGTTCTCTGGTTCTTCTGCTGTTTTCCCTTTATCTGTTTGATACCATTATATCTTCCAGTATCTTATTAGATCGCTGCCCTTTGACCAACCATCAGCACTCCTGTCCCATGTCTCCATTTGGCACCTCACATTACGCTCCTCATGAGGACACCAAAGATCTTCCCTCATCATGTGATGCCTCTAGCTCGACTATTTGCGGAACAGTGATCTTATATGAAAAGGATGGCTGCTGGAGAGGCAATCTGCCGTGCGTCCACCACACCAAGGACGGCTGTCGCATTCACAATCCCGATAAGCTGCCCATCATCTACAACGCGCGCCTGCCGAATAAATTGGAAACACTCAGTCTGCGAAACCGCGTGTTGCCGAATCACTTACAGGCACCCGGTCTGCGGAAGCGTGTCCTCGGTGTCATGCCTAGGGCCAACGTCACTCCACTCGAGCCAGGCGAACCCATCTGGTCGTCCCTGCACCTCGACCACGTGAGCGCCGATCCTCTCGAGCCGATCCTCTCGAGCCCATCCTCTCGAGCCCATCCACAGCTCGATTCACTATGCCCTCGCATACTATCATCTCGACTGGGCCATACCGGTCGGCTCATCTGATATGGACAGAATGCTCGACCTCCACTGCCGGGGAACAGGCGTAGGTCGCCCGGATCTAAAGTACTCCATCACACCCTTCTGGTACAATGATACATTCCTTATGGACCAGAGCATCGTCATAAATCTCGGCCTGGAAAAGCACTCTCCGATCTACAAGCGCACCAGCACGCGTATGATGAGTACCTTCCAGTGGGACAAGTACTTGTTCAAACCATGCCAACACGTCCACCTCCAGTTTCTCACGCACGACCTCATTAAGACTCGGGGCCTTCTTCGGGCTTGGTGCCGATACGATACCCAATGCATTCACCGCTCAACGCACCACTCAACGGACCACACGGAATGGGATAGCCGGAACGGAAACATGTGTAGAAGTTGGATCTGCGAATGTTGCCCGACGGAGATTGATATGTGGCTCGTCGCGGGAAAGAGCAACACAGTGATCACCATCGAAGTGTATCGGGACTTAGGAGATGCCTCTTCTCCTTACCATGTGAAATGGCTGGCAGCTCTGCGGCCTGATCAAGAGATGTATCAATACAACAACCCGAATGAACCCCGACCGGTCAGGATGATGGTCGCCGCCGCCAAGAAGAAAAGAAAGGCGTTTTTAAAAACTAACGGGCAGAGGGAGTGCTTGACTATTATGGAAGGCTTCCTCCACGATTATGGTCTAGGCTGTGGCAAGGACTGCTGCTGGGGATATCTTATCTTATTGGCCGCCGGACACGGGAAAGCCATGCACATCCCCGTCGAGGGACAGTCGAACAATCGGACAGTCATTTCAGCAAGTACAGTACCGAATACAGCAGTTATCATGGGGTGACGGCATTTGTGACAAACGCTCGCCTATCTCAGCCGTTTGGGAAGCCCACCACCTCTCTGGCATCCGCATACAAAGTTACCTAAATGAGCTTTCACCAACCAGCCAGCATGCATATTCATTCATACCATAAGCCGTTTCTCCCCATCGAATACCTAGGGACCGCGCTAGAGACATGCCTCCAGGTATCGAGACGGCCCTCTCAATGATGTTTTTTGCGGTTGTTGAGACTCACTGGTAGAGTTACTTAGAAGTTGGTCGAAGCTGGAAGCGTGTTATTAGGAACGCCGTCGGTTGGGTGCCTTGGCGGCGCGGGAGACGGCAGCCTATGTATGCGTAACGCAGCGAGCTGGAACGGGTAGCAACCTTGGAACTCGACCAGCAGATGGGCAGCAGCCATACGATTACGCCCGGTCAGACGGGAAAGCAAGCAGTCGACCTGAGTTGGAAGGTAGGTATGGGATTATTCTAAGCATCTAAGCATGCCCTAAGTACCAAATGTGGCGCAGGATGGATTCGCATATGTTAGAGATAGCCTTCCGTGTCGACTGCAGGATTCCAAGCTAGAGCTCGAGTAGGTGTGTCGAGGTAAAAAGTATCACGATCTTGGGTAGATCGGAGGCACACAGCCTCTTCCCCCCTCTCTCTACTATAATAACTACATATCTACTCCGGAGATGGTGGGTGCCTTTTTAGCTTTGACCATACCTAGTAAATAGGGCTGAGATGGGACGATCCCAAGCCGACAAGGTACGACCGAGGAGTCAAACGGCTTTATTAAGCTTGGGATCGAATGCTCTGCCAATGGTGTCGTATCACTTGAAAGAAGCTCGCTCGCTGTCTGTCGTTTCGGTGAGTGTCACGTGGATGCTGTGGTACTTGGGGAGGAAATGGAGACTAAACAGTTTCGTCGGTTCATCGCTTGTTATCAGAGGACGGACTCGCGGCTGGGATGGCGATCCATCGGAGTCCAGACTTTTTAATATAAGTACTTAGCTTGGGATGGGACGCATAACAAGCCCATTCATCGCCCGCCCTGCCGCCGTCCTGGGTTTGACGCTCATGCAGCAGTTATCGCCGCAACCAGCGCTGATTCGTCGGTCAGGCCCGGTCTACCCCTTTCCCTTCACTGCCATGCCATGCTAGGTATGCTATGCTGCTTACCTGAGGCTACCTCTGCGCCTGCATCTGACACTACTCCGTACCTGGCTGGGTACTTATTACTTTTTTCTTCTGTCTGGTCTGCTTGGTTTGCCATGCGGTGTTATTAGAGGATTACAGACGGGGGACCCTTTGGCTTCTCTTGCATTCTGCTGTGCTTACATACCAGCCAACCAATGAACTGCCCGAGATACCATGTCCGTATACTTACTTAAGTAGTCACAAACGAAGGGTTCGGTGTTTTTTTCTCCTGTCGATGTTTGATAGAGTTTGTGTGTTGCGGCACACCCATCTGTAGATGTTCGTTTCTGTTTCCTATTTAACCCCTCTTCGCCTTTCTTATGAGGTTATTTCTCGAGACACTCGCGTGATAATAAGGTTAATTCGAAACGGCCATCGCACAAAAAACATATTCCAGGCTGTAATTTACAGCGGAGAGAGCTCTGGAGAAAAGGCACAGACAGACAGATTTCGGTCCGGGCTGTCGTTTTTTCATCCTTCTGTCTTTTTTCTAACCTACAGGGAAAAAGAGAATCTTACCTACCCAATTTAGGTGTCTTGGCGCCCCTCCTTCACAATTGTAGCACGGGTCCTTTATTTTAAAGGGCTCTGGCGACAAGAGAGACAGGCTACAGCCCGAGAGCCGGGGACTGGTCCATCCATCTACCGTCCACCCACCAGTCCACCACCCACCACCCACCAGCGCCACCACCACCACCCACCCCGATTCGCACTCTTCTCACCTCAACCTTACTTACGCCCCTCAGCCTGCCATTTTCACTCCTTCGCTTCCTCCCACTTCTGCCCAACTTGTCAGCGACTTCTTCCTATCCGCGAGATCCCATCTCCTCGCCGTCAGCTGAAGCTACTGATCCGAGATCATCCACCACCTCGAGCATTTCACTCCTTTCCACTTCTCAGGGATATCCCGGGCTTACCGCCAGCAGCTTCCACTCTATTCCAGCACCGCATCGTGCCGTCCTAGGTTCTGCGAATAGGCCGCAGTTTGTTTCTGCCAATATCCCGCAATTCGACCGAATCTGCTCTGCTCTGCTCTCCACCATATCTATCTGCCTCCTTTCCCTCCTTCTACTCCGTGTCCGAATACGAAATCGCTCGGCATCCGACACCTTGTGACGCCTCTCCCCATACATCAGAATAACTCGAAGAACGACTCGACGACAGTCACTCACAGGCTACTACTCGGGGACTCAGTCAAGATGAAGGGCCGTCCTGTTGATCAGCTTGTTTACGAGGCTATATACAACAAGCCTCTGCGCCCGAATGATCCTCAGTCCTTCCAAGCCCTACTTCATCGCCACCTCATCCTCGAAGTTCGACAGGAAGTCCATTCCTTCTACGGCCACCTCAACACCCAGGAGGCCAAGTATCCTGGTTTGGACTACACCAACCCCATCCATCGCATACGACTCAGCCGGTGGGAGTTTCACAGGCGGTTGTTCGCCGCCTTCGACCGCCTGCGCCTGACCCATACCGAGATCGCGAGCCTGACTAAGTGGGAGGGCACCAAGTGGGCTAAGGACCGGTTCGAGCGAGATTCCGGTATCGTCATTCAAGACACCGCTGGCAGAGGCATCCCCGATTGGATCGAGCCCGAGGACAGACCGACTGCGACTCGTACCACGATCCGAGGAGAGCCCGAGGATGTAGACGAGGAAGACCCAGCGGATAGTGCTGATGAGGATATGGATGGCGAGGAGGAAACTGATGACGAGGAGCTGGACAGTATTGGATTCGCCCTACACGAGCAACTCCGTGAGCGCGCTGCTCGCCGCGAAGCTGGCGATACCTCGGAGCCGCTCGACGAGGAGTGGGAACAATGGCTCAAAAATGCGATCGACTCCGGCCAGCTGCCTTTCCTCACGGATCAGCTGGTGCACCAGTCGACTGACGCTTCTCCGCTACCCCAGTCCTTCTTCCCGGCAGGCATGATGACTGCGGCCAGGAGTGGAAACTGGGAAGAGATCCCGGAATTCTTGCATCCCCTGCTTAGACGTTCCCTCGAGACCGAGACGCCCCGCAGACAATCCTTCTCACGGAGACCGGCAGCAACCCGGCTCAGTAGCGACACGATTCAAAATACCATTCGACAAAACATGATGGCAAGAGCTTGGCGACGTCGCACGTATGCGAATCTTCGCCTGCCGTCTGACGGCGCGAATGGCGCTTCGGAGGTGCGTGTTCAGCGGACAGCTCAGCCGAATGCGTAAGCAAAGATGTTGTGCCTGATTACCTTACGCGCCCTCACTCTTCACCGGTCTTACGCTTCAATTTTACCATTAACGTGAGTGCAAATATGGATCTAGAGGGAACGCCGCCATCCCCCGAACGGATGAAAAATTTGTACTTTCTCTTCCACCAACATAGCTGTCCGAAACTACAACAACATATGGAGCTGTTTTCACCAGTCCTTGAACCCGACGGAGAAACCAGCCCAAGATGCGCAGTTAACCGCAATGAAGGCATCGTTGATCTAGACTTCAGCCTAGGGGCTCCATGACGGTACGATGATGCACGCGCACGTGCAGCGCACGAATATTTTCTTGAGCTTAACACCACGAACTCCACGTTTCCCCTGGCCCATTTGATCGACCATCATCATGATCGCACTAGTCACACGAGCAGACGAGACCGACTACAATAAAAGGAAGAAAGCCATGTTCAACCAGAGCTAGTTGGCTGATAGCAGGAGGCATTTTTTTCATTCGTATTTATCATCTTGGGAGCGGAATGCAAAGCCACTCACTCGCAGAAATTTATCTAATAACCTTGGGATGATAATTCGTTGATAAGGGGGAACGATTATTGGGCAATCATGAAGAGAGACGGAGAGGAGAGGAAGAAGAACATGGGATGGATGCGAAGCATTTTTAGTGGATATCTTTTGATCATTGCCAATGACACCGTCTCAGGTCCCCAGTGAGGAGTTGGCAGGATTGGGGGTTTATCTTGTTTCTTCTTCTTCTTCTCCAAATCCCCTATCTCCTTTTCTAATGCTCTGGAAAGATGGCGTTTGATGATATCAAGTGGGAATGATTGATTGATTGATTGATTGTATGGCCTGCTGCATTCTGCGTGTGTTTTGTGTGTCTCAATGTGTGCGCATTGGGGTGGGAAAGTGTAGTTCTCTTTTTATTACTTATCCTTCGAACGATTCAACCCCCCGCCCCCAATTCTCAAACTCTCAAAAACCTTTTTCGACATCTCAATCCATCCCCCTGGCATACTTTTTACCAGGCGGAAATGGCAGGACCTAGACTAGAGTGAGCAATGATAATGTTACTTTTTCTCCAGTTCTTTCTTCTTTCTTCCTTTATAGAATAATCTCCAGACGAGAGGAGAGAGAAAAATTGAAAGTGTGAAGAAAAGGGAGGAAGAGGGAAAAAAAAAGCGAGGGCGGTAGACGAGGGAGGAGGGGAGGGGGCCGCATGTAGGTTAGGAGAAAAGTCCATCGGCACGTCCATATCACCTATCTATCTGCATAGATAAGTAATGTTTTCATTTTGCCTCTTTTTACTTTGCTTGCAGGTGAGGAGAAAGGGGCCAGTCCTTGCAGAGAGAGAGAGAGAGAGAGAGAGAGAGGGAGAGAGACGAGACGAGACGAAGCGACACATGTATTGTATATCTGATTTACACCTCGTCGATATAGTTCGAGTTTCAACACGTCTGTCTTACCAAGAGCAGAACAAAGGGACCAATCGGGGTTCTCGGCTCGGGCCTTCCAAGCCAACTGGCTCCTGAACTGAACAGTACCTAAGCTACCTGGTACATACCTAATCAGGTGTAGGTACCAGATACCTAAATAGCAAAATCACAACAGCCAACCAACCCCTATTTTCTCCCTGGCTCCTTCTTGTTTTCCCTTGGCGTGCCTCCTGCCTGAACGCCATATGCCTACCTGCCGGCCAAATTTGTTTGCCTGCTCCTATATACGTATGCACGTATGGGTATATATATACACCACGTACCATACTTCCACTCATTCATACTCTCTTCCCCTTTCTTGAATGCCAATGCAGAAGATGATGCGGGCGTAGGGGGAGGAAATAGGACGGCCTCTTCCCCTTCGCCTCCGTCACAAGAGAGGCCTTTCAAAAAATCAAAACAGCTGACCGTCGCGGAAAACGCCTGTTTTCGGAATGAGTCGCAATGGCGAAGTAACCGGGGCATCAGACATGTCTGGTAGGAAATGGAGTTGTTGGGAGATTGCGGCGATGTTTCTGAGAGAATCGGCTCTGCCTCTGTCTACTGAGCCGCTATGGGCCGACAGTACGAGTGTATGCTTGTTGGGATGAACAAAGAACCCTAGGATCACGACGCCCTCGGGTTCCTTCCCCTCGGCCGGTTCTAGGGCTCGAGGTGTGACCACTCGGGGATCTGCTTGATTTGGGCCCACATGTACTTCTCCAGCTTGTTGGCCGACTTAGCGTAGGGGGTGCTCTCGTTGTTGTAGCGGCGACAGTTATCGAAGATGAGGCGGGCATCCTTGATGAACTCCTCGGGAGTGCCGTACTGGTCTGCCTCGAGTTTGGTCTCCATCGTGCTCAGGTCCATGGGCTCCTTGATTACCTCGTAGTAGTCGGCCACATCATCCTTATTGACTGGGTTCAGGAACGGCCAAGCCGACTGATGGTTCTGCAGGTCATTGAGGAGGTGAAGCAGCTGGTTGTAATTGGGCCCGTGCCGCGGCTGCCGGGCCAGCTCGTCCATGTCGGGCGACCAGCCGGAATCTCGGATCGCCGGGATCGAGAGCGGGTCGATCGCCTCCACGCTTCCCCTCCACTGCTTTGGCGGTTGATGGATCACATGGGACCTGGAGAAGGCCCGGATCTTGGCGTGGACGCATTCTTTCTGCTTCAACAGCATGCGACCCATCTCCAGGTATCGGACGCGCGGAAGCATGGAGCATTGCATAATGGTGCCACCTTCGTAGTCCTTGATGTAGCCCATCCACACAGACCGTGGCAGCGTGATCTCCTTGGTGAAGCCTTGCTTCTTGAAGTACCCTATGGCATAGTTATCCGCGTATGTAAGGAAGTGCATGACATCGCTGGTAGCCTTGACATAGTCTTTCAAGTGGGACATGAGATGAGCGCCATAGCCCTTGACCTGCTGATCACTACTAATAGCACAGAACACGATCTCGGCGAACTGGCGCCCCTTGAAGGGGCGGTAGGTAATACCGCCCACAACCTCTAGTGGCTTCTTGACAATCGCTATAGACAGATGGGTACGGTCGTAGACGAGGCGGGCAATATAGTCCTTGGGCATCTTGGGAAGCTGTTTTTGGAAGATGCACTTCAGGCCGGTGAGGATGATGAGGGACTCGCGTTCGTTGTCGTTGTTCACCACGCGGAATTCGATCTCGCCGGTCCGCTCCTCGATGACGGCAGGCTGGCGGTAGGCTGTGTTAGCAAAGCTGGTATCGCGTATGCAGTTGGCGCAAATATGAGCCCAACGATCTTGAGACACGATGGGAATCAAAGGAGGAAATATGAATCTCTTCTTCTTCATGATCGCATCTTCTGGTTCTTCTGTCCTTGACAGTCCTTGAGTTTGGGAGAATAGATATCTGTTTTGGTCCTTGCCATTACCGATATTGGAGGGAGCGGGCATATCTACCTTCTCGGGGAAGGGGATGGGTTTCATGACCGGTTTCTTCTCCGGTTCCGCCGAGTCGCTCGTTTTCGCCCTCTTAGAGGCGGTCGGGGATGAAGGCTCATCACTGGCCTTGCGCTTGCCATCTGGGGAAGCCATATGATTTTAGTTGAATTGGAATCAAACAATGGACAAGCATAGAAACTTACGCTCGTCTTTCACCATCGTGGCTACATCTACGCAGCAGAGCGCGACGACGACGTAGGGCTGTGAAATTGAGGTCGCAACATGCAAGGTGCAGGTTGATAAGCACGTGGAGAAGTGACAGTGGTAAAACGGCGACAAGGATGCGACTAGATTAAATTGATCACCCCAGATACCTAGGTACGCGGTACTAGGTGATGATTATCTAATACAATACCGGAGCCCCATTCCCTTTGTGCCCAGGTGGGGAACAATCCTCTTGTTACTTGTTGCTAGCGACTAGGTAGTATGGGTGGGTGCACAGACAGTATTGTACCTATCAGATACTGCGTGATCGATAAATCAATAACCGTTCTTGTCTCAATACCGTCTATACAGGTATTATGCTTAAGACTGTGCCCATGTAGGTACTGTAGACTGCAAGGACCCTGACGAGGCTAGCTGTATTTGGAATGACCACCTTTTACTAAGTACAAACACTGAGCTCGATGCTTAATAGTGTGGTGACAGCTCAAGACATCATTCATGTAGAACCTCCAGACTGCCAACATTTCCTCTTTTGTTGTCGATACAACGAGAGCCACCACATTGGCGATACCTCCAGCGATCACTCCGACCTGACCTCTTCCTTCCTCCATCTTCATGGATTCTTCATTACATGAGATCTGGCAAACTGCTCCAAGCAGTCCGTTCCTCCCCTCCGTAGGAAAAGGTAGCCAATTCTTCGTCGGATTTGTCCTTCTAATCCTCGGCCTCTCTCTGACTGGCGCATTCGCATTGAGTAAGCATATCCCGCCTCTCGCCCCAGGTGGCTTATCTGCTACATTGAGTTGATCCTAATGTGTGCTGTCCAGACCGATCTCTTGTCAACCTACCCCTTCTCGGACTTCCAGCGTCACTGGCCGTAGCGTGCGTCCTCCTCGACCACTCATGATCTTTGCCAGCTTACTGATACCCATCGCAGGTTCGGCACGGTCTATATGTTCTGCGCGGTCGGAGTCTACGTATAAAAAACCAATATACCCCATCACGAACACTACCTAGGTACAGGCCGACCTTGAGAAGCTCGTCCTGTATTATAGATGAATTGAGGCCTACCTACACACATCAGATATACCAGAGTCCATTTGAACGTGATAATCACCCGCTACCGTCACCCTTCTTCAAAAGCCTGAAAGCGACAAATTCGTTTTGCCACAGGAATAAGTACGTGGGATTGTGCATCATTTGTATGCAGTCTTGTGCTCTTTATCTACGAAAGACATCCTACCCCATGTTCTGTACACGCCCGTCATGTCTTCTGATAATGGCTCCCCTGCTCCACAGCAGCCGTTATTCCGTGCTGTAGCAAGTTCTACGCGCCATATTTATCAGATGTTGAAGTGCATCAGCTTTGTCCCCAAGGTTTTGGTCGAGGTCACACACGAGGGTATTCGATTTGCGGCTGACTATTCACGTGTTATGAATGGTAAGTTCTTCAAGTTCTTGTATCGAGCTTCATGTGCACCTTTTCCCTAGCTGACCCGGAGCCCTTAGGCATGGCATTCCTAGACAAAGTCCTGTTCACGACGTACAATCTGAACATAGCAAAGGACTCATCGAAGCACCCATGTTTTCAGATGAACCTTGCAGCTCTACTAGAGGCTCTGCAAATCTTTGGCGCTACCGATGCGGCTGCTAAAGCTGCCAAGGGAGATGGAGAAGCCTATCGCAGCAATCTTCGGAACTACCGCCCGGACGCCTTTAGTCACCAAGCCCTCGGGATGCCTGGAACCTGCTGTCTCATGTACGAAAGTCCTGGATCACCGCTGAGTGTCATCCTAGAGGAATCCGGGGTAAAGACGCAGTGTAACATGGTCACCTATGTGCCCGACTTCCTTGACGACATACCATTTGACCGAGATGATCTCTCCTTCAAAATTATCATGCAAGCTCGATGGCTCCTCGATGCCCTCTCAGAGTTGGCGCCCATGAACCCAGCACGTATGACGATTAAGACGACGACGCAAGCCCCATACTTAAGCATCTCGAGTGGTGGCTCTCTTGGCAGTGCCAGTGTCGACTTCTCCAATGGTCGAGAGCTCCTCGAGACCTTTGCAGTGCAGGAGCATTGGGCCCAGAGTTATAAGTTCGATCTCGTCAGGTCCGCCAGCGAGGCCATGCGCATAGCGAACAAAGTCAGCTTCAGAGGCGATGGGCAGGGGGTGCTTAGTCTGCAGTTCATGGTGGAAAATGAAGGCGGTATCGCTCCTAGCTTTTTGGACTTCAGATTTGTCCCATACATCACCCAAGAAGATGACGCCTCCGAGTCTGGTAGCGATGCGGAGGATTGAAGGCGTGTTCTGTTCGATGTATTAGCCTGTCAGCATCATAGGAGTAGTCTTCTCCCCCGAGCCTGTCTGCCGCTTCGACCTCGAATTCAATTCTCATGCTTCCGGCATCGTTCAGGACCCTGCATAAACTCATACTGCCTAGAATCTGTTCTAGGTTTAGGGGCAATTCCTACCTCTTCCCCAGAAATGCCATTGGGTGGTTATTGTAGACAAAAAAGGTTGACATCGATGTTAATGCCTACAGTTATTCGAGTTCACACCTACTAACCTCGAGTCCTCAATGAGGTCTCAACATCTGTGGATGATATGGGAGGTTGCTTTATAGCCATCGCGTTCCCATGCGCCGTAAACGAGGGCTGGTTATTCAATACTAAGAATTCACAGACATCTAGGAAATATGGCGGCGTTTATATTGCAAGTGCATCAACTAAACATTATTATATCCAGCTGCTACCCCCTTCTCAGGGTCCCAAGGGTGTCTCGTAGCTAAACTCGTCCGCTCCGGCCCATTGCAAGAACGCATTACCCGCAGCCTGATACCTCTCTATGGGCAGGAAGCTGTCCACGGGCGAGTCGAAGCACCCAGTCTTCGTCACCGGGTCCCTCCGAAACCGCTCCTCGATCCACCGCAGCCAGACCTGCCGCGTGGCATCCAGGGTCGGGACGTGGCCCGTCCCGTTGACGGTCACGTACTCCAGGTCGCTCTCGGGGAAGGACGCGCAGGTGTCCCGCACCGTGGCCGTCGTGACGTCGTACGGCACGTACACGTCCGCGGTCCCCTGGACGACCAGCAGGGGCCCCCGCGTCGGCTTGCGCCCGGCGTTCGCCAGCCTCGAGTAGGCGTCGACGTACCAGGTCGCGTTGTACCCGTCCTGGATGATCACATCCGTGAAGAACAGCTGCTCCGAGGCCGAGATGCTCCCCTCGATCTCCCGCAGCAGCTGCGTCCGCGCGATCGCCAGCGGCGTGATCCAGTCGTCCTGCTCGAACGTCGGGAAGATTCCCTTCAGGAACATGCTGACCCACGGCAGGATGAACTCGGGAACGCCCGACATGGCGTCCGTGGTCGGGCTCCCCGCGACGGTACCCAGGTACCCGTCCCGCAGATCGGCAAACTCGAAATCGTCCTCCCCGTCCCCGTCGTCGACGAGCGCCTCGGCCACGCCCCACGCCACGCCGCCCCCCTGGCTGTGGCCCACGACGACGAAGTCGTCGGTCAGCAGGCCCGCGAACGCGTCGCGCGCGGCGCGCATCGCGAACAGGGCGTCCCGGGCACTGGTAGACGAAATCAGGTACTGGTGCGGGATGGCGCTGCCGTCCCAGGACGTCGACACGCCGAGGCCGGCGTAGTCGGGCGCCACGACGGCGTAGCCCGCCAGCGCCAGCGCGAAGGGCGCCGCGTCGCCGTACCACAGCGCACGGTGCGACGACGGCGCCGCCGACGCGAAGAACCCGGACGTCCCGTGCGTCCAGAGGATGGCCGGCGCGGCGGCGGCGGCGGGGTTACTGCTGCTGCTGGTGTTACCGCTAGATGAGGAGAACTGTCGGGCCTGAAAGGGCCACAGCACGAAGGCCGAGGCCGGGATCACGGTGCCGTTGAGATTCGTCGTCGTGTAGAGGATGCGCGACAGGGCCGTGTTGGGAGGCAGGGTGAAGGGGGCCGGATCGGTGAATGCCTGGACCTTGAGCAGCACGCCGGGCTCGAGCGAGGAGCCAGCCGTGGTGGTGCTGCTGCTGTCGTTGGAGACCGGCAGCGGAGGCAGGGTGTAGAAGTCGTCCTCGGCGGGGCCGCCGTTGGCCAGCTGGGACCGGTCGAAGCGGATCACGTTGTCCAGGCTGGCGGCCGTCGCGTCGGACAGGTTGGCCGCTGCGACCTGCGCGGCCGAGAGCGAGAAGGTGGAATTGAAGCCGACGCTCTGCAGCTCGGCGGTGGACGCTTGAGCTCGGATAAGGGGGATCAAGAGCTGCAATAGCCCGGCGCTACGGGGCGCGGTGATACGCATGGTCACGGGGGTAGATTGTTGTTATGATGATGAAGAAGTTGGTGCGTCTTGCCATTGTGATACACAAACATCATTCTCCCGCCCAGTATATATATTCGTAGATCCGTGCCTCAGTCGTAGGCGTCATCTTGGTCAGTGTGTAAATTCATCAGGGGGTTACGTCGGGGCACAGTCGTTGTCTTTGGTAATCATTTTGAGCCTCCGCGCCGTGGATGTCCGCGGCGATCTGGGAAGATAACCTTCAGCTTGACTGATCCAGGGAGCAGTGCTGGAGTGGGCCTGCTTAGAAATATGTGTAACCTAAAGGCGGTTATGTGTGCGCACGGTACGAAGTATTCCGAGTGTTAATGAAGCTCATTAAAGGTGATCAAATACGACAAGGATTTACGAGCAGACTACAAGCAACTTCGTACACTAATTATCCAAACTAACCGATCACGTAACTTTCGGGGGAATTACCTACATCGAGCTGCTATCTCTGTCTTTCCTATCCCTTGAAGATTAAATCTTGATATAATCTATAATATAATGGGACATCGCTTTGGAAGATATTCTCAGACAAGCAAACCTCAGGTTCGCGGCCCCTTCACTACGTCCAGTTGGCGTAAGGTTTCCGCGGGACTCTAGTATGACGCGAGAATAAGTAGAACTTTATGTTGTCTCTCTATCAAGATATTTAAGTGTCTTTTGGCCTTACTTCTTATATGCTCCGATTATCTTCGCTTCAGATATCACTATCCGTCGTGAAACTATCATCATTATGCCAACTTTTACGTTCCAACAGACAATGCTATTGGAATCATACACACACACACACACACACACACACACACACATGCATCCAAATATTCATTCCACCCGCTCAAACTATTCGAGATGATGCCAAGGGATAAGAAATCAAGAATAGATGTATTGCTTCCACGTTTACAAAAGTTCCCCTGATACTCACGACTCAAGGAATACACAAGGAATGCTCATGCAGAATTATCCAAATACTGGTGAACGTATCCTTGGGGCATGCAGGTAATCGGAAGAGAGACTCGGATATGGTTCTGCCTGTAGTCACTTGTGTCTTTCCTAAGAACTGCATCGAATTTTGACATTCAAAGACCCCAGTACCCGGATGCTGCTTGAATCTAGGCCAGAAACATACAGCCTCGTGCCGCTCCCGGGAGATGGAGCATATTTGCCCCTTACGTTATGGCCATATATATAAAGTAAACCCTATAAGCCGGAGTTCATACCTGTAAGGGGGACCTCCTGCCACGGGACTTGGGTATGACAGCAGGCAAGGGACTGAATTTACAAGGTGAGTATAGCAGAGAACCCAGACATAGTGGCAGCCTTTGTCACACAGGCGACCTTGCCTACTATACGATACTATCGATGCATATGCTCGGACTCAAGATCATAACGGCTCATTGGTGCCCTCTCGAGACTATGTAATGTGTAAATGGTCGTCGAGCTTCAATGGCATCTCATTGGCCTTGAGACGTCTCGTCAGAGCAAACATATGCACGCAGTAATATCGATCAGGAGACAACCCAATAAGCTATATACGACACTGGAGCTTCTCGCAGTCTCGGATCGAGATGCTTTCACCCCGGAGACAGAAGCATAAATACCTCAGACGAGTCGTCCATATCCCATTGTCTTTTCGTCCCCTATCCATCCCAAGACCAGTCTCAGCTTACAACCTTCCTCCTCACTCTCAACAGCAAGCTCCCACTCCTCCAGTATCTTCGATACCTTCTATCGCCATGCCATCCCTCAAGCACCTCGCTCTCGCTATTTTTGCTTCCACTGCCGCAGTCGCGTTGCCTGCCCCGGACGTCAGTGCGCTGACCACCCCTTCTGGCCAACACCTCGACATCCTGAAGTCCCGCCAGTATTCGCCCCCGGTCTGCTTCTGCAGTGATGATTGCCGTTGGACTTGCTGCACCCAGTTCTGGTGCTTCGACGAAGTAAGCAGCAACGGACCCCTCGCCTCCTATGGGCTTGTGCCCCAGGGATTCTACCCAAGGGCAAGAGCCATAACTGACCCCAGATCCCTTGTATAGGGCCCATGCTGCAATGCTCCCACCGGAAATGAAGAGGAAGCCGTGACAGATGAGGAGGTTGTTGCTACCGAGTAGCCCTCCCACGCTGTCGATGTAGCCCTGCCCACTGAGAGTGGTGAGGCACCTGCTACTCCGGCTCCTCAGCACCTCTGATCACGTACTGTGATCTGCACACGCGACGACTGGATGGTGATGGATAACTTCTCTTATTTGGACTGTATCTATCTTTGATAGCTCCTCAAGGTCGTATAATAAATAAGACATTATCCTTGCCTGCCATTATAACATGGTGATAAATCGTTGATGCTACCAGACTTTTATTCGAATTTAATGCACTTTACTGCTAAAAAATAATAGTTTAAAGCAAGATATAAGGGAATTAATATAATAATTTATTATATCTCGCCCTTTTTAAATTATTATTAATTATATATAATATAATTATAATATTTATAATATATATATTTTTTTAATTTTATATAAAAAATTAATATATAATATATATTTTTATTAATATTTTATATATTTAAATAATTTATTTATTTTAAAATCGTTAAATTTAAATTTAATATAAATTTAAAAAATATTTATAATTAAATTTATTTTTTATATTAATTATAAATAAAATAAAAATTTTAAAATAATAATTAAAATATATAAATTATAATAAATAATTTTATATTAAATTTATAATAAAGCTAATTTTTAAATGTTTTTTAAATTAAATAGTTTTTATTTATTTATATTAATATATAATTTAAAAAAAGGGTTTTAAATTCAATTTAATTAATAATTTAAATAAATATTATATTATAAATAAAAATATTTATAATTTTAATTATAATATTATATGTTTTTTATTTAAATAATAAAGAAAAAATTTAAACTTAAAAATCCTTAAATTTTAAGCATTTATTTAGGCACCTATTTAGGCACCCACCTAGATATTCACCTAGTTACATCTGTATTAGCACCCCTTATATCATTTAGCCAGCTTCATTTGCGATACCACTAATATTGATACGCCCCTTTTAATTGCCATTAGAATCCTTTGGGCTAATTGTCGCCATCCCTAGTTTTCGAGATGCCTGCCGACGCCCTTACCAGCGCCAAAACGCCCTTCCCTTATGCGGTCGGCCACAACATGTGGATGACAAACTCCGAAGGCGAAAAGCTACCTGTTGCCATCACCGCTCTCTTTCCTCTGACCGTCTGGCCCGTCATGGAGGTCCAAATTAGGACGAAGAAGGGTTTTCAAAAAGCCATCCTCAAGCTCTATGACCGCCGTTTTGGTTACATGCGCGACAAACATACCCTACGTAAGAACGAGCCCAACGTGCACAGCCAATGGGTAGAAGAATGTTGGCATAGATACCTGCGTCAGGGATCGGCTAAGGCGCTTGCAGCGCGCTTGCACCGCATGGACGAGGAATGGAGCAGCAGCTATCGCACTGATTCGGATGATGACGAGGATTTACCGCAGTGGGAGGAAACCGCAAAAACAGAGGGCGTCATTCACCATGTGGCTCAAACCCAGTACAAAACCGAGACTCAAGCATACGAGCAGTTGAGAGATTTGCAGGGCCGGGCTGTCACTCGCTTGATATCGACCGCCACACTCGACCTCTCATCTACCCAGTCCCATTGTCCCGCGGATCTTTCGCCAATCTACTTTCAAATACGTGGTATCTTACTTCAAAGGATCAACGGCTTCAACCTAGACGACATGCTCCTACACGTTCCAGGCCTTCCTGCCGTACAAGAGCAGATAATCCAAAGCGCGATTGACGCAGCCATAGAAGTCAATCAAGCCGGCGTCCTTCATTTCGACATGGCACCTAGGAATGTGATGGCATCACGACTTGATGATCATACATTCCAGGCTTTCATTATCGACTTCGCCGAATGCGGATTCAAGTCTGACTATGAGGATACGGACGACGAGGATGGGGATGGCGAGGATGGGGTTCACGAGTATGAATACGATCCGCTGAATCTAGAGACCTGGTCGCGCATACTCCACGCCTGTGACAACCCAGGAGCGATTGGATGTGTGATGACAATGAGATTAAGGAGGCTAACAGGTTTCGATCCCAAGTTAAAAATAGGAGATCAAGAACTTAAGTGTATAGGAGGCTCATTAAAAAGCGGAGATGTATAGAAGGTCTACAAGGTTGAGACGTGAAGACTAATATTCTTCTGGCCGAATACCAAGACTGATCTCGAAGACAAGTCATCTCGAATGATAATATACAAATATCCAAGAAGCGTCCATATTTGAACTTCTTGATTAGCTACGCAGGAGATGATGGTATGTGTAAAACTGTACTGATAGACGGTCGGGTCCTCTAATAACACTCGGACACATTCCACCTGTTGGAACCATCAACACAATCTCCAACATTGATATTTTCATCTTAGAATATATAAATGCATGGGTAAGCACCTGGTAGTCATGGGGTTCACCCCATTTGCAACCTTCACCTGGGGACTTTCAGAAACCTCGGGCTTCTGGTCCCCCAAGTAGGCAGCAGGCAGACAGTCAACTATGTCAGAACCCACACTCTCCCATAAAAATCTCCCGTGCCGTACTGCTTCACGTCTCGGCTCTCAAGTCTACATGTATACTTATGGGGAATCTATGTTGGTCCAGCCACTAACCGACGATGCAAGATGGTGACACTAGGCGCTTGACAGAGCCACGCCCATCCAGTCTCTGGCAACGAGATGGATGTTGGCGCCCAACCATGTGCCAGCCCTGCGATCTGCCAACTTGGGTCTAACTGCGTTTCACTGCTAGGGCATAGCAACCATTCAAAACAGAACACCCATTTACCTTGAACAGCGATCTTCCTACTCGGGCGAGATGCCGAGGTAGTATAGGATGTGATACAGACTGTTAGTCCAGATGTCGAAGCTTACTTAATCTTGGGCCTATCCTTTGATTATTATAACCTTAAACTCATATAACATTATATATAAACACTAAGCATCTGACCTTTATCTATTTTTATCTCATAATCACTATATATGTTGCCCACCACGTTTGATTGTATTTGAAGTGGTATGCTATATGATATATTAGCAAGCTTAAAGGCTTTCTAACACGGCTTGAAGACAATTAAAACAGTTCCAGTTTTATAGAGCCGTGCTAACACGTTAGACCGTTCCGTTTCCCTTACAACCACGCCATCACAGTATCGCACACCCACATAAAGAGACTAAATAGATATCACAATCTTACTATGTACTAATCGTACCCACTAGGAGCCCTTAAGCTAAGATACCGTAGCAAAAACCCGTACGGGGAAATAATCATTATTTTTACACAATGATTATTCTATACACAATAATTGTGACGCACGAGCCATATATCTGGTCTACCATCCTACTATTCTAAAAGTCACATACGTAGGATATAAGGGCTCTCAACAGCAGCAACATCCATATTCTATAAATCGTAGTCTCGTAGTCTCATAGTCCCGTAGTCCCGTAGTCTCGTAGCGTAGTAGTAATACCGTCATACCGTCTTCTTGTTCTTCTTCTTCTTCAATCTTCTTCTTCAACCGTAACATGCGTTCAATTCTGCCTCGTAACAATTCTTCATTTTTTGCATTTATCGCCAGCGGTGCTAACTCATCATTTTCTATTGCCAGGGCATCAATTAGACCAATAAAGACCTTATATTCTAAATTTTAGCCCCCCCCTTTAAAATCCACACAATCATTATTTCCCACACAATGATTGTTTTCTACACAATCATTGTGCTAAAAAGGAAAGTTTGAAAACCAGCACAATCATTGTGTGGAAAACAATCATTGTTTCCCCGCACCGGACCACGCTACGGTACTTACCTAGGCCGGTTGGTAACGGATTGCCAGGTAAACAAATCTTCACCCCCAAGCACCGCACTGCGTACAAAAGTTAAAACTGAGTGACTTACCCAGGCTATTCGATCACACCAGTAGGACTCATATGTTGCTTTCGCATAGTCCTAGAATCGAGGCTCCAATTGTTCCTGAATTTCTAATAAGGCATGGACGAAGACGGACCAGACCCTCGACGCGTCGCTGCGCGCGCTGTGGGGCGCACGCCCGAAGAGCACGCGGCACTTGAGCGCGTCTTGGCCGCACGGCGAGCGCGCCGGCGAGCCTAGGCATCCCAGGCTGATACGCAGAGACGCTCTGGTCAGGCTATCGCTTCGCGGCCCTCACGGCAGAGGGCCAGCCCCAAACCCGCGGCTCGGAGGCGCGAACAGCAGCAGCACGCGGCTTCCAGTCCTGCAGAAACCGGGCGGCGGCAAGACTTCACACAAGGCTTCATGTCCATCATGAAGTCGGCAGATCAGGCCCGGCTACAGTCCCTACGTGAGAACCCGCCTCGGGGTCCGTGGGAAGGGGGTTGGGACGACTACCAGAGCATGATGGGACGGGCCGACTTCGAGACTGAGGAGGACCATCACACGCGCCCGCCTAACAACAGATACGACCGTCATTTCTATTCTCCCGAGCCGGATTACGTGGCGCTGGCCGACGGGTACGAGGCCGGCATCAAGGACGAGGGCATGCTCCGCACTTGGGATGCCATCCGCGCCGCGACGCATCTACCACGGCGCTGCCGGATCGTGCTCCTGCTGGTGACGCAGGTACGTCGGGCAACCAAAACCAAAAAACCTTCTTTGCGACAACGCGAGATGATGATGATGTGTGCGTGCGTGCGTGCTAACAAGCAGGATGCGTGCGTCCTACCTACCAGATCCCCGCCGGCTCGTGGACGACGTACACGGCCCTGAAGGATCACTTCTGGGAGGTCGAGGGCATCTGTCCCATGCAGAACATCGTGTGCTGGCTCCGCAAGAACCCCCAGCCGTTCCGCGTCGACGAGTCCGGCTCCGGAGTCGGCGTGCCCTGTCACCGCGTGCTCGACCGGGGCGCGGAGGGGGGCTCCGAGCACTGCGCCGACCCGGCGGCGGCCACGGCGCTGCTGGAGGACGAGGGCGTCCAGTTCACGTCGAATGGGAGGGCTAAGGGTTCCTGTTTCACGGGATTCATTGGCCGTCCCAGGCTGTGTCCCCATCCGTGGTGTCTGAAGTGTGACAAGTAATCGCAGTCGGTCGAGCAAAGTGGCGTCGGAATACACAAATCGCCCAGCCGTGGCTTGGGATAAACCAAATACACGTCGATAGTCGATTTTTACTCCTGTTGAGGCTTGTGCGGAGGCCTCCCCTTATTATTCTTCCCTCGCCCTTCTGGGTTATCGTTGTACTTCTGTGATACAATTGCGCAACACCACCATGATGATAGGTATAGTTGTGTCACGGCACTAAGGTGCCCCCGCGGGGCTACGGTCAAATAACTATAGGGGCCGCATCGCCCACACTACGTAGAACTAGCTGATCTCTTCCCTCTTTGTGTTGTGCAACAATACTAGGTATAAGTCATTCTGGAACAACCAGAAGTCACCCTGAACGGTGACAGGTTGGGTCTTGTTCACCTGTCGGACGTTCCCTTCGGACGTCCGGGGTCAAAATCCATCGCGAGTGTGAGGTACCTCAGATCGGGTAGGTGAGATCAAGCAACTTTGAAGATGTCAACTTATGGGCTCACTGAGGTTCACTCACCGAAGTCTCGGAAACTGCTACTTTGAAGGTTTCTCGAAACCAGTTGAAGCATATATATATATAAATAAATGAATGAATGAAGGAAAGTTCAGGACCACCGGGATTCAAAGAGACGACTCCAGGCTACATACATGCTCACTCCTTCACACTTCTACTCCATAATGTCTACCGGTACCACCACCACCGAGTGCACCGCGAGCCCTTCCGCATCAACAACCCCCAGCTTCCCAGACACCTCGGCCCTGCTCCGCTACCTATACGCCGACCTCCGACGCCTGCGTCTCCTCGCCTCCCCCGACATCGTGCTGCACCGGTGGGACCGCCCCGCATCGGGTCCCCTCCGGGGCGTTGACGCCGCCCAGGCCCACGAGGAGTCCCTGTACGCGGCCACGGGGGGCACGCTGGTCATGGAGGTCACGCATGTCTCGGCTAATGAGCACTACGGCTCGGTGCTCGGTCTCTTGCGCTCCCGCCGCCGCCGCGGACAGGGAGGAGGAGGAGGAGGAGGAGGGGACGGCGGCGCCGAGGAGACCGAGAGTGTCGTGCCCTTTTGTGGGGTATGGAGGTTCGCGGAGGATGGGAAATTGGTAGAGCACTGGGAACATGCTATTACCGACCCTATCTAATCTACCTATAACATCGGCAAACTCGCGACCCAACTGATGGAGGAGGAGGTTCTTGGCTCGTGGACTGTGAGTTCCATATAGAATTTTTGTTGCATGGCTTGGGTGAGCATGTACCAATCCTGGGTCTATTTACGGGAAAAGGGAGGGAAGGGGTTTTTGAACACAGCCAAGTTGTGTCTTGAGATAATTACCTTGTCCAAAGCCCTTGACGTTGGTAGATCTACACCACTGTACATTTTCAATTCAATGATCCCATGAGGCCTTGGCAATTCGCTTCGGGAGATCTTGAAGTCGTTCCTCTCTGGTAAATTTTGGCCTTCCATGAACCTACCTAGGTAGCATCACTCACTTTTGTCTTAGAGGCGACATAAGGTACTTACTTAGGTCGCTTTCGACGTTTTGTTCAAGGTACTTATCTTCTCTCCACACTACATACAAAAAAAAGTATTCTCTCACCCCTTTTTGGGTCGCAACATCACCATGACACACAAAAAAAGGTAGATGCATATAACCACCCACATCAAAACACAACTTCATAAAGGTATCCATCTACCTGCACTCACCAATCATGGTCATACACTACTAGTTCATAGTACCCAGGTCATTGATAGGAAGTTCATATTACTACTCGTTGATCCCGGCACCCGGACCAAGCTAAGTGGATACCGAAGTATTGCCGCTCACTTAGAACATAGCATTCCATAAAATTAAAATCTTACATGGGTCACTTGGTGTAGTGGTTATCACATCTGTCTTACACCGCAACAAGGCGTGGTTTGCACACAGAAGGCCGGCAGTTCGATCCTGCCAGTGATCACTTTTGCTATTTGTTTCATCGAGCAACATGTCATGGCTGGCCGTCTCTTTATTTTTGCCATTTGTATTGATCGATTCGTATTCCCCCCGATCTGTCCAGCTTGTTTGGTGTCCTGGTAGAAGAAGAACCGCCGGCATATTGTTAGCCTAGGGTGCGTGGGCCTTTGGTAGACGTTTCGAGTTGGAACATCCATAGCCAAAAAGAACTGACAAAGTCCCGTGCCTGGATTGGGGAAGATCATACCGTAAGCTGGAGATTGACCTTGCTATGGGGGGGTTGCGTGCAGCACATTCCCCGGTGATCGCAGATGATAATGTAATATAATAAATAGCTTTTCCTCCCCAACCCTTAAAACACAACCTACAGTACCTTCTTACTGGGTAGCTACGCTACGCAGGACCGAAATCCAACATGACCGCTTGCGAGTCCGGCACCGCGACCGTGACCACGCCGTCCCTGACCTCGGCCGTCTCCCCCACCGTCACGTTGCCGAGCCGCACCGGCCGCCCCGCGTCCAGCTCGTAGTTGTAGCTCCAGCCGTCCCACGAGATGCCCGTGACGGCGTCGCTGCCGTTCGCCAGCAGCCGGCTGACGCCCACACTGACTCCCGTGCCGTCGTCCGCCGCCGCCGTCGTCGTCCCGCCAACGTCGAAGCTGAACGTGCGCGCGGGCCGCGGCGCCGGGTTGAGGCCCGGCCCCGTCCCGTTGATCGTGTAGTTGTACGCGCGCAGGTTGATCACCATGATGCGCATCAGCACGTTGTTCACGTACGCCGCGTACGCCGCCTCCATGCTGTCGTCATCCTCCTCCTCCTCATCATCATCGTTATTAGTACCGCCGCCGCCGTCGCCGCCGCCGAGGGGCAGCTCCGCCACGGCGACCGGCTCGATCCGCGAGTTCCCGACGAACGCGGCGACGGCGATGTTGGCGTAGTACGGCGCCTTGGTGCCCATGACGGCGCGGTCCGTCTCGATCGGCTGCCAGGACGCGTAGCGGTAGTTGGTGCCCAGGTGCGTGTGCACGCGGCCGACGCCCGCCGCCGCGCAGTACAGGCCGAAGTCGACCGCCCACAGGGCGGCGCCGAACGAGTTGGACAGGCCCGGCTTCCCCTCGTTCGACAGCGAGTTCGTCTCCGCCAGGATGTGCGGGATGCCCGCCGGGGCGATGGCGGCGTATTCTCTGATGTGGGCGTCGACGCTTTGGCGGGTGCGCGTGTGGTTCATCAGGGTGCCTTGGAGCGTCACCCCGAGCGTTTCGGCGCTCGCGATGTAGCTGTGGGGGAGGTGAGCGGTGGTTTTGAGTACCCTAGATTAGCTCATGATTGCCGTGGGGAGCGGCTACATAGGGAAGAAAAAGGGGCGGGGGGATGAGGCAGGGGTTCTGGGGTTCTTGGGTGGGCGGAGTGGTGTCCGTGAATTGGAAAGGGGTAGGGAGTTCATACTTACTTATGAGAAGCATAGAACTTGATATTCCGATCTTCATTCAGACCATCTGCCCATGACAGCGAAGCGCTCAGGTGGTTGCTCGTCCCGGCGAACGAAGGAGCTAGGTACCCATAGGTCTCATTGCTGACCATATCCGGGCAGGCCTGCTCGATCACGGCCTTGATGGCCCTGGTGCCGTTGAGCCACTCGGCGACGAAGTCGCTCTCGTTGTAGCTCTCCGGCCTCACCGGCCCCTGGGCGCTCGTGGCGAATAGGTCCGCCTCGTTGCCGTACTCCCACCAGTACAAACCGTCTCGCCCTAGTGACTTGCAGGCGAGCGGAACGGTGTCGAGGAGCGTCTGCCACTGCCGATCGTCGTGATTCCCGCCCATGTTGAAACCATGTGAGAACCGGGCGTTCGGCCAGGTGCCGTACGACTCGAAGAACGAGGGACCGATCTCGATGGTGGTCGGGTAGTCCTCAGACCTGGACGTATTGAAGGTCCCGTTCAGCGCGACCGGCAGGTCCGCGTTATAGATAGCATAGTCCTGCGTGTTGCCCCCGACGCGGATATAGGGCTTGGTCCCCGTCAGGTAGCCGATGTTGTCGAGCAGGTTATTGGAGAAGCTGTTGGGGTTCGACGTGTTTCCTACAAGTTTTCAGCTTCTTTCAGGGTTCTTACAGTCGATGACCATCCGAGACACGATCAGACCACATGTATATATGAATCTGCTTACCCGCAAAGTCGGGAAATGACGAAAACTCGATAGAGAAGCTTACGAAGCCATCGAGGGGCTGACTCGTGGTGAGTTCTCTGGTACCGGGGCTTACGGCGAGCAATATCGTCTTTGCGGCGACAGCGCCACCAAGCGTCAACATGGGAGTAAGGATTTGCATCGTAAGTTCTCATCCAAGGCTCAGCTATAAGCCTCTTACATGTATTGTATTGCTATCTCGAAGTACTCTGACCGCCAACGAGGCGTGCTTCTCTCTCAGACCGTGACGGGGTGCTTGTATGTGAGCGTGTGTGTGTAAGCAACTTCATAGAGCGGCGAGGAGAGGCTCGACGTCACTAAGGCATGGCGGCAGTTGTGCTCGTTGGAAGTACACTAAGTACCTACGTATTGTGTGTGCGTGCGATGGCAAAGTAGTAGCAGAGGGTCCTTCCCGAACCACGTCCTTCTACATCTCTCCGGCCTCTTTGGAACCTTGGAAATTGGAAGGTGCGGGCGCACATGAAGATCCGTACGCCTGCAGATGATCCCGTCATACGATTCGGGAACCAGTCCGTTTTTTCTTCACGAAAAGGATTGCGTTTCACATTAATGAAAAGGCTTGCAACAAGCTGCCTGATTTGGTGCATGCGTGAGAGCATATCCAGTGGAGGTATTGGAGGGCTAGATGAGTGATCATATAATAATATCAAGATGACATATATAGCTCGATGCGGGGAAGAAGTGCCTCGTCTACTGTATGTGGCTGCTATAGGGGACAGCATGTCCCCTCAGCTCTCTGCATGTGCGTCCGGGAACCAACTAAAGTGTTGCTGATCGTTAAGGTGGTGTGGTGAGAAAAAGGAACCTCGATTGATGATCATCTTATAAAGAAAAAAAGAAAAAGAAAGTCTCGAAATATGTCCGATATGGATGTGTTCGCTGCCGAACGAGGACCGTCATATACGGTAATCTTGCTGATGGTTGGGCGATTGTGAGCGTTTACCAAAGATCATCTACATTGCATGGTGTTGAAGTAACTTGCCAGCAGCCATACATACAGTCTCGGGAATTGGTCTCGTCACTTGACCGGAGACAGGCTTGTCTCCATCAGGCATTTTGTGTGCCCGCAAGGACGCAGGCTGACACCGAGTTATCTCATCCCGTCGCACGAGGGTAGCCGCATGGAAACCGTCATCTCGGGATAACATGATATTTGGTAGTCGCATATTGCGAATGTTGGCAGGCGTGTTTGAGCACGGATAAGCATAATGCGTCGGTGATGATGAGTCCTAAGAAAACCTTTGGGTATTGTAAGTTACAGATAAGAGAGTGCCTGCATGCCCCTTTCCTCCCAGATGACAATGCATGCATTGCTCGATAAGACCTCAGGGCTCTCGCATGACTATGTGAACACATAGAGTAGACCGAACACCAATTCCAACTCGTTACACTACACCACTGGCTCGGTGAAGTCTCAAATGAACTATGCCGTCGTCGTCCAGGGCAGATGACTCGATAGCATCTTTTGGACCTCCATTCTCCGTCAGCATCATCTCCGATCCTCTCCTTCGGCGAGAGCGAGTGTCCCGCCAATGCTTATTGTCGAAAAGGTAGCTTTCTTTCCAGAGTGTTGAACGCCATCGTCCTCGGCGTGAAAGGCACAGTACCGGTACGTGGCGTAGGTGGAATACCCTGCATCTCCCACGACCTGTCCTTCTTCAGGTAAGAAGGTGAGGAATCATCATCGGAATCAACGTCGCTCTTCCGATCCTCCTCGTTAGGTAGCATGGCCCACACCGTCAGGCCTACATTCACCAGATATAGGACACTTCGCCGCGATGTTAGGACCGATGAAAGATTGAAAATCATGGAACAGAGGCAGATGACTCACAGGAAGATGACAGTTGCGGCGAATGTGCCCTTCGCCATAGTGCAGTTACTCTGTATGCCCTTGTTGGCAGCGACAGTGCACGGCTTCGCAATGTACCAAGCTACGTTGCTGGGATGGTTCGGGTCGAGGTGGTCTGGACCGGCCTGCCCGTATACGCTCGTGATATACAGTGCCGCCATAGAGACGTTGAAGACCATGGCAACCAGAGGGAACCAGACATGCATGATGAACGCGATGAGCTTGGTGAGCAGGACGAAGAGGCTGAGAACGGATATGGCGACATTGAAGTTGGTCAACCTGAAGGCATGTCAGCATCTAATGGGGTATCCGTCGAATTCTACGCCCGACGGGGTACTCACGTCGATGACCACACAAAGGGTATGTCTGGCTGCGGCGCATAGTTGGCGTAGGCGTAGAGTATGACGTTCGGGCTCGAGTTGAAGCCGAGCTCATTGCCAGCCCGCCACAGCTTGGTGCGGTAGAGATCAGGCTGGGCGATACCAAAGAGAACCAGAACAGCGACGGTAGCAGCCAACTCTGCTATCATCGTTATCCACATGGCAGCCGTCGACCTCCATTCCCGATGCAAAATTCTATAGGTCATGATGGAACGGGCCGGTGAGGCGGTGAAGTGAAAGGATCGGTATAGGATTCGGTTTATGGCGAGGGCTGGATATTCAACCGGATGGGCCCCACGAAAGCCGACTTCGAAGCGGTTCGAGTTACCGTGACCGGACGATAGATAGAAAGATAGCTTCGTTTCTCTTACGCTGGCGTCCAGCAGATTGACTCAACTTATTTCACATCGAATGACCAACTACGCCCTTCACGTCGCGATTTTTCGGCGCAGGATAGTTGTAGGTGAGGTCGATTGAAGCTTACAGACATTGAAGGAGATGGAGGTTGGGAACAGTTGGCTGCACGGCATTCTTAAAAGACAGGGCGGCTTCCAACAGCGAACGGGCTGGCACAGCGGCTGCAAGTCAATCACAGGTTGCATGGTGATAAGTACCGGAAGGCCAATGAGAGAGGGTGGCAGCCATAGTCAGGGAGGCATAAGCGCCGAGCAGGCCATCATGAGTGGGCGCTTCGAGCGACCCGTTTTCTTGACTTGATCACTCAGCCGCCACGGGATTGGATCATTGCATCTTGCTGTGCTCAGCATGTCATCCAATCATGACTGCCACCCAAGCCAGAAGCAATGCTGCCATTGGCTGTCTACTGCCCCAACCCCGGCAAGATGAAGGCCAGGGATGAAAAGGGAGGGGGTGCGATTTGAGTATCTCTTTGGGGGCCTACCTTACTTTCGAGAGCGGTAGTACGTGGCCAACCGCCCAACTCCAGTGACTGCTGCACAAACCCGCCGGAATCGACCATTCCAAGGTTGTCTCCCACGCAGCGCGTCGCCGGGTATTTTATTCTCTCTCTCTCTCTTTCTTTTCATAGGATAGTCTGTCGATCAGCGACACCGATGTTTTCGATTTGGACGTGTGACGATGTATCAGAATTAGATCAACTTGATACCACGTACTCCGTACCACAGTTGCGCGATATTCCACGCATGGTTTACGGGGTGGTGGGTGGTTTATTAATGGCCGAAATGCTCGCTTGAGTGTGACGGTGGCAATGAGGTTAACACTGATCTTCTGAATAGCGTCTTCTCAATCTGAAAGCTCACCGAAACCAGAGAAGCCTTCGCCGGTAAGAGACCTGCCGATTGGTCTTGAAGAGGCTCGAAGTTGTAACCTTGGAAGTCAATCTGGTCCGTCTGTTGGTTGAAGGAGCTGGGAGCTTTGAGACTCGTGGGTGAAGCATGTAGCGATGGGTCGAGGTTACCATCATACCACCCACACTATGAAAGTAATCCACCAAGCACTTCTACATCTATAAAAAGCAATCCGACCAGTCCAGAAAGGAATAGCCCCATGCGAAGATGAGAATTTCAAGAAGAATGAGGTCAAGAAGCAACTGTGTGACTACACAGAAATATGGAGGCGAAAGGCACGGAATCACGGAATATCGCTGCACCAAACAATCCAAGAGGCGATTTGAGAGACGAGTCAGTACTTCGCATCACCTATCAGCCTACCTAGGTATGGGGCTTATCGACGTCGGACTGTAGTACATATCAACAGGTCGTGTGGGTGGCAATGCGAGGGCGAGCTTTGCTCATCCTCGCTCGTTGAAGTTCGATCCGTTGCTGTCAGAGATGGGCAGGAGTATTGTGAGTGATCTCAACATCGCTGTGATACTTATTTATTAAGAAGAACGTTTGGACGAGCTGAATATAATTTCAGTATGATACTTACTTCGTAGATACATAGGTAGTACTATCTAGGGCGCAAAACCCGCCCCTTTTCTAGTACTCGTCAGGGCTCAAAACGCCCTCTGACCCAAATTTTCGCAGGCTCCGGGTTTTGAGCCCTGACGAGTAGCAGTAAGCGTGGCGGCATACCTACATAGTAGCCAGATAGCGGTGTCTGAAAAGGCGTAACCACACACCACATGCTGACATGCTCCAAAAAACAAAATAGGCGGACTTGCGCCTGGCGTGTATTGGACCGATCTAGACTTCAAGATCTACATGATCCAGTCATGGAATTCGCACCGTTTCATCGGCCTAAGAATGCCTCGCTGCCCGCCTCGATGGCTATCATAGCAGGGCGGCAGAGGTGGTGGAACACAGTGTGTCGGTACATGGTACTCGACCAGTTTTGCGGTGCCTCTTGGCCCGTCCTGCGCGGTTGCACTGGAGCCGAGTTGCTGGAAATCGCTCGAGGCCAGCTCAAGTCGGACAGCTGTCAAGGAGGAAGACGAAGTTGGCGAAGGACGAGGGTAACTGAAAACGGATGAGAAGCGAGTGGTTGCTCATTACTCCAGATGCACGTGGGGAGACGGAAACGGAGACGTTTGCAGAATGAGAATACCTAGTGGAAGGATCGGATTTTCCAAGAATGCTGTCAGGGCAGAGCATGGGATTTGGCTCAACCAACCCCCGTTGCCCGTGCCCCGATCTGACCACACCTAATAAACACCCCCAAACACCCACACGCGTACGCAGTGGCACAGGTATGATACTAATAATACTGATACTTCGTACTCCTATCCCATACCTACCTACTAAGTATGTAGGTACCTAGGTAGGAAAAAAAGGTGAATGTAGTTCTCCTCATCTCACCAACGAGATTTCATAGATGGATGGCATGTTGATAATTGCTACATGTACATATATCTGCAATCAAGATAAGGGTTGAGACATCCGGCTGTGGACGGTAATATTCGGCTGTACTATGTAAGATTCAACGGTGATCGTTGTGAACTGACACTGATGACTGATCCAATATCTACTAGTGTCGGGCTACAAGTGCGAACCCTGATTAATGCTAGAGCCTACCTAGGTAGCAGCCTAGGTAGAGGTACTGACCCCCCATCATCAGTATTCTGTAGCAGCCCATCAGGTTCAGATACACGCAACACAGGCAGCTTTTGCACAGTTCCAGGTTATAACCTCCAGGAAGTTGTTAGTGGTCAGCCAGGTCACTGGCCTAGCGTACGACTTAAGGATACCAGATACGGGTCCTGGCGCTAGGCGACGCACGGAATCCAGGTGGATCGAGTTTGGTTTAAGTGATCAGCATCGATGGTTACCGTCCCGAGTAGTGATCGCCCTTGTATGCTCCGTACATCATACATTTTTACTCCTACGGCACCGCACCGCTGGACACCCCGGGGCCACCCTTTTGCAGCTCTTTTGCAGCCGACTGAGGGCCTGGAACCTGAAATCTCCCATTACATCCTTGCATCCCCAATCTCAGTCGGTACTTCTCTTTGTGCCCCCCCAAATCCCAAGTCCTCCAAATCCCCTACCCGAAAGAAGGAATCTGCCTCCTCCGTACCCTGGTAATCATACCTAACGAGCAAGCATTAGACATCAAAATATCAGATATCAAACATTGCTGGCCTGGTGGATTGCTATCGTTTCTGTCATATTACTCCGTCTCTAGAGTCGAGTCACAACTTTCACGATCCTATTCATCACCGTCTTCCCGGAAATCCAGTCGATTGGCTACTTATATGTAGGTATCTGAATACGTGCCAGGAACAGAGACCCCTACCGATAAACCCTGCTGCCCACACAACCACCCCTTGTCTGATACCTTAAGGTTACCTGATAGGATCCTCTCTGTCACATCCATAATCCATACAGCCATAGTCACCCGCTGCAGTCTGCCATCGAACGGCCCAGACGAAAAACCTCTCTGCCTTTCTACCGCCATTTCCTGCCCATCTGCTCCATTTTGTGCACGTGAGCCGCCCGCGTGTGTGTCCGTGTACGAGCGAGTGCTGACACATCCACTTTCTGTCGTAGCATTGCGCTTACCATCGTCTGCTTCGTCTCATACTCCTTTCTACCGACCCATAGCTTCGTGGCTGGGCAGCTAGTTCTACTGTCCCAGAAGAATCCTTTGCCGGAGCTGTGTTGCTTCCTGACAGTCACTGTCGAGGCCCGATCTTGCATGATTCCCGAGCATTGCTGCGTCGGCTCGTGCTATATTTTTGCCCCCCCTCGGCCGCCTTCGTCAATGGCCACGGCCAGCCGATCCTCTGTGGTGCCGCATATCTCGACTCAAATATCGGGGAACAACTTGGAAACGGACGGGGATTCTTGTGTTGGGATTGAGCTTTTACCAACGATCACTTCATGAATCTAGAAACGGATCAAGACGAGTCCCATCGCCCACCCAACCCGGGACTTCAGCCGCCACCTGCCCTCCACGATAACGCCCGATCCGAACCTACATCCGCCCCCTCCGATAACTTCTCCCCAGCCTTCCGGCAGGCCCAATATACGCTCGCTCATGACACAAACACATCCGTAAGTCGGATCGCAGAGACATACGCGGCCGAGATTGGTCATTATGGTTTGACCCCGGTGCCCCCAACCTGTCAATTATCTAGCTCGGGAGACATACCAACCCGACCGCATTCCATATCGGAGCCTACGGCGAGGGGCGTCTCCGCCGCCGCGCACCATCTCGAGCAAGCCAGGCCAGCACAGGTAAAGAGGCCGCAGGATCACGACCGCAGCGGTCACGAGAACGGCCTGCCTCCGGCCAAAAGACCGCGAACCAGGCTGACACCGCCCGCCCGAATCGATCTGACACCGTTCTCGAAACCTGCGATTCCCTTCAAGCCCGTAGACGGCCTCACATCTCCGCTCTTCTTCTCCCATAAGCAGAGACCACTGGTTACACGGCCATCCAGTTTCTCCGGGTCCGAGGCTACCACCATGTTGAGAAGCGTGAAAGACGGTGCCGAGGTAACGACCCTGAAGCTTGCTCGGGGGACCGTCAGTTCGGCGAGTCCCGCGCGGTCGTCGAGCACGCCCGGCAGCTGGTCTTCCATCGAGGCTATCAACTTTACGCGCAGCCCTGAGGCGCAGACTACGACACCAGGAATTCAGGTCCTCCAAGGAATCGGGATATTGGAGCTATTAGAACGTGACGACAGGCCTACTTTCATCGTCGACACTTTGAATCCTGCTAACACGGCCGCCGGGCCCTTCGCCATTCTATACGCCAACCCGGCGCTCCACGTGTCAAACGCCATACGTCAGCTCATCTTTGGCGATTTTCAAGATGAGGCTGAGCCAAGGGAAGACTTCGCGAGCTTCAAGAACTGGGTGAGAACTACCGGTACCAGTTCAGATGAGCTCGACGCTTATCTCCCCTTTTGCCATTACGGAGGTCTTAGCTGGACCTGTTCCACGCTGAGAAATCGGTTTCGGTTCGTGAGTGCGAACGCCAGCGCCGCCTCCATCGCCAGGACCTCTCCGGAGCCGTTACTCGAGCGGGAGGCTAGCGTAGACTCTCGCTCCCGGGGACTGACACCGAGCGCACAGCCCAAGACACCGAGTGACATCGAGTTGGCCGACCGTGATTATTTTGGGAGTGTCGACGGGATCGGCTCCGACGTCGGCCATGCCACGATCAACAGCGACCCTGGAGATCAGGTCTTGCTGCACGGTAACCACGAATTCACCCCGGATGTGATCCTCTCATCCCCACAATCGTCCTTCGACTGGACGCGGATACCGCTGACATCGGATTTGCCCGAACACATTCGGTTCGCTCGGACGAGGGACTGGGCGTCAACACCTCTGGGCCCCATAGAGAGTTGGTCCGCTGAGTTGCGCGCCATGGCCAACATGGTCATGGGCAGCCCTCACCCTGCGGCGATGTACTGGGGTCGTGAGTTTATCGCGATCTACAACGAAGCTTACGTCGCCATGGCGGGACAGAAACACCCTACGCTCATGGGCCAGAGCTACAAGGAAGGCTGGGGTGAGCTTTGGTCCGAGGTCGCCCCGGTCTTCGAAGGCGCTTGGGAGTCTGGCCAGGCGACCATGAAAAACGACGACCGGCTCATCATGAATCGCAATGGTTTTGACGAGGAAACGTTTTTTTCTTGGTCCATTGTACCGCTTGTTGGCGAAGATGGCTCTGTCGTCGGCCTATATAATCCTGCTTTCGAGAATACCAGACGCAAAGTGGCCGAAAGACGGATGCTCACGTTGCGCGAGGTGGGCGAGAAGACTGCCTTGGCGCGCGACATTAAAGGTTTCTGGCGCCAGGTGAATGCCGGTCTCGAGTACAACGAGGAAGATGTACCTTTCAGCCTGGTGTACTCGGTTACCGAAGACCCGGAGAGCGACGTCTCATCAATGCATTCAGGTAGCTACGTAAATCCGCCCCAGTTGAGCCTCGAGGCCTCTCTGGGCGTCCCCCAAGGGCATCGCTGCCTCATGCCGTCACTGGATCTGCGGACCAGCAATGAAGGCTTCGCTCCCTATATGCGCGACTCCATGTCCAACTCAGGGAAGCCTATCGTACTTTCGGCACAGGAAGGGACGATTCCGGAAGGCTTGATGGACGGGTTCGCTTGGCGTGGCGGAAGTGAAGCGTGCCAATCCATAGTCATATTCCCCGTTCATCCCACGACAGGCAGTGAGAGCGTGGTCGGCTTCATCGTGATGGGCATCAACCCTAGGCGGCCGTTCGACGACGATTACGAGCTCTTCATAAACTTGTTGTCAAGGCAGCTGGCTACTTCGCTCGCCTCCGTTGTCCTGTTCGAGGAAGAAATTCGCCGGGGACAGAAGGCCGCGCAGATGGCTGCGGCTGATCGCCAGGAACTTACCAAGCAGCTGCATCTCAGGACTCGTGAAGTAGAGGAGAGCGAGCTCAAATTTACCCGCATGGCCGAGTTCGCACCCGTCGGTATGTTTATTGCTGATCACCAGGGTCACATAACATACTGTAACGATATGTGGTGGGATATCTCCAGACATAACCGGTCCCGCAGCGTAAACACGTGGATGGAGAGTGTCAAAGATGAAGATCGTCCGGGTCTAAAAGAAGTTTGGCATCAGCTGATCTCCGAGAAGGTTGCGATAACCCACGAGTTTAGGTTCAAATGGTCTCGTCACGACGGCGACCATATCATCGATACGTGGGTATTGATGAGCGCCTACCCCGAGCGGGATTACAACGGCGGCATCAAAGGCATCTTCGGTTGTATAACCAACATCTCGCAGCAGAAGCTCGCCGAGCAAATCCAGATGCACCGCCGTGAGGAGGCGGTTGAGCTCAAGCGGCAACAGGAAAATTTTATCGACATTACTAGTCACGAGATGCGTAACCCCCTGAGCGCCATATTGCAGTGCGCAGACGAGATCGCAGGCACGTTATCTGGGTATAGCACCTCTAGCGAGGGCAAGAAGCAGAGCGAGAACCTGAAACTTGCTTTGGAGGGATGTTTGGAGGCTGCGAACACGATAACCTTGTGTGCGAGCCATCAGAAGCGAATTGTCGACGACATCCTTACCCTCTCCAAGCTGGACTCGCAGTTGCTCTTAGTTACACCTGTGAACGTCCAGCCTCTGGCCGTGGTGCAACGCGTGCTGAAGATGTTCGAAAGCGAGCTGAACACAAATGGCATAGAGATGAAGTTTCAGGTCAAGAATAGGTATCTCGACATGGGAGTGGACTGGGTTAAGCTTGATCCCTCGCGGCTTTTGCAAGTCCTTATCAACCTCATGACGAACGCTATCAAGTTTACTCAGGGCCGGCCAGAACGTTCTATCATTGTTACTCTCGACGCCTCCCGGGAAATATCAGAAAGGACCGATACCGAAATCTCATACTTCACAAGCGACCGTGCCGACCGGAACTTGTTAACAGATAACCCCGACTGGGGCGATGGAGAAAAGATCAACCTTCACTTCTCCGTTCAGGATACCGGTCGAGGTCTAGACGAACACGAAAGAAAACTACTGTTCCAGCGCTTCTCGCAGGCTACCCCAAGAACGCATGTTCAGTACGGCGGATCGGGATTGGGGTTGTTCATCTCGAGGATTTTGACGGAGCTCCAGGGCGGACAGATTGGTGTCAGCTCTCAGAAGGGTGTCGGTAGTATTTTCTCTTTCTACGTCCAGAGCCGAAAGGCAGACGGTCCACCTCCCGACAGCCACACCCTACCTGCCGCGCCACCCCTCACACGTGCCCCTGGGTCATCTACTACCATCGAGACGCGGCATCCCAAATCCAGTAGCAAGGAAATGCTCAACCGGTCCGCTAAGAACGTTGCTTCAAAACCGAGGTTTTCCGACGACGGCCGCCGTCTCTTTGACGTGCTCATTGTGGAAGACAACCTGGTGAACCAGAAGGTGCTTCAGAGGTCGCTCCGGAACGTCGGTAACAGCACCAAAGTAGCAAACCATGGAGGTGAGGCCCTTGAAGTTTTGGAGAAGTCACGGTTCTGGACTGGCAAAGAAGACTCGGGTGACGACATTTCTGTCATCCTGATGGATCTCGAGATGCCGGTGATGGACGGAATGACATGCGCAAGAAAGATCCGGGAGCTCGAACGAAACGGTACCATCGTCAGTCACATTCCTATCATTGCCGTGACGGCATACGCGAGGCCTGAGCAGATCGAAGACGCCAAGGCCGCAGGAGTTGTGAGTACCATCGAGGTGTGATTTGTGATCTCGGAAGTCGCTAATAGGCTATATAGGACGATGTCATATCGAAGCCATTCCGTATGCCCGATCTCATTCCGAGGATCGAACAGTTGGTTGATGTTCACGCGCCATTTACTTCAGCGGCGGCGGCATAGCTCACAATCGATTCCATCTTCCCGACCCGGGATCAGACTAGAAACCAATTGATCCGATCAGCAACTTCCGAGGTTGCGAATCTTCGCGCGTCTGGGCATCGACCCAGAGTAACTCACTTCGTTGTGAATATTTCTGCAAGGCGTTGGAGATTATGGAGAGGCTGTCATTTCTTTTTCCCCACATAATCAAGGTGGGACGAGAAAAAAAAAGTAGGGATGGGCTTACTGCTCTCTGGACGAGATGCAGCAGATCTGGTCTTGGGGAGGGGGCGTTATCTGATCTGATAGACTTTTGATTGGGACAATGGGCGAAACTGGTGAATCATGGTGATCGAAATCTCTCTCTGGCTTGAGTATTTCACCCTCCAGAGACGGGGAAGAACTAGACCTTATTACTTTCGCTTCGAGGAACAAAAAAAGGGGGGTGGGGCAGGATCTGGTCAGTGGGATAGGGGGAATTCAACGAGATTAAGACATATGGGTCTAGATATACTAATGATATCATCGGTGGCTTAATGTTGTTGGCCATTCATCACATCTTTCTCTACTGAACGATCGATCTTGAGCAGCTTCCCTCGAGGGCGGCCTCTGCCCGAAAGGGGTGGGTGGTACTGAAAGAGCCAGCGCTGGATTGGTAAACGAACGGACGGGTACGACAGACAGTGGCTCGCTGACGCTGGGTGGATAGAATGGAGGAGACCGAGGTACACACAGTCACTTTATGGGGCATGCGTGAACGGGCACGTATGTGGCTTTCGAGTTAGGGTTTTATGGGGATCATAGGACGTACGTTGCCGTTGCCGCGAGTATGTGTATATGTACCTAATCTAGGTATGTATTGTGATGATGATTGATCATCATCATCACCATTCGTGTCGTAACCAATTCGGTATGTATTATTCTCCCGCCACACGAGAACAATGAATGGACTTACTTATCCTTAATCTACGTACATGTGGTTTTATATATGCAAGACGAGATAATAAAAAAAATTGTGTTCGGATTTAGTTAGTCTATACCAATCTTATTTATCTATCTATCTATAAACCCAGTCAGTCATATCTATCTATCTATGCCCCTGTCCTGTCCTGTCCTGTGACCTGTCCTGTCCCTGCCAGCATTGGATTGATGATGTGCGATCTATCTATCTATCTACCTAGGTTGAGGGGGTTTAACTTAGGTAGGCGAGGTGAGGTTAGATAGGTTAGGTTACGTCTTGTCTATTTTTTTCTTCTTCTTTTCTTTCGTCGAACTTGACTGACTGATTGACTGACGGGGGCTGAATTCACTCCATACGTACATACTGTATATACATACATAACTCTAAAGACCTCTCTCTCTCTCTCTCTCTCTCTCTCTCTCTCTCTCTGACCCTCTCTCTCTCTCTCGCCCTTCACACACACACACACACACACACACACACAGACAGACAGACAAGAGAACCCAAACATTGACTTCTGAAATGACCAAGCGAGGTTAGGGAGGTTAGGTAGCTGGGTGGAGAGTATGGGTGCGTTTGGTGCCGAGGTAGGTTGAAAGAGGAGGTGGTTTTCGTCTAGATACGTCTCCTCTCGCTTGCTGGACTCCTGGACAGGCTTCGCCTCCTGCGGTTGTTGTTGTTGTTGTTTCTGTTGTTGCCATTGTTGTTGTTGCCATTATTGTTGTTGCCATTGTTATTGGCATTGTTATTGGCATTGTTGTTGGCGTTGTTGTTGGCGTTGCTGTTGGCGTTGCTGTTGGCATTGTTGTTGGCGTTGCTGTTGGCGTTACTGTTGGCATTGCTGTTGGCATTGTTATTGTTGTTATTGTTATTGTTATTGTTGCCATTCTTGTTGTTGTTGCTGCTGTTGTTGTTGTTGCTGTTGTTGTTGTTATTGTTGTTGTCATTGTTGTCAGCATTGTTGCCGCTTGTGTCGCCAGCAGTATCCGGGTCGGCAGCTTGGATCGAGTCAACGACGGAAACCCCCTGCTCCGCGCCGTCGGTCGAGTCGACATTGGCGATGCCTTCAATGGCCGCGGGGAGGTCGACAACGTTTTGTTGGACCTGGGCCTGGACGCCCTCCAGCGTCTGTGCGGTGTCGATGTTGCCCGGCTCATTCTCGGCCGGGGTGGTATCGGTCTGCTGCACGGCTACACACCCACCAAAGTTGTTGGCGTTGCGGCAGCGAACCGTGCAGACATCGCCAGTCGAGGCTGATAATGCAGATTAGCAAATTGTGGTTCGAACCTCGAGGGGAAAGCAGCAGGACTCACCTCCGATGCAGGCCATGTCGTCTGGCATGGTAATCTTAAGCTGGAGATTGCCATCGTTACCGTCAGCACCATCTTCCGACACGTCGAGCGCAGTCTGGCCGGTAGCACCATTCGAGTTCCCGGTCAGGTCGAGGTCGCAAGTATAGGGACCAGCTCCCGTCTCGTTAACCTGACGGATGGTCATCTGCAGCTCACCACCAGCAGTCACGCCAGTGACCTGGCCGTCGGCCAGAGCGTTCTCCGTGTTCTCGCCGATGTCGATGTTTCCGGCTGCGAACGTCCGACCACACTCATTGACGACGTTGGAGGTGATTTCTGTGTCGTCGATGAAGTTGGCGTCATCCTCGTTGTTGGGGTCAACTATGAAGGGACTGTCAGCACTCTCTTTCGTTCAAAGCCCTCTCGGGGTCACCTCATGTTACGTCCAATCAACACTCACCTTGCAACCCCTGAGACTCGGGTCCGCTGTCGCCCTGGGCGCTCAGTACGACACCCTGGCCGTAAGCTACCGCCAGAAAGGCGGAAGCGATGATGGTCTGCCTCAGAGAAGGCATCTTGTCCACCCAGCGGATAAGAAAATGAATATAAAAGTGACTGAATTGGAGGTGGAAAAAAAAAGGAAAGGAAAGGGGACGACTTGAAGAATTAAACAAGTATCAATATGTACGACAAGAATAGAAGCAGCCCTGCTGGTGATCACTGATGAGCAAGAAAAGAATGGAAGAAAGGGGGGGTGAAAGAGAAAATAACGGGCAAGGTAAGAAATACCAAGAAGGTGATCGTTTGCATATCCCGGCGACGACTCACCGGAAGGCCTTATATCGCGGGAGAGGGCGGTCGGCAGATCATCGCTTGCTTGCATTGCTTGCCTGCTTGCGTTGCGAGCCTGGCCAGCCACGCGCGTGGGACGATGTCACGACTCCTTACAACAGATGCCGTCTTGTGTGCGTGGGCTCGCTGGTGGGGCGGCCGCCTCCTTGAAACGGTGCAACCGGGGGGTTGATCGCGCGTGTCGGGCGGCCTTTTTTCCACTCTTCACTCTTTTGTGTGTTGGACGGGGACCCATCAGAATGAGACCGTCTGGGATGCGAGACGGTCGTGAGGAAAAAAGTATTATTACTTTTTTTGTCGTTTCGCAAGAGTTGCGCCAAGTCTATTTCTGGTCTCGAATTCCCTCCTTCTCTCTCTCTCTCCCTCTTTCTCTTTACGAGATGTCGTATGTATGTATGTACGCACTCCGCCCGGCCCAAACAAAACTGCCGGGCCCTCCCTCGCTTCGCGCCATCTCTCTTTGCTTGAGGGGGGCGCACGACTTCTGACGATGGATACCATGGCAACTTTGTCCCCATCTTATTTACGCAGTTGAAACTTGAACATGAGGCTCTGTGTTGTTGTACGCACGCCCGGGACCCCGCCACCTGTTCCCTCTCAAGATCTCTGTTGCGCCATTGCACGTCCGGCATTGATGAGATTGTTTTACTTGACGAATCTAGACAGAGCCTTCTTGGCCCGTCCCGGATCGCGTTGCTTGTTGGATGACATCGCCCACGAGAGATCTGCATACGATTTACTAGGTGTTCGTGCTGTTTCGATGAGCCATCGTGTTCCTTGAGAGATAAAACATGCTTGGTGGAGTTGAGATGAATGGTGTTTAGTACAACGACTTCAGACTGCCGCTATGCCTGCATCGTCTGAACCCACCACGTCTGCCTCAGCCTACCTAGGTAGCTGGCTTACTGGCATCTCGCCTTAACTACTCAACTCGTTATTATTCTTCCCACCTCTTTTCCCAACCACAATGGCCTCGGACTCGTCTTCAGTCGCAAGGGTCTTAGACTCGTCATCCACTGAACCCGCCTGGGTCTCATTGTCGACCAGCACGGCCTCGGACTCACCCTCAGCTAGAGTGGCGCTGGACCCATCGTGTTCAGCCGATGGGGCCTCGGGTACATCCTTCAACGGATGGGCCTTGTACTCGTTGTCATTTCCCTCGTGCCTCCATTTGGCAGATGCAAGCCTCTCGTCTCTCCATCAAGTCGACCTCCCTCCCCATCAGCTCCTCCTCTCGATGATTGAGGGCGACCTCCAGATCCTCCATGCTCTCTTGCGTCAGTTTGTCGTCTCCCCAAAGTTTTCGTCGCGCACCGGCGGCCAGCTCCGCTTCCCGAAGGCACAGCGCTTCTTCCCTGCTAACCAGGTCCTCCTCCCACTTGAGCAGCTTGATCTCCCTGTGTACGAGCTTCTCCTCCTCCTTTCGGGCTTCTTCCTGGATCGCCAGTGTGATCTGCTTCTCGGCCAGCTTCGCCTCGAGGGCCCTGAGCTTGCTTCGCTGCCCGCTGATGCGCCGGCCCGATATCCACCGGCTGAGACTGTCGAAGATGCTTTCGTGATATAACCAGAGGCGGTACTGCGCCATGAGGAACGGCGTGGCCTAGTCGAGAAACGTGAAGAGTTAGATTAGAAGTTAGATTAGATGACGAGTGCGGATAAGTATTCGGGTTCAGTGAAGTGCATTCTTCTTTCTGGAACATGCTTTGTCTCCCCATGAACAGGCAAGTATAAGTAGCAGATACGATAGGCTTTTCCCCCCTCGTGCGACGCTTCCCGGCTCATGGGACGAAAGACTTACCAAGCTAAGCCCGATAATTAGGACGTCGCGGAGCCCAAGACCAGAGTTGCGAGGTCGCGGAAAGGAGGCAGGCGGCGGGGCTGCTCTCGGGGTCGATTTGGAAAGCCACGACCAGTACGCCATGGCGAGTCTAGATGGCCTATTGTGACGGACGAGTACTGATTGCTTAATATTCAATGCTATCCTCTGTACTTATGCTGCCTTCCGTTCGCTTCTCGATGCAATGGTGCAATGACACCATTCGTGGGTTTCGAGACGAGAGATATTGAAATAGAAGAACGCGAACCAAGTTCCCCAGGCATCGAGTTCGTATTTTAATCGCAACTGGCTCGGCCCATTGCCAGCCATCCCTTGCTTCTGTCGTGAGCCATGTCTTGTCGTGAGTCTTGTCTCCCAGTTTTCAACCAACCACGAGCCTGATCACCCGGTGTGGCTTGCAGATCGCCAAGGTCAGGCAGGTCAGGCAGATCAGGTAGATCTCGGGGAGATCTTGATGTTGCATCATCACGACGCGAACGCCGATCGGAATCGCACTGGGCCGGTGAATAAATGAACGTGGGTGAGCCTGTGGTGAGAAAGCCATTTCTTGACGCTGTGGCTGTGAATTCTGTATGGCCGTGGATTCTGAAAGACTTTCAATAACGCCTATCTAGCCACTCCATATGCTCTAACCAGGTATCATCAAATCTACGCAGACGCCTTAGTCCTCTTACCCCTGGCACTTGCCTTTCCCTTGCCTTTCGAACCTTTCCCCCTCAGCCGACCATTTCCGCGAACGCCGTTCCCGCCCTGAGCCTCATCTAGCTCGTAATCTTCATCATCGTCATCACTCACCACAACAGCAGTCCTCGCCTTCCGCTTTCTCGTACCGCTACCGGCGGCCTCGGAAGCGAGGGACTCATCCTCGTGGGCGGCGGCCGCCTCCGAGGCGATACTGTCGACCACTGCGTGCGCACGAAGTTTGTTCACGGCCTCGGTCATGCGCTTGCTGCCCTGGGCTCCCCTCTGTCTCGGCGCGAAGGCCTCCTTGGCCCCGACGCCAACGCTGCCCTCGAAGTATCGAGTGATGTTGCTCTGTGTGCCCTCGGCCTCGCGCCGGTTCATATCCCGGATGACGGGCACCAACACCTCGTCAGTGCGCTCCTGACTCCAGCCGATGGTGGACATGAGGAACCGGCGCAAGCCCTCTACGTCCGGCACGCCCCACTGGAACTGGTCTGGCGTGCTGTCGACCTCAGGGTGAAGGTATGCGTCAAATACGGCGGGGCTCGGAAACCCCGGGGGCAGGAACAGCTTCGTCCCTTGCGACTTGCGAAACTTGCGGCGGAACGTGTTGCCCTGATCTACGTTTTTGGGCCGGTTATGGACCTGGACATCTTGCCACCACTCGCGGAACCTCGCGAGTCCGTCCCTACCGGGAAACTCGGAGAGGATCTCAACAGCAGTCACAGGCCCGACGCCGGGTAGACCTTCTGTGTAGTCGGAGCCCAACAATTGTGCGATGGAGATAAGCTGTTCGCGCGAGAGCGAGAGCTCCCTTTCGAGGTCGCTACCGAGATAGCACTCGACGAATTTATTGCTGTTAAACATATTCTTGTAGACTCGTGTGCCTCCGAAGAGAAAGATGTCCGAGTCGTCCGTGACGATGCCGTCGACCAAGCCGAGACTCACGAGCTCGGCGCACTGAGCCTCGGCTTCCATGGGTGCCGTAATGTAAGGAATGCCGAAGTACCGCAGTAACGCTTGGCATTCCGTGATCATGACCTGCGTCACCTCGTCGGCGTCTCTTCGATCTTTCTTCTGCTGTGTGCGCAGAGCTTTCAACTCGCGCTCGTAGGCCTCCTGGTTCTCCTTCTCGGACTTGTTGTTGAGCTGACTGGCGAATCGTGCATGCTCCTCTGCTTCCTCGGCCATTTGATTGAGTAGTTCTTCTTCCTCGGGGTCGCTAAACTCGTCGTCGAACTCATCGTTACCGAAGAGCTCATCATTAGTCGTCATGGCGTCTGTTTGTGGAAATCCTGGTTCCGGGTCAGCCACAGACTCCGGTCGAGGTACATCCTCGAAAGCAGGCTCGGAGGACCCGGGCCGTGACACTGGTTCAGAGTTTCCTGACGCGCCCATGGGTTGGGTCAGCTCAACCTCTTCGAAATCCGCTTCCGCCGACGGAGATTTACTAGTATATCTCGGGCTAGTAACAGCCGTAGGCTCGGCTGTACGTTTGTTCGAAGCCGTCGGCTTATCAACGGTGTCTGTATGGCGAGTGTCCTCTGCCTGGTATACCGTATCTGGCACGGGAGGACTTACCCTCGTCAGTGTTGCAGGTGACATCGCGGGAACCTCGGGAACATCTTCCAAGGCCCTCGATGTCGCCTGAGGTGGTGGTGGATTCTCGATAATTTCGATATCGTCTTCGCTGTCAGAAGATTCAATTTCAATGAGCGCTTCCTTGCGTAGTTGCTTTTGCTCTTCCAGTGCAGCATCTCGATCTTCTTCATTCATCACATTCTCTCGTTCGCGTTGTGCTTTCATTGAATCACGTATGTCTGCATCATTTTGCGTCATCCAGGGTGGCAATGGCCGTGGCCCTTCATCCTCTGCATCTCGGACGAACCCCCCAGAAAGCTCCTCGTCGGCTTGATTGAGTTGTGATTCCACTTCCGGGTTGTCTTTAGCATGTTCTGGTTGTGCTTTGGCCTCCCTCTTTCCAAAGATACTGGATTTCCAGTCAAGTCGCGCGAATGGCAACGGCCCGTCAAAGGGGTTCTTAACGTTTTTATGAACAACGGCAGGCTGCGTCTTTGGTGCATCTGCCTTCTTCTTGGTTGTAGATAGTGCCGCTCGCAGGTCGACTTCGTCATCACTGCTAGCATCACTCTCTCGACGTCTCGATACAGCAGCGTTTGCTCTATTGTTGACTATATGTGCGATCATGCTGCCACTTGCAGACGTGACGGGCTTTGGGTGCTTGGCAGCTTTCTGAGTCCATTCGGGCGCAGGGACGTCTTCAAAAACTTCATCATCTTGCTCCTGGGTGGGCGATGATACTCCGTGTTGATTTTTCAGAGACATAGCGATAGCCCGATTCAGGTCCTCATCCTCATCTTCCTGTAATCGTGCGGCCTCATCCTCACCCCGTGTCTCGCGTGTATCGAAAAGACCGTCGAGATCACCTGGCGTGACTTCTTGCACGAAAAGTGATTCGCCATCTTCGTCAATCATTTCCGAGTCACTGGTCTCATCTAGCAATCCAGCGTCGCGCAAGTACTGCCTTCGCGCTGCGTTCTCGCGAGGCCGGACAGGGTCCAGTCGCGGCAACCGATTTACACCTTCGACGGGGACATCTTCGAATTCGTCATCATCTTCCAACTCATCGTCACCTTCTTTCGTCTGGTACTGAAAGTCGAGAGCGTCAACATCAATTGGTTTGTGCATCTCTCCTTCATCCTTATCCGTGCTGACGACGCCTAGAGCCCAGCCACCTTCTGCCCCCTCATTCCTGACCAAGATGTATTCACGATCTTTCTCTCCGGCAATGCGGCCACCGCCATTTATGGTAAGATCTAAACCTGTCATGCCGGCCTCCTTCATCAGCCGCTGGGTGAGGTAGTTTCTCTCTTTGACTCGTTCGATCTGGAACCGCGAAAAAGCCATCCTGTCGGGAAACCTGGTGTCTAGCTGCTCTTTACTGAGGCCCATACGAAGCCGGCTCCGCAGCCTAGCGGCGTTGAGAATATTGTATCGATCGGCAGGCGGCAGGCTCTTGAAGAACTCGCCTTCAAAATCGATATTGCTGAAATCGTAGAGATTGATATCTTGACCACTGTGGAACTGCCTGGCATATTCCTCCAGCTCTTCGATGCTCATGATTCTAGGATCTTCAGGGCGACCCATGCCATCTATGCTCCCTTCCAGCTCGGGCAGATGATAGGCATCTTGTTTGTAAAACTTCCTGCTCTTCTGGCGTTCACTCTGATTCATGCCCAGCTCGTCTACGTAGACTAGCTTATCATCGTCGGGTATTTCCTCGGGTGGTTCGTCCACGTTCGGTCGTCCTTCGTTCTCCAGTTCCATCCTCCGGCGGCGCTTGTCAGCCTCCTCCTCGGCGATGCGCTGCATCTGCACGGCAAGCAGTTTTCCGGCGGTCCGGACGGCATCCTCGCGTCTGCCTTCCCTCCTGCGCTTTCGACCAGTAATCGTCTGACGCTTAAGAGTGGGGGCGCCGCCGTCGAAGACAAAGACGGGACGGATGCCGAACCAGAGTAACTTGCATATGCGGCGGAAAAAGCCGACAACGTGGGAGTTACGCAGGGCATTGCCCTCCTTGTCGCGGACAGCCTTGAGAAATTGATAGATCCAGATGGAGGCATCGACAGCAAGGCGTTTGCGATTTAGTGTCGCGAGATTTGTCGGTCGTGCACAGGGCTGGATCACGGTCCAGAGGCCATTCACACCCATGACGGCAACTCGACTATTGCGACAATCAAGCTGGTTGCGAGACACACAGTGTTACTCAGCTCTGGGTTTCTCGAGGAGACCCATGGCGAAAGAACGAGAGTGAGCTCCGACACTAGCGGAGTTTAACTTGGTGTGAATATTCTAGGAGGTATAGGTGAGGAGAGAAGAGAAGAGAAGGAGCCTTGATTGTTCCCGGTTTGGGCCAGGATGACGATGACAGGATGACTCAACGGGCAGCGATCTCTTGTGCACTAGGAATGTGCACTAAGACGCGACGATCGCGGTGGTACTTGGCGCGAGGGGCAGTAGTGCCCCGGCAGCCAGGTACCACGCGCATGCCAAAAAAATCCGCATCGCAATTGCACCTATATACGCTAGCTTCTTATAAAAGGCTTTATTTTCAAATATAAATATCTCCACACATAAAATTTATAAAAATATAAAAGTAATTATAAAAAGTTATTTATTAATTAACTTATTTTTATATATATATTATATATTTAACTACGCTTTTTTTAATAGAGTTTATAAGGGATTAAAGTGAGAAAATATTTAGCAGTGCGGATTTTTTTGGCACCCGCGCGGGTACCTCGGGAGCTTTACCCAGTAAGACTTAAGTGAGGTTCAGCTATCGATAAGCAATACCTACTTAGGTACCTTGAGTCTGTCAGCATCTTGCAGCTGTTCCTGCGGCTGTTCCTACTCAACAACATCCAATCCGAACAGCCATTCTTCCATATCTCCTCTTGATCCGCTTGCATGGCACGGCTCAACCTTGAAGAGAATGCAAGCTGTAACAGATCAGTTGCGTCAAACGAGCATGGAAGCTCCTGAGAAAGCCGAGGCCGAGTCTTTTCTGAAGTCGCTCCTCAACAAGACCTTGCGTGTTAATACCACGGATGGTCGTATATTTGTTGGAACCTTCAAATGCACCGACACCGTTCGTGACCTTCTCTCTTCCATTTTGAAGCCTGGCTAAAGCACCTCATTCTCTAACCCTGCTCGCCCAATGCTAGCATCGCAACGTCGTCCTGTCGCTCACCTACGAGTACCGCCAACCTTCTCAACGACAGCTGGCCGAGGCAGCAGCCGCCGCCGCCGTCGACGCAGAGACTATCTCGGCTAACATGTCCTCGAGGTATCTCGGCTTAGTCGTCATCCCAGGCCAACACATTGTCAAGATGGAGGTAGAAGAGTTTGCCAGTCAGGTTAAGAGCCGATCCATCATGGAGAGAAGTGATATATATGGTGGTCGATGAACGGGTATCGGGTACCAGGGAAGTAACTATATCCTCAGCCAGGACCGTGTGCCACGTCACTTTCTGGGGGGTGGGCTTATATCGATACTGTTAGCTGATTATGGTTAACGCACTCTAACGTCAGGACTGATGGTGCAGATCCCAGGATGAATGGTCGATAAAGTACCTACTTAATTAAGTAGGTACATATGCAAAGCTGGGTGTCTATTCTCGTTGAGCATATCTACACTTCACTCCACCTCTCTATACAATCCACGAACCAATGTTCGACGATTGGGTCTAAGTTTAGCTGCCATTCAAGCTCCGCCAGCTTCACTCGACCCCGACTGGCTTTCCATGGTCGTCTACAACCTTCTGCTGGGGGTATCAATACAGCACATAGCCGTTGCTTCAGCCATCTAACCTCTCTTCCCAAATCGCGATGCTTGCCCACGAGCGCAGTCTCAACCTTCAATGACCTGCCGCTCTCTGACGGGATCATCTCTCCCGGCTTGTGACCTCTTGCTGGGTTCTGATATAGGCGTCCTGCACGATGTCCATCGATCCCTTCTCGATATCTCCCATGTGCGCCACCTCGATGCTCGTCAGGTCTATCGTGTACGGTTTCTCGCAATTGATCCAGACGTCGCTGAGCAGAGCACGGTTGGAGAGCACCTTTATGGGACAATACGGCCAGCGGGGATCTGGCAATGCGGCTGTGGACGAAGGGGTTGCCTTGTAGACGCGTATCCGTGGTCTTGACAGCTCACCGAATTCGTTACTATCCCAGTGACGGCATAACGGGAGACAGAGCAAAGCTGGCGATCCCGTCCCGGACAATATCACCATTGTCCGCTCTGGGGAGATCCATTCGCTCCCGCCATCGTCTAATATCCGGAAGACCCTTCCACGGATAAACCAAGCTGGGTCGCGCCTCGCGTATTCTCTGCGGGCAACCACGGCAAATACTTTTGGCTGTCCTTGATCGATGGTGGAGCTGGCATCTGGTTCGGTCTTTATCTGGGGCTTCGTATCCCCGCCTCCCGATAAGGAGTTGAGATGGCCCTGATGTGAGGAGACCAGCCCGCTGGCGGGTGCAACGTCTTCCACCGTCGATGCCCCCTGTTGTGTAAACTGGGAGTACTGTCTCGGAAGTGCGGACGGCCCCGCACCCGATCCCTGCGCCAAGCTCGCGGCATTCAGATACGGAAGATGTTCGTTGCGGAATGACTCGTCTCTGTGGGTCATAGCGTCGAGGGACATCTCCGCGAAGGAGAGGGCTTGAGGGCCGCTATAGTCCGGAAGCTGCTGTGCCCCCGCTAAGATCTCTTCGTCAGTAAGACGTCGTCTTGTCCGATCGCCAATGCAGGGCCGCGATGACGTGGTCCTCGAGCCTACTCGGTGCACACACGAGAGGACGTACCGTATATACCTTGTTGGTTGTTGATGGTGCGGGAGAGGGTCGAAGTGCGCCTCTCGTCACCAGGATTTGTTCGTGCAGCATCGGGGACGTCGTGGTCGTGGTCGGGCTTGATGCTAGGCTCACGAGGATGGTTACCCTCCTTGCGGTCCATGGTCAGGACCGCTGAGAAGCTCTCCTTCAGGCAAGTGCCGAGTGAAAATCCTGGCTATATCGTCGGGGTATGTATGCTGCAAGTGTGAGTAGACACGGTGCTTTCGTGACTAGAGAATTGTCGGGGCCCGGCCGCATGCAATTAATATGATGGCCTACTTACTAGATGCGTACCTGCAGGCAAAAATCAAAATCTTGAATGGCCTCAGGGCAAGCTGGAGAATGCGCACCTCGACAACCAAGGGAACGGGCCGAATCTGACGAGTAAACTGGACTGGGCTGAACAGTTCTGACACCTGCATGACTGCCTATACAGCATGCACAAGGAATGCAGGGCTTATACAGCCCAAAGAAGGATCTAATGCGCAGGTCTGCCTTACTGCGCACCCGTCATATCACCATCTATTCCCTTTTATACCTGATGTTGTCGTTGTCTTTTTACGTGTTGGGTGCAGAGGTGGAGGGAGATCCCACTTCCTGATCCTCATCTGCAGTATCGGCGCGATCCACCTGTCCACGACTAGACTCGATGGTGGATTATTCCCACATTTTCTTCTTACCAGTCTGTCAGTTGAACAGCCATACGCGCCCTAAAAGTTAGCCAACCTGCAACGGCGCGGCGTCATCGCCTCCTTGGTGCCTGGTGCCTGGTGCCTGGGCTGCCTGGTTCGCTACTTTTAACAGGCGATTCCTCCGTAGGATCAGGTCCCTTCGATAACCCCTAACCCCCTCTCTCAGCTCTGCGACCCTGACTGCTGACGGCATTTGTGGTATGCATGAGTGCATGCATACTCCCATTGGCCGCAGCACCTGAAAAAAACGTGGGCGCCTGGATGGAAGGTTGCATTCAACTAGCGAAGCCTCGACTGGCCCGCCTGCTCAGGGGTAGGCGTACAACATGGCTTTCAGCGACGGGAAATGGAAAGAAAAACAGGAAAAAAACACCAGGTGCGCAATGTTGTGCGCAATGTGGCCCCCCTCACCTTGAACTGTCACCTAAACGGTCCGCCATCTTTGAATAGCGTTTCTCTTTTTACTACGGCCGGCCTCGAGCGTCGGACCACTCCGTTGATTCTCGGGAGAGAGTTCCCGAAGGCCCGGTTCCCTGGCCTTCGAACTAAGAGGGCGACCTAATGAGTTATAGGCACGCCAATGAGTCTTGAATCAGTTCATATTATTAGTATAAGGTTATATTTGCCGATGGGGACATTAATCCTGGAGGATTTTGAGTCGCGAGGTTAAATCGCCAGACAGTCAGCAGTGCCCGCCAGCGAGCTGTAGGGCGGGACCAGACTGCCGGCGATGACAGGGGATGATGCAAGTCAAGCTCTCATAAGGCGGATCACCAGAGCATGCCAAGGCGAGACCTCCCACGATCCAAGAGGATTCGAGAAGGATGGCAGGCGATGTTTCCCAATTCCGGGAATTAATAAGAGGGTCTTGCGATCATCGTCTTCCAAATACGTGTCGCATGCGGACGAAATAAGAAACCTCTCCCGACCGTCTTCTATTTTTACAGCCGGTTTTGATTAGGCAAGACGGGGAGCAAGACGGGGCACGAGACACCCAGCCTGCCAGCACCCAGCAAATGGCACTTGTCGGCGTCGATGCCGAAAATGATACCCCACAAGCACCCTGCCAACCCACTGTTGCTGCTCCTCCCACCTCCGCACAGGGCTACGGTAATCTTAGTTAGATCCAACTTCATCGCTTTCTCCCCTCATCGAGTTTCGGGCGATTACTTAATACGGCATATCGATCGTCACGAAGCAGCGTCTCACTGGTGGGCAAACGGGACACAAGGCAGCGGGGGTCAGTGACACTGAGGTATTCATCATGACCCAGCTGGAGATGATCCAGCACGGCAGTGGAAGGGGCGCCATACCTTTAGATCAAGACCCATTTTCGGTGGACGCCGAACTGCTGTCGGAAGCTCGTAATCATACCATCCCGGGATTTGGAAAGAACGCTTCGTGGTTGTGGTAATTTTAGCTCGCGAATCCAATTTCCTCGGCGCAAACAATTCTTCCGCAGCCTTGTCAGCTTGTCCCGGGAGGTAACATTTCCAAAACTCTGACATGGACGATGACGCCGACGGACTGGACCGCTCGTCGAACGTGGTTTACTTCTTTGGTAGCGCATGCAGGCAGATCTTGTCAGAGCTGACACTCAAGAGTCTGTTTCAGATAAAGTTGAGAACGTGGCGTGCGACGATGCAACCATTACTTATTTTACTACTACCTACTACATTGCTGAGGTGAGAATTATCTTTTGCCACCAACATCAACATCACTACCAGCACCTACTTATTCTAATGATAGCCGAGACTAACCTCTTCAGCATCGCTGTAGGTGGCTACTACGCTCTCAGAAAGCCACTACTGAGATGACTCAAGGTTGCTCTATGTATGTGATCAAATTTTTACCTTCAACCGCCCCCACGGACACACATCTTTTGGACGGTTGAATCAACCCCTGAAACAGCAGAATCCCATATAACAATGTCGGTAAGGCAGACTGATTTACCACCCTTATCAACCAAAGTCTGACAATATCGTTGCGTCAGGTCCCGCATAATAATAGATCATGAATCGGGGGGAGAAGTACATGATATGACTGCTCACGATAATGCCTAGACAGAGACAGATCCCACGTACGGCTTCACCTTGTCTAATTCAGTGAGATACAAGTCGTGGCAACGCCCTTCACACACTCCTCCCTCTTATACGAAGTATAGGAGAAGTTCTAGTCAATTCAGCCTGTGCTCGCCTCCGCCCCTCTCCTCGTCGTCGCCATAGCCCCAGCGTTGATGCTCGCTGGCACATGCCACCGACTCTCATTGCTCATTCCGATCAGCTCTGCCTGACTTGTTGACACATTGCGTGCTTCGATTTGATCCTCAGCTTTTTTTCTTTCTTTTCTTCCCCCTTATCAGTCGTGTTCTGTTCATGCATTACGGCCTTCACGTGGACACTTGACCTGACCGGCTACTGCTCGGCATGCCTAAGGCATAGATCTAGTCTGGCTTTCAGGTGTGGGGGAAGGCTGGTGAGCTATGCGATCACGACAGTCAAACATCCAACCTCTGTCTAAAAAGCGATGGTAATTACAGCTCATCGGTATGGACCTTACATCGAAATACCTTACCATTTACGGACTTGACCTCTTTTTATTTTTATTTTATTTTTATTTTTTTAAAAAAAAAAGAGCGAGAGAGAGAGAGAGAGAGAGAGAAAACAAAGAAAAACAGAAAATCTCGCTCTGCTAATTGCTTCATGTCGGCACATGTACATTTGATGTTAGATATGCTTAATCATTGGTGTCCCAAGGGTATCCCGCTAGCTGCCCCGCACCCGAAAGGCATGCATCCACTAAGCTAAGGTTATTAGTTCGGTACACGGCAGTCTTGACCACCGAGCTCTTCTACCTCTACCTACCACCTACATCCCATCGTCAACAATGTCCTAGATATTAGACTTCTCATAGGTTTCATATCCAGCTAGGTTCCCTACATTTCAACCGCCTGATCTCTCGTTAATAACCAAAGTTAGACCCTCGAAGTCCGCGTAAGCGCTACTAGGCACCCGTCACAAGAAAGGGGTTCTACGCGTCAAGTGGGGCGGACAGGCCATCGAAATAGGAGATCCAAGACGTGCCACTCGGAATCGTGAGCCACCGCGACAGTGCATTCGTTCTCGGCCTCAGTTTCGCTCTCGAACCGCAAATGAGAAATACTGCTGCCTGATAACACAGACCGCATCGTATCTCAAAGATGTAGAATAATCGCGCCGACGTCTGCCATTCTGCAGTTGCACAAGATACCTAAGGTACCTAGTATATATAGACAGACCATCACTTAGGTCTTTAGTAGCAGTTCTCGTTCTGCAGCACTCTAATAAAAACCACCTCGCTCAACAAAACAAAGCAATTCCTTTGAAATGTCGCAGCCGTATCAGGATGGCTCCTGCATGCTGTCTCCCGTCGATCAGCTGATGCCGAGGATCTACACAACCATCTTCCTGGTCTACGAAATAGATGTCGACTACGACAGCGCCGTGAGAAAGCTGAACGAGGGCTTGGCCAAGGCCACCTCAATCCTCCCGTTCCTCAAGGGCGCAGTCCACAAGTCGCCGGACGATGGCTCCCAGCCGCGCAACCGGCTATCGCTATCGTGGTCATCGTCACAGGACCCGCCGCTCACCCTGGTCGAGACGCCCGCACCACAGTCCCTACCCAGCATCCAAGAGCTGAAGCGGGATCATGCGCCGCTAGCCGTATTTCAAGATGCCCTCTCGCCTGTCTCCACGCTCATCGACCATGGGGATCCCAAAGCGAGACACCCGCCCCTCGTCGTCGGAGTCACACGCTTGGAAGGGGGCGGGCTGGTGCTGTGCCTGTGCGCCCACCACGTCGTCATGGACGGCGGCGGTATGGGCCTGTTCCTCAAGCTATGGGGCAAGTGCACGAGGAACGAGCCGCACCGTCCGGGTGATGACGATGACGAGGCACCCTTCGATGCCGGGGAGCTTCACCACCGGGGCTCCTGGCTGCGGGAAGCCAGCGGGTACTTCTCCGGGGCCGCGCCGGATGCCACCACGCTCGAGGCACTTCTCCTCAAACACGGAGAATACAGCCTAAGGTCCATGAACTCAGCTCCGCCACCTATAAGCACCAACGCGCCCGGTCACCCTCCGCAGTGCGATGCCAGGATCTTCGCGTTCTCGAGCGCAAAGCTGGAGGAGGTCAAGAAGATCCTGAGCCTCTCGCTCCCGGTCGAGCTCCTGACCGTCAACAATATCCTGGGCGCCGCCCTCTGGCTCTGCATCACGCGCGTCCGGCTCGCGCGCATGCGCCGCGACGGTATAGGGAACAACATCCCGGACTCCGCCACGTCGAAGCTGGGCTTTGCAGCCAACGCGCGCTCGAGGCTGGGGCCGCCGGTGTCGGACAAGTCGTTTCTGGGCAACGCGACCATGCTCAAGACGGTCGAGTTCCGCGCCGGTGAACTAGACAAGATCGCAGGGGACGCCATGATGAGCAGTAGTAGTAGTAGCGGCACGGCCGCCGAAACTGCCGGCTTCTTATCGGCCATGGGACCCGTGATCCGCGCCATGGCCGCGGCGGCGTCGGCGGTGGCGGGCGCCCACGTCGGCGAGATCCTGGCGCTCGCGGACCGGCTCGCCGACGTCGAGGACGTCGGGCCCGGGTGGGACTCGACGCACCACCTGGACCTGACCTACACGAGCTGGGCGAACCTGGGCCTGTACGAGGGCGCCGACTTCTCCGGGCCCGGCTTCTTCTCGGGGGCGGGGGACGGCAGGCCGCGGTTCGTCAGGATCCCGTATATGCCGTATCTCGACGGCATGGTGCTGGCGCTGCCGAGATGCAGACCGGAGCCGGCGGCGGCGGCGATGGCGGTGGAGGAGGAGAGGATCGAGGTCGTGGTTATGATGAACGAGAGGGATATGCGGGTGTTGCTGGAGGATGAGATGCTGCGGAGCTGGAGCTGGAGCGTGTAAGGTAATCGTGGTGGTTTCGATTAGCTGATCTCATTTTCGAAAGGGGCTTGGTCGTATTGATGGCGGCCGTTAGTAGCGAAAAGGAGGAGTTGAAGGGATGGATGTAAGGGATGTGAGGGCATGGGGGGCATATTGGTCATGTGAGCGACGTGGGTGATGTAAGGGATATAAATAAGTAGCTGTTGCCAGCCACTGGCCCCCCAGAGCTTAGGCCTAATAAGCCTCGCGTTATTAAGCGCAGCCTCCTCAGTTTTTATGCTGAACCTCGGGATTAAGTAGTTATTGCTCGGGACACAGCAGAGTCCTCTTCATAGCCGCGATTATTTCAACTGTCAAGCTTCCGTTCTGAGCCAATCATTTAATCATCCCTCATCGCCAACACTCCACCGCCGGCTCCGTCGCTGATTCTGATCCACACTTCCAAAAAGTACCTAACATGTACTCTAACAGTAGGGCTCGGGTCAGGTATAGTAGTAGGATTCGGGTCAGGATTCGGGTCGGGCTTAGGTTCCGGGGGCTTAGGGGGCGCCGAGAGTCCCCCGGAGAGGAATGTGTCTGTCAGTGTAATGTGTGTGTTGGCGCTGTTGGGTGTATTTGCATCGCGCTCTTCATCCTTACTCATGTGACCAACCAACGCAGACTGCTCATCCGTGGCTTGCCAACATCCGGTCTCCTTGTTGTTCGAGGCTTGTGAAGAGCCTCTCCATTTTTTCTCTCTTGTCCATATGGGTCAGTCACTGTCGATAGTGTGCAAGTAGGTTGCTCAGCCATCGCCAGAGCCCGGTGATCAACCAACACCAACAACAAACCTGTGCCTTGCGCCTTGTGCCTTGTGCCTTGTGCCTCAAGCACATGAGACAGCCGGATGTGCAAGGTGACAACACATCCGGGCGTACCTTTATCGGATATCAGCTAGGCTAGGTATATAAGGGGGGGGCTTTCCCCTTTTCACTCTGCTGTTTAGAGGGCTAGATGTGATTCTTCATATAGGACTACTCTACTCTTCTCACTGCGACCTTGCTGTGACCCCCATCGAGACTATTCTTCTCCCTGTGCTCAAGACCCTCTTACAAATTTCTTGGTTGAGTATAAATTGCTTGCATACATTCATTGCCTTGAGATATATCATTCCTCCGAATACCAGCACACCGCGTGCAAACCCATCCATCTCCAAATCCACAACTCGACATCTCGGTCCCCAGCTAAGAATATGAGATCATTCGCCCTTACCATCTCCCTCTTCGGCGCCCTAGCATCCGCGAGCCCCGTACTCCCGAGATGGGGTAAGACCGAGATCGCCGAGGCCGCCAACAAATGGGCCGCCGACACGAGCGTAGTGTCCCAGTTCCTCTCCCGCGCGCCCCAGCTCACTGGCGACGCCCTCGCCCAGGCCGCGGCCGTAGCCCTGGCGGCCGAGAACGACGAGCCCGCCCGCAAGGCCCGGCTCGACGCGGCGTTCGACGGCAACGCGGAGGTAGAGAGCGCGGGCGCGATCCTCGAGGACCCGGGCAACTTCCCGTTCGTCGTCCAGGGCCTGACCACGTTCTCCAGCCAGGGGGCCGGCATGTCGGCCGCGGACGTGCAGGACCTTGTCGAGCGGATCAACGAGACGCGCTGCCAGAATGTGCTGCCGGCCATCGATACGTACTTCAGGGCCAGCGCCGCCGTGACCCGGAACGGACTGACGCTGGTCGCTAATCGCCCGAATAACTGCCCTTGAGTAGAGCCCGGTGGAGTTATCTAGAGAATATGGGGTGGTGGAAGAGCAGCGCAGAGCCGTTCTCCGTTAGAGTGACTGGATGGCATGCTCTCGCGAGCCTCACGTGGCGAAGAGTTGTTCTTCTTTTGTGCATGAAAAAGGGGGCAGAAGATATTGTACTCGGGGACGATCATTTTCTTAATGTAATTACTATCGAGCAAGCTTGGTTTGGTTGTTGCAACTTGCGACTCGGTGTAACTAGTCATGACTTCATGCCGGTCGAAAATAACTATTTCATTTCAATGGGCCTTTTTTTTGGAGATAGATAGATTATATGGAAAGAATACCATCCGGTCGTATGATTTCAAAAAAGCCATGCAATAGCTAGCCATGCAATAGTTACTTTGTACTTGTTAGAGGGACCTGCTCGGATCTAGTGTGAGTTTATACCTACCTCGATAATACCTTTCATGGATACCTAGGTAAACTACATATGAATATAGACTTCAGACTTTCAGTCACACCATGCAGTATCATTGTTGTCAACCAGTCCACTCTGATCTCGTTCAACAAGACCTTCGTCCAGAGCTCAGAGCATATATCGGGTAGCTTTCCGACGACGGGGGCTTGTACTCAAGGGTTAGTCTACAGCTGCCAAGTCAACGGGGAAAAGAAAAACACTGCGGTAACTTACCGCGCATTCGTCGACTTCTATTTCATAGTAGATCAGGTCGGTGTGGCTCTGTCAACTTTTGAGATGGGGATTTATGTATACTTTGACCTCACCCTTGTATCTTGTGGTAATTTACTTCGCACTATGCTGGCCCTGGTATATTGGAAATACGTTGCTGAGGTGAGAGTTACTTATCGTTTGTTCATGTCAGGCACCCGTCCGCCGGACTGTACAGGATAACAGCAACAGTAGAGACGGAAATCAGCGATTCTGCCAGCACAGGGACAAAAGTACATAGGCATACGGGCTCTAGTCGAGAGTATTCATGAGAAAGGGATGCCGCCACCAGCCCCTTTCTTGACGATGTTCTCCTCATGGGTGATCACGTGATCAATGACAAAAAAAAAACATGGATCGATAAACTATAAGACTGATATAATACTCGGCGCAAAAACCATCACCATGATATATCTAGTTACCTCAAAGCATTCGCTTTGCCAACAGATTCGCTAAGCATAGGAATCTCCAGACACTTCAAGTAAGCTCGACTCGGTCGTGTTGGACTTGGCTTTGACAACCATCTCCCAGACATCTCCATTCCCACCATCATCATCACTTTGCCCGCGTGAGGTCTGCAGGTTCAGAGCCTCGGAACTCTCCGCCAGGGTGGTCGTGCCGTCCGTTATGGGAAACGGGTCGGGGACCCTACGCACAGCGTCCTCGGCCGGTCGGCAAATTCTGCCCTCCCTCGCTGGCCACATGCGCTGCGACATCGACTTGTGGTGGGCAGGTTCTGGACGCTTCGGCCACACGAGTCGGATGACGGCGACGCTGGCTACGGGCGCCGACCCGACGACCATGGCCACGGCCTGCTCCGCGGTCGCGAGAATCAGCACGATCGGGTACAGCACGGTCTTGTTGGGGCCGTCGGCCCAGAGGATCTGGTAGACCAGGCGGGCCAGGCTGGCCAGGGGCGCGATGGCGCCGAAGGCGAACAGGGCCCAGATGGCCCACTTCTTGCGGCGGGTGGTCTGCAGCCTGGCGATGGAGGCGATGGGGATCACGAGGACGGCGACGTCGCTGATGATGTTGATGACCGACGCGTTCACCAGCACCATCCACTGGTTGATGCAGCTGTTGCCCCACGGCAGGTGGCGCGGCACGCACTGCAGCGTCAGCGCGAGGATGAGGGAGATGGTGTAGAGGAAGTTGAGCCAGGCCACCGCCTGGATCACCCACCAGAACGTCGACTTGGGCGTCCCCAGCGGGAAGAAGATGCGGATGTAGAGGAGCAGGATGGACAGTCTGGCAAAGAAGATGGCGACGCGGGCGACCATCTGGATATCTAGGAATAGCTGGGGTGAAGTTCCTAAGTCAGCAATGTTATTATCGCCTATTTTTCTTTTCGGCAAACTCACCTTCACGTATCCGTCCAGTTCATCCTTCGTAATCTCCCAAATGTTGCGGGCGGCACCATATCGGATCATCACGAGTTGTAAGACGGTGAAGGCGATTGTACCCAACCAAGCAAACAACATCGTCCCTGGGGGTGTGAATGTTTAGATGGAATTTTGCCTGACAGGGGATAGACTAGGTAACTAGACCGAGACCGGGACATGCTTACAATCATCCCACCACAGCTGCTGGTGTATGAAGAACCGGGTCCACATCCTCGCGCAGGTGAACACCGTACAGATTGTGATGTAGAGAACCGTGACACCTATGAGTTCGGGAGGGTTTAGAGCATCAGGCGCCGTCGTAGAGCGTCCAACGAGGCTTGCCATGTTGAGAGTATTCGAGTGCGCATAACATGAAGGTTGGCTCCCAGATCCTGATGACTCGACTCACCGCTCTGGAGGAGGGTATGGCTAGATATAGCATGGTGACTACCTAGGTAGGTAATTAACGATGCCTCATAACCAGTGCTCTTGCGCTCTCGCTCTACCCGTCAGTATGGGAAGATGGGATGCAAACATTAAAATTGCCCCTCCCCGTCACGATTCGGGTCCGACATGAAGTGAGTGTCATTTGTGACGTCCGAGCGGCTTGGATGACTTCTTCTTGGCGACTGAATCTTGGAAATCGAGCCATACTGCCATCCAGATATGAAGTGAAGGGCCTGGACTCTGCTGTATTCCAAGCCACCTAGGTGAGGGGGAGTCTCGGCTCCCATATTCTCGGGCCGCAGCTGACCAAAATCCCGGGCCGCAGGTGAGAGAAGAATCCTGCTTCTCTACATGCCAGCATGCGAACTGATTGATGGCGAGCCTCCTACCCGCACATGATAAACATACAAGAAATGAAACACCCATCGCTTTTATCGCCTTCCTCATAGTCGAACAAGCGAAAATAAATGGTAGGGCTGGTGAGGTTCTCATGAGTTAGATCTTGGTTCGCGATCGGGTAACCTTTTCCGGCATTGCATGCATGGGTACCCCTGAGATGGCAAACTAATTAATTTGCATCATTTCCCCTTGCGTGGACCGTGATAGGCAGGCGAGCAAGGTTGCTCGGTTTGTGTCGTACAAAAGGAGGGCCATCCTCCTATGGTACCAGCAAGTCTTTTCATCTCTCCCCCTCTCCCCCCCCCCCCCCCCCCCCCCCCCCCCCCCCAAACCACCTCCCTACGTCTATTTCAGTCCGGTGTTTCTTGAAATCGGGTACATAAACAGCAATCTTCCAAAAAGAATTTCCACCAACAGCAACACATCAGACGAAACACAACTTTTTTCTCCCCCTTCTTTCAAGATGAAAGTCATGCAGGCGTTCTCGTGGCTCGCACTCTCCATCTTCTCGATTCAGGGGGTGGTCTCGTTGAAGCTCAACGTGACTGCCATCGGCGCCCAAGATGGCTCGTCGACTCTAGAGTGTTGGCAGGTCGACCAGCCGTTCAATGTCTCCACGGAACCAGGAACCTCGGGCTCGGCCCAGGTGACTCTGGGCGGAGTTGAGACGCTGTCCTATTCCATCATCCCTTCCCAATTCGACGGCGGCATACACAACGCGCCGCACAACCAGTGGGTTTCTCCCCTTCCCTTGCTTTTGGTCTTGGTATACGTCTTGTCTTCTGGTCAGCTTGACTGACGCGCGCTCAGATGGGTCGTGTTCACATCGGGTCTGGCCTACATCACGCTGCCCAATGATGAGGCAACCTCTGCCTACGTCGTTGGGGGCGAGTTCGGCCTGATATTTGCGGGTGACACTGCAGCTGTCAGTACGGTGGGTCACCACACGCAGTATCCCGGTGTTACCGAGACAATCGCACTCCAAATCCCAACAACCAACGGGGAGATCCCCAGTCACTGTGTGTTGCACATGGGCTCGTGTACTGCCGAGGAGGTTAGCGGTATCCGCGGGTTGGCGTCGGCGGCGTGACTTCAGTTTCCGCAGGGACTGGGATAGCGACTTAGGCGGTCCTTATGCCTGGTCTCCTACCCTACTGACATCTTCATGGCCTCTCACAGAGGTGTTATTGTCAGATAGTCATGCTTCGAAAAAAAAGAAGGGGAAAACGGCGCTTTGTGGAAAAGATTCTTCATTTCGTGTTCAGACACCATTAAAACAAATCGAAGGGGCTGGAAAAACATCACTTTCAGGTTCTGGACGTGGCAGAGTTTTAATTCGCGGGATTTGGATTACGGTCTCCTGAGGTACCCAAGTCTTGTCTTCTCTGGCCACATGTTAGATATTAGCTTGCCAATTTATCCAAAGTTCATAGAGGTTATAAATCGTCAGCGAAGCAACATACCTTATCTACGTACTACTCTGATTGGGAGAATTGCCGTTTTCGGCGGGTGGGTGTGTAACACCTGCATGCTGACTTTGGGCTACGCCAAACGGGTACAACCAATGCCCAGCACGTTTCCAGATGGAATTGCCGCCCCGGCACGGAGCTTGGCGGACTCACGGAGCTTGGCGGACTTACGAGCGCCCGGACCGGCGATACACCTCAGTCTAAACCGGAACTACTCGGGCTTTGTGTGACGTAAACTCCCTCTCCGGCTCCACCTACGGCTGACCGTCCTCCTTCCTTCAGAGGTTCCTCATTTCTTTTTATTTCGGCAAAATCTCTCCTTCTTTCTTTCTTTCTTTCTTTCTTTCTTCCTTTCTTTCTTTCTACTTCTTTTCTTGTATACATCTGGCACAGCACTACCGACCACAAGGAATCTAGCACATCGAAAGCAAGCAGCCACCGCAGCAGCCACACCACCACTCCATCAAGATGTCACAAACCCCCGTCCAGCTAGTACGACCCTTGATCAAGGCCGCGAGCAAGAGGCCTATAATCACGCTCGAGGAGCACTTCCTCAGCCGCGCCGCCGCCGCCAACCCCAACCCCCGCAACGCGAGCTTCAAGGCCATCCCGGGGCTCTGGGACCAGTTCACCGAGCTCGGGCCCCGGCGCCTCGCCGACATGGACGCCGGCGAGGTGACCCTACAGGTCATCTCCCACGGCCCCGGGGACCTCTCGACCGAGGCGTGCCGCGACTGCAACGACCAGCTGGCCGAGGCCGTGCGCGCCCACCCGGGCCGGTTCGCCGGGTTCGCCGAGCTGCCGATGCACGAGCCCGCGGCGGCGGCGCGGGAGCTGCGCCGGACGTGCTCGGGCGAGGCGTACGGCGGGGCGGCGGCGTTCGTGGGCGCGCTGGTCGACAGCCACACCGAGGCCGGCGCGTACTACGACGGCCCGGCGTACGACGCGGTGTGGGCCGAGGCGGCGCGCCTCGACGTGCCCGTCTACCTGCACCCGACGTGGCCGACGGAGCGGCTGTCGGCGGCGTACCCGGCGGCGCCGCCGCACCTGCCGGAGCCCGTGGCCACGTCGATCCTGGCCTTCGGGTTCGGCTGGCACAGCGACGTGGCCGTGCACGTGCTGCGGCTGTACGCGGCCGGCGTGTTCGACCGGTTCCCGCGCCTCAAGCTGATCCTGGGCCACATGGGCGAGATGATGCCCTTCATGCTGCAGCGCATCGAGCGCGTGACGGCGCGCTGGGGCGAGTCGCCCCAGGGGGGCCGCAGAAGGCCCTTCCGCCAGGTCTGGGACGAGAACGTCTGGCTGACGACGAGCGGCAACTGGGCGCTCGACCCGCTCGCGTGCATCCTCCGGAACACGCGGCACGACCGCATCATGTACAGCGTGGACTACCCGTTCGCCAAGAGCCCCGACGCCCTGGGCTGGCTGCGCCAGCTGGAGGAGAGCGGCATGGTGAGCGAGGAGGTGCTCGAGGGCATTCGCTGGAAGAACGCGGCGAAGCTGTTGAGGTTGGATGTGCAGCCTGCATCGTCGTGAGGCTCCTGAGGAGGAAGTCCCATCTTGCCTTTTCGATCAGGGTGTACATAGTATTAGTGCAGGTCGTAATGTCATGGCCGAAGGGGGCAGGGGGCAGGGGACGACAGATGGAGAGAGTGTGTGAGGGCTGTTGATTGGTGCATGGCGTATTCGATAGAACAATTAGATAGATAAGTAGAACTTTCGAGGAGCATCATCTCACTTCATTTAGCACACTAGAACAAAACAACTCTTTCCCCCCCCTGTTACCTGGTCAGGCATGATAACCCTCCGTGATATGTGTATCCATGAGACAGAAGTTGAGAGCTCTTTCAAGGGAATCGGGTAAGTACCTAAGTGTCGTGATTGATGGAGAAATCCTTGCCGTTGTCCCGACCGGCCAAGCCCTGAAGAGCAACAGGACCCGCTCCCCGAGGTCGTACCATCAAACAAACCTACAGATGTGGGAAGTAACAGTCAGTGATATCTCGCAAGTGTATTTGGCAACCTAATACTAGACATGCAGTCCTAAGCAAAGAATTCATCTCATAAATTTCCTACTCCTATTTACTTCGCTCCGAACCCCCCCCCCCCCCCCTCCTCCTTCTCTTCCGCAGCCCCATCATGTCACAGGACACCCCAACTTTCCAGAACCCCGTGATCCGGGGTTTCAACCCGGACCCCACGGTCTGCGTCGTGCCGGCCACGGACTCGGCGCCGGCGACCTACTTCCTGAGCACGTCCACTTTCGAGTACTTCCCCAGCTGCGCCATCTACGCGTCGACCGACCTGGTCCGCTGGCGCCTCATCGGCCACGCGTTGACCCGGAGGAGCCAGATCGAGATGCGCACGGTCGAGCCCGGTGCCGGGAGCTGGGCTAGCACCTTGAGATACAGGCCGAAGGAGAAGCGCTGGTACCTGGCGAGCGGGATCTTCCAGCGGTATAGGCCTGGTTCCGATGTATGTTTATTCTTGGGGGTATATGCCTCGTATTGTTTCTCAGGGGTCACGGGGACGACCGCTCGCACACACTTTGCACCTGAGAGCTCCTGCGAGGGTTGAATGAAAAGCTTATAGTCACGATTCTGTCAGGAGCGTATCTTCCCGCGCGGTTTCTACGTCTATACGGACAATATATGGGATGACAGCGCGTGGTCGGATCCGACATACTTTGACAACCCGGGGTTTGATCAAGATGTAAGAAGGCCCAAAGTCCTTCCCTGAACTAACACTGGAATCTAAATCTGACGGATACTTCTTCTTCGATAACGCAGCTCTTCTGGGACGATGACGACGGGAAAGTCTACCTCTCTACTACAGTCCGGCTGTCCAAGCGAACCCCGGGCTCTAAACTCAAAGATTTCGCCATCCACATCTCCGAGATCGATCTGCCCACGGGTCGGACTCTCACGCCTCCGAGGGTGATCCGCGAGTCGCCGCATGGCATCGCTGAGGGCTCGCATATCCTCCGGCGCGGTGCGTATTACTACCTCTTCACGGCCGAGGGCGGGACCGAAGCCGGACACCAGGAGTGGGTCTTCCGAAGCTTGGAGGGTCCCTATGGTCCCTGGGAGGCACAGGGTAAGCCGCTCTGGTACAATGGGCCCGACGAGGAAGTGCAGAGGACGGGCCATGCCGACGTGTTCGAGGATGGAAATGGGAACTGGTGGGCTGTTTTGTTGGGGGTACGGCCTGTTCGGACTGGTGATAACAGGTATCTGGAGCCGCAACTGGGTGAGCAAAGAAATCTATTCGAGACCATACTGATTCTTGAAAGCTGAAGTACTTCTCCTAGGCAGAGAGACGTTTCTGGTAAAGGTAGACTGGTTCGACGACTGGCCGGTGTTCAACGACGGGAAGAACATCACCTTGGAGACGGTAGGCCGGTACCCCATCCAACAGCGTTTGACAGTACAGAGCCCGAAGGGTAGTATCAAATGGCAGGCCAACCTCGACCTGCCGGACCTAGAGCTCGGTTGGTACCAGAAAAGTGAGTACACACACACACGCGCACCGGCGACATGTAACCCCGGCAGGAAACTAAAGCAGGTTAACGTCCCCAGACACCCCCTTAAAGCAATGTTATACGCTCTCCGAGCGGCCAGGGTGTTTACGTATATACGGCAACTGTTATGACTTGACAAGCCCGGAGGCGCCGGCGATGCTCTTGAGGAAGCAGTCATCGTACGCGGAGACGTTCTCTGCGAAAATGCAGTTCAGTCCCTCCAGGCCAGGATATGAAGCAGGTGTGATTCTGTGGTGGAGTCAGTATTCATTCGCTACTGTAGGCATCACCGCGTACGAACTGCCGGACGGTGACTTGGTCCAGACAGTCGTAAGCCGAGTCCCTACGGGAGATGCCGGCTTTTTGAAGGTACCACCGCTACCAGCTTTTTGCCAGAGTTTTCGATCTTCGAAACAGCGATGGCTGACTTTGTTTTAGACGACATACCCCCTATTGTCGACTGACCGTACTAGATGTCTCTATTCTCTAGACAAAGAGGACATAGTAGAGATGAGAATCGAAGCAGAACATACAAAGTATGAATTGTATGTAAAGTTGGGTGACAGGGAGGAGAGGTGTGCGTGTGCGTCCAAAGATCTGACCGTGATGCCTCCAGTGGGCGGGGCGTTCTGCGGTGCTATGTTTGGGCTCTATTCTTTCGGAAAAAGTGAACCTGTTCTCGACCCTGCTGATTTCTACGAGGTCAATATCATGGAGGGATAAAGCTTGTATTGAGTCCTTTCAAATAAATACGTATGAGAAAGCTCGACATAAGGACCCCCAGCATTACGTGTTGCGAGTTCGTGTGGGCGAGGCAAGCCACTCTGGCTGTTTGATATATGGCCGTGATTTGTTGATAGGATTCTTAGCCCACAGCGAAGAAAAAGGTATAATATATCGTATGCGCAGGCGTATGCGCAGGTGTGTCTAGTCGCTCTAGGTATGCCTCTCGTGACTGGTATCGTAACTCAACTGATAGCAACACGTCTCAAAATTGCATCTCCTAAGGCTAAACGAGCCAAGCGTACATATCGGCGAGTCATTGAAGTGTGACTTGTTACCTTTGAATAGAGATTTCCACTACTGCTGAATAATGTCGAGATGTACTTCATGATCTGATTTCTGTACCGCACATCTCGGAAAACGAGACGCGAGCCCGTCAAGGCCTCTGAGTCGCGGCGAGCATTTTTGTGACGAGCGCAGTCGGAGTTCCGTGAATAGCTCATCGCGGTAAACTGTTATTTAAGTACCTTAAGTCCGGGCCGGGAAACGTGACCGTACCTGAGTTTCGGTCAGTGCAACGAATTGGCCATTTGAAAGAGCGAAATGCAGTCGAGTGCAGCCGGTTCGCTCATGTGACTTGACGCTTGCCTTGGCCTTATTACATAGTATGGGAATGATCTTCAGGGACCCCGGCCTGTACTCGCAATAATGCCTCGGGCAGAGGAGGAATTCAACCGCTTCCCACCTGCCACCTCCCACCTGCATCTGCCGGGTGAGGGGGAATTGGAAATACGGGTCGGAAAGTCCGGGGGAGCACCCAGGCACCCTGGCGCCCATAGTCGCGAGAAATTGGGAGAAGAAGCATCACTCGCCTCGCCACTCCAATCCCCACAAGCGCCGTGACCCTCGACTCGTAACTCGTCGTGCGACGCTAGCCTCCGACCCAATCAAAAAAACTGAGGAGAACGTCTCAGTTTATTGAAGTACGCACTCAAGTTAGTACTTATCTGATATTGGCCAAGCTGCAATAATAAGAAACACCTTCGTTATTTTCTCGTTTGGCGTCTTCAGCGTTTCGCGAATATGACTGACTACACCGTCCCGTTTCTCATCAATGGGGAGGAGCACCATGTGGAGGAGTCCTTCGAGGTAACTTCACCAGCGAGTGGTAAGGTTCTGCACCGGTGCGGAGTAGCGACCGAGTCTACCGCGCTCGCCGCCATCAGCTCCGCCGTTGATGCCGGAAAGGAATGGCGCAAATCTACGCCGGGCACTCGCCGGGACATCCTGCTCAAAGTGGCCGAGGTTTTCGACAAGAGACGAGAGGAGCTGTCTCAGTACATGAAAGATGAGGTCGGCGCAGCTGACGGATGGGCCGCATTCAACCTCAACACGACGATCGACATAGTCAAGGATGTGGCCGGAAGGGTCAGTACCCTGAGCGGTAGTGTGCCTGCATGCGGCGACCCAAATCTCGGGGCCATGGTCTTGAAAGAGCCGCTCGGCGTCGTCGTAGCGATAGCACCGTGGTATGTATTCGCCAAGCAGTAGCATGAGAGAAAGTAAAGTTTGGGAAGGACAAAAGAGGCTAACGTGTCAACAGGAATGCCCCATACATATTAGGGACACGGTCAGTACTCTTTCCGATCGCCGCCGGGTGCACGGTGGTCTTCAAGGGCTCGGAATTGGCACCACGTGTTATGCACGGGATCGCCTCGGTCTTCAAGGAGGCCGGGCTCCCCAAGGGGGTGTTGAATTTCATCGTGACCGACCCAGCGCACGCGCCATCTGTTACCGAGACGCTGATTGCGAGCCCCGACGTGAAGAAGGTCAACTTCACGGGTAGTACGCCCGTGGGAAGGATCATCGGCAGGTTGGCAGGACAGAACCTGAAGCCGGTGGTCCTGGAGCTGGGCGGCAAAGCGCCTGCGATCGTATGGGAGGATGCGAACCTCGATATCGCTGCTGAGCAGTGCACCTTGGGGGCGTTCTTCTATGCTGGGCAGGTATGCATGAGCACCGAGAGGATTATCGTCCACAAGAAGGTCAGCGCAGCTTTCCAGGAGAAGCTTCTGAAGACCATCGAGGCCATTTTCTCGTCCAAGGGCGATGCGCCAGTTCTTATCAATGGCCAAGCTGTCGACAAGGTCAAGAAGCTCCTGAAGGACGCCTCCAGCAAAGGCGCGACCTTGCTGAACGGGGACGTCGACGCCGAAGAGATCTCGAAGACGAGGTTGCGACCAATCGTGGTGACCAAGGTCACGCCCGAAATGGACATCTACAAGACCGAGTCCTTCGGACCGTCGGTCAGCCTGCTAGAGGTGGAGTCGGAGGAAGAGGCCTTGAGGATCGCCAACGACACTGAGTACGGCCTCACCTCGGCGGTCTTCACGGAAGACCTGAGAACGGGTCTCCGATTCGCAAAGGGCATTGAGACGGGCGCTGTACATATCAACAACATGACGATCCACGATGAGGCGGCGCTTCCCCACGGGGGAGCAAAGGCCAGCGGCTTCGGGAGATTCAATGCATCGTACGGGTTGGATGAATGGGTAAGGACGAAGACAGTGACCTGGAGAAACTAGAGATGCTGGTACGAGCTGTGCTGGTTTGGTCGTGGTTTATAGATCGTAGAGTTGATATCTTGGCCTGCATATTTCATGAACATATCATGGGATTTAGTATTGAGAACGAACCCAAAGAGCATGTAACGTTAATCAGTATATCCCCGCCTCGAACATGAAGTCCAATGGAGTGAGTCATGGAGTGAGACATGCAGTGAACCCTATAATCTACTCTGATAGGGAGGACTGATCGGTACTGGTTTACGACGACAACCCGCTACAAGATTGACCCAGCTCAAAATGCATATATCCATATCATTCGCTTTGATAAGTGCATACCGAGCTTGTGGCCCAAGCTTCTCAGCACCTCTGCTGCAGATCTTCACCTACGACGTCAACGTCATCGCCCATTGCGCGGCAGAAAATAATGATTCCCCGGGACGATTGACGTTAAAGTCTCCTAGAGCAAACACGAACAAAAACCCACCGAGCTGACATAGAAGACCGAACATTCGGAGCTCACGCAGGCAGACCTGTATTTTAGCAAAAGAGGACAAGAATGGGCGCCAAAGCCTCCAAACCAGCGCAATCCGCGACGCGCAAATTCCCAACGCGAACCCCCGGTAGCAGCAGCAACTCTGCCATCCCCCCACGCACATCCGCCGCCGCCGCCGCGCGTCCACCTCCAGCTTCAGCTTCCGCGTCGTCCCGGGCAGCTTCCGAAAAACAGAGCCAAGCTTCGTTCGCGAAGGATGACGGTGAGTTCCTCCGCTGGCCGGGTGGGCAGCATCCTCTCTCTCTTACTTATCCCTACCTACATGGAATTTTCGAGAGCTAGCTATCTAGCTGGGGGCGGGGAAGAGAAGAGAAGAGAGAAGAGCGAAGAAGAAGAAGAAGAAGAAGAAGAAGAAGAAGAAGAAGAAGAAGAAAGCTGACTTGGGCCGCCACGCGCACAAACACAGCCATCAAAGCCGACGGTATGGATCCAGACTCCTCCTCTTCTCTCCACGAAAACCCAGCGTTCGCCCGACGCCTCCAACAAATCGGCGTCGTGACGCCCAACCCGACACTCTCCAACTCGTCCACGGCCGGCTCTGGAAATGTCAACGTCCCGGGTCCCCGTCCCGGATCCGCGCGACCACACCGGCAACAACAACAGAACACCACGCTGGGGGCCCTCGAGGCGAGAAGGAGACTGGAGGAGAGGGCGCGGGCCGAGCTCGAGGACCCCGGCGCATCGGGGGCCCGGGAGTTCCTGGACGTCGGGACCATACGGCAGGCGCTCGCGCTCCGGGCGCGAGGGGCGCCCTCGAGGGAGATCGAGAGGAGGTTGAGGTTGAAGGAGGGCGCGGTGGAGAGGTTGGGGCCCGAGGGCGTCGTCTTGCCGCTGGAGGGGTCGTCGGTGTGATTCGATTTTGGGGGCGGGGGTTTGAATTATCAACTTGGCGCAAGCAAGCGCTTTAACCTAGACAGTATGTTGGCAGGGAGATACATACGATATGTACGTATATGTGTATGTATATTCGCGTGCTGGGAGCTTTGGGCAGCCGACGCGGTGAGTGGAAAACGTTTTTTTTTCATTCAGTATGTATACCTATGCCCCAAGACTCCCCTTCCCCTTCTATCAGATGATGATGATGATGATGATGATCTCTTTCTCAACTCGGAGTATATATAATGTATTAATGTCTTTGTTTCTTTCTTTCTTTAGCTCCGCTGAATGTCCACGTCTTCTCCGCGTGTAGACTATTATCGATAGCAATGATGTTTGTGAACGCCAATATAGCAGTGTGTCCAAAAGAAGAAAAAAGAAAACCCCCGTTCCCCAATCTTGACCAATTCTCTGTCCCGATGAAAGATTCCGCGCCTAGACTTCTTGCCTGCTTTTATTATCTGTATACCCACTGGTTATCCTGCCACCATTCATTCCCCCTTTCCCCCCCTTGCACCCTCCCTCTCTTTCTTTCCGTCTCACCATCATTTCCCCCCAGTTTTCCCTCATCTACTACTACTACTCCCCCCCCTCCCCCTCCATCTTCTCTCCTCTTCCTCTTTTCGCTCACCACGCGGCGTGCCCGCCGTCCATGCGCAGGTCGGCGCCCGTCATGAAGCGGCTCGCGTCGCTGAGCAGGAAGACGGCGGCGCCGCGGTAGTCCTCGGGCCGGCTGAGCTTCCGCAGCATGTTCTGCCGCGGCCACTCGCGCTCGCGCTCCGGGAACCTCTCGAACAGCCTCTCTACCATCTCCGTCACGATGTACCCCGGCGAGATCGTGTTCACCCGGATCCCCTGGGTTCCCCACTCCATCGCCAGGTTCCGCGCCAGCTGGACTACCGCCGCTTTGGAGGCGTTGTAGACACTGTGTGAGAGAGGGAGAGAGGCATTAGTCGGCTGGAATCAAGGCATCACGGGTGATCGGACCAGGGAAAACGTGTATATATATGGGAGATGCAGTTGTGGTTATATATATGCGTGTGTGTGTGTGTGTGTGTGTGTGTGTGTTGGGGAGGGGGGGGGGATATCTTACGGGCATATAAGGCCCCTATTTGCAATAGTGCCACTCATGCTGGCGATGAGGACAATGCTACCGGGCTGGCCGAGTCGGTTCATCTGCCTGGCGACGGCCTGCGCTGTCATGAGCACACCTGTCACGTTGACGCCAAGCATGTGGTCGGCGTCCTGTGCCGTATACTCCAGGGCTGGGGTCTCTTGCTGGACTCCGGCCGCGGCGATGAGCCCATCGATACGGCCGTGCCCCGTGGCTATCTGCTCGGCGATCCGGTTCAGGTCTTCGACGCCCGTCCGCACATCCACCTGGTGATAGGTGACCGACGTATTAAGTTCCTCCCTGGCCCGCCGCGCCACCCGGGCGTACTTCGAACCGAGAGGCGGTTCTGCCTGACGATCCCATACATGTACTGGTCATAGTAGATGTGGCCCGTCAGCGGTGTTTTCTCAACCTGGACTTTACTGATTCGCGCCCGGTGACGGTTTGCTTACCCGTAGCTCCGGCTTCTACGAGCGCTTCCGTTTGTGCCAGACCTAGACCCTGGGCGCCTCCGGAGACGACTATGACCTTGCCTTCCATGCCGAACTCGGGCAGTAAGCCCTTTGTGACATTTTCCGGTAGGTTTTCAGTCACGGGAGAGCTTGGTAATGCCCCGGACGAGTAAGGGGCTCGCATGCCCCTAAACACCGACTTGTACGAGGCCATCTTCGAGTTTGTGAACGCGAAAGCGCATGCCGGTGTTCGTCGTGGCATGACATGTGCGAGTTTACCCACTGCTGGAGCAGCTCGCAATATCATTGGCAAGATACTTGTCATTATCTAAACACCGCCTAGCTGGTGTATATTCAAGTCGCGAATGCGGAATTTGCTGAGGTGGAGGCCGGAGACCGGAGGATAGAATTATGAAGAAGAAAAAACCCGAACGCCGAATACTGGTGGTTGTAGAAACATTGGAAGGACGAAGATGATCTCCCGACATTCCGGAAGGTGAAACTACCTATTTATAGTTTTCCCAGGGTGGCTTTTGGTAGCTAGACAGTGCAGCCCGGATTGTGTGCTATCTATATGTGTGACGAGTTAGGAGTAAAACCGAAAAGAGGGAGGGGAGGTCCCAAGAGAATGGTATGTCACAGAGACGAAGACATTGGATGAGCACCTCATCTCATCTGGCTGAAGTTGCTTATATCAGCTTTCACGGCGGCTCTAAAGTTGACTCCATCTCATCTTCAACCCGGGAAATCGCTTCGCCAAGGTTCTCTAAATCTCGATAAAGCCCTTCGTCTGGCGTCTGTAAGTCGTGTCATGATGAGCCCCAGAGATAGCGCTCCCGGCAGTCTGGTGCCACATAAGGAGGGGAGGCGATGATGAAGGTTGGAGCTAATGTGTGTATTCGTTACTCCACACGCCCTCAGCGAGATAAAGACAAAGTCTCCCCGACTTAAAGTTCACTAGGGTGAAGGGACCGGTGAGAGGATTCGGGACATTGGTTATGCGGCAGGCAACCCGTTCGCCTGGATCGATTCTACTTTCTTGGGCTGGGTGGCTGCATGACGCTCGTTGGAGTTAGCCTGTCCCAAGAAAGCACAGCCCTAAGGGTGAACAGACGTATTCGAGCAGGGTCGAAGATCACGGGGGCCGGAGGGAGGGAGGGAGAGCCCTATGGGATGGTCATGAGACTTTCGGATTCCCCAGGTCGGTATGGTGGACACGGCAGAGCCGCCAAAGTAGCTCATGGCAACCGGCGTCGAATTGCCGAGCAAAAGTAAGGTCCAGATTCGTCTGTGAATACCACTAATGATAGTCAGGAGACCAAGCTTTCGTACGCGTGTCGAAGCTACAGAGGTGCCTGAGTACTTACAGTACCTAAGTAGGTACCCAACCTTAGGTAGGTATAGCAGCGATCTGCAACCGCCAGGTACATGTGTATTTGGCTGGCCATCGTACGAACAGTAGATTGAACTGTTATAACTATTATAAGTGCCGCTGGTTGCCTTGCAAGGCGACCGTCTCGAGCTGCATCTGGTTGTCTGATTCGATGGCCGGTCCGAACCCCCCGCATTTCTATCCTGCTTACACGTACCCGTGGACCTGACCGAGAGACTTCACCACCCCGCAAACACCACCGTGGTGCGTGGGGTTGTGCAGTTGGTTACGCCTTGCGTCGTTAGTTTCATGTGACAGTATCCAGTCGCCCGTGTCTACCTACTTACCTGGTAGAGTACCGTGGGTAGTGGGTAGTGGGATGTCTCCACGGTCCAGCCAATCTGAGAAGTCAAGACCGAGCCGCCTACCGCCAATCGAGACAGCACGCTACTTGGCATGCTGACATGCTATTCGTATCACATATCTCATGAGGCTCTGTTGTCTATTATCGCGTTATATATCGGCCGCCATGCGGTCCTCGGCTACCCCATTAGGTCCTCCCCGATGCATCTGGATGCAAGACGACCCAGGTGCCAGGTAATCTGGTACACAGCCAGCTCAGTTGTCGACCTCGACCCTGTCTTATTTCTACGCCTATCAGCGTTATCGTCACACATATCGTCTTGGCCCCGGCTTTCTGTTGCCTTAGACGACAGCTTTGAGAGCGAGGTGTGTTCGAGGAATGTTCAAGCTGGAAGTTAAGACAAGCTCGTGTCGGCAATTCGTGAGACCAGCCGGGAAAAGCGGGATGCCTTCTTTCTTGGCGGTTGCCTCTCATGTTCATCTCCAACCCTCATTACCTGTAAGGGTTGTTGGGGGGTATCATGATAAATCTATCTGCAGTGAATCCCTTCACTCTCCATTTCATTCAAAATTTCCGGATTATATCTCATACACCCTATCAGTACTCTTGAGGCCTGACGAAAGGTGCATGAGGCTTTCGATAGAAGGGAAAAATCAGGCGAACTGACAGTGGCAAGATTGCATATTGGTTTGCCGAGTCCTCCACTCCCTTTTCATCCCTAGGTCCCACATGGTACTAGGGGCTGTCGGCTCTGGAGAGAGTCACGACTATTACCTTGTGTGAGGGTTTTTGCGCAGTCCGCAGGAAAGGGGCAACTGCCAAGCTTGAACTTCATGCTTGGTGCTCCTGGATCGCGTGATGGCTGTGATACGGGGGCGGTGACTTCATAGAATATCATACCTCCCGGTAGCGATTGATAGAGGAGATAAATGGCGGAGAGGGGGTGTCTTTCGACGAGCATGAAGAGTAACAGCAAGTATAACCCCCGACCCTTTTTTCTGCATCTTGGATCAGTGCTCCTTCATAGTAGTACGGGACTAAACTCGAAGAAAGCAATGCATGCCTCCAAGCAGCTGCAGTTAAAATGGTGTGAAGTCATTCGCAGACTCTTATCTCCTGCAGAGACGACAAGTTGGGCTAGGCGCGAAAAGGACCCTTCAGCTTTCCTCACCGGCTGCAGAAAGAATAGTTAGCTTAGAACAAGCGGAATGTACTTGACTGACCTCCATTGGCTATCAATATAGATCGTACATGAATTAAGACATCCTACATCAGCGAATTTAGAGATGAAGCTCAAAGTAGGCTTCCATCAGGTAGTCGCCCTTGTGCATTGCTTTCCGCTTTGTGGTAGAAATGGGACCTGTACTAGGGATGGATGCATACGCGTCTGCGACCTTAGTGGGCGGTTGCCTCCTAGTAGCCTCGTCTTCACACACAGCCAGGCGTTCTGCAGACCCATAATCTCGGATTGAAATATGGGACGAATCCTTGAACCCTTGCGCCTGTGTTGGGAGGCACAATACACCGAAGAGATGCCGCGAGGGGAGAAGAAATTCGATCTTCGCAGAGGCGTGCCAAGATCCTCGAATCAGGACGACCACAAGATCATCCCCAAGCTGTGAAGTGCATAAGAGTTACGGTAACAAGACCAGATCTAACAACGTACCACCTAAGGTAACCTAAGATTGGAAGGCATCTGGAGTAGGAGCATGTGTAGAGTCAAATGCCTTCGTTCAACGTGGTACAGGGATGATAATGGATTTTTCAGCCCTACGGTGTCTGAGTGCACGATTTTGCCAAGAACTTGTGCCAGGGTCTCGCCCTGTCACGAGTCTAAGCTTTATCTATCGGTAGCCACCGACTCGAGTTTTAGCCAATGGAGGAAAATAGAGGCTGAAAGGGGTGGTTTCGCTCACCATTCAGGTCATTTCATACTGATCTGCCCTACACCGAGATTTCTCGTCTCAGGTCTAGATAACCAACCGCGCAGACAGCAGCATAAGGCGTGCAGGACGAGTCAGGATGGCCCAGCTAGCCCGAGAGAGGTTTACTTTGTCTACCAGCGCCCTGGTTGCTGGTGCCGAGCTGTCCACATCTCGACGCCGGGATTTCGGATAGACTAGGTATGACTTGGTTTCACACCTCGTCATCTCTATAGAACCAAGACAGTCTTGAGGGAGGACGGTTGCGATGAGAAATGCTGGTAGCAGTTTTTGAGAAATACGCTGGGGGATACTTGTGCCAATTCGTCGTCATAAATCATTTAAAGTCGCAATCGTCCTGATTTTCGGGTGAAAGGTAGACTAAGGTTAGGTATTTGGTGATAAACGCTAGTCGGTTACCGAGTCTGAATGTATGGTTACTTACTTAGAGTCTCGTTTAATGCATATTATGAATTGACCCAACGTCAATTAGGTAGACTATGGAAGGAAAACGCGTGGCATTGGAACAGAAAAACTGCGCCACACGTAAGAACGGCGATCACCATCTTCCTTTCAAAACCTTCTATCAGTATCCTCGTTCATTTGTCTAGGTGTTTCTAGTCCTGGGCTCTCTCTTAGTCATGCATATTGCAATCATATGTTAAAGAACCCAAGGAACCCCTTTAGAGGTTCAATGCTCACGTTGTGATGGCTCATGACGGAGGCTCGCAAGTGACGGCTCTCTGGTAAGGCGCGCCTCAGCCCCTATTCGTCAACCCAATCTGGCAATGGGTAGCTCGGAACATAATCTAACATCAGTCCTAGCTTTCTGGCCTCCTTCCTATGGCTCTCTCATTCCACACAGAGACATTCGTTAATTGGTACATGATTCCTTGCTATACTGGATACGCTCTTGTTTCCGCGTCAGACACTAATACTGCCACAGATCAACCGCGCTTGTCGTCCTTCCTATTACTGTTCATCTCCGGCGCCATCAGCTCCGCCGCAAGTCTTTTTTCAAAATGGCTCCCGGGTGCGGATGGTAGATTTGGTCAGTCTGTTCGAGCTTGTTCGAGCTGACGCACTATCTGACATGCCGTATAGACTCTGAGGCTGTCATAAAGGGATCGTACTCATCCATGCCCCAAAGGCCTCGCAGATTCTACGTGCCGTGTATTATTATCCTCTTGGTCGTTCGCTTAGAACTCGTTCTCGATGTTGTATATGACCATCAATGTTCTTCAAGGGGTATAGAGGTACGTTATGTCCCTTTTTAGCATGGATACAGTACAATGAAGCATTCATTGCTGACACTCTCTAGGCCTTTCTTCCCCTGTTCTTGGCTGCTTACAAATTTTTCTCCCATCGAGCTGCGGTCATCGAGTCCGATGAGCCTGAGGACATGTGGGGAAGTCCCCTAGAGGACTTCAAAAACTGGCTCATGGGGTCTCCCATTATCTTGTTATTCACCACCTTGGTCCTTAGCTACGGTGTTTTCCTAGTGAACAGCTTCACCTCAGGTTCGAGTTACTTCTGCTCTGCTTCAGCAGATCATAGTTCCTGGATTCTGCTCCTCCAATGGATCGGGGTTATCTTAGATGCAACTATAATCATTATGTTCTGGAAGGTCATCTCGGTGAGTGATTCAAAAAGCCGTATCTGGGCTTTCCCCAGCTCACATTTTCCCCTCCATGTCACACCATGAACTCCAAGCGCGCGTGACCCCTATGACCACTTTCGAGCCTGAAAGTATTCTGGGAAACAACTATCAAATACCAGGCGGAAGAATCTGGTTTCTCACAGGGTTATGCTAGCATCCGTACTAACAACTGACTATGAACATTGTAGTGGTCTCGCACCACGAAAAGTCGATTGCGTACCGTTGGCATCATCTCAATTGCGGCATCCCTCGCCATGTCTGTACTATGGCTGGCCTCTCGCTTATATCGACATCGTGAGATCATTGGACACCAGCCGTTCAGAGGTGTCAATTCCTTATACATGTTCGACATTTTGAGCACGGGCCTTCTCGTTGCTTTCTTTTCCATATCCGCATCTCTGTGGATCTGTGAAACATCTCCGTTAGAGCCTGCGGCCATCACCACATTCATATCAGGTGTCTCTGGCTGTGTCCGACAAGTACTACTAGTCGGAACATATCAACAGGGATCTGACAGTGAACCAATTGTAGCTCTGTCCATCGTGTCGGTAAGCTTCGTTGTATTCACCTATTCCAGTAATATGAGGTCGGTCATCTTTATCAAGCGTGTCATCATGTTGTTGCTCCTGAGTTGCACAATCTGCGCTTGTTGTACGTGGGCTTTGTTCCATAACAGGGCCCTCATCCGCCATCCCGTCGACGACATGATCTACAAAAACCGGGTGGAAGCAGACAGGTGGCTCCGGCACGCAACTGTCAGTACCACACTGAAACTCGCCGTCGCGGAGTACAAGGACCGACACGGCGGCCGTGATCCCCCGCCCAATTTTGATAAATGGTTTGAATTCGCGCAACAACAGAAGTCAGTTGTCATCGACAGATTCGATCAAATGGAGAAAGACGTTCAGGCTTTCTGGGGATTGTCACCCCAGAAGATCAGTGATGGCTTCCAGCTTTTGAAAGACTCGCCCGGCATAGGAATCATCGAGATCGCAGCCGGCAAGGCATACCACAACCAACCCCCGGACACGGAACAGTTGAAGATACTGGATGCTGCAGTCTCTATGATCTCCAAGTTCGCACAGCATCTTCCTTCCATGTCAATCGCGATCAATCTGCAAGACCGGCCGAGAGTTTTAGTCCCTAAAGATGATCTATCGAGATTGGAAAAAGCCGCCAGAAAACCAGCGTACAAGGTATTACCTAATCGCTTCGGAAGACGCCAGGAAAACCGCGCTGAGACTCCCATGGCCATGTCTCAATTGACCGCCACTCCTTATGTATCCGCCCTTAAATTTCGACAGCTTGAAGCTTTGACCTGTCCTCCTGGATCCCCGAGTCGTGGTGGCGTACGATGGAACGTCAGAGATCTGTGCTCTTCGTGCGCTGCTCCTCACTCCCGAGAACAGTTCTTACAAGATTGGGAGCTTTCCCTGGACCCTTGTCATCAGCCTGATGTATACAATCTCCATGACTTCCATACGATACCACATCGGTTTGAACTTTTCCAAGACCTTCTACCGCTGTTCAGTGCTTCGAAGGCGAACGGTTTCAACGATATCCTCATACCGCTGGTGAAAGATGATAAGGAGAATGCTTTTGATATCAAAGCGTTTGGCCAGAAACTAGATGTCCTCTTCTGGCAAGGAAACGTCCGGGACACCCAGACCGTGACGCACAAGTCACTGCACGGTGGGCAAGAGCATCGTCTACTCCATCTGGTGAACAATGCAACCGGTAGCGATGAAGTGACGATGCTTCTCGGTTCTCGGGACAAGAGGGACAACAAGTTCAAGTACGAAGACGTAAGCCTGAAGGAAGCTAACAAGGTTTTGCCGTTCGAGGTGGGCCTCAACCACCCGGAGGCGTGCGACTACGAGCACTGCCAAGTCATGGGACGGGAGTTCGGTTTCAAGAAACCTTCGTCTCCGCTTGAGTATCGCTACGCCATGCTCCTCGATACAGCGGACGGGCCTCCTCCGCATCTCCTGACGCTGCTCAAGTCCCATAGCGTCCCGTTCCTGTCGACGATATTTCGCGAGTGGTACACGGAGCGCCTCATGCCCTGGGTGCACTTCGTCCCCATCGATCTGCGGTTCCACGGACTGCACAGCACATTGGCGTATTTCGTCGGCCTCCAGGGGCGAGGTGCCCTAAACGGCGGCGAGCGGTACACGCAGGGCCGGACGGAGGATGCGCGATGGATAGCGGAGCAGGGCCGGAAGTGGGCCGAAAGGGCGATCAGGAGAGAAGACATGGAAGTGTACCTGTTCCGTCTGCTTCTCGAGTGGGGAAGGGTGATCAATGATGATCGGGATAACATGGGCTTCAAGCTACAGGTCTAGATACGTGGTGTTTCTTATTTTTGTACACTTCTTCAACCAGAGGGATGTAGATTGTTTACGACATCGAAAGGCTGATGTCTGCGTATGGGAAGCATGTGTGAGGAATTATGAAAAAGGGGCTTGAACTGGCTGATCGGCAGCGGGCTGGCAGCTCGCAATAACGAGAGGTAATACTGTCTCAGCATCGGAAGTAGCTATAAGGCGCTGTATATTGGTTCGTTGTACTCATAGGCCGAATAGAAGATATACGAGAATAAATTGTAGCACTTGCGAGTGGAGATGGCAACATGCAGTGGTTGGGCTGTGCTCTTCTTGTTTACAAACAAAGGGGAAGGGGGTGTCTACTACATACGCATAAGCATACTCTTTATGTACATGTGTGCTGATAGTCTACCTTCTAGAGGGATTGCAGGTTGAGTTGTTTCTTCTTGAAAATACATATGTAATGTTGGTTTTGTACATGAATGATGGGTACAGGGGCTGCACGGGTACCATGGATCCATGGATGCCACATTGAACGGTGACGTCGATGCTTGGCTCGGACTCGGACCTCCAGGAATCAGGCAGCTCCAAATGCCACCTGGAAATGCGCTCCCCACCTGGGGCCAGAGCCGCCTACTAACCTTAGCCACCCGGCGCCAACCATCCACCATCATCCACCTCAACCCGACTTACATCTGCTACCTACATAGTCTACCTAGGTACTTACAACTCACATTCACGCATCATCATCATCATTGAACAAGCTTGGCGCAGACAGCAAGACAACTGCTATCTATCTCAATAACAATAGGATACTGATACAGATACCGATACCGATACCGATACTGCACTGTCACCTTGGTATACATATCCTCCATTCCGTCACTGGGTATCTATCTGCCTGTTCCTCTCCCTTCGCGACCCCACCAAGCCATGGCGGTCATCGATCAAGACAACTTCTCCAGTATATCCTGGCACAGCGACCACCACACCGCTGGCCCTGCCACATCCAGCGCCTCCACGCCAACTCTGGAAGTAGAACCCCCAAGTGCCGAAGAACAGCATCATGGTGAGGAGCTCGAACGCCAGGATCCCGGCTTGTCCGGCGACATACTGGAGTGCATCGTCAACGAGCCCCGCAAAGAAAGCGACGGCACCAAAGATGCCTTCGTATCCTATCTGATCACGACACATGCAAGTCCTATACTTCAATCGTAACTTGTACCTAGGCAAACATGTTGCTGACAGGCCAATCTAGTCGACATTTCCTTCCTTCCAGAAATCAACCTTTACCACACGACGCCGCTTCACCGATTTTCTCTTCCTCTACAAGTCTCTATGTAAAGAATACCCAGCATGCGCCGTGCCGCCATTGCCCGACAAGCAGCGGATGGAGTACGTAAGGGGCGACCGTTTCGGACCCGACTTCACCAACAGACGCGCCTACTCCCTACAGCGCTTCCTTGCGCGCGTCGCCCTACACCCCATCCTCCGTCGCGCCCCGATCCTCCAGACCTTCCTCGAGTCCCCCGACTGGAACGCCACGATGAAGTCGCGCGCTTCCAGGATGAGCACGGCTTCTGACCAGGGGAGCGGCGGCGTTTTCGACAACTTTGCCGACACCTTCATCAACGCCTTCACCAAAGTACACAAGCACGATAAGCGGTTTATCGAGGTCCGGGAAAAGAGTGACAAGCTGGACGAGGATCTGGGCCATGTCGAGAAAGTGGTGGCCCGGGTAGCCCGGCGGGAAATTGATATCGAGGCCGACCTGCGTGACCTGGCCGAGCAGTTTCAGAAGCTGATCACGCTAGAACCAGGCGTAGAATCTGCAGTCCACGGCTTCGCCGCTAGTGTTGAGGATTCAGCGGCAGGCTTGAAGCGGCTGCGGGAGCACACGGACCAGGACTACCTAGGCAGCCTGCGCGACATGCAGGCATACAGTCAGGCGCTTAAGAACCTCCTCAAGGCTCGGGAACAGAAGCAGCTGGATCACGAGCAGCTGACTGAGTACCTTAATAAGTCGACCATCGACCGGGACTCGCTGGCGTCGGGGTACGGTGGGCATGGGGCGCTGGGGGGTGCGGGCGGCTTCATTCGGTCCAAGATCGAGGACGTCCGTGGTGTGGACCACGAGGCCAGCCGGCGCGAGAGGCTGCGGAAACTCGAGATTCGTATCGATGAGCTGACTACCGAGGTGGACCGCGCCCGTAAGACGTCCGAGATGTTCGACGATGAAGTTGTTAAGGAGGTTGTCGACTTCGAGCGCATCAAACGGGTCGAGCTCAAGCGCCAGTTCGGCGGCCTCGCCGACGCCCATGTCGGCTTCTATGACGAAGTCATAAGCCATTGGGAGCAGTACGCCAAGGAGATGGAGAAAGAGGGGCTTAGCGTTACTGGTTGATCCGGGCACTGGTTGGTGACGGGGTTTCTATCTGAGGGATAAGACTTCTGTGAAGCGACGCGGCTGGTGAATTGTGGGACATGCTTTTACAAGAATCTCGCGAATTGGCTGCCTGACTGTCTACTCGCGCACGTTTCGTTTCTATGAGATGTTTACAGGTTGGAGTTATGGCATCATGAGGACAGGCCAAGGCCATACTGCGAGCTTGCTTGCCTACCGTCACATCTTCATTGAGGAAGGAGGACAAAACGAGAAGAAAGAGACGATGATGATGAGTATTACCACCACTCATCACCCGCACAGAGAGGTTTCATTCATCCGAACCTGAAGCTCTATTCCCACGGCCCGTAAAGTGAGCGAGCGAGTTTCAGTAGCAAGAGCATGATAAAGAAATCAACAAGATCTCCAACAAACAATACTCTATCACTCACACCCTTACTCAAACCCCCCCCCCTTCAGGTTTCATCTTTAGGAATTAAAAAGGGAGGTGGAAAGAAGAAAAAGAAACAAAGAAAGAACAGGCGTGTCGTCGGGACAGAGGAAACTTAATGTCGTTATGGGAAATTCAAGTCACCCATGAAATTGACGTTTCCCCTCTGATTATTACAGTGCAGTAGCGTGTACATTAAGTACATCCATAAGTTATCCGTCACTCACTCGAATGGATAGAAGTATACTATATACATAGGTAAGTACTTAGCATATATACTTTACCTGCATACTCAAGGTTAGATAGGCAGGTTAAGGGGGTGGTTGGTTACTGGTCTGATATCTAGAAAGCCAAATGAATGAATGAATAGACCATGATGATGATGATCATTATTATCAGGTGGCTTTTCATGCTCTTTTTTTTTTTTTTAATCCCGGCTGCTTCGTTTTAAAGAAAGTATATAAAAGTAGGTATCTAACTTCTGGGGGGTAACTAACTTATCTTTCTACTTAGGTATGCAGGATAGCACAACACGAGATGACATGACATGACATGACACGAACAGGACAAGACAAGATACACAAAAGAATGAGATGAGATTCAGAATACAATTGATCTCCTTGACTTGTTTTCTTTCTTACTGAGCCGCAACCCCCCTCCCCCCTTTTTTTTTCAATCCTTGGCTCTTATTATGCGGACTGGACTGGACTTGTCCACCACGTGACCGTGTATCCCTTTTTCTTCTTCTATCAGATCTATCTTGGGGTGAGTTGAGTTGAGTTGGGTACTTTTAAGTAAGTATTTAGATAACCCTCCATCCAAGGATATCGGATCTTCCTGTCGCCCACATATATATACATGTCACTGCACCGCCATCCGGATTGAATACTATAGACCAACCAAGGTACCTACTTAAGGTAAGTGAGCGGCTAGATCCGTTGGGTTTCCAATGATACCAACTATAACTACGGTCATCACGAGTGTGTACATACTACAATATGTATAGACATACTGTACAACCCTCACATTCAACTGATCTCGGGTTCATCACACAATATCTATTTAGGTTATTGGATTCAAGCTTTGAAGAAAACACAAATTTCCCATTTCAAACGCCTCCTGCCGCCCGCCCCCATGCCACGCTATAATGATGTTTGTTTTACGTATGTATGTATGTACACGCACTAAGGGCTCGGTGTTGTGAGTATTGGACGTTTTGACGCACTCCCAGTGGAGAAGTTCTACCCGCAGAGCAGCTTTTAAAAGCTACCTCCGGCAATTCGGCACTTTCGCCCTTATTCTTTCGAGAGCACTGCCTGTAGGTTGTCATCGTGCGCTGTTGTGCATAGTTTCCCATCCTGCTGACCTTTTAAGATCTCCCAAATTCAGTGAGCTGGCTACGGCAGAGTTTTACCTACCACCCAACAGCCTGGAGCTCTGTTTCTCGCGAGGGGATCCCTCGTCATCGTCATCGTCATCATCATCATCCCCGCTGACCAGGCTCGCATGGTCGTCTTCATCCTCATCTTCACTACCGCCTGCAAAGGCATCGTAGAGTTCGCCGCCGCGTCGTCTCTGTCCCTTCTCACCTCCACTACCATTCAAACCTTCGGTTTCATCCTCGTTAAGGAGCTCGAAGTCGTAGGTATCCCGAGGGTTGTTCCGGAGACGCTTGCGGCGGACCCACCATAGCCAGGCACCGAGCCCGGCGCAGAAGGCAACGATGAGACCGACAGCACCGTAAATCCATGCCTGAGTCCGGGACGAAACACCGAAAGTGGGTAGGAAAGAAGGCAGCCACGAACTTTCCTCACTGGTAGTCTCCGCAGCTGCTGATTCGGTCCCGGTCTCCGTCGCACCACTGCCGCTTGTCTTGCTAGGCTTCACGGGGCGCTCAGGGTGATCCGAAGGGAGTTCTGTGGGGTGAACAACGTCGGTGGCATCCGGATTGGGGGGCAGGCTGGTGGTGACAGCGACTGGCGTAGCAGTGGTTGTTACGTCGTGATCCGCATCGTCATCCTCAGTTGGCATAGGCAGCAAGGTGGCCTTCGAGGGATCAATACTTTCACCCCACAGCTTGAGATGCCAGTCAATAAAAGTGCCGCTGTGCTCGTTGACCTTGGAGTCTCGAATGATTAAAGTCCATCTACCGACACCCATTTCACCCCTGAAGTCTTGTTAGTGGGTTGATAACGATGCAAGCCTAGCAGGAACTTACCAGTGGACCACGCTCATGAAAGTCCAGTCGTCGTAGCCCTCGTCGCTCGTATCGAGCTTGCGTGTAGCAGAAAGGTGACTGATGACCTTGTCAGGGCTAATAAGATCGACGCTCAGGTCGCCCCTTCGTGTGTGCTCGACATTCATAGTCACGGTGACGTGTTCGAGGCGTCCCAAGTTGGCCTCCTTCAGCATGTCCTGTGTCACTTCAAATTCAACAGACAATCCCTCGTCGCCCTGGGGGATAGCCTTGTGAACATGTAGCCAGGGAGAATAGAACCAGGCCTGGGGCTTGACGTTCTTCCACTCTTTCGCCGCCTCGATCAAGGCGTAAGTATCTATCTTGCCGTATCCGAAAGTGTGGCTATAGGATTTGCCAATGGTGGTGGGCTGCCAATCACCATCTTCTGGGTCGATGGGCACGGCGCTTTCGAGGGCAATATATTGCATATCTCTCCAGGAAAGATCAGGGCGGATCTCCAAAGCTAAAGAGAAAATACCTGCAGCCAAGGGCGCAGCCGCTGAAGTACCTCCATGGCCGTTGTAACATTGGTTTTCCCCAACATCAGTAGTGTGCTGCGCAGTATGGTCAGAGCGAGGACATCCCACCGGCTGGGAGAGGGGTGAACTCACAATAGCATCACCACTACCGCTGCTATAAGTAACAACGAGTTGGGCGGAGCATTTCTCGGAGTAATAGGGATGGAGACCTGCCCGATCGACGGCACCAACCGTGATGCTGTAAATGCTGTTTGTGTACCCATCGAAGTTGCAATTGTCATCGCTGGCAGCACCATTGCCACTAGCAAAAACGTAAATGGAACCAAGCTTGTCACGACCCTTCTGGACGCCATTCAACATGGCTTTCTTGATTAGTAGACCAGGAGCGTCCATGGATCGCCCGTCGTCGGGCGGACCCCAAGAACAAGAATAGATCTGGTTGTGTTGAAAGTCGTAGTTCAGGGCCTCGGCTTCGTCGGCGTCGCTGATCTGCTTGCTCAGAATCCGGATGCCTGCAATCTTGGAATCGTAAGCGACACCGACACCACAGACATCGTTCTTCGCAGCCGAGATTTCTCCAGCACACCGGGTGCCGTGTCGGTCGTCGCTCAAAGTCGGCTTGGGCTCCGGCCTTTGGTCGTTGAAGTCCCAGCTGCCATCGGCGTAGTAATTCGGTTTCAAGTCGTTGCTGTACATGTCGAGACCGTCATCGACCATAGCGACGGTGGCATTCTTTCCGGTGATACCAGACAGCCATACGTCGGTAACATTGACATCGTGGCCCAGCTGGATGGGGTTAAAAAGATGCCACTGCTCGTTGAAAATGGGGTCGGTAATTCCCAATGTGTCCATGACCATCTTTTGCCTCTCGAGAGCCTTCGCATCTGCTTTCGGCTTGTCGGCTCGCCGTTGGGGGAGGTGGCCAGCGGGAGGTGGAGGAATGACACGCTTTTGCATCGGCGCACGAAGTTTCTGTTTATGGACGGCTTTCACACTGTCAAGAACGTCGAGGTCGCCCAATGAACGCTTCCGACGGCGGTCTTTCACAGCTCTTCCAACCACGTCATGCTCGTGACGGGCGGCCCTGAAGATATGATGGTCGGCCAGCTGACCCATTGGTCCCTCGTGCCTCAGGCCTAAGCGTGAGGCTACCTGATCAGGCTGTACATCGCGTTCGAGGTGGAGGACGTAGTAGTCGTGGTTGTCGAAGTTGCGTAGTTGTGGTTGTAAAGACGATGTGCCCAGGCCAGCGAGGCCGCCTACGACGAGGCCGACGAGGGAGAGCTTCATGTCGGGAAGGGAAAGGTGACGACGAGGTTGGATTATTGGATGGGGTTATTGTACAAGCTAGCGAAAGGGAAGTATAACGTTTTTAGGTGAGGTTGTACAGAAGTCAGTGCAAGGAGGCCGACGAAACAGCCAAGGTCGCAAGATGGCACTCGCACGCGCCTTCTTTGGGAACAATGGCCGACTGCGCCCCTTTTACGGCAGACGAGGTCAAAGAATGGGTTAAATAAACAAGATAATAAGTCGTTCCATCGAAGAACGAAAGGGAAACGGTGTACTGTAAGCAATGGCGAAATATGGGAGTGGGAATGACGGAAAAGATCAGAAGCAAAAGACAACAGACAGCAAATGCCAGCGTTGAATTGAGTGTGTATGGATGTATGGATGTATGTAAATGCTAGATATGTAACAGTACGCAACGCAACACGGAGTAAGTTTACATAGTGAGAACTAATAAGGTTGGAAGTACGGAGTACGAAGTAGAGGACCCCTGGAAAGTGAGGCAATCTTGCGCTGACTAGTGCTCCAGTCTAGGTGAAGCCAGGTGTTCCTAAAATTAAAACTAAGGGCCACGCCACGCAAACGTCTGAATGGTGGCCTGAGAAAGTGGCGTAGCTGCGGTGGCTGGATGATATCAACTTATCAAGGTACATAGATCCATGGATATGCATTAATCCGGACTATGTATTATACGCATACCCATTTATATTAGCCTTACGAACCTTACCTGGTACTAATACAACCACCATAGATATTAGAAATGAAGGCAACCTGATTTTCGGTTGCGACTCTCTCAAGAATATCTCTCGCAGCGCCAAAGTTTACAACGTTCTATTGAGATGAGTGAACCATTCTCGCAAGGCGACAATGTTTATGACATCATGGTCGGAAGAGTGCTCTTTTCCTTGGTGGATAGGGTAGATCTTTAAAGATTGGGATGGATTGCAATGCTGTCGGATCCTTGATGCGGCGGCTCTTCCCGGGCGGCCGGCCTACCAAAACTTCCACAACTTTACACCTGAGCATCGACAAACAATCTGAAAATCGGTCCAGGCAATCCCAATCCCACAAGAATGCCAACTGGACTTGCGTATAACTCAATACTCATACCGGGGATCACCTTCAGTCATGGGCAGTGAGAAGCCCATCTTCAGCATGATGCTCTTACCTAGGTACGCTAGGGTCAAAGCTGAAGACTTCGTCATCCCCAGCCACCACCTTTTGTCCCTCGAGCCCTGTTCTCTCTCCTCGTTCTCAAGCCAGTGTTACGCTCCACGAGACCAAGCCAAGATGCAGGTCCGAGATGTGTCCCAAGTTCTACTTTCAAGTTCTACTTCGTAGTTCGGCTCGAGTGAATCGACAGCTTCGTTCTTTGTAACCCCTCCCTCTATCTGTAGGAAGAGCTATCTACGTACTTGAGACTAGCATGGAGGAATGGTGCCAGTCCAGGAAATCTGACCGCTTCTTTTCGAGTCCTGTCCTTGCATTCGAAATAAATTCTCTTCGCCCCTCCCAGGTCTTAAGAGTCCGTCGTTACTCGAGACGCCCGAGTTCGTTCGTGTTCAGCAGCTTCCCGTGCCCCGTCTTGGTATTCAAACGAGCAGCAGCTGGCAGCAGTAGGGAGTAGCAGTAGCAGTAGCAGTAGCAATAACAGGGCGGCAGGGGTCGTGACGATCAGAAAAACATCCTGGCAACCCAAGCTCCAGCTCCGCCATTCGACTTTACATATCAATTTTCTTCGCTCGGCGCAGCTCACCGTCGCCCAGCTCCTCCGACCTCCATCTGATGCTTACCAAGTATCCCCTAGCCGATATTCCTTACCTACTCAGATAGACTTCTTGGGGACGACTTCCAACGAAGTCGCATGTGTCTGCATGGCATTGGTCTATCATGCATTGACAACAAGCCCAGCCTCTACAGTTGTACTCGGCACAGCCTGAAAGCTCTGGCCGATCTTGCAGCCCAATCACTCACCACCGACCGACCTACCTATTTCCTAGTCGCACACCATGTCTGCACCGTATTGGGGCCAGTTACCCACCGCGAAGGCTCGTCGCGCATCTGACGATATCGATCGCGCCGGCCGTCGACAGTCCCTAGACCAGCCCGCCTCCCAACCGCAACCCAGATCGAATCGCACTTCTATACAGACGAGCACCACCGATGCCCCTACCGATTCTACATTCAGTCCTCTCGTTTCCCCTGCAAGGTCGAGCTTTCAGGGCGGTGGTCTCCAACCTCGCCCGCCCTCGCTGCCCTACGGTCAGAATAGGTACCCGTCGGAATTTGCAGAAAAGCGCAGGAAGAGGAATAGTCAAGGCCGAGAGGACCTCATCCACGAAGCCGCTGCCTCTCCTCCACCCGCCGCTCCTGAAGTCCCCAAAGCGCCTCCGGTCAGCTACAAGGACCCATATGGTAATGGTGCGCTTCCATATACCTACAACGCATCTGGTCAACCCGGTCCGCCTCGTTCGGCGCATAAATTTGGAGAGATGGAGCCTGAGACGTTCTATAAGGACGCAACTCCCCCCGCGGAGCTCAGCGACAGGGCCCCAGCGGTCGATCGGAATCGGCAGAGCTTAGATGACAGATATGGTCCCGCCCGTCGGCCGACCAACGGTAGTCGTCACGAGGCAGCGATGGGAGATCAGGCGTCGCCTTCGAGGAGAGGGTCGATGGGTACGGGTCCGCAGCGCGCAAAATGGGCAGAGGACCGGTCACCACTCCAAAGGCTAGAACTGAAGCTTGACAATATTACCAAAGAGGAGAAACGTGCTCGCGTGGAGGCTGCAGAGAGGCGTGCGAGGGAACGGGCAGCAGCGCAGGCCGGCAAGTCGGTTGAGCGTGAGAAAACTGCGCCCGAACGTCCAAACCAACAGGTTAGGTTTCGGGATAGACGCCGGCCCCCTGACCAGGATGAGCAGAAGCACCCGATCATCGCAGACCCGATCGAAGCACAACCCTCTGCAGCCACTACGAGTGGCACCCTATCACAGCACCCACCCCAGGAGAGCTTGGGACATGGCCGCGCAAATCAGTCTCCCCGTTCTCAGATACCCGTAGCTACGAACAACAGTCTCTCGAAAACCGAGCGGTCCGATGTTCCCCAGCGCAACTTAAGTTTTCGAGAGAGAGCGGCTACAAATGATATTAATTTACCAAGAGGCGAGAGCGATGAGTCTTCCGCCGCCTCGCCGGTCACCACTCCAGGTGGTGGTCTATCCCTAACCCGAAATGGAAGTAATAAATTGAAGAAAAATCCACCAGGCGACCCTTGGTATAGTGTGCGTACGGAAGCTGAGAGGAGATCTGCAGCCTTGAATAGGGAACGTGCCAAACCCAAAGCCCCTGCCGAATCGCCCGCATCCGTGGCCCGGAGTACTGCGAACTCTAAATCTCCCGGTGGGACGATCAAGAAGAAACAACCTCCCATGTTTGAAGATCTCGAGCGACCTCCAGCTCGCGGTAAACAGTTCTTGAAATATGACGACTATGACGATCGTGAGGTGAAACCGGATCGGAGGAGGGGTTTGGCTGCTGCAATTGGACTTGGCCGTTCGAATTCTATGGGTGGTAACCTTCCGCTAACCCAGGATCTCCACCGTCCACCACCACGCGACTGGGAGGAGAGAGAATACGACGACTATGACGAGTCCCCGAGCCGAAGAAAGAGTCTCGCTGCGGCCATGGGGCTTGGCCGAGCGAACTCTCTGGGAGCCCAGCGTCAACCTCACGTAAAGGGTGATGAGCCACCCCTAATGACCCCTGCTACGAAGACTGTCAAATTTCCGGATAGGGAACACGAAGCTCGCACCCTTGAGCCCCACGTCTCGGATGCGAGCAGCCATGGCCACAGCCTCAGAGGTTACATTCATCGAGACAAGGCCCGGCCTGGTCATGGCATGTATGAACCACCGCAGTACCTGGATGAGTGGAAGAAGGGCACAATTGGAAGTCTGTCCGGGTCACTACTTGACATAGAGGCTGAGCCAGCACCGGCTGTCGATAAGAACACGCCGTGGTGGGAAACCGGCGGGAAACGAAGGGACAGCATGTCAGCACGACCGCAGAAAGCCGAAGCTTTCGATGGCGAGTATGACGATACTCAGGTTCCAACAAGGTTTAAGCCACCACTATACCTGAAATGCGGGCCGTTGTTGCGCTTCTGTGGCATCCGACACGAGAAGTCCCTAACGCGGAACAGCCCGGACCGGGACGTCTGGCGGGGCTCGGTGATGATAGTCACGCAAGACTCCGAATCATCCTACGAGATTGCGCCGATTTTGCGTCTATTCGTGCAACCCATCGAGCTGTTGCCTCCTCCACCCGTGGAACTTCGTGGTGAACAGGTATTACTGCCCGAATACGTAGACCCGATCGCGGGAATACCCAAACTCGGTCGGAGAGGAGAGACACTCTACGTACGCCCGGTGGAACACCTAGAGGAGGGAAAGGATGTGTCGAGGCTGGAGCCCGACGATGGCTTGTTCGAGATCACGAGGACAGCTCCCGACTTTGATACCAACGCACCGGACCCGCCTGGTTCTTTTACTAGTCGTAAGAGGCGCATAGAGGTCGATGGTGAGAAGGTTGGCAAGTATAAAGATGTTCGCGGATTCCGTCTCCATACCGAGAGGGGCCACACGTTCTGGAGATTCAACATTGAAGTTGAGCTCCGGGACAAGCAACAACGAATCGCGTATCGCATAAACCGTGGCCCTACGACCGGGTTTTGGGTACCGGCCCGTGGACAATCCATGAACATCATGTTCCACAGCTGTAACGGATTCAGCTTGAGCGTCAATACAGACGATTTCAGCGGACCGGACCCGATGTGGCGGGACGTCCTGAACAACCACCAGACACGACCGTTCCATGTGATGATCGGGGGTGGAGACCAGGTCTACAATGACGCCGTGATGAAGCAGACTGATCTCTTCCAGGATTGGCTCGACATTAAGAATCCTCTCCACAAAAACAATGCGCCCTTTACTCCGGAGATGCAAGACGAACTAGAAGAGTTTTACCTGGAGAGGTATATGATGTGGTTCTCCCAAGGCCTTTTCGGTCTGGCCAACTCCCAGATCCCCATGGTCAATATGTATGACGACCACGACATCATCGACGGGTTCGGATCCTATCCCCATCATTTCATGAAGTCCCCCGTGTTCTCTGGTCTGGGCAATGTCGCCTTCAAATACTATCTCCTCTTTCAACATCAGAGTCTACCCGAGGAGACGGAACAGTCGGAACCGAGCTGGGCTCTCGGTCTCAAGCCCGGTCCGTACATCACTGAGCTGAGTCGGAGCTTGTTCATGTCCCTGGGAGCTCGAGTATCGCTCCTGGCGGTAGATTGCCGGACAGAGCGTACGAGAGATGAAGTACTCCGGGAGGATAGCTGGAAGAAACTCATGGACCGCTGTTATGACGACATCGTCAAGGGCCAAACACAGCATCTACTTGTTTTGCTAGGCGTGCCGATCGCTTATCCCCGGCTCGTGTGGTTGGAGACAATGTGAGTACTCAAAGACCCCTTCTATGGCATTATGAGCAGGGCTGTGCATCAACATGGTATCCATTTTGCAGGGGCATATTTGCTTGAGTGAAAATTGTGCCATTGCCGCACGAAGCCTTACGGATATTTGATGTTTCGATACTAACTTACATTTTTCAAGCTTGACTTCGAGGCTCATGGACCCTATTAAAGCCATGGGGAAAGCTGGCATGTTAGGTAATTTCCTCAATCGCTTTGACGGAGGTGTAGAGGTTCTAGATGATCTCGATGACCATTGGACAGCCAAAAACCACAAAGACGAACGCCGCTTCATTATTGAAGATCTCCAAGATCTTGCCGCCAACAAGTCTGTCCGGGTGACGATTCTGAGCGGCGATGTTCATCTAGCAGCTGTGGGCCAGTTCTACTCTCATCCTAAGTTTCACCTTGCTAAGCACAAGGACTTCCGGTACATGCCCAACATCATCTCATCAGCTATAGCCAATACGCCACCTCCCGACCTGTTAGCCGACGTACTCAATAAGAGGAACAAGATTCATCACTTCGACAAAGAGACCGAGGAAGACATGATACCAATCTTTCTTGATGGTGTCGACGGCAAACCACGCAATAACAAACATCTCCTGCCACACCGCAATTGGTGTTCAATTCGTGAATATACTCCTGGATTGACACCACCACCTACCCCGCTGCCTGAGGATGACGAATACACGCAGGAAGGCAACCCTTCCGGAAATCGCGGGGGCATACTACGTAGGTTCTCTCTTTCTAAGAACCGAGGGCCCGCCTACCGACCAGACGTGCCACGCGAACAGACGGATCGCTCACGCCCGCCCATCTCGGGAGGTGGCGGTGGCCTATTCCGTTCGCTCTCGCGTCGAGGTTCCTCATCCGATCCGGCCTCGCGTTCCGGTCCCGGCAGAATTATGCGCTCTCTCTCCCTCGGCCGCGGCGACTCGTCTCCCTTCCGACCCCGCAACATCTTCCGCCGCAACAGTAGCGCGGACCGGCGGCCCGATGACGGCGGTATCAACGGGGACTGGGGACCCGACAGCCAGGAAGATTTCTATGACGCGCCACCGCGCCGCGCCGCCACCACCACGCACCGCGGCGGCCCTGTTCACTTCGACGGGGCAGGCGACCATACCCTCGGTCTCCGCGGCGGCGCCGGCGGCTCTGAATACGAGGTCGGGGACGAGGCATACTTCACGGCGAAGCCACGTCAGCGCGCCGCTCCTGCCCAGCCGACCGCGGCGAGATACTCGCGCCGACACGATGATGACGGGGACGGAAGCAACCGAGGGGCCCCGGAGTTCCGCCCGCAGCCGTTCCACCGCACGCCCACTGGCCTGACGACGAAGCAGCTCCGGCGGGGCGGCTACGACGTCAACCTCGAGGGCGGGCTCGACGTCTGCCTCAACGTCGAGGTCAACCCCAAAGACCCCGCGGGCATCACGGTGCCGTACCGACTGCTGGTGCCGAGCTTACAATACGAGTATCGCGGGGAGGAAGAGGGCGAGAGCGAGAGCGAGAGCGAGGGGCTGGATGAAGACGATGAGGAGGAAGAAGAAGGAGGAGAGGCAGGACAGGCGGGAGATAGAGAGAAGAAGTTCCACACGGGGAAACTCGTCAAGAGTCAACCACCCGCTGCTCCCGTCGCCGCCAGCCGCCACGCTGTTACTAAGGACGTGGGGTACTATGACGATTATGATGATGATGAGGAGGAAGATTACGTCGTTAATATTCCCGACGATGAACCTCGTGGTGGTGGTGGTGGTGTTGGTGGTGGTGTTGGTGGAGGTATAGGTGGAGGCCTGAGACGATGGTTTAGTGGAAAGGGGCGCGGTGAGAAGAAAGGGGGTGATGGTGGTGGTGGTGGGAGCCAGTATAGGGCGAGGAGGGATCATAATTATGAAGGGTATGATTAACAGAGGGGGAGGGAGAGAGGGAGTTGAGTTGAGTGTTGCGTTGTTTATCCCTTTCTTTCTTTGCTTTGGATACACGCATAACCGCTAGTGAGGGAGCGAGGGAGAAAAGGAAGGGTTTGCAGATTGTGAAGAGAGAGAGAGTGTGTGTGTGTGTGCGAGATGTTGGAATTGAATAAGAGAGAGAGAGAGAGAGAGACACCAAAGCATAAGCATTTTCAGGTATTCATTACTGGACTTGGATGGATGGAGTCTGGGAAGGTAGGTCGGGGAAAAATTGAATGCGTTGACAAATGGTCTGTTTTCCCTTGATGACTTGGGTTTTTTTTTTTTCACTTATCTGATCGATATCACTTGTCCTGATCCCTCGCCACGTTAGGCTGGCTCAGGAGGAATATCTAGATACTAGCTGCGCGAGATCTATGTGTGTGGCCTCATTATACAGGCGCCGTGGTTACTACTGTATCTCGTAGATTATTAGAGATGACCTGTCCATCGTTCCCTTTCTAATAAAGCTGGCATACCTGTCTGTCCGTTTGTTTTACCAACAGGTGATCGAACTGTGATGGTATCTATTCGAAGGACTGGGAGAGGAAGAGGGGGGCAATGGGAAAAGGAGATAGATATCTCCAGATTTGATGTTGATGGGATAACAGGAGAGATATCGCGGTTTGGGGTAATTCGGATTTTCCGGGCTTCGTGTAGGTTTGAGGAAGATAATAAGGTGAACGGGGAAGGGGGAAGGAGCTTACCTGTGTGTTCAATCGCTGTCTTGAGAGTGATTCATGAAGCTCGTTCAGTTGGAGTGAGTGCAGAGGAGAGATATAGTATTGTCTCCTGGCACCATCTGGTGGAAATTGGATGGATTTTTCTCCTTTCACCGCGTATAAATAAATAATATGGGAGGGATCATAGGTCCTCAATAGCGGCAGTTTTATCTTATTCTTTCTACTTCGTTATTCAATATTCTGCCGTGTGCGCATTTTCAGGAGGATTGAGTTATCTTGAAATCGTCTCGCCTTAAAATCGTAATTCATCACTGTTACTGTTTTTTCTCCAATCAAGTAGGTTAATCAAGACAAAACAATCGCCCACGGATTCGATATGATATGAGACTACTATGCATAATTAATCCAATAGGGTACCACAGATATGGGACAGGGGTTTTTGTCCGTTCGAGGGATTTTATCTCATCAACTCAGCTTGCCCCCCACGTCAAGCTCAGATCTTGTCAGCAGCCACGTTGGGCTGCAGGACGCGCGAACTGCATGAACAACTGAACCAGAGGCAGGTACAGGGGGAGAAAGTAGAAGATTCAGATCTTCCAGGTACGATCTCGGGACGGATCTAGAAAAAAAAGTACCTAGATGTTATTATTGGCGCTAGTAACTTGCGGACCAGGATACCGGCTCAGCTGCCAGCATGAGAGATAGCTTTCCGAGCAACTGCGATGCCGGGATTTTGATACGTCCCTTACTGATATCTGTCTACCTCTGTGTTAAACCGCGCAGAGGTGGGGATGTAACCGCAGAAAGGATAGTATCTGCGGCGCGTTTTCCCCCCTTGACAGCTGGCTTTGTTTAAGAGACGCTGAGAAAAATTGGCTGTCTCGTGGGGGGACCATTCGGGGAAAGTATGAGGCCCCCCCGGCTGCACTGGATTGGGTAAAAAATGGGCTAATTGAGCCTTCATTCAACGATGTATTCAGTATCGATTCTTGGGTGGTACTCTGTCTCTAAAGCGATGACAGATAGGTAGTTATCTTGTCCATGAGAAGCCTCCAAAGTGTTGACTAGCCCCCACTAGTAAGCGTTAACGGGGACAGGAAAATCAAGTCTACCGTCCGGATGCGCGGGAGGCAAACTTGGGTTACCAACGGTGTATGGCCGATTTTCAAACAATTGCTAGTATGGGCGTTTATGATAGGTGGCGTGTATGGGCCCCTTGCGACGACGGTGCGTATGCCGGGGCCGAGACATGCCGGAGCACGGCTCCGGTGGGCCACGTCGTATGTTTCGGCCCGGCGGGAAAGGTTCGGGGCCGAATGCGACGGTACTGCTACCAGACTCAAGGAATCAGATATACCAGCATATCATGAGATGAGATAAACCGGGATCGGTGGAGAAAGACCAATCGCCGCCATCATGACCTGCAGCTGCTTTTGGTCGGTTGAGAGTTGGACTACGGATGACAATAAAGGAGATGAGACAAGATGGCGGCCAGGCGGGTTAAGCCGGGCCAAGATCTCTCCTGCGGCGGTCGAGGACCGAGGGGTCGACAAAAGGCTGGGGCACAGCCCTGGAAGAGATATGTGTGGGCTCTTCTACAAATGGGTGAGAAGCCATAGATAGATAGAAGCAGTTTCAAGTCAGGTTTGGCATACTCATTGGTGTTGTGTCTTTTGGATCTCTTATGGTGACTTCTTTGATGGAGGAGGTTGGAGTCAGAGTATAAGAGGTGGACGATGGAGGCTTAGTTGGCGCGGTCAGGCGGCCCTTGAAGAGCTGACGATGCGGTTTCTGGCTTGACGACATGCTACATAGTATATAATAGACCTGGCTTGGTTGGACTAGAAGTTGAATGAGAAAGAGGTGGTTTGCATATGGTCTGTTTTTTCGGAATCTCTGATAATCGAGGCTAAGAAATGTGCACTTATCAGATGGTCAAAGTTTCAAAGAAATACTGTCGGGTCGAATACTTACATACTTAATAGCCTCGTATGCTACAGCAAACTCCGGCACAGAATATAGGATATTCAAGTACCACTTGACTCCCCCACTGGTATTACTTTTGAGACGAAGCCGAAGATGTAAATTATACTCCGTACTCCGTAATAAGATCAAGGAATGTAGAATATGCATGGCTGCTGTGTCAGCACAGACCACCTGGGCACAATTCCACAGCCAATCTGTAAATGGGAAAAAATGAGCAGGCCACCTGACCAAGCAACACCTGCCTCAATTGGGTATACCGCGACTTACCCCTGGTTGTACCCCTCACCCCTCATCCAATTCTCGACGGGAGGATGCATTGTCGCGAACTGCACATATGCTGCAACCCAGAAGCCAATACAGACGCCTAGCAAGACGGGATGGTCGCCATTGACACGAGAAGCAAAGCACTTTAACGCCGTCTTTCATTCATTGAATGACTCCAATTCGATAGCAATTGGGCAGAGATAGAGAGATATACCCACTATCTAAGCTATTCTAAACATAGTCTTATCTTTTTCTTAGAAAAAAACGGCTTAATGCATGCTCTCGTGCTCGTACGAAGAAGGAAGCGCTTTACGAAATAGAAAAACGTTGATTCGAGTGAAGGAGGTACCCGATACCCACCACCCCGCCTTAGTGTCATCCCAGCAAAATTTGCCAATGCCAACTCTTTTCCTCCCACCTTTTGGCGAGACTATCAACTATCTTCCAAGGTTGTCTCGGAGATCAATTGATGTTCTTTTTTATGGCTGGACCCCTCATCCAGAGCTCGAGATTCCCCATTCCGTGATCGGTCAGGAGCGAGAGAAACAATACCGTAACGAAGTCATACCTATCCCCGAGCTACGTACATACATACATACGTACATACATACATACATACATGCGTACTACTTACCTAGGTACGTTTATACTTGGTGCTCTGGTTTAGAGAGAGAGAGAGACACACACACACATACACATACACACACCCGGAGAGAGAGAAAGAGTCCGGTCAGATCAGACAGACAGACAGACAGACGGACGGACAGAACAAAAGAGACAGACTGCTGCGCCTAGTCAGCCGCGGCCGGCAACAAGCGGAACCGAGAAAGAGAGAGAGAGCTCGGGGAGACAACGGACCTAGTCCAGTCGATGCTTTTTTGTTTTGCTGTTGTTGTTGGTGTTGTTGTTCCCGTCACAATTGGTGCGCCGCCGCTTATAACTGCTCAATTGAGCACATGGACGGCCACAATGTCGTCGGTGCCGTATCGGCCCCGTCTCTGTCCATGAGCCCTACCAGTCCTATGAGTTTACAGCGCCGTGGCTCCATGAAGAGGAAGCGCAGCATTGGACCGCCCGGACCCATTGACAGCAGTCCCGGCAGCGGTGCCGGCGATGACGACCATTCTATGATAGAACCCGAGAAGAAACGACAGCCCGGCGTCAAACGGGCCTGTAACGAGTGCCGCCAGCAGAAAGTGAGTCAACCAATCCCGCCCTACTTTTCCTCCCGTCTGCCTCCCGTCTACCTCCCGCCTCCTGCCTCCTGCCTACCCTTATACCCGCCTCCTTCTATCCATCTATCAACCCACGTGAACCTGCCCGGTTATGATGCCGTCTCGCTCGCGTCTGCTGTTATATAACATGCTTTGTTGTTTGCTTGCCTGCCTCCTTGCACCAACAATCCCTACCTTGCTATCTGCTTACCCAATTCCCCCAACCCTGCTCCGTCCCTTCTTATCTAAGACATGCATGTGTCTCTTAACCCCCCCTCGGCGCTCTAGGCTAACCGTGGAACTCTTCGACCGTAGCTCCGCTGCGATGTTGTACAAGATCCCTTTCAGAGCTGCTCGAGGTGTAATCGTCTGAAGCTTGATTGTAAGATCGAGTCTAACTTCAAGAGGGTCGGGAAGAGATCCAAGCATGCCGAGATGGAGAAGGAGATTGACCGGTTACGGCGCAACATTGCGCTGGCCAAGTCGCAGGGTTATGTCATGGACGAAGATGACGACCTTCAATCTCAGCTGCAGTCCCCCGTCGAAAACAGTGCTTATTCCCACACCCGGAATCCTTCGCTTATGGGCTCCGACGAGGCCGTCACCTCGCTGCTGACCCTCAAGAGAGGCGGCTCCTATAGCATGGCCACGCATTATGCCTACGAACTCGAGCATGTCCGTCTGACCGATCAGGACGTCCAGGGTCTGTTTCAAGAGTTCTTTACTTTCTATCACCCTTTCCTCCCTTTCCTCAACCCAAATCAGACGCCCGACCTCTTTTATCAGCAGCATGCGCTGCTGTTCTGGACCATAATAGCTATCGCGTCCCGCCGCTATCACGCCAAGCCTAGCATATTGACTGAGCTATCGGGCGGGCCCCTGAGCAGACTACTATGGAGTACTGTGGGCGATGTACCCAACAGCTATTTTGTTGTCAAGGCCCTCTGTCTCCTGTGTACGTGGCCGCTTCCCACGAGCACCACCACCGCAGATCCGACCCATATACTCTGCGGTGTCATGATGAAGGCCGCCACCGGCATAGGGCTGCACAGACCGAATCACACGCAGGACTTCTCGCGCGTGTCTGTCGAGCTGAACAAGGACCAGCTCCACGATCGTGTTACCACCTGGGCCGTCTGCAATATCGTTGCCCAATCGATTGGGACGGGATATGGCCAGCCTGCGAGTACACTCTATGACTGGACCCTTGCGACACGGCCTGGCGAAGATGGCCCATTCACGCTGTCGCCAGAGCTGGAGGCCAGGTTACGAATCGAGAGATTCAGCGACAAGGTCTCAAAAGAGATGTACAGCAATGCTAGCGATCCCCGAGGTGTGGCGGGTGACGACCACAGGGCCATGCTCATGCGCGTATACCGACGGGATTTCCAAGAATTGCAGGCCTCGATACTCTCACAACATCTGTCGCCAATCGTGGATGCACACCTGAGGGCGGCCGCGGTACATCTGCGTCTTGCCGGGTTCTTCGATTCCAGTACCACGCCTGGATATATGGACGATTTGATGGGTTTATGGAGGGCTATTAGCTCTTTTCTGGACCTCCTATTTGAGGACTCGAACCGACAAATTCTACTTTACGCCACGAATTATATCCAGCAGATGCTGGTCGCCGCCGGCTTTGCCCTCTTAAAACTTATGAGGTCGTTCTTCGCGAAGACGATAGACTTTGACAGAGGCCGCACGTTATTTCACAACACAATTGATGCGATCAGGAGTACAAGCGTCCTGAACAACGACTTACAGTGGCGATTGGCAGAACTAATGGTCCAGATGTGGAACGGGGCCCGCATCGACAACAATCCTAAACACTCGTTTCACGATGACGATAACGCATTGCTTATTGATGATAGCTTGCAGCTCAAGGTTCGGTGTCGACACAGCATGAGTCTTGTCTTCGACTCGATATGGCGGTGGAGGGAAGAGTATCAAGCCCAAGGGCGGGGTACACTTGATTGTAAGACTCAGGTTCCCCATTCTCTACCGCGGCTCTGGCCTCATTGCTCGAGGCATGGGCTAACATCAGACAGCCCTCAAGCAACCTACTAATCCAGACTCGGCTAACGAGTCTTCAGCGTCTTCTACTCATATGGATAGCACTTTGCTACCCCATACCAACATAGGAAGTGTCTCGGCGATCGCGGGCAATGGTGGGCTGACACCAACGCCGGCCCACGGTCTCAACACCGGCACTAGCAGCATGATCAGCATGGGTTACGGCAGCGACGCAAACTACGACTTTTTTGATCCGCAACACTGGATGCTCGAGTAAGCAGTTTTTTTGAAAGTTGTCAAAGTTCTCCATCTGCACGGTGGGAGTCTTCTCATCTGGGTGCGCACGAATCCGGTCTGTCTTTATAAGACCGTCCCGGCACGACGCTGGTATGAACCACAACTGACTAGGCGTCACAGCGGCCTGTTAGACTTTAACTACAACTTCGCACCAGCCCTTGAGGGTATGTGATGTCTGGCTACATGATCAGCAGGCTATGGTCGCAGTACGCAGCCACGCGCACTGCCTTAACATAAGACTCATGGATGGACGAATGAGCAAAAATATAAGGAATACTTATGTTCGTGAGCGAGACATACTCGCCGGTGGAGGTACGATATCATGGATAAGGAAAGATTGAAGAGATCAGAACCTTACGATGGGCGGAGTTATTGTGCCGAATATCAAGCACTTTGAACCTCCGTCATCAGAATGTTTACTCGAGAGGAACGAACCCGGCCGTTTAATCTCCCTGAAGATCGTTACACCCAATCAGTCACTCAGCCGTTCGCTCGCGTAGTGAGATTCAGCATGCGAGGATAAAGGGGTCTGCGTCATTCTACGGGAGGATGGAGGGGTCTGCGTTTCCACGCGGATGGGTGGCTCACGTTGTGATTTATATATAAATAATGTGAATAGTTACGAGACGACGCGTTAATGCGTTAGGGATCAGGGCAGTAGTTTATGTTCTGGGCAGATATACCCATTCTGAAATACCAAATATGCAAATAACCCTTCCAAGAATCTTTCGATTCTCTCCTATACTGATGTGGATGTGGATGTGGATGTGTACAAATGTAGATGTCTATTAACCCGTCTGCCTAACACGGGACCGAGAAGAACTCAGCTCCTTCCTTAGGTATATATGTATATATGTATCCATGTCTATATGTATATGAACATCTATTTACTTCACATCAGCCGGATCAGGATCACGATCACGATCACGATCATGAGCCTATCTACCTGTCTGTCTGTCTGCCTTCCTTACCTGATTACCTGACTAGATACCTGTTTCAGTTAGTGGAAGGGCGGAAAAGGGGGGAACGGAACAAAGTGCGGTCTGAGAGTCTGAGAGCGTAGTATTTGTTCACTTAAGAGATACATTGGAATGGAATGGAACACCGTGCCTTTCCTTTCCAACTTGTTTTAGGTTTACGCAGGAACGAACGAACGAACGAACGACACAATTGAGATAGATGAGATAGATGTGAGATATGATTCTTTACTCACACACCCCTAGTGTCGATCTATTTATCTATATATCTATATATCTATGTTATATCTAGAGTTTGGATTTTTTTTTTTTTTTTTTTTTTGCCTGACTTTTTCGTTTGTCATTTCGAGTACGGAAAGATAGGTAGTAAGAATCCATACATACTTTCCATCCGTATCTAGGTAAGTAGGTAAGTAAAAAACGAGTAGGAAGGATTGTTGGTAGGCGAGGGAAGGTAAGGCAAGACAAGGTAAGGCTGAGTCGAGCGAAGAGGGGGAGGGGAAAAAGGGGGGAAAGAGGGGGCTGGCGGATGTTGATTCGGGACCGAGCGAAGGGTAGACCTGAGCATTTGTTTGTTTCGGGGGATTTTTTTTTCATACGAATCAGGGGGAAGGAAGTGAGGAAAGAGGAAGATGAAGGGGAAAGGGGGCCGGAAACTCGGGACCGAGCGAGCGGAGAGGGGGCGTTCGTTTCGATTCCGTTCCATATGATATGAATAGGGGGGAGGGAAAGTGACGAGTGAAAGAGGAAGATGAAGATGAAGGGGAAAGGGGGGCCGGGAATTCGGGACCGAGCGGAGAGGAGGGCGTTTGTTTCGGTTCGGGTTTTTTTTTTTTTTTTTTTTTTTTTTTTTTTTTTTTTTTTGTAGCGAATTAGGGGGGGAAAGGAAAAAGGAAAAGGAAAGGTGATGGAGGGTGGAAGGGAAAGTGGCGTCAAGATCCTCCGCGGCATCTGAAGTCTCAAGATAGATGTTCGGGACCGGGGCGGGATTGATCGGGGGTGGAGAGGTTCTGTGGATGAATGAATGAATAGGGGGAAAGGAGGAGGAGGAGGTGCTGGTGGTGAGGGAGGGATGGCTTTTGGGGGTGAGGGTGGTTGATTCTGTATGCTACGAGTTACTACCTAGGAATGGCGTGTGATCAAGTCTACTTATGGACTTACCTAGGCAGATTGAGTGTACACAAAAGATTAACGCAATTTCTATAGATACCCAGGTAGGTAGATAGATTGGGGGCTGGATAGTTAGTTAGGTTAGTTAGACTGCGTAGGTAGGTAGTCGTAGTCAACGGGGAAAAGGGGGGGAGTCGCGCTGACGCGACATCTAAACCTGTCTAACCTACCTATCTACCTACCTACTCAGCTAGACTATCTCATCCTTTCCGTCGAGTTGAACGCCTGTTCAAGTCTTTGCTCGGAGTCCCAAGTAGGTTTCTGCCAAATGAATCGGTGGCCGTTGAATGATGGGGGTTGATAAAAATTCATTTCTGTCAGGCGCTTGAGGCTCCCTACTTCTCAAAGAGTCGCTCCTCTGGGAGAGGTATTTCTTTCTTTTTCTGTTTTATTTTAACCCGGTCGATGATGTTTTTTTTGGTCAGGAGTAAGTACCACCATATCCATATCGCCGTACTCGAGTCAAAGCTAATTCAAAATTACCTATCTGTCTTCGTGTGATATCCGGTGCTTCCGGAAAGAGAAAAATAAAGGGGGGAAGGGGATCTTTGCCTGTTGTCATGGATATCTACTTCCAGCACGCGCTTATTACCCTCGTGTGGTGTTTTTCACACACACACAAACGTCACTTGAGAGCTAGATTAGACTAGGTGGCCCCCCCATATCCCCGAGCGGCGTCCAGGAGATAAAAGCATCGCCAGGTCGGCGATTTGCTTTCGGGCACGGCTTTTTTCGATCTCGCCAGCTTTGTATCAAGTCCGTGCTAATCCCCGTATGGTTGTTAATTCAGAGAGAGATATAGAGCCATGGTGGCTGTAATTTGGAAGGATGAGAATCATTACAACATGGGACGGGACGGGACAGGGGAAGGGGAAGGGAAAGGGGGTGGATAAGGTTATGCCTCGTCGATCGATTGTTTTTTGGTTCAAGTTCGGTCTGCCTCGATACTACTTCCACGATCCTATTTTCATGGTCTCGGCCGACAGTTTACTGCTCGGTTCCTGCATGCATATTCATCAAACACTTCCTGGGTGGAGCGAGGCAGGGGAGAAAGGGGTTGGTCAGAAGGGGCTTATTGCTATCTATGTCTATGCCCCTTCAATTTTGAATATAAGCTTTGTTCAATGTTTTCTAGAATAAATCTATTCGTGATTGAGTGTGTGATACTCGTTGCTCGTGCCCATTCTCCTTGTCTGCGCCGGTGGGAACCCCCCCTGTCTCCGTGCCTGTGATGTCACGTCGTGTTTGAAGACGCGAGAGGGGGCTATAGTGTACTCAATCGAGCCGCGCTCTCGGGGGCAGACCATGTTTCCCAGAGATTTGGCTTCCTGGTAATATCTTGGTGCCCGGCGACTACAGTCGGTGAAGACAGAGCCCGGGGTATTTTTTTCTTCTTTGTTTCTTTTTTTACCTCCTACGTATCATAACCCAACGTGGTCAGTCTGGACTGGCGGAGACGTCGAACCTCGTCGTGGGCGGTGTGATAAGAATCACTTACACTACATCGCGCTTGAGTGATAAGTCCGCACATGACATAATCACGGCGTTCGTAGGAATCGAGCACCCGTGGAGGAAGACGGATATGTGAGCTGAAAAAGGATATCGCCGCGGTTGCTTGAAAGCAAGGCAGCGGTGCAACGGCATCGCGGTCCAGTGGCCGGCGATCATGACGCAGATGAGGAGCAAGCAAGCAAGCAAGGGACGGGCTCTTCTGTAGTAATCCCGACCTTTCTGGGTTTCGCGCCTCTTCCTACTCATTAAGTATATGTCCGCGGATCGACTATGAGAGATTTTGCCCAGTACCACCCGGATTGGGAGTCCGGCCACAACAGGCTCAAGTCGTCTATATTAAGAAGCTTCGTTATGTAATGGCCTGGCTCGTCGGAGATCCTTCGTTGACCACTCAATGACTGGGCCCGGTAGGTTTAGACGAACGCTGATAAGGCCTGCTTGATATTAGGGGTGGTTTTTTGGATCGTTGGCCCTACCGGCCCAACCGCATTCAGCTCTGACCTACCGTCGCATGGCAAGATATAAACTTAGATACCATGCCATGCATCTCTGTTTCATCGTAGTGAAATGGTAAGATAGTCTGATGCAGGAACGTGGTTCTGTCGAGATTTCAGCCCGCCTCGTCTTGGTTTCCTCGTGGCTCCTCGTGGCAGAGGGACCGTCGCGGGGACCAGGACCGGTTCACTTAAGCAGTACAGAACAGGACAGAGCGCCGAGGGCAGACACACACACACACACAAAGTCACACACACAGTATGAGAAGCACGAAGGTGAAGGTACCGTAGGGTTCAGGATACATGACGGGGGTCAGAGGGAGAGAGACCAGCCACGCGCAGAGGGAGCAGGTAGTTGCCAAGGTACGGGGAAGAGACAATCAATCCTCGGCGTTTACAAGATCTGGGGGAACGCATCGTGGCCACTGGAAGGGGCTGGGAGTCAAAACAGAGGAGAAGGGTAGCAGGACGGCGGTAGTGTGAAGCGCTGCCCGTGGTCCAGTGCGCAGCGTCATTAGATGCTGCGCAGCGACGGCACAGCGTGTTTTTGATTTTCTTCTTCCCTGCCACATCGACCTATGGCCTCTCTGCCCAACGATACCTTGGTATCGTCTTGACTGGCTTCGAATTTGAGTTTGACACTATTAGACGCTTTCTTGACAGACTGTCGACACGATCACAGCCTGTGGTACGGCGACGTCGCGCGGTATCCTAGGCCGTCACGTCAAGGCTCGGTGTGCCTGAATTTCCCTCTCGAGGTCCTCTCGACGTCTCGTGCATGGCTCTCCTGATCCAATAAGTAACACCTTCCGAGTGGGGATTCAACGCTCTGCGAGTTATATTTATCTTCGCCCTCGTTGCAGCTCGTAGATGCTACCTTGAATTGGGCTCCACGTTCCAATCCGTTTCTTTGGTGACATGATTTCGCTTCGGTAGGTGAACGACACCCCTGTTTATCACACCTACCAACACCATCGTTTTCATTGGTCGCCTTGTTTTCCTCCCAAGATGCGGAATGCACGCTGTGTTTTGTGTGGTGGTATGGCTGTTGGGTTGCATATGCAGTGTAGATGAAGATACAGGAGGAGTCTTCTCTCTACCACCTTCTGTTCAAGATCATCTCTATTCTTGGGCAGGCATGCAGCATGCAGCCAGAGAAATTATCATGATGGAATGCGATAATGAACAGCTGCGTAAGCTGGATTTCCCCCCTCCAAAGCCAGTTTACTCACTCATTCACTTACACTCTCGCTCGAATACATCTCCTCCCTAGGCAAGGAGACTGTGAATTTACATGGGTCGATTCACAATACATCACCTGCCGGAGCGAGTTCTCCCCTGATAATGAAGAGTGGTTATCCCACCTTCCCCTGGGGGCTTCACGCAGATGAGATAGGCGCTGAGATAGGGGGTTAGCAAGCCAGGCGTACCAAAGTGCTTCGAAACATCACGCCTTTCTCTGTCAGCTGAATCTGACACAATCACTGTGCAGCTAACATCCTCAGCTCTCCCCCCAAGCGTTGTGTATCTTGGCCCCCACATCCCCAGAGTCGGCAAACATGGAATCCTCGTGGTCTTGTTCCTCGTGGCATTCAGTTCGTCTGCTCTGGAATCCGCAACGCCACTGCCGGTCATGTCTCGGCGAGTGCCGCCTGCAAGGATGACTGAGCGAGGATGTTTGTTTGAGCTCGCAAATCAAGTAAGCATGTCAGATTGGAACGTGATTAAGCTTAGAGGAACGACATCCCATCTGCGGTGTGAGTAAAAATAAGATGATGACGGCAGCTCTGAAGCCGAGCTGATCCTCCATACCTTATTCATAGCAGCGCGATACCGGCTTTCCACTCGGGGTAATTGAACAGCCTCATAATCCGTTGTGGATTTCGGACCATAGCGACGAACAGATATAATAATTTCGATGATGATGGTCTCTTCATGGCCAATGTTCCATTGGGACGCGGCCACGATTTCTGAGGTCGCACGATCTACCATAGTGCAGCATCTTATCATGTTGCATTTGGGGGTGATTTGGGGGGGGGGGGGGGGGGGGGGGGGGGGGGGCACAACAGAAGGAAAAGAAAGAAAAATACCCAGCGCTTGTTTTGATGTAGAGCAATCGTGATCGTGATTCGTGGTTGAGTCAATACTTTGGTTCGCGCGTCTTTACCGTCTTTCTAGGGAGGGCTCATGCCGTCGGAACCCATAATCCTGTAATAACCCGTACATCCAATGAGGTTTCTCATCAAAGGGGCTGTCGAGTCGATGCCATCCCACGATGCGACAGCGACCACGGAATGCAGACGTGAAGCACGCTCCGCAGCGTCAGGTAGGGGTCACGAGGAGAAAGCGATGTACGTGGTACGTAAACATGACGTCCGTCAGTTGATCCCTAGCCCTAAATAGATTTGTTGGTCAGCATCGGTTGTCTTGCGAGCTGCAGAGCTGCGGCGGTGACAATTGCTGCTGGCGATGTTCAGGAGAATCATCATCGGGAGTCAGAACTCCAGCGCACCTAGAGCTCTCATTGGCCCCGTGGAGGTTTCCAAAACATTGGACGGACCCTCTGAAGACTGATGTCTGGTGAAGAAGTCTCGAGGCTGCGCAACGGAGTCCTCACCCATAAAGCGACCGCCTAGGCGTCCTGGTGCAAGTCTGCGACGAGGCATTTTCGGGGGCGCTGTCAAGGTGGTAGACGCCGACGAAAGGGGTAACCGAACCAAATCACTTGTTTCGCTGAATGAATGGGTCGTTTGGCATCGGCAGATCGGCTCGCCCAAGGATGGAAATTTACCCGAAATTCAGCGACGTTCTCGCCGGCTTCGATGCTCATTCTACGGTGTTCGACTCCCTCACGGGCCTCGACAAAGGCCGCGGTGGGCATGCTCAAAGATGGGTCGCGGTCGGGAAAGGGGCCGCATGGTGGCGCGCAGCAGCGAATGGCACGAGGTTTTGAGCGACAAATGGGGGCTGAATTGCTGTGCCACTGCTGCGCAATAAGAGTCTTTGCTCGGTCGCATGGACGCTTGGTACATCTTGAGAATTCATGACAGTGCTGCCATGACAGCATCTTACTGTAACAGCCTTATACCTAGGTAGGTAATAAGAAACATCATAGTCATAGTCGGCGACGTAGTATTCCCACCGCCCTTAAGTATGGATGATGTTGAGGTTGACGAGCATCCATGTCCTATTGGGTGGTGGTGGGCTGGCTGGCTGCGCTGCTGCAGTATTTTCCGCAGGCTCTGTCTGATATGGGGCAGCTGTCAGGGATCTCGAGCCGCGACCTCAACCTCAATGTGCGCTCCGTCTGCTCTCCTTCCATTCCCTACATTGCTGCAGGTGAGCGAGCATGGGTGGGGGTTTGTCATGACTACTTATCCCGTGCATCGAGGATGAGGATTTGGGCCGATTCGACCAACAACAGATGCTCAAATGGAGGATCTACACCACTCCTGTACCAGAACTCGTACGGTTTCTGGTCGTAGGGCTGGTCTGAGAGATACGGTGTGCCAACCAAAACCATGAACTCCCGGAAGATCCTGACCAAACCGAATGACGCACATCTGGGGGTTGAATTACTCTAATCAAATGCATAATCTGGGCGAGAGAAGGTGTAGCCATACAGAACGTCATGCTCGTGAAAGCCCCCGGGGGAACTCCACATCCATGCAGCGCTCTCGGCCATTGATCCAATGTGCTGGGGACGCAAGGCTCTGAATTGGGCCCTGCAAGGTGTCCCCGTCGCGAGACGGAATGGCGGTAACCGCCTTACTCGGTACAGCAATAATGGCGGACGGGGTATGTGATAGACGCAAGCCCAAGGAGCCTTGCAGAATTCTGCTCAGCACCTGCCTGATCGCGCAAGTCGCGAGAAACGAGTCGACCCCATGAGAGAGTCATTGGTCCCTGGGAATGGCACACGGCAGCAATAGTCTCTTGTCTATTTCGCGGTGTCATTCGGATACGCTGATGACACATTATGCCGTGCCAGACCTGCCTGAATTTTGCGGTGGCAAAGGCACCTGGTGATTAACGGTACGGGTCCTGCAACCTGCATCAACTTGTGCTGGGGTGAGGGCTTTGTCGATGAGATGGATGTAGCCTCCGTCCTTGCAGCGCTTCTTGACTTGTCGAAGCATGGACTTCGCAGTACTCTACATGGCCAGATATCGACTGAACACCTCGAGAAGAATATAGATGGAGCTATTCAAGAGTTATTTCAGGAGCACTGTCCGCCTCCAAGGAGTTCTGGGCAGCCAAAAAATGCGTCCAGCTGTAGGATTGAACGGTTGCTCCGCTGTACCTTACCCCATACTCCTAAACGAGGTAGTCGAGGAGATAGAAGAGGGCGGTTGCTTAATCTCGAATCTCAGGATATTCACTCGACCAAGGTCAGCGTATCAATGAAGAGAAAAATAATCAAGCCCAGAGCCGAGGGTGGTGGTCGCAATCTCAGAATACACAGAGTGACAAGACAGCATCATTGGGCCGACAGGTGCTTCGATCCCGAAGAAGGATCAACCGTCGCCAGATATTTGTCAATTTTCCTACCGGTGTGATTTGGAAATGACTCTCCTCGGGGTACGGTACCAGCATAAACACCCATTTGCTGGGGGGCGCGGGCAGAACATGGACCTTAACCCCTTCGGCGCGGAGGGTGGTATGCCTGTCCTACATCCCGTGCTGCAGTTGAAGATCTGGATTGAATAAGTCTGGCAGGCATTCCCCGATACCAGGCAGTATCTATTGGATGTTCTCAACAATTTGCTCGAGGGATTACATATGCTGTGGCTACCAGGGTGATGAGACAGGGATTTCATTGGTAAGCCGATGAATAGAGAGCGGCGAAAACCTGAGCTTGTCAGAAGTTAACCAAGACATCGGATCTCCTTAAGGGGAATTAGGAAGGGGGGAATGGGAGAATTTGGCTGGCCAACCGTGGGCCAAAATCCCTGCGACCTGGGCGCTTGACTGCATGCTCTCGAAACTTGTGACCTGTAGGGCTGTTCATTTCGAACTGCACCAGACATGGCTCGCTATCACCAGTGGTCGAACAAAAGAAGGGTCAGCAAGAGAGTGTATCCCACCCCCTATGGACCGATGTGCTTCTGATAAGCACACCATATGGCGGTAAACAATAGTAGACCGGCTTGGACGATGTCGTTACGGGCCAGTGAAGGGCCAGGGGCTTTGTTACTCGATTGCCAACAGGGGCGCGAAGTAGACGTACACTGTGTAAGTAAATGTCTCTCTCTCGAACAGGGTGATCAGCCGCGCTGTAGATGTAGAGAGGAGGAACTAAGCGATCAGCCTGCGTTGGCGACTTATCATTGGCGAGATTGTGGTGCGCACACGAAGAAAGGGAGATGTTGGTCCGAATAAAGTAGGCCAAGGATCGCTTAACAGCGATTTTCTGGGTCTCGATCAAATATAGAATACCAATAGAAGGCGCAAACTCGGGGCAGACGCGCGGTTGCGGGTCGTGGCGACATGGCGGAGCTTGATAGCAGAGGCAGACTGCCCTGGGTATATCGAGTAATGGGCGGCCTGAGTCACGATTCATGTGTCGGCTGCTGGTTCGTCGGCAACGCTCCCTCGGCAGAGCCGCTGGGCCAGCATCTCGTCGAATTCGAGGTGGAAATGCCTACTTAGCCGAAGCGGGCAGGACAGCGACCAGAACAACTGGATCTACAATCGCCGCTAGGATGGGCTTGTCAGTAAACATGAATCTTGGTACATACTTACTGGTAAGTATCACATATCACCTAGCCTGGCAACTTGGAACCTCGAAGCAGGCACGGTACTTTCGTCGCAGGGGGGCCGTATTGCCGTCACAGCAATCAACGGAGATGCAGCTCAGCCTTGTGTGCAGCACGAAACGGCCCCCGTTACAGAAGGATCGAGCGTATCCTGATCACTTGAGATGCCGTTTCCTCAAGGGTTCCAGAGGACAGGGTTCCGGAGCATAGCGTCTGATTTACGGGAGGGGTTGATAAGAGTGCACCTGAATAGGGACAGAGGCTTCTCGCGGATAGTTGACCCTTTCAACCTGGCGTGGCCCAGGTATGCAAATCTACACGTAGTAGGTAGGTGGCTTTACAGTGGGTAAATTAGCTGCCATCAGGTGCGGGGACTACCTCCTCGTAGTACATATCTAGTAAGGTTTTACCAGGTACCTTTTCTGGGTACATGTGTACTTCGTAGATGGGATATGCAAAACCGAGCCAATGAGCTTTCTTGAGTCCCGGCACGACAAGATGTGATTCGTTACCGGTTGGTTGGAATCACTTATTTGGGATCGATCTGATTGGCTGAGATCGGTCCTCAACTGCAGACGTGTAATGCTCAATAATACGCGCCAATGCCCTGCAACCCTTCCCATTACCCATCTTAAGACAAGTGGATCCCGCAAGCTCTTGACCCACACTATCCGAATTGATTCTAGACGGACCCGCCATTTTCACAGCCTCGGTCTACTTCCGGCCCGCCCTTTTGCCCAGATTTTCAAGGTGCGGTAGCGTAGTGGACGGTATCTAGGTGCGGGCCCCCGCCAGCCCGCCTGCTCAATCACCTGTAAAAAAGCAAGGCCCCCGGAGTCGTCACATATCTCAACCATTCTACCTCTCTCTCTATATCCACTTACATAGTACATATAAGAAGTATGGTGTTGCTGGGTATACCTACCTCTACATACCTAGGTATGTAGGTACCTAGGTATGCTCCAGCGGCATGGCATGCCGTGTGGGAAATTAAATCTGTACCGCTGTATCATGCTCTCACAAACCCATCGCTCGCCACCTCTGTTCTCTTCTTGCCCGCTGCAGCCTGCTTCATACGTCTCCCGCCTCCGCATGTGGACAGTCTACGCCGGTGCAGCAATTCTCCCCTAAATATTCTATTTCGAAAAGGCGGAGCCTGAAGCGACCTGCGACTGCTGTCAGAGCAGGATTTGACGCGCTTTGCGAAGCCGATCCAGACTGTCGGGTCCGCTTACGCCCGGCTTCGGGGGGGCAGATGGGTTGCGATGCAGTCAACAATATGCCGTCGAGTGCTGACTGCGTGAACAGCTGGCATCTCTCGCACCACATCCCTACCACCACCACCCCCCTTCTTTGTGCCGAGCTACTGTGCTGTAGACGCCGGATGCATGCACCCTGTTCATCATTCCGCATCAAGAGCGTTGTAATGGGCAACCTCCGCCGTAGAATCAGACCACCATACTCTGCACGCTAATGGTATTCCCAAGAAACCACACCCCGAGGATCAGTCCGTCCGCATGTCCGCTATTCATCTTCACCCACGGCATCGAGGTGGACTGACTCATTCCAGCCCTCTACGTATTTGTACGATCCCATACCCAAGGCGTATGCGTATATACCTATCGCAGCTAGGCATGCCTCGGTTTGAGAAACCACCGTTCGAGAATGTGTCACTGTGCCAGGCTCACCACATACCTCTCTCTCCCTCTCCCCCCCCTCCTCTTCGTCGATTAGGCTACCAGCTACCTGTCGAGGTGTAACTATTCATGATGCCGCACAATCTACTTATGGTTGTGAACATAAACATTCGCGATTGGGCTATCATCACTAGGTTACTCCTCTTTGAGTCGAGTATCCTTGTTCAGCCCAGTGGGCCTCATTACTTGATCAATTAATCGGTCCTCGCTCCCCGCCTGCGCGCCTCCTCTCCCGGACGGGATTAACACCAATCGCGCATCTAAATAGTACTTACTTAGACCCCTGTTCGTACAGTTCTGACCGTCCCACTCGACTCGGACGGGGATCAGGCGCGCGTCGACGAGCCTTATTAGTTCGCCGAGTCATTTATCCGAACTATCATGTCGATATCGACAACGTCCCAGTCCGGCATGTCGTACGTCTATGGATCGCGGTCAAGGTTGAACATCATTGATCAGCATACGCAAGGAGAGCCGGGTGCATAGACCACAAGCGTCGTCGAGTGGATCAGTTCAATATTGCTAAGCTTCTTACCTAGGTACCTTTTGAGGGGGCCGGGGCCAGCGAATTTCGTCTACTTAGTACGAAGTAGAGATGAACACTCCGACCAAAGCTGCTCTCTGCTTTATGAAATGCGATCATTTCTCTTGTCATCACCTGCGGGCCCCCTCCGTACAGTAGAGTCTAATAAGATCTTTGCAGTGCTGTCGGCTGGCCGATATCCCGTGAGATGATCGTCTGCTCGTTCAGCAACGGACCAGTGACGCCATCGCCTATCAGATCACTTGGGCTGGCTGGCTGCTGCGGATGGCAATTATTGCCTCAAGATGCCCATCCCACCGGACAATGAGTGATACGCGATAGCAGGCCCTGAGGGTCTCGGGTTCGCAAACAAGCCAATCCTTGCCTATTATTCGTTGTTTACCCTCAGAGGCTGGCACATTTACGCGAAATAAGGTTGCCAACCTTATTTGAATCGACCGTTGAGTAGTAGATAGGGGCATACTCACTTACCTAAGTACTTACTTGTTACCTACCTAGGTAGCTACTTAAGCCTACCCAGCCTTACCTACGATGCATACATATGTACCTACCTAGATGTAGGTACCTACATACATGTACTTGAGTAAGATATTAGCGGCATACCTGCAGAATAGACTTCGACATGCCGGCCTGATCCCGCAACGCCTCACTCTAATTCTTTCAGGTGCCAGCGGACCTGAACAAGCCCGCCCCAGCAACACCTCTCAGGCTCTCTTGAGATGTGGTATGTTGCTGTGGTACCCTGTAATAAGGGACTAGGAGCTCTGTCTCACGCCGGAGACATCGCCAAAGGCGATCCGTCTCCCAGGAGCCCATGTATCTTCAGAGGATAAGGTAGGTCGAATTGTGGGGGTGGTATGGAGGCAATCAATCATCACAAAAAAAAAATCCCCCAAAAATGACTGAAACCCTCTTGATGAAGCGATCGCCCTCTGTCGTCGGCTTTCGGGCTAAATACTTCATACAGATAGGTACATACCTATCCATGCTTGGGGCCCACGCAACCCATGTACCGTACATCCATGGATGGGTGGTATCTGGAATCCAAGGTGTCTGTCTGACCCCTGTCGATGACATTGGATCCCCTGTCAGGGCCCAAGCCCCGACATGAGCTACTCCTGGGTACTCCTTGGGCCCCCTCCCAGTGCCTACACATACGGTGCGGTACGTACTGGTCTGGATTTGTCTACATGTCACCTTGACTGGGCTTCATGACATTTGCTGTCTATCCGGTATGCGATCCCCTGGTTTCCCCGAGTCTCCAGGACCTGGTCTCTACTACATCTCGTCTGGCTCACGGACTTTTACACCCTGCTAAGCCATGCTAGGTATTATTTTACAGTCCTCAAGTCTTGCAACCACCCTGAAGTCCACCAGAACCTCCCGTCTTTGGCGCTTAACGTCGTTTATCCCGGTCTCTAGCAGTCTGTGGCGTCATGAGCCTGGGGTATCAAGTACCAGCATGGCCCTACGTACCTAGGCGGCTATTCTATGTCCTCCCCTTTATGTGCATGCCCATCAACCCAGGTGCATCTCCAGCCCCAATACGTCGGGTGAGAGCTTTGGTACTGTCTCTCGGCGATGTACCTCAGATGCTGCTTTGCATACTCTCCCTGTCCACCCCATGTAGAAGGTATGGGCTTCTGATCCCAGGAACTCTCCATGCCGCACTCGATCCGAGTACATATTCTCTCTCCCTCGACCTTATTTGCGCTGCAGCCGAGAACGTTTTGTTTTCTTTCAACGTCAACTAAGTCCCAATATCTACTCACACCAGACCTCGACCTAGAAAGGCAGGCTCTGTACTCGAAACATCCTCTACCTTGTGTCTTCTTTCCCCTTATCTGGCACTTGGCAAATCCATGCGTGCAAATAAATCCCGGGAACCCTCTGATTCTGCACCAGATCCTGTCTATAAAGCCGGATACAAGTCGTCAGTTGTGGGATCACCAACAGGCTATCTCTTTGAACGACTGGAGATAAATCTCAAAATGGATGACCACGCCTACATCCAGACGCGAACAACTCATATATCTCACCCCAACTCTGAAGACTCTACTCTGCCTGAAGAACGGCTTTCTGCTGCTACCACACCATCGACTTCTGCCTATGGGACTCATGATATCCCTGTGACGTACTCGTCGGTACGTTATACACTAGCCAGGCATCCAAGCTGCATGAGTCTGCTGCTCATATCATATAGGTCGCTCCATTTAGTAGCTACTCTGGATCGTATGACTCTCCCTCATTACCTACTCCGGTCTCTGTGGCCGGCTCTCCCTCGCTTCCGGAAACATCTGGCAAGATGGTGCAGCCGTACAATCAACAGGGGAGAAACTCTCAACAGCCAACTCCACCGGCAACCTCTCACCAATGGAGCTATCCCATCACTGTACCTTCCACTCACTCGACTTCCCCCATGCCACTACAACCTTCGAGCAACGAACTGTTAGAGATGCAGAGTCTTGAGACCACTCATTCTGGGGACGACCACGGCCCATTAGGTGTCTCATCGCCGCAGTTTCACTGGGGTCCCTATGGAGTTTCTAGTACAGAAGCCCACGATGACATGTCTCCGAATATAAGCCACCAGCCTCTGTACCCAGTTCAAGTACCTAGCGTTGCGCCATCCGCATTGGTCAGAACATCCCTTCCGCTGGCACCGTCTCAGGTACCCATCCTCCAAGGTTCCCCAGACCCGCGAGACCTGGCGTCTTCCATGAGTCCTCTTGCTCATCCCCACTATCACACTCACTTTGGACCCCTAGGACATGGCCTGCCTACACCGATCCAAGTCGAGATCACAGCACCGTACCGGAGAGGTGGAAAATCGAAGCGCAATACCCACAATCGGACGGGGAAACGAAACCGTCCCGACAGCCGAAAATCCAACGGCGAGGACTTGGCACACGAAAATAGACATAATTCGGCCGCGGGATCGCACACGCAATCACAGGGCACTGGTCAACCTATCAGGCGTCTCGAACTGGGACCCAAGGCCAAAGATGAGGATCGTTACCTCTTGAAGTTGAGATTGGACAGGAGCGGGGAAAAAGGCAAAGGCATGTGGGAGAGCATCGCTGAGGAGTTCGCTAAGGTTTACGGATTTAAGGAACGAGCCAGCTTGCAGATGCAGCTAAGCCGAGCCGTACAGAAGCACGGCTTGTGGCCCGATTTTGAGGTGAGACCACATATTTCTTATCAGAACGGCCGAGGAATCTCCTCGTGCTTCAATCAACGACATTACTAAAAGTCTCTGCTTTATAGGATGAAGCCCTGAGGAGAGCCATCGAAGAATTGGAGAGACGCCGTTACACAGACGTACTCAAGTTGATGAAAGAGTACGGCGGCTGCCAAGTCTGGGACTGGAAAGAAAGCAACGTCGCCAAGCGTCTGGTTGAGCTCGGTATCGACGAGTTCGACCCCGAAGACGCTACCAAGAAGCCTCGACGGCAGCGGAAGAACGCGGTTCGGAAGCACTCCATGTCAGGACCGTGGGTCAGCACCCATATGCATATACCCTACGAAGATGACATCCGCACCGTCTCCTCGGAGCAGGAGAAATACTTCCTTGAGCTTGATTTCTGCAAGCAAGAGGCCGAGTCCCCCGGGTCGGACTTGATGGACGGCATCTCAGAGCACCCGACACCGTCCCGCATCAGCGCCGACAGAGACACGGGCGACAACCAAAGTGCACGAGTGGCCAAGCAGGTCTGTGACCAGGTCCTCGGCAGGCGACCACAGCTGCTTAGTTCATACGGCCCCTAAGAGTACCTCCGGGTCACTCGCTCTCAGTTCATTCACATCCACGTAATATCTTTAAAGATACCCCCTGGGGCGTTCTAGCTCTGTCTGCTCACAAACATATCGGGCTTTCCGAATCATCAGGCGTTCGGAGTTATCTACGGTCGTCAACATCCAAGAATGTTGCCAGTATATTGCGCAGGTAGAGAAAGCATTCGATATCGCAAGAATCCACCTCGAATGCCAGGGTATTTTTTTTATTTTTATTTTTGGGATTTCTTTTTTTTTTTCCTGCTTTTTTTCTCGACAGGGGGGGCCTCTCCTTGTCGATGAATAGAGACATAGTGCCAGGATCGTGGAATGTCAGCATGGGGTTTCACTACTTACTGCTACCCCAGAGAACCATGTCTCATAGCACGCGTTCTTTCATCTCACCCTATCTCTGTCTGCATGGTACATACATACATACCTAATCAGGACTTCATAGCAGGGCGCGCCGAGTCCCTCTGGCTGGCTGGCTGACTGGCTGGTGATGAGACTCTCTAGCCACCTACCTACCAGTGATCTAAGTACTCCATAGAAGGAGGGGAGACGAATGCGAACAAATTCACACCGTGACCTTAACCTGCTTGGAGAGATAAAAGCTCATGATGATGATGATGATAAAGCGCCTTCTACTGCTTGCTCGTGAAAGATGATAATGAAAATGATGATGATGATATAAGCTCAGGGGCTACTCGCCCTAGATATGCAGGTAATACGGGTCGCCGTAAGCCACCTCCATGATCCTTTACCTTTACTAACTGTTATACTACTTAGGTAAGGTACGAGGCTGTCGCGTGATTCCAGCTGATTTTGATGACGCCCTGGGTCATGGTGAGATAAAGTAAGGTATCCAGTCGCTGACCTTGGTGCATCTAGAATACAAAAAAAAACTGTTCCTGTACTGTATATTCTCTTCTACGCCTCACGCCGGCACCTCTCAGCTGGCTGCTGCGTCCTAGTACCTATTACATAGACACGTTTCATATCGGGTAATGGATCTATCTACCTATCAAGCTCAGCCCTGCGGCGGCGGCGGCAGCGGCGGTGGTTGGCGTTGCTATATTTGTACGGATCCTGTCTACTGTCCCTTCGAGGCACAACACGGTGTTCGGCGTTGGGAAAAAATTAGCTTAGGTTGGGGGGATCATCGACGGGATAGTATGTAGTCTAGGTAGATAGGGAGGGTAAAAGAGCCGCCGATATCCATCCACTTCACTCATCGCCGGTTATTAAGCATCGATCAGCCTACCTAGACCTGGGGAGTCCACATAGACCAAGTCGTTCTATCTATCTAGAAGGTCTAATACCTCTTACATATAAAGCCCCCAAATTCATGTACGAAAGTGATTCCTCTTTCCCCTTCCCATCCATCTTGATCCATCTTGATCATCATTATTATATATCCCTATCTGCCACGATCAGAATCCGCATTGGGAGCGTGTGAACGGCACGGGCACAAGGGGGGGGGAAGCGGCCCCTATTAAAAATGAGTTACTTAGACCAAATAAATCTTGGCGGATCCAGAGAGCGACAACGACGACGACGACGAAGAGATCATGCCGATAATGATGAAGAATACTTATTACTTAAGTTAAGTACATAGCTCGACATTATGGAGATTATGTAGATACCATGCCAGAATGGCTTTTTTAACATGAAGCAAAGCAAGACGTAGGAACCTTGCGCCGCGGGCGGCACAGGGACCAAGCAACCACCTCGGTAAGTAGACCCACCGTTTTATGATGGGGCAGCACCCTTCTCCCCGGTCGTAGAGTAAGATGTAACATAAAAAAAAAAACGTCGGCGCGGAACAAGGGCGGAATTGAATATTTCCATGGGGGACATACTATGTATGTTCCGGAATGAGAAGAGCGTGACGAGACGAGACGAGACGAGACGGGAAGCGAGCAAAAAAATGTTATCAATTCCAGGTACTTACTTGGTTGGTAGATAAGAAGATGTCGATGAAGAAACAACAAGCTTTTATCGCCAGCGATCGATATTACCTAAGTACCTAGGTAGCTAGTCTAGCTTTACCTACGTGTACCCAGGGGTTCATTATTTTTATGCTTATCATCTTCATCATTCTTTATATACATATATAAAGCAGATCCTGTTTATCGCCGATGTACTCCGTAAGATCTTTAATTAAAAAGAATCTAGCTTATTATGAGTTCATTTTCTTTTTTGCCCAAAAAGATCCTGAGGCTGGCAAATCCAAATACCTACATCCTAGGAGCAAAGCAAAGAAAAGCGAGTAGAGTGGAAGCTTTATCGCGCGAAGTACGAAGTACAAAGTACTTTCTCTCAAAGAGATGCGATGCAACGGCCCCTCCCACGTGTTCGGGTCGCGCTAGCGCTGGGGGGCCGACAGGGATCTGGACACCTGCAAATGTCCGCCTTTTCGTGGCTGTCGAGCGCACTGCAGTCCCTCCTCTCACACGCATTGTACGCTCGTAGAAGAGCGGGATGATCTTCTTTTTTTTCTCCCTTTCCCCTTGGCAGGTACACACACACACACATTCCCAATTTCTTTTCTCCGTCCTTTCCTTCACCTTCCCTCTTCATTCATTCTCCTGTGCCTCCTGTGTGCAGCTCCCGTGTGCAGGAGGATAGCCTTCCCAGAATAAATGAATCCGGTGCCATCTTTCTCCTCGGTCGCCCATAGATGGAACAATTCCGAATGAGCCGATTGTACCGCTGACTCTCCGGCGACGACGCTTTTTAAGTCATGCTATGGAAAAGTTGTCCCGATCAGGGCTCGTTCGTCTCGCTACCATGCAAGAGATGTCTCCCATCTTTTTTTTTAAAAAAAAAACGCGCAAAGGACACTGCGGCGTGCTTCCCCGTCGAGGCTGTAGGCAAGACCACTAACTGAATGTACTAGGTAGGTACCTAAGTTGGTTATTTTACTCTGCCCGCCCGCGCAAAACCCCAGGAACAATCATATTATCATCAATGGAAGAATAACTCCCATTGAGAAATCCTAACTTCTTCATCTGGTATGAAGGTATTTCAGAGCAGCAGCAAGCTATCAGGTATCTTTACCTCTAAAACATCTAGCCCAAGGCTACTTAGTAGCATACTTCGTACAGATGTGGTCAAACGGCAATGGAGCTGCTGACATAAAACGGAAAAGGATCTCGAGCTAAAAGGATCTCAAGCTAAAAGCTGCTGACCACCCGCGACCACCAGCCCAAGCCCAGCCCTATGTACTACCTACCCTAAGTGCTAGTCCCGGAGCTTAGCCGCGACTTAAAAAACGGGAGCGTCAGGGATACTCCTTACAAGAGCTCATAGTAGTACTACATAATGTAGATCAAAACAACATCCTCACGTCAACGTGTTCATCTGTAGTAGAGCATGTCCGTAGCGGTGTGCTCAACTCAGATTTTTCGCACAATATGATAAAGTGACGACGACGAATGTGATAGTACAGAAGGAAAGACATCCATCCATCCATCCATCCATCCATCCATCCATCCACCATGCCATGAGCAGCGAGCGGCGCTCGTGCAGGGACAGGGCTACATTCCAAATCGGCCCCCCCATGTCAAGATGCGAACATCGGTAGATCGAATTCCAACGTTATCATATGAACATCTATCTCTATGTTCATTGATCCCATTGGCATCATTTCATTTCATCTCAAGGAGGGGGGAGGGCGGGGCGATGCTTTCCCGGATCTGTGAAGTCACGGATCCCACGGTAGTTTATTATTCGTTCAAGCGAAGCATTCATAGCCAACAAACAAAATAAGCTTAAGCTTAAGCTATTCTTAATAAGAGTCGAAGAAAACATGGTGAAAGGGGGGTTAAAAAAAAGAAAACAAATACTCCCGTAAGCCTACTTACAGCTATGTAAGGATGGCGTCATTCACGAACCATAAGGTTCTCCCCCCTTTTCCCTTCCTGCCTCCCTTGAAGAATAGGAGTATATCGAATCAAAAATGGATTACCCTTGCCCCTCCCCATCAATTTTCATATACTGTATATCCAATATCCCTCCCCAAGCGAGCGAGCGAGCGGGTTGAGGGTATTCCCGTAAAAAAGGAACTGAGTCTACTCCATTAATCTCCATCTCCTCTCTTGTTGTTAAGTCAGCCTACCTACCTACCTAGGTAGGTATTCCTTTAAGTACCTAGGTAAGCCCACTTTTATCAACACCCCGTCGACGATCCTCAAGCTCAAGGTTCAGTCAGGGGTTTCCTTCCACCCCCGGACGCACGGACGGACAGACAGAAAGACAGACAGACACAAAGACGAACAAGTGGAGACAACCTCCCTCGTTCTTCTGGAGATAGATATGGAGATATGGAGATGGAGATGTGTGCGGTTTTCTCGGCATCATTGGTTTATTATTACCTACTTGCTATGTTTGGACTGCCTGCCATGACTATCTAGGTACCGACTTAACTCAAGATACCTAGGTAGGCATACGTACCAGGTGAGATCCGATTCCTTGGTAAGGATAAATCAACATCGAACGATCTTATGATTCTGCTTGGTGCTGAAGCTAATTGCATTACACGATCTTATCATCCTCACCCAGGCGTAATAATTCTCGTTCTTGATTATTGTTCTTCTTCTTCTATTTCTGGGGGTAGGATGCATGCGTCAGACCTAGGTATGTCTGTCTGCGTAAGATCATCATTTATCCCGCAGGTCCGGCATTCCGTTAAGGTTATGATGGACACTGGATTTCATCCGTATGACTCCGCCTACCGAAAGCCCACCCCCTTCCACGACCTGCCTGCCTGCGTGCATAGTACTGTACCATCCATAGTAGACCTACCTGTCCACGTGTGACCCCTGAAACCATACATAGGAGAAGGGGGCATGCTCTCAAGCACTGCCCGGATGGAAAGAGTGATGATAATGTGAGCGACGTGTGGCCCTTCCAAGGTCCAAGTGAGTGAGTAAGTCCTTCATCAGCGGGCTATGCTCGACCCATCTCCCAAAAAGGAGATCGATCTGTTACCCTACCTACCCTCCCTAACTATGGTAGTAAACTCGATTTATCGGGGCAGGATGAATATCTATCCCTGACCATCTGCGATAATAAACTCCTCCGGTGGATGTTGGATGCTACGCGCCGCAGTTAATTTTAGTACGCCATCCCGCTCTTCTCGTGGTTGGTTGCATCTTACCTACCTACTGGGGGTCGCTGATGACATAAAGACGTAGTGCCTTCTATGCAGCCCTATCTGGTTGGTGCACCAACAACGCACATTCGGCGGATATCTTTTGGTTAAGGTTGCTTGGTTATGTACGTACGAAGGGGTTGCGTAAATTTCTGAAGTATCACTGCAGAATTCTAGGACTCGAGAGAACCTATCGAAGATGTTGTTTCATATGGGATAATATCGGGTGGCCACGTATGTAAGCCTATCGCGCACCAAGACTGAAGATGCTTCGATGTAGGGTAATTGGACTGGCATACCGGGTAGAGTAACTGTATGAGCTTGTTTGTACCAATACGAAGCTGGGATGGGGAGAAGGGGATAGGGGTGTTGATGTGTGGGTGGGTGGGCGTATGGACCCGATCTGGTCCATAGCATTCGAGATGAAAGTAGGTATGCTTCGTCGACGGCGATCATTGTCTACCGGCGTCGTTACCCCCGGCCGTGGAAAATAAAACCTTTGATCATTAATCCTAAAACACCGGCCAAGTCCCTAGGTTACTTACCATTGCGTAGAATGAAAACAGGACATGCAGCAGATACGAGGAAACACTATTGATCTACCTGCATACTCTGGGAATCACATGGTCTGCTACCTAGGTAGGGGCCGATTTCTCCTGAGTATGAGGAATCAAACGGTGACTTCACATGGTAGTCTAGCTGCCAGAAGTCTGGGTGCAGATGGGGGCCGGCTTGGAACAAGCGCGTGGTTCTGGGGATACTTCGCACTCGGGCCTCTGTGTCTCCTGCCTCTTGAAGGCTAGAGGAGTAACAGATGATTAATGACACGATTGAATACTAAGTAGCAGGGATGATATCGATGATGAAAATGCTGTCTGTCGTGTATAGAATTCCAGCCATTGGTCCGAGGCGCGTCGCGAGGCGGAAGTCTCTCATTCCGATTCCTGCCGGATGAATCGTGCTGGATGAGACACGGCAATCGAACGAGTCATGGAATTCCACGCACGAAGGAGAGGCACAGGCGCGGAGTGTTGCCTGAGAATGATTAGAGAGGGGCTTCCAACTCATCTGCAACCCATAGCGCGTTGGCCCCCAGGACGCAAGGGGTAACAAGTGTGAATATGGTCCCACCCACTCGAGGCGTGGGATTGCCTTTGATTAGACGCCGGTAGACGTATGGCTTAGGTAAAACTCGACGTTTCCCTGGGGAGATGTGTCGCGATAGGCCGAGGCATCCTGATGGGGGAACTCTTGTGATCAAGGTCGGGCTTTTACCGTCGACCGTGAGCACCATCATTGGGTTTCTTGCCTTGAGAATTCGTGGACGTTGTAGCGGTATGAAGTCAGCTAGACGCCCGACAGCTAGACGCCCGAGGAACGAGCCTCGAGTGTAGCCAAGTACCTTTGGGTAGGCATGCTTTGGAGATCCGGCGAGCTAGGATGCGCAATCACCCAGCACCAATGGGGATAACCGGCGACAGAGAAAGCCAGCGACAGGTAAAATACTTCCTATAACTTATGTAAGTACCTGGACGCAGAGGTAGAGCTTGCAAGAGGGCCACACATCGCGACGCACTGTGTAGCTCGTGCACTGTACCTCAGGTACACCTTACACGAGAACCCCAGGGATGTAGCGCAGTAGCAAGGTTTCTCCTCTGGCTGGCGGATGGTGATAAGTCGCATTCGCATGAAGAACAACTTCTTTATCATAAAGCGCCCTTACGCGCCGGCGCTGCGCGCTTATTGAGGATGCCGGACGTTATATTATAACAGACCTCGGGAGTTAATATGAAGTATGAAGTACGAAGTAGGTAAGTTGCTCTTTGTTTTGCCAATGTCTTCAAAAACTCCATTTCGGCAGGTGAATAATATTTAATAGGTACATGCTTGATAAGATAATAAGGTTGTTTACTGGATTCGCGCGACTGTCCATTCGTATAAGGGGGGTGCTATGCTCTTATCCGTACATGGCACGTGTCCTCTAACTCGAAAGCTAGCATGTACTTTGTCTATTAACAGTGCGTCACTACGAATCAGTAGAGTAAAGTTAGCAATCGAGGTTTCTTGATGACGGCATACGGACTCGCGTGCCATGCCCCAGCGTCAATGTTGCAGCTTGAAAGTTGCAGGTGTCACCTTTCGAGTACACGCCTTGTATCTAGATGTTGGACCCAGCATCATAACCATTACCAGCACAATCCGGTTGCTGCCCAAACGTGTCACCTTGTATCCTTGCCATCTCCGGCGCCATTCCCTCGAGCTTTGTTTCTCTTTGATCTTCTCTGCCTTCCTGGATTCCGGAAACGGTGAGGAATCCACCGCCTAGTCCCACGTCCTTTGTCTGCTGCCATCCACACATGCATTCTTTCTTATCGACCTGCCGGTGATGCCCTTGCCAGGCTCGGCCGGCTGGACGAACGCCCCGTCGCACAGTTGTGCCAACCTCGCTAACCGATGCCCCCTCATCGCTGTAGTACTGCTGTGGCTGCTATGGCTTCCATCACTGGCGCCGGTATGGGCCATGCGCCCAGGTCGCATCGCTGAGTTGAGGCAAGAGACAGTTGATATGTTCTATCATGGCTTTGATAATTACATGAACATTGCCTTTCCTGAGGACGAGGTATGCGTCGCCCATCGACAATCTATATAGAAACCGTAAAGCTCATAGTTCTAGTTACGTCCAGTATCCTGCACTCCTCTGACTCGCGATCCTGTAAACCCCAGAAATGTCGAACTCAATGACGTACTCGGGAACTATTCCTTGACCCTGATCGATAGCCTCAGCACCCTCGCCATCCTTGCCTCTGCCCCTCTTGACGATAAGAATACCGGTCGGAAAGCCTTGCGCGACTTTCAAGATGGTGTGGCTGCATTGGTTACGCAGTATGGCGATGGACGGCACGGTCCGTCGGCTCAGGGGGCCCGCGGTCGCGGGTTTGATGTTGACAGCAAGGTGCAAGTCTTCGAGACTGTTATAAGGGGTGTTGGTGGTCTGCTGAGCGCGCATCAGTTCGCCGTTGGCGATTTACCTATCTCAGGGTACCACCCTCGCACCAACACTGTTGGGAACATCGAGCAACACCCCATCCCTTGGTCCAACGGGTTCATATATGACGGCCAGCTCCTGCGACTTGCTCTCGACCTCGCGCAACGCCTGCTACCTGCATTTTATTCTCAGACGGGGCTGCCGTATCCGCGTGTCAACCTCCGTCACGGCATCCCGTTCTACCTGAACTCACCGCTCCACGAGAATATCAGCCTTAATCCGAACCAGGCTCAGGATTCGCCCGAGATAACCGAGACGTGCAGTGCCGGGGCCGGAAGTCTAGTTCTCGAATTCACCGTGCTCAGCCGTCTGACTGGAGATACTAGATTTGAACAGGCGGCCAAGAGGGCCTTCTGGGCGGTATGGTCGAGGAGAAGCAATATTGGTCTCATTGGCGCCGGTGTTGATGCCGAGGCTGGACACTGGATCGGTGGTTTTGCCGGCATCGGAGCAGGTATTGACAGCTTCTTCGAGTATGCTCTCAAGACCCACATCCTACTTTCCGGTCACGAGCTTCCCAACTTGACGGCATCTCACCAGCTGCCTTACGGTGGCTCGCTTGACCCCAATCGCATTTACACACCTCTGTCGGCTGAGGACAACTCACCCGATTCGTTCTTGCAGGCCTGGCATCATGCTCATAACGCAATCAAGCGCCATCTTTACTCCGGCGTGCATCATCCACACTACGTCAATGCGCACATGACCACCGGCTCCCCTCAGGCGTACTGGATCGATAGTCTGGGCGCTTATTACTCCGGCCTGCTAGCTATTGCCGGAGAATTGGACGAGGCGATCGAGACTCATTTGCTTTACACAGCCCTCTGGACTCGGTACTCTGCCCTCCCCGAGAGGTGGTCGGTCCGAGACGGTCATATCGAAGGGGGTCTGGGATGGTGGCCAGGGCGGCCGGAGTTCATCGAATCCACATACCATCTGTATCGTGCGACTCGAGACCCGTGGTATCTCTATACTGGAGAGATGGTTATGAACGATATCAACAGGAGATGCAAGACAGAATGCGGCTTCTCTGGCTTGCAGGATGTTCGTACTGGAGAGAAGAGCGATCGCATGGAGAGTTTCTTCCTAGGAGAGACTGCCAAGTATTTATACCTGCTCTACGACTCAGATCATCCTCTGAACAAGCTTGATGCTGCCTATGTGTTTACTACTGAAGGCCACCCTCTGATCTTGCCTCGTAGCCACGAGCGCCACAAGAGCCAAGGGTCAAAGACAGAGAAGTCCGTCGAGCCTTATTTCAACCCTGATTTCACAAACACATGCCCTGTGCCGCCGGCTATACCTCCATTGTCGGGTTCAGCGACCGCCGCGAGAACAGATCTATACAACGCGGCAACTCTGATCCGTCTTCACCAGGTCCCTAATATACACATAGGAGACGATTCGAGCACGCAGTCAGACCAGCCAACGTCCAAATCGAACCAGTCGACTCAATCAGGTACTAACTATACTTATTTCCCATGGACATTACCTCCGTCCATGTTGCCGGGTGACGGCATCTGCGCCGCTTCAAAACAGGCGCATACGTCTGTGATAGAGTTCCCAACGAATACCCAGCAATCTATGGGAAGCGCTCTGAACCTCGTCTTTGGTGGTCATAACCTCGTAAGAATGGGTACCGACGGCATAGCGATTAATAGTCTGTCTGGCCTGAAGCTCGCCCTAGTCATGGAAGAACCACCTAATACGGATGAGAGGGCTTGGAGGGTGTTCAGCATAGGCAATCTACTGCTTGGCCGGGATGAAAAAGTCTTTATGGGGCGTGATATCCTGGCCGACATGTCCGATCCCCTATTCCACCGTGTGCGTGATGCTGTCATTGTGGACGTTCTCTTGCAGATTGAAGTCGCGCCAGCACAAGACCAGAACGCCTCGGCCCATGATGACAAACTCGTCTCCGAGTCACAGCCCGTAGTCGAGCTCCCAGGTTCCAGGGTCGGTGCGACGAATATGTTCAACTCGTTCCTACAGCAGATAACTTCTGCCTTGCGGGAACCAGCTGCCACCTTTGGGCCGGAACCCGTCCCGAAACCTGAATACCAGTACGTAGAGATGCCGGCGATCACGCCGGTTGGCGTGGGAGCGGCTCCGCTTCCCGACGTGCGCGAGGCTCCCAATCCGAATATACACGTAATCGACACATTATCCTGGCAGCGCATCTTCTTCGCTGGCCAGGCCTGCGATGGCAAGCTGCCTGATATCGCAGCGAGAGCGCATCAAGTCGTCGTCATGCGGAGGGGTGGCTGCTCGTTCTCAGAGAAGCTGGCGAATATTCCATCGTTTGCCCCAAGCAAGAACGCGTTGCAACTCGTCATCATCGTGTCGGACGATAAGGAGTCGCTCGGCGAAGGAGAGGAAGACGTGTGGGGCTTTAATTTCATCCGGCCGCTCCTCGATGAGCAGCAGAGGACCCCGTCGGGTATCCCGAGACACCACCCGATCGCCATGCTCATGACGGGAGGGGGCGACGGGGCCTACAAAATGTTGAAGAGCGCGAAGACCGTAGGTCTAAGAAGGAGATGCCATGTTGAGAGTCAGGGGCTCAAGATCAACAACCTCGTCGTGCTGTAACAATAGTCAGTGTTATTGAGATGGGCGCAGGTGCATAAAACACGAGCATAAGCATCAACCATGCATTAGATTAGAATAATCATGCATTAGTCTAGATTAGGATGTTCTGGGTTTCGGTGCCCACTGGTTGTATATAGAAGTCGTTGCTATCAATATCTTGCTGCTGCAAAGCGTCTATCAGTTGGCTTGGAGGCATGACGAGTCCGATGATGTCAGGCAAAGCTTCACTGATAGACCCGTCCCATGCCAAGTTTGAGGGGGGGGCGGTCGTCCGGGTGTGGGGTACTTATCTATCGCATTCACATCCGTCCCCGTCTCCGTTTCCTATCCGCCTTCATTCGCTCACCAACGTCCAGGTCAAGTCGCACAACATATCACTATCTATCACGAAAGCCCTCATCAGGTCGTGTCTATAGGACCAGTCCCTTTTCATCCGGCATCCATTCGGGATAACCGGTAGAAAGCGATGGCGCAGGATATCAAGTTCGGCCCCGAGGGCAACCAATGGCACTACAAGCGGGACTCGAAGACTTTCGACCTCAGCCGGGGCTCGGAGAAAAAAGTGACGCTGGGCACGAGCCGAGGCCCGGCCGGTACCAAGATCGAGATCAACCCGGCCAAGACGGCCCTCGTCATCGTCGACATGCAGAACTTCTTCCTCGACCAGAAGTGCTGCGATCATCCGACGGGCCTGGCGGCGGTGAAGCCGCTGCTGACGACCATCAGCAAGTGCCGGAAGTTGGGAATCGAGGTGAGGAGCAAACTGTTCTTTCCTTTCTTGTCTGTCTTCTCGCCTAAGAGTCTGCTCTTCGCGGAAGTCGTACCCAAGCTTCTTCTATGCTCGACGCGACACCCTTCCGTCGTGGGCAGCAGCATTAGTGCGCGGACGATTCTTCGTGCATATGAATATCTATATACGAAGGATTGTTCACAGGAATAAAAAAAAACAATCCATCCCACTGACTCCCCTGTGCCCACCTACCTCAGATCATATGGCTCAACTGGGGGCTGACGGACGTGGACCTGGCGCGCATGCCGGCGGGCGTGCTCCGGGGCTTCGCCAACTCGCGCATCGCGCAGCACCAGGACCCGGTGCGGAGCGGGCTCGGGGAGAACCTGGGCCACGGCCTGGGCTGCACGCTGGTGGCGGGCACGTGGAACGCGGCCATCTGGCCGCCCCTGGCCGCCGCCGTCAACCCGGCCGCCGACACACACTGCGCCAAGAACCGCATGTCCGGGCTCTGGGCGCCGGACCAGCCGCTGTGGCGGCACCTCGAACGCGCGGATAGAAAGAATACGACGCTGCTGTTCGCCGGCGTCAACACGGACGAGTGCGTCCTGGGTACCCTCGTCGACGCCTACAACGCCGGCTGGGACTGCGTGCTGGTGGACGACTGCTGCGGGACGACGACGCCCGACGGGCATGCGGTTACGGGGTACAACGTCGAGGTAAGACTTAATTGATTGAGACTTTGATTAGGCCGAGTAACGGCTGGTTGCCTCAGATTATATGGAAGCTCGTATGACTGACTGAATGTGAAACAGAATTATTACGGATTCGTGGTCGATAGCAAGGCGATCGAAGCTGGGGTCATATCTTCTTCTTGAGAACATTGCGCCGTGTTACTTAGCCAGGGGGACAAGTGCCTTGGTGAGAGAATGGTGCTGGTGTCGTGTCGTGCCTTGTTGCTGGATAGATAAGAGTCAACGGCAGGTTTAATATACCCTATAAGGTTATACGCAATTCTAGATCGATTTAACAACCCCCCTCGCGGCGTAGCCCAACTGGCAGAAGTTCGTCTACGACGAGGATGCAGTTGCCGCAGAGGAGCGTGGACCGCGATGTTCAAGCTACCTTACTTAGCCGTCGGGCCCCCTCCCCCCGGGAGGGAGAATTGAAACACCGCTATGGGGGTGATAGCTCTTCTTCGACTTGAGGCCGGTAAGTAGTTGGAGTTTACAAATGCATTTAATGCCTGGAACGTGCTTTGGTCACAATGCCATTAGCCAACAACTGGCTTCGCGAACCATGGCAAGTGAGCAAGCAAGCATAATGTCCTTTCCTTTTGATACTATCTACTGACTGGGTGGGCGTATACTCATTTGCGATGTCGAGCCCACCACTCCTAGATAGAGAGAGCTTAATAATACAGGAGATATTTCAAGACTGATACCTACCCCCCAAAACAAACAAACAGAATAGCCGCTTTGATTCGAGGACTCTGTTTCCTGAAGAACCTTCTTCTTCCACGACCGAAACTACTTAAGGTAATTGACTTGCGGAACTCTCCTGTCAACAGCCCCCGTAGTTATCTATGCTCTCTCTTCCCAGGTCCAACCCACAAACTACCCGCCGCGGCGTGTGTGCGTGATGCAATATAGATACCTACTTAGCCTACCTATACTTCTAGGTACACACAACAGAGTCACATCTCTCTCACATGCCCTCCCTATAGTCTACCTTTTACGCTCTTCCCCCCCCTCCCCTCCCGACGTAACGAACATGCCCACATACTGCACACACCCACCCACACACACTCACTCACTCACCAGCCTTGCTGTGTAAGGGAGGTTTAGTCTAAGCAGTCCTATCTAGTCTAGTCTAGTCTAATCTATCTATACGCACACAACCAACCACCCAACCAACCAACCCCATCATGTCAGTCACACACATACATACACACACAAAAATAACGACAATAAACGATCCCCTTCCCGTTCCTACCCACCCACCCATATACTTAAGTTATTAGACAAACAACCAACTAACCAACCAACCAACCAGTCCAGTCCAGTCTACTTTGAATAGTTTTGGTTGCAATTTTGAAAACATGTCGTCGCCCCCATTAGGTAAATAAGTCTCTGTATTGTCCTAGAGAGAGAGCTCGGGTAAGCTACCTAAACTTTCACACCATACCTAGGTACTTTTTTTTTTCTTTTATTTATTTTTTTTACCTCGTATCTAGGTAGTTATATCTCAAAATTTTTTTTTAATTTTTTAAAATATATATATACAAATATATGAACCAACCCGAGAAACATAGAATAAATAGAGCGAAAAGAGAGAAGAAAAAAAAAAGGGGGGGGGGGGGGGGGGGGGGGGGGTTTGGTGAGAGTGGTTAGCTGAAACTGTATGGATGAGCATGTTTATACAGTTGTAATATATACATGTATACCTAGGTATATATATATGAAGTGTAAATAGTTTCTTTCCAACTAGCGACTGAGGCTCGGTGTACTTTTCTTTTCTTTTTCCACTTCTTCACTAGGTAGGTAGGCTATCAACAAGCCAGCAGCAAGTCGATATCACCTCGCGCTCCCCTCTCTGGTGATTCCTAGGTATATATATACCTGGTGGCAGTGATATGATACAACTTGACGTTCGTACGGCGATCTTTTCTCCCATATATGATTCTCTCACCCATCATCCTGTTACTCACGAGCAAGTAGTACATATGTAGACTATATATCAATGGGATGGATCTATTAATACTCATAATACTACAAGACACCTAAGCCCAGCCCCAGCCAAAAGCGCAATGGTGTTCGCTTTAGCCAGACCATCGAGGTGTGTCGGTGTGCATAGCCTATCCTATCCAGCCAGGCTGACGACCCGCGTGACCAATGGCCACCCGTCTTCCGTCTTCCCCTCCTCTCTATAAGGGTCTGTGTACACCCAAGTACAACCCGACCTGTGAAACAGGGGTCGTCGTTTCTTTCCTGTAGGTCTCATTTTCTCTTCACTTCCAACATTCTAATACACACCCACACCGAACTCCTTTTCAAACCAACGCAACGCACGCGACACCGGCGCCACGCTCGGATCAGAATCCAGAGACTAGGAAGCCGTGATGCAAGTCAAGAAACAAGAAAATAAAACAAAAGAATGGTGGTTTCCCACTCTTCTAACGAGAATTACAAGAAAACATCTCGATTTCAGGGTTCGACATGCTTACGATCTGAGATCGAGCACTGCCCTCCCGGTTTATCTGACTGTTTACTCTCGAGAGACGTCTCGTCCATAGATCTTGGCCTTGACCCAGTCAAGAGCAACGAGGACTCGGTTTCGGGCTGCGAAATCTGTTAGTCTACGATGCACAAATTCTACCAGGTCGGGGGTCGACTTACTGCTAAAGCACATGCTCAAGTAAGCGCTCCGCCAGAACAAGTAGGTAAGCTTGCCACCGCTGGCTACGTTTCCGTTCAACCACGCGACATCAGCAACGGCCTTCTCACTGCCGATGTAAGCCAGACTGCCCTGGTGGGAGTAGTGGAAAGGCTTGATGTCCTTGATCCGGCGCAGTTGCTTCTCCGTCTCCTCGATGTCCTGTGTGACCTCTGCCGTGTTGCCGGGCTTGAGGTTTAGGTTGCTGCTAAGCTCGCGGACCTTATCTTCCAGGGCCTCAGTCTTGGCCATGTTGTTAAACAGTCTAGCCAAGAAGGCGCCCTCTTGCGAGGCGACCTGGGCCGTGGGCGCATATCCGGCAACGGCGCAGTCACCAATAGCCCAGATGTCACGACCACCCTGAACGACGAGGTACTCGTTCACGGCGAGACCGCGTCTCGAATCCCTCTGAGCAGGAATTTGCGACATGAGATCCTTAACAATAGGCCGGACAGCATTACCAGTAGCCCAAACGAGCAAACCGTAAGGGATAGTAATCAGGGACTTCTTGCCGTCGGGACCGGTAACCTCAGCCTCAACAGTCTTGTCGGTAACATTCTTGACCATAGTCTTAGTCTTGATCTCGATGTGTTCCTCCTTGAAGGTGCTCTCGGTGTAGTCGATCAGCTGCTTGCTGAACATGGGCAGGACGTTAGGGAGAGCTTCGATAAGAGTAACCTTGAACCGTGGGGCAATTTCGGGGATAAGCTTCTGGATGTCTTCGTCGAAGAAGTCGCGCAGTTCGCCGGCAAACTCGACGCCGGTGGGACCACCTCCTACGACAACCATGTGGAGTAAACGGTCAACCTCTTCAGGGGTCTGATCCTTGAAAGCGGCAGTCTCAACGCAATCCATGATCTTGGTCCGAATCGCCTGGGCGTCACGAATTTCCTTCAAGAAGCAGCTGTGTTCACGGACGCCGGGAATGCCGAAGGTGGCGTTCTCGGCACCGACACCAATGACAAGCATATCATAGGGAACTTCAGTTTCGTGGACCTGACCCTTGACATCGCTGTTGTCGGAAATCTTGATGACTTTCTTCTCGGTGTCGATCTTGGTGGCCTCGGCTTCGTAGAACTTGACGGCGGCTTTCTTGTGGCGGAGGATCTGGCGGACGGGTTCCATGATAGAGCGATGTTCGATGTTGCCGGTGGTACATGAGGGCAGTAAGGGGGTGAAGAGGAAATAGTTACGCGGGGAGATGACGACGACGTTGTAGTTGGAGGTGTCGAGCTTCTTGAGCAAAGCTACCGAACCCCAACCAGTACCTTTTCCATGGCAACCAACGGTTAGACAGACGTTTTCCCCCTATGCATGCAAATCTGTGGACCATGCAGCTTACCTAGGACGACCAATGTCTTCTTCTGGGGGTCAGGGACGAATTGCTCATCGGGGTGGCGGTCTAGATAGCCATCGTAGATGACAGCTCCGACAACTCCCAGCAGGGACAGGTAGGTGGCGCGCCATAACCATTTGAAGGTGGTGCGAACCTTGCCTGGCCTGGATTTCGGAGGCGGCGCATCGGCGTAGAATCGGACGAATTGGCGAGAGATGGGTTGCGCTCTGAGGACGAGACTGGAAGTGAAGGCAGGTTTGAGCGCTGTCGCAGTTGTCGCGAAGCTGGCTGCATGGGGATTTGCATATGCTCTACCAAACTTGGCAGCTGCTTCAGTCCCGAGCCGGGTTAGGGCTCTCGAAGACGAAGCCATTGAGCATCAAAGAAGGCTCATTGACCAAGGGCCGTAGGTATACAAGTGGGTTGGGATTGAAGAGATGAAAGAAGAAGAAGAAGAAAAAAAAACGGTTGTGGAACTGAGATAGGGAATGGGTAAGGAGGTAGGAGTCTAGTTAGGGCGAGGACTGGAAAAAAAAAAGGAAAGACACAGATCCCTTCGCCAGCTTGTCAGCAACGAGCTAACTATGACATCTACAAAGCGCTGAGAGAGAGAAAAAAAAATACAAGGCACGGCGCAGAGCACCCCTGCAATCTACATTACATATGTAGGTACTTAAGTACGTACTGGTATCTTCATATAAGTGGGTCCAGAGCGCTATCTGCAGCCCCGGCGTGGGACTGTAGCGTCCCGGCTGCAACCCCGTCACCAAATTACAAAGCTTGAATACATTGGATGGATGGATTTCCAATGAGCTGCAGCCTGCAGTGTCTTTCGAATGCAAGCCCAAGCACCAGGCGCCAGGTACCAGCATATTGGGTACCAGACCAGTGGCAGCAACTGACCCGGAGCAAGCGGCGGGGTGTGGATCTCGTGTGCTTCAAAGCTACATAGAGGTACCGAGCACGGCATCTCGGCTTTTTCTCGATATTCACGATGACGGGACAGGTAGCACCTCATCTCGAGGTCGTCGTCAACTCGTTTGTAAGAGACTCTTTTGATGTAACCAATATTTACGAAGTACATTATTTACATACCTACCTAGGTAGATAGTCCATCATCAGTCTCACGTGTTTCCTCTGTTCGTCTCACTTCCTAGGTACAGGATCAGCCGAGCATAATGCGGTATTTTTTCCTTCTTCTTATTTACGGAGTACGAAGTACGGGTCTTAATATTGCGTAGTTGGCTTCATCAGTCCGTACCGCCCAACATCGATAAACCCCCACGGGAGGCTGGGAGGCTAGAAAAGTACCTTCCCTCATACAACCCTTATAAAAAAAATAATTATCTCACCTTGACGAGTTACCTGCCTAGGTAAGTAGTGACTGAGCCACCAAGCCGTAACGCAGGATTCTAATGCCAAGTGGCCAATCCTCAATTTTTCAACTCGGACTCAACTCAGCTGTGATGATTATTTCAATGAGGCGCGGCTGAATCCAACGATGACACCGGACACGAGGGAAAGGTGGCTTGACCGCCCGCCCACGCGGAAGACGACTTGCAGGTTGGAGCTGAAACTTCAACGACACGCTGTCTCTATAAAAAGAAATTTGCACTCGTTTGAGTTTACTCCAAGGCGATTTTGACTTTTTGAAGCTGTTCTAGGGGATTTTCATATTGGCGTCAAGAGGAACCCGTCAGCCCTAAAGCAGTACTGAGACTTGCCCATTCTAAGCAGAATGGGGCCTTTCGAGATGAAGAGCCTTTCCCTCTGTGATTAAGATGAAGTATCACCATAACCGCGGCGCGACGGAAGGAGTGTCCCTATCGTCTGTTCTGCCAGTATATCTCGACTCACAGGCGTTGGTCCGGCAAACAAAGAACTTGGCTTCTTGAGGCTAGTTAGAGCTCGGGCTTCTGTAACGACGTATGGCATCTTCACAAAGGAGGTCTCAGCTGTATGACAGCTGAATATGGTACCCATGATTCACCGTCGACTTGGCGATAACCAGGCTTGTTCGTTCTCCCGAAGGAGACTTGCGGGAGTCTCTGGCATTCTCCTGTATATGAAAACGCCCTTTGGCCCGCCCCCCAAGCTCGGAGAACTCTCGGAGTCGAGCGCGACTGCTGCTGCTGTTGGAGAAGGCCCAGTTTCTGGTCGCGAAGCTCTCACCACCTGGCAAGGACAAAACCAGCAGGCTGGGGTGGTAGGAATCTGCCCTCGACGAGTTCATCGATGCATCATGTAAGAAGGCTCAATGCCCATCGTGGATCCGACATGTTTCTATCTACTTACTCTACTGACAGCCACGTCATCTGGAAGGAAGTTGGGAAGACGCTGGGTTTCCAGATGATCATGGAGTTGAAAGTACCTCAGCAAGCATACAACAGCGCTCTGTCTACAACTTCGCCTATGTTATGTCCTCGCTCCCACTGCGGCCGACCGACTTGTCTTGTGGCGGACGGGCTCCTGAGCCAGAGTGACCCCGGAGTGACCCACCAGACCGTTTCGGCAATGTTCGGTGATCGAACTCGAGACACTCGCTGGGAAGGGAAGACTTCATTTGTCGATGGAGGAAATAAAGGGTCGCAAGAAGGATTCTTGGGGGGGTGCTGAGGAATTGCCTTGTATATCGAAAACACCGACCCATGATGGCAGGAGAGAGGGTTGCAGAATTGTGTAAGAAAGGAATAACGACAGCATCATATTACATCGGGATGCTGATGTATGTGGTTTTCTCTTCGTGGCGTCCGAGCCTGCCGGACAAGGTGCTGGAAAAATACGAGAGGACCGGGAGAGAGAGAAAAAGAGTTGGAGGAAGATAATTGGCACACCTTGCTGGAGTTATTATCATACAGTACATACAGTACGGCAGGCAGTAAGTAGAGGGAAGGCCAACCGGAAAAGTGGTGAATTTCATCATTACTCTTTTTACTGATCTGAATTGCCATAACTCCCATAGTATCATCTATCGCATAAGCAACATCTCCAAGCACCCCCCATGAAACCTTCTTCTATTCACCATATATTTTTTTCCCTATCAAGTCTCACATTACAAGTCGTGTCTGGCATGTTTGCTCTTCTTCCTCAGCCACTCTCCGTACTTGAAAAGCACAAACGGGATGGGTATAAACGCGACAGAGATGAACGCCAGCGTAGAGCTGGCCCAATCGACGCCGAGCCTCTCGTACATCGCATGGGCGAACAGGGGCTGAGAAAGAGTTTTAGTCCGGTTTTTCTTCTCATGACACAAAACAAGTAAAGGTTGAAGGGGGAAAAGGGGGCAACATGTAGATAACTCACAAATCCAGCACCCAACGCACTTCGCAGAAAATCATTACCCGCCAGGATGCTCGCGACGTAGTCCGGATACGCATCACTCAGATAATTCATGATAGTGTTGAACAGCAAGAAGGTCCCGATACTGAACCAGGCCGTGCCGACGATGGGGACGATCCAGTGCACGTCGGGCCTGCTCGACCAGCCGAACCAGAACAGGCAGATGGGGATGGCGAAGGCGCCGACGAAGCTGGGCGGGAGCCGCCACTCCGGCTTCAGCTCGCCGTTCTCGTTGAACTTGGGCTCGATGTACCTGTGCTGGTACCAGACGAACGGCGGCAGCACGACGAAGACGCCGACGAGGATGCCCAGGAACGCGAGGCCCTCGAGGCCGAGGCTGAAGCCGTAGATGCCGGTGAAGACGATGGGGAAGGACTCGAACCAGATGTAGAGCAGGCCGTAGACCAGCGCGATGTACAGGTCCAGCGCCAGCACGATCGGTTCCCGGAACAGGAGCGTAAAGGGGCGCACCAGAGTCATCATGACGATATCCTTGCCCGTCATCTCCTTCCCCACGAGCTCCGGCTCCGAGATGAGCTTGTCGTTGCCGGTGAGCTTGCGCAGGCGGCGGCTCCGGCGGTACAGGATATTGGCCGAGCTGGTCTCGGGCAGGAAAAAGATAAGGACGGCCAGCGTGCCGCCCGAGAGCCACATAAGCTCCCAGATCGGCCACCTCCAGCCCTCGGCTTCGGCCGCGAACCCGCCGACCAGGGGGCCGAGCGTAGGACCACACACGGCTCCGATGCCCCATACCGCCAGCCCGTACGTGCGCTTCGCGGGGGAGTACATGTCGCCGATGCTCGCGCCGCCGGTCGCCAGGGCGGGGCTGCCCACGAAGCCGGTGATGAAGCGGAAGGCGAGCAGCATGCCGAAGTTGACCGCCAGGGCGGTCGGGACCTGGAGCACGACGAACAGGGCCAGGGTCGAGATGTAGACGGGGTTGCGGCCGATCTGGGGGATCTCGGACAGGGGCGCCCAGATCATGGGGCCGACGCCGTAGCCGGCGACGAACAGGGTCAGGCCCAGGGTCGCGGCCACCTCCGACACGCCGAAGGTCCGCGTCACGTCCTGGAGGCCGGCCGTGTAGATCGCCGAGCCGATGTAGACGGCGAAGGTCAGGAAGCAGATCTCGAAGGTGACGAAGAACTTCTTGGGCCTGGACCAGTTCCGGGGATTCTGAAATAGACGCACGGGAACATCAGCATCATCATCATCATCATCATCATCAGCACAACGTGTTCCTGAGTCACCAGCATCAAGTGTTGCTATGCATCACACATACCTCCGGGTCTTCATTTCCGTACCAATCCACGATGAAGTAATCCTTCCCCTTCTCGGGATCGACGGTGCGGTTCGGTATCCCGTTCCGGAGCACGTCGGTGTCGACGCGGGTCGCCAGCGTGCTACCCGACTCCCTTCCGTCATCATTGACAACATCCTCTTCCCCGTCGCCGCCTTCGGGAACCGCCGTCGTCTGACCGTACCTCGCGATGTTGGCCGACTTCTCGGCGTCGACGTATTTCTTCCAAATCGAGGGGTCCACTTCCTCGGGGTACTTGAACACCCGGCCCCCCGTGAGCAGGCGCAGGACGTGGCTGAAGATGGTGTCGCGGACGAGTTCCTTCATGGCGAAGGCGTCTCCAGATCGTGACCGTGCGGCGAGGCGGGAGAAGGATATGAAGGAGGAGATGGGCGAATTGACAAGGGAAAAGGACAAGCACAAGGACACGAAGAACGGAGCGCAAACATAATTCTTTCTGGCTTCAAGGGAGAAATGTAGGAGATATACAACTACATCTACTTACTGACCTACATTGCACACGACAAAACCTTTGTGATGATGAGCGTCATAGATATATACGCAGGGGTGGGAACGCGGGAGAGGAGCCTCAACCGCCCATCGTCCGAAGCCCGAGCACTGCAGCAAAGATCACGATGCGGCAGCACCTGGCTCGGGAGCGCAAATCGGAAACAACAAAAATATTCACCAATCTATCCCCTCCGAGCTGGGCAGTTCGGCGGGTAGATGATAGTAGAAGGTTAATCATCTAGTTCGGAACTCACGGTACCACACCTGGTATAGCCGAAAGGAGCTTGGGTGATCCGGTAGGTACAGTAGTAGGCATGGGGGACTATTTTAGCTGAAAGTGATCGTCATGGGCCGAGAAGGGAAACGTGTGCATCATCGAAGAAACCGAATGTGGTAACTCATCAGGGCGGGCTTTGTCTATGACGATATGTTTGTTAGATCAGTCTAGTCCGTAGGGCTGTCTGCTTACCTAATAATAATCATTAAGGGGTTGAAAGCTACCTACTTAGTAATAAGTACCATCCATCATTCGTTTTCTACGCGTCAGATCCAAAAGTCGATGCCTTTAATAATAAATATCGCGCCAAAGCACCTTTTTAAGGACTAACGGCTCTACGACAGGACGCTGGTGTCGTTGTTTTAAGTGATTGCAGGAGCCAATCGGGAATCGCCCTATACTTTGACGGATGGATTAGTCGTCTTCCGCAAGCTCGGGATCCCAGCTTTGAGTCGTTGGAGCTTCCCTTCACGTCCAGTCCATGAAGTCACCAGTTCCGCCAATCGTTGTTCAACGGATAATGCCGACCCCTGACCAATCACCAAATCAAGATACAGGGGAATCACTCCATATTATATGACAAGTAGTCTGACAGCCACCCTCATCACAAATAACTTCCAGTTCTTCATTCGTAATTCTCAACATTTCATTCCTCTACTCTCCCCCACCTCCCGCTCTCGCTCTCGCTCTTGTTCTCTCCTCCCCCCTAGCTGTATAAGGTCCAAACGTTGATGCTACCCATACCGGACCAATCCAGACCTAGCCGAACCAAACCGTAGCGCCATAACTTGGGCAGAAAGCGTGCGCGTGAGATAAGTATGAACGCACAACCATACAAGAACATAAAATTTTCGCAATAACCACGACAACTATAGGTAATGCTACCTCTCCACTGTTGAGGCCGGCATCTCTCCATACCTCCCTCTATGCTGCGTCGTGTCATATGCGTTGAGGACGCGCGTCTGACTTTCGTCTGCCTGTGAGAAGGCGTAGCCGCGCTGCTTTCGCATCCGTTGGACCTGGCGGACCTTCCTGATCGCCTTTTGGAATTGTTCCATTCTGTGTTCCCACGTTGTTAGCCCTTATTAAGAGTGTTTGTAGGTAGATGTAACACATACCTCGGTCTGTAATCCTGGATGTTGTACTTCTGAATCTCTTGTATGTGGTGGTATGCCTGAGGCTTGTACATCCTCTTGGCGTATTTCCAAGCGAAGTCTCGGAGAAGACACAACATGGGCAGTGCCACTGTCTGCAGCCAGAAGACCGGATTCGAGAAGAGTTTCGGTATCAGTCCGTGATACTCTTCAGATACACCAGCTATTGGTGCAACGATTCCGTACACGACCACAAAGACATACCATATGACCATACTGCCAGGTATCGCAATGACGTGGTATTTGGTCCAATTGGACGTTACCAGAGCTGCCTTACCAAGTACCGTGGCGAGGGTAGCCGCGTATATGGCAGTACCCCAGACCCAGTGACCAGCTATCGTGCCATCATCCAACTTCAAGTCGCCGTACCAGATGAGTTCGGCGAAGATATACAACAAAAGGGAATGATAGAAGGCATTGGCAATCCAGCCGGCGAAAGTTCTCAACTTGAAGAACTCATTTCGCTGTCCTAGTACGTATAACTGCGGATAGCGGTCCAGCAGTCTCGCTGATACATACTGATCCAGGATTCCCATTACGAGGGGCGGCAGAATTGTGTAGAACACATTGTAGAATGACAGCGTCCAAGATTCGAAGAGGATAGCGCCCGAGAACACGTTCTGGAAAGTATACTAGCCGAAAGTTAGCATCCTTCGATAGTTATTGGTAACACAATACCGGACCGATATGACGACACAAAACTTAATCCGAGAATCGGAAAAACATCATGAAGGGGCATCCCCGCGGCAACAAAACAAAGCTCAGACTTACCCAAAATTGTGTCATATATAAAGCAATGTTTTTGTAAAAGGAGAAGAGGATCGTCTTGCTGATGCGCTGGTAACTCCATGCGCCATGCACGAGAGTGAGCTTGCGGAGGAATCGGAACTGAGCAATCGAGATATCCGCGGAACGAGCAGCCTGGAGACCCTCCATACCAGAAATACCGACACCGATATGAGCAGCTTGGATCATCGACACGTCGTTTGCACCATCGCCAATGGCGAGGAGGATCTCGTCCGAATGCTTTTTGACCATCTTGACAACCAAGGCTTTCTGCAGCGGCGAAACACGGCAGCAGATGACGGCTTTGCACATAACAGCCAAGTCGTAGAATAATTTCTCCAGCTCGGGTTCGAGGGCGTACGTGAGGGACTTGCCGTCGATGACGAGCGCCAAGGTATCCATCTCGATCGAGCCCTCTGCATTGTTCTGAATTGCATCCAGCTTCTTCTGGAGATTATCACGGGTGGCAGCCGCGTCGTCTTCGTTCACTATGAGAAGCATCATGTCCTCGCTCAGCAGTTTGGAACTCATGCCAATATTGATAGCAGTCTCTTGTCTGTCACCAGTCAAAACCCACACCTTGATGTTTGCTTGTTGCAGCGTGTGAATCGTCTCTGGCACACCATCCTGGAGACGATCTTCAATAGCGGTCGCTCCGAGAAGGTAAAACTCCTTTTCGATGATCTCAGCCGCCTTGTCCAGTTCCTCGGCTCGGTTACCACCGACGGTGGTCTGAGCCTTGTTGTATATGGCATACCACTCTTGAAATTCCTGCTCGGGTATCTCGCGCATTGCCAGACAGAGAGTTCTGAGACCCTCAGAGGCGTACTCCTCCAGATGCAGCAGAGTCTGTTCGACGTGTGGGTTCTCCTCGTTCAGCCTCTCAAGGATAACCGTGTCGGCGCCCTTGCAGTACACACGAATTTTCCCATCGGGGCATCGGTATATAGTAGACATTCGCTTTCTCGTCGAGTTGAACTCACAGACAGCCAAGAGTTCATACTCGAATTCTTTGCCTTCCACCTCGATTATGACAGACCTGGGTTTCCTGGCGACGAACGTGTATCCCATCTGCTTAGCTCCTTCTACCAGGGCACCTTCGTCGGGCGATGCAGCTTGGTATTTGATTGTACCCGTCTTCTCGTTTCGTTCTGGAATGACAGTATGGCATGTCGCGAGCAGCGCTAGGAAATGGTGAATGGCCAGAGAGCTTTCGTGCGACTTCAGATTTTCGGCCAGGCGCTTGAAATCATGAATGCCAACCTCTTCGCCATCCTGGAAGGTTGCCCTCCGATCTTCGGGGACCTCTTCGGCGTATTGTACACCGCTGATTGTGCACTGCTTGAACTCCATCATGTTGCATGTCAGAGTGCCCGTTTTATCAGAGAAAACGTAGCCTACCATGCCTAGTTCTTCAACCAGACTTGAGGTTCGGCAGTTTGCAGGCGTATCTGTCTTGTCGTGATAGATGTCGAGGTCATCGTTAATGAGAATACCAAGCCAGTACTTGACCATCTCGACAGTGACAAAGAGCGAGATCGGCACTAATGAGGAGAATAGAATCCAATATGTGACAAGATCCTTGAATATTTGTCGGACGACTGCCCCAGCATCGCCCAGACTGTCGAGCTCCAGGTAAGGAATCTCGGAGGAATGCACAGCTCGAAATACCAGCTCACCGGTAGTACATATAGCACTCAGGACAAGGAGCATGCCTACCAATGCAAGGACCAACGTATTGAGCTGACGCTCAACCTTGGTCCGCTTGATGGGGGCAGCTGAAGCGTTGCGCATCAATTTCGTCTCGTGACCGGTAAAGACAACAATACCGTGGATCCACGGGGTGTTTCTGAGAGTCGCTCCTCGAAGAAGCAGTTGTTCCGGGTTTAGAGGCAACTCCTTCTCGCCGCCACCGGCCTGCATGGTCAGGGTTGCTTCGTACGTGTACAGACTACTGTTCGGCTGTTCAGAGCGGATTCTGCCTCCTAACCTACTCAGCTCCGTTGTACTGACCAATGCAGACGTCTCCGGGATGGCCTGCTTGATCTTCAGGTTAGTCTCGCCATCGAGATTTGCGGTTTCGATATAGCATAACCCCTCTGGTTCAGAACTGGCTAGAAGCACGATGTCGGCAGGGAATGGCTCTTCGGACTCGACCCGCACAATGTCGCCGATTGCCACATTAATCCATTTGGTCTCCTCGAACGTCGATCCTCGCAGGACTCTAGCCTTGGAATTGTTGAGGGCACTGTCAGCCTGCTTCCTCCTGTAGTCTTCAACCAGTTCCTTGCCAGCAGATATCAGCAGTACGACAACAAGAGGACCGATGGTAGTGTACTGATTTGTAGGAGATAGGTTTGGTATTTGCTGCAGCGCTGCTGTGAAGAGGAAGAAGATGTTGGCGAATTTGGAGAACTGCTCAAAGAGGAATTTGGGCAAGAAGGTGGCGGCATTGTACTTGGCGGTTGAGACATGGTTATTGACGTATTTGTTAGCAGCATTGGCGGGAGGGTTATTCAGGTGTATGATCCGAGGTCCCAATGTTGATGGGTCTGGTTTACTCCTGCCGAACTTGAAGTTTTTGATATCGAACTTCTTGCCCTGGTTCGGTTGCGGATCGACCGCCGAATCTGCGCGCCCTCGGCCGGGTTCCGTCAATGGCAAATCCATCTCTGAGTATCCTTTCTGCCCCAGCCCGAGAATGCCCCTGGCCTTGCCCAGAAAGCCGCCTCCCATACTCAGCACACTATTGCGATTTCGCGCATTATTGCGGCCCATGGGGTCTCCACCAGCATTAATAGCTCCGCCGTGTTGGTAATAAGACTGACTGTCGTCGGGATAATCGTCGAAATCGTCAGCATACCTTTCGTAATTATTCAAGCCTGACGTCTGGCTGTATTGTCTGTCTGCATCGGAGAGGTAGGGAGGTCTGGGTCCAGCTGCGCCAGCGCCTGGCGGAGGGTTCTTGACTGTCGGGTGTGTAGTTTGACTACCGCCGATGAAGTCGTCGTAGGAGACAGAGGGTCTTGAGGAAGGTTCGTTATTGTAGGAGCGTAATATTTCATCATCGTTAAGGGGAGGTCTTTGTCCGCCGTAGGCAGGCTGATCATCGAGGTCAAGAAGGAGGTCATTCTTGGAGCTGCCCCCAGGGGGCGCCCTTCCAGCCATGTCGCGATGGAATGAAGGTTAAGAAGAGATGTGGACCGCAGGCATGTGAAGAGGTATATGTACAACAGATGTAAGAAGAAGAAAAAGGTATAGAATATGGACAGCCTTGAGGGTGTAAGGCTCGGCGTACAGGACGATAGGTGGTATGAAGGAGCGGGACAGAGAAGTTCTCTTTGTACACCGTCGCAGGTAGTGTAGGTGGTACTACTTTTGTTGAAGTTGATGTGATTAAAGGAGCAGCGGATTCTCGGGTGGAGGACGATGAAGAAGAAGCGCAAATGAAGAATTAGTAAAGAACAGGCGTCAGGTCGTTGGCGATGAATCAAAGTCGCAATGGTTTCGCCAAAATGTATCGGATGCAGTGGGATTGTGAAGGTTGTTTGGTAGAGGCGAAACAGAGTTTCAACTTTGCAAAGGGTAGCAGTGTACACGATTGAGTGGATGGGAATTGAAAGGTGCCAGCCGTTGATCCCATCCTTTTGCACAGCCTTCTGTCAGCAGCCAGTTAGACGACGTATGGAAATATGGGGGGCTTTTGGGCTAGGTACTGTACCTAGGCACGCTAGAAGAGTTGTATGCATACCACTAATAACAACCCTGGAGCTACCCGACTCCTGTACGGAGTAGCACAGACTACAGCAGCCTAAGCCACCAATATCATCCACTAGACTCCATCTACCATATGTAATTAGGTACATGTAGGTAAAGTGCGGGTGCAAAAGGGGGCGGGAGAGCGAGTCTAATTCATTACCGCATGCACGAACCACATACAAAAAACACTGCCCAGGTGGTCGCTAGTTGTTCTACGCAGTATGGGTCTTCTAGGTACTCCAGCTGGGGCGCAATCTGCATCTGTGTTCCTGGTAACTGGCAGCCTGGAGCCTGGGCAGCTTGCCAAGCTGACACAAGTGTCACTGGAAATGACAAAGCTGTGATTATTTCCCGTATCCGCTAGCTACTTATCTTATGGAGTGTGGTTCATCAACTTGTGGGCTCAAATGTCAGGTTCCTCTGCTGTAACAAAAGAGAAGGTGCTTCTTTTAAAAACAAGGAAGAGAAAAGAAGAAGAAGAAAAAAGGCATCAAGCTGGTTGAAGGTGACGATTTATTTCTGTTTCAAGGCTCGTAAATGGGTATCTATTTCGAGGCTCGTAATAGGGGGTCTGCAAGCAACACCAGCCACACTTCCACGTTGCCAACCTCTCGCCATGTAACCTACCTACCTAACCTACTTATGTCCATGTAGGTATGAATACGAAGTCCAACAACAACGAGATATTTACAAGTACGTCGGTTTTCCTCCAAATAAACTTGGGACAGCCCTTGATCAAGTAAAAGTGTCAGCAAGACACCCTGCTGGACGAGAAAAGCAGCCACAAAAGCTCATAAAGAACCTTTTCGGAGAGAAGACAGTCATATACTGAGGTACCTGTGACGCGTGGCCCGACTCTTTTTTCTTTTTTTCGCAATTCCCGGAGTCCCGGGTCCCGGAACGACCGGACCGCTATGTCTGACGCATCCGAAGTGCAGACATGTGGGGCCCGGGCTCGGTGCATGTCGTAGAGTGATTACCAAATATCTAAGTCCGAGTAACCCCTTTTCAAGGAGTGTTCACTCACATCATGACCCCCTAAGGCGTCACTGACCTGATAACAACTAGCGCAAATAGCACTATGTTCGAATTGTTCAGTATATCGCCCAAACTACATAGTGAGGGTCTAGTTTGGTGATCACCCGCACTATGTCTGCCTCTCGAGATATCGTGAGATTGAGCTACAAGAAATTACGCTTCTGGTTCCATCGCTGATTCATGGATTGGATTCGTGTCAACTACCCTATTTCATGCTTTCCCCCAGAATATTGAGTAATTACCAAGGCAATTCCAGAATAGATCGTTACTGTAACAGCACGGGGAGGCTAAGCCCAGCTACATATGTTGTTACAACAGCAATAAATACTTATTAAAGTCAGTCTGTGGTTTTAGCATTCAATGGATACCGAGTCTCTGTGGCTTCTATTTAGTTAATAATTCCAAGCCCACTCTCAATATCAGATCAATAATCACCCTTTTATCATCATGATGGTGCCATAACTAATCCCAGAAGTCTCCTAAACCATACTCATAAACATACAACTAACCTACCTCTTGGATAATCATTCTACAGTCATCACATATCACACAAGGAAGATTCGTATCGCTCAGATGTCTCGAATCTTTTGTTTCTATGATGAAACTTGGTAACAAGCACGAAGATTAACAGACATAAACATAAGCATTGATTTCTTATCACAGCAATCCTTTACGGCTCATCAACTAAACTCCCTTCATTACCACATTCAGGATAGAATAATTCCCCTGAACACTTTGGCTTCAATGCAGGTAGTTCGTTGAGATGTTAAAATAAGTAGCAACCAAAAGACGAAGTAAAAGGAGAGAAACAAAACCTCGACATTAATGAGACTATTTACCCCGTTTTGATTTTCAAGAGACTGCTACTTCGCAGCAGTAAAATAAATCAAGAAAGAATCCTTCGAAATGATGTACATGGATCGAATAAGCATTAAATCAATGTTTTATGCGAATGATCTTGCACTGTTATACGACCCGTGCATTATTCAGGTGGTACTGAGCCGCTGCACTACGACAAAAATGGCGCACGAGGGCAGGGAGAGAAAAGAGGGAAGCTCAGTAGAAGCCTCCAGGGTTCTAAAATCAGTGAAAGCCAGTATCGACGTGTATCAGGGTGCAGAGCATGAGCCCAATTGTTCCATGGGCTGGCCTGTATATTGTATACATCATCAGCTTGCCAATCGAAACGCCGCACTACAGTTCAAACGGACTTCACTCATCTTTTCGTATGCCCACAGAGCAAATAGGGGGATATCATGGTGTCTAAAATATTCCTCGCTTTCAGACATCATCCCCCATTAAGGTATGGGAATAATCAGCCCCGTCACCAGCGTCCCCTTCGTTCTGTTTCACCGCTTGAACTTAGGCACTGTCCACCCAACACGAGGGAGACTGCTCTCCACGTGGCTACGTTTCGGTTGTAATGATCTTGTGGGAATCGAAGATAGTGATGTTAACTTTTTTATGCTTCTTTGATCTGATACCTATTTGTCTAAATTAAGTCCCGATAACTCCAAAAGCCCATAATCAGTTTGTCGTCTTACCCATAGATTGTCTCCTTGTGTGTCTGGTCTTTCATCTCCAGCCTGATGATCTTCTTAACCTTACTGTTGTCTTTGAGAGCATCCCACTATTCCCAAGTTAGACTTGGGCTTATTTTCGAGACGTAGACGTTTAGAGATGAACTTACCTCAACATTGGTCCATAGGCTATCGCCGGGGAACTTGCTGGTCCCCTTACCCTTGGGCAACACCACGTAGACGGTACCGGTGGACAGCTCGGAGAAGGCCTCGGAGCAGTTGTCCCAGAAGCCCTCGACCGTGTCGCCGTCGTCATCCACAAAGTTCTTCTCCCAGTCCTTATCCTTGAAGGCCTGGTCGAGGATGGTGTACCCCTTGAGGTAGTCCCGCTTCTGCTGCAGCAGAACCTCGGGGTCTCCGATGTTGGAATAGAAGAGCCCCTTTCCATTGGGCACGCTGAGCTGCTTCTTGCATTCATCGACGGATGGTGGGTCGGGGTCGCGAGTGCGTAGGGGGCTTGCAACGGCGCTCGATAGAATAGTGACAAGGACACAGCTGCGGAAGAGACTTTGGAAATGCATTCTCTATGAAGGCTCTTTGATCATCTGGGTAAGAGATGGAGGTATGGCTCAAGAGATAGTTGGACGTGTTGAAGTCGAGCCCGTGCGAGAATTATTGGGCTGATGTGATAGTAGATGTTTGATTCGATGGAAAGTGAACGTTTGCGCCTTATATATGGGAGGTCTGAAGACGACATCGCTTCGAGCGACCCGTCTGACTGGCGACCTTCCACAAAAGACATCTGCTGTCATTGTTCAGTATCGTCATTGCTGGCGTTGCAACATGTGGTGTGACTAAAATCCTGCCATTGCGTGAATCGAGAGTGGAATACGTCAGTTGTCAATGATACCACTGTAGGTTGCCTTTCTCTGCCATCCCTCCATTCCACAAATATCCAGAAATAGTTCAATGGCAGACTCAGGAGTTTGTTCATCCATCGCCAAGGCTCAAGCAGGGAGTTTGGCTCGGTGTAGAAACCAATTCCACTAACTTACACCCACTCAAACACACTCCAGTAGGTGGACATATTACTAATATCACAATAGTCTAGATAGGTATAGTTTAAGGTTAATAGAGTGGAGCGGGTTAAAAATGTTCAGGTGGATTGTTAGAAGTGGAATCATTGGATTGGAACTTTGGCTTTACCGACTCCTTTTTTTAGGTCCGCTAAATAAAGTACTTACATCTTACCTACTTTGAAGCCCCGGATTGGAGTGGTGTTCTAACATGAGCCGGAAACTTCACGAATTTCGTCAATTCTGGTAGCTGATAGCCTACATCAGAGCGCTCAGCGCAGTCGGTACTCCGCAAAACTCGGCCAGGAACATACTTCCTACTTAGGTACCTAGGCTAAGGCAGGTAAGAGAATATGTGAAGCGAGACTGTACATTGGTGAGTCCTATTTTCATCGGCAAGTCGGAAGCCAATTGCCATTCCAATGCGGAACATGATGTCATCTTCGAAGGCCCGGCCCGGCCGCCATGGTAACCATCTGTAGCTTCTCTATCAGTCGATGGACAGCATGTCCTCATACCTACCTAGGTAGGTACTTGACGATGATAACAGGCTGTCGAGTTCTACAAATAAGTATCTTTCGTACGCGCCCGCCAGAGCTGTGGTTTCCGGGGCAGAAGCATAAGCATCGTCATCAACATCATCATCAACATCAACATCGCATACTTCTCATCACCATGAGCGGAGAAAAGAAAGATTTTCTCCAACCCGTGGTTTCGGCCGCCGAGCGCAACGACGCCCCCGAACTCGCGCGGCTGCTCGACCAGTGGGAAGCAGCGGACCCGGGACAGCGCTCGCCGTCGAGAGAGACCGGCGACTACCCCTTGATTCACTTCCACCCGGCGCTGAACCGGGCGCTTGAGCTAGGCAACGTGGCAGCGGCCGAGTGTCTTTTGCGGAGGGGGGCGAGGGCGCACAGAAGTACGTGGAACGATTTCCCAAAAATACTTCTCGCAACTTCGATAGTCTAACTATCTCCTCTGTATGTATACGTATGTCCCTTGCTTTCTCCTAATTTCCGTTGCAGCTTCTCTGGGACCCCTTTTGAGGAGCACCAGAAACACCCCGGAACCCAACTTCAAATCATTCGATGTCTTGTTGAGACACGGGTGGGACCCCAACTGGCGATTTGGTCCTGCCGGCGACGCCCTCATGTGAGTCAAATCAACCCCCCCTTTTTTTGGACTCGACTACCTAGTCGGTGCACAAATGTCCACCTGTGTGTGTGTGTGTGTGTGGCCCCTTTATTTACCTAATCATCGTCCCTCGTTAGTGGTGCGATCAAGGGGCGCAAGCCGGCCCTCGTGAGGTATCTACTGGAGAACGGAGCAGATCCGAATCGCAACTCCTCCCTGGGCTGCTCTCCGCTGGAGCACGCTTGCCAGCCGGAATGGGCAGACGCCGAGATACGATCTCTGCTGATCGCCCGCGGAGCCAAGGTCACCGCACGCAGCGAAGAGATGCTCGCAGCCCAGGACAGACGAGGAAGCTGAGTAGACCAGTCGGTTCCGGGTGGGGTGAAAGGTTACTGGGTCTGATCGCCTCATACATAGACCTTCGTCCATTCTCGCCGCCGTCGTGGAGGAGCTGGCGACTGTCAGGTGACTGGCCCGATCCAACTGGTGCGGTACTAAACGCTGCCGATGCTTCAGAGAGACACATCATGGTGGTGGTGTTGTTGTTGTTGCGCAATTGCATTGCACATGGAAAACAGTGACCTAAAAAGGGCAAGAGGGTCAGAGAGACACATATTCATCAAATTTTGTGGCCTTGGACGAAATTCAAGAATAGGAGTAAAAGAAATGGACGAGTGTTGGGAATTCTACAGTTCTAGTTGGTCATAGTCAACTAGAACTGTAGAGACTCTGGCGGGAGTACTGCCATCATCAGCAAGGGGCTGAAGGGAAATCTGTCCTTAGACAGCGGACAGTCTATGTTGGGGGCATCCGAACATATATCTGGGAAGGAGGTTTCGTGTTAATTTTGATATAAGGTATATATATATGTGTATACATGCCTACCACCTACAACGATGGCTTCAGTTGGTTCCCTAAGACATCCTTCAAGAACTCCCCCAGGTACTTATTGCACACGTCCGGCGTCTGGATAAGCACCCAGTGCGAAGCATCGGGAATGACCTCCTTCCTCAGCAAGCCCTCGCCAAAGAACTTCCCCTGCGTATCCGCTAGCGTAGGCGGCAGGTAGACGTCCCGGCCCGCCATGACGAGCAGGGTCGGCAGCTGCACCCGGAAGCCGGGATCCGCCCGCGCGAGCGCCACCTCGTCGGCGGACCCGATCTCGCGCGTGCGGTACCAGTTGCAGGGGCCGTGGAGGCCGTGGCGGGCGTACTCGGCCGCGTAGAACTCCATCATGGCCGGCTCCACCAGGGGCGAGGGCTGGACGCGGTCAAGCTTGTCCGGCTCGAGGCCCCGCTGGGACGTGAAGGGGGCCTCGCCCTCGGGTGTGCGCCCCCCGTACACGGCGTCGAGGAACTTGCGCAGCCGGCCCGGCTCCGCGTGCACGATGTTTTCCACATCGCCCGCCGCGATCCGCAGCTGGTACCGGAAGCTGGGCATCCGCTCCACGATCTGCTCCAGCGTTGTGGGCACCGGCGAGGGCGGGGCGTACGGCACGCAGAAGCTGAAGAGGGCCCGGACCAGCTCGGGGTGGTAGCGAGTCATGCGCCTGGGTTTTGCGGTCAGAAATCACCGATCATGAGTAATTGGGAGTAAAGGGGGGAGGCGAGGGTGTGTGTGGGCGTGTATGGGTGCCCTCGTGATGGCCCTTCTGTGTTGCTCTCGTGCCCGCTTCTCCTCCAGACGCTTAGCTACCTAGGGCGCAGGCGAGAAAGGGACGGGAGGGGAATCAGTTCCAAGTGAAATACTCCTACTCACCAAACGATACCGCAACCCCAATCGTGACCACCAAAGATGACTTTCTCGTCGGTGACTTCCCTAATGATGATGGCCATGTGACCGGCCATCTTCTTCATGGTGTACTCCTCCGGCGAGTCGGGGGCGGACGTCTGGCCAAAGCCCAACATGTCCGGGACGACCACTTGCAAGCCCAACGACGCCAGGTAGGGTACCTGGTGACGCCATCCCATGCCCAGGTCCGGCCTACAGTACACCGCCTTCGGTTAGCCAGCACAGCCAGCACAAAACCCGTAATTATCGACAATGAATTCGCTTACCAGCCATGGCAGAGGACGACAGTGGCAATGGGCTTGCCTTCAGGCTTCGCCAGCATGTAGTGGTAAGTGATGTCTCCCCCTACCGACGTAAACTTATGTTCGACACGAGGGTCGTTCGGAACTAGTGCATCCATGGTGATTCTCCGTTTTTTTTCCTTCCTTTTCTTTTGTTCCAACCTTGGAATGCTGTGAGCTTCAAGTCAGAGAGAGAAAGAGAGAGAGAGAGAGAGTATGGGACACAAGCAAAAAGACGGTTTGAAGTCACGATGTCGACGTGTTAAGGGCAGTTAATTTGATTGTTGGCAAAGTCTCAGGGGATCGGGTGTAGTCTAGCAAAAGGAGGTGGGACACCCTTGCCCTCTTTCTGAGCCGAGTACAGACCAGGATGGGGTGGTCACTGTTCATGTTTGCGGAGTACATAATGTTCCAAGCCCCCGCACAGGTTTCTCAAGCTAACAGTTTAGCTCACTAAGTACCTGCCTATCTAGTCTACTCCAAATGTAACAGCTTCATGTTACCTGCGGTCATCATCAGGAGGTTTTACTTCGTACATGAGCGAGCCTCTCGGATGTTAACCCCCCGGGGCCACTTCATGATGTGAGTGATACATGCGAATCTGCAGAGCTGTTATAAGAGTCCCGGATGTGAGACTTCCTCTAACCGCCCATCACAGGAATGTTCCTGGCACATAAAAGACGCAGGGACTGGATCTACAGGTCAACCTCTGAATTATTGTACCTGGGTTGGATAATTAATACAATGCTCCGTATGTCGGTGTATTATGCCAGTGCTTGTCTGTTGAATAAGAGGTTGATGTACCGTTCATTCGACCCGCGCACATTATACTAGGGGTCGGCCTGTAGTGCTGAAAAAGGCCTACTGAAACTTCTCCACGCTTGTTGGGCCCCCTGATGGCCTTAACTGGCTGACTGGTTAGAATACACTGACAATCCGGGCGCAACAAGTTACACGACTAGGTGTGATATATCCATTCATCCAGAAGGGAGACGCATGTGAGATTATCATACACCTTGACCCACAACATCTCTACTGGATAGTATGTCGATTACCTGTTTGTATGCATGAAACTCACACCTAGAGACCCCATACGACGCCGTCTGCCACTTTAGTTCGTCTCTCCAGCCCTCCAGTGCCGATTACAACTCAGGCGAGTAGTGAGACTGCGAAACAACCTTGGAAAGAAACCCGAAAACCTCTGAGACTTACGGACAAATGCCATACCATAAACTCCTTCCCTTGTGTTCTGACCGCACGCGCCAGATATTAACTAAAATCCCCTCGGCTGCTGACCACACATAAAAAATATCGAAATAAGTTGAACAATAAAAAGAAGATGAGGGGAGACAGAAGATGAACAAGGCTGTTAGTAAATGACTGTGTCCTCATCCCCCTCAATCATCACGTCATCCGCCCTATCCGCCTCTTTCTCCTGCCCATCGACAGCCTTGGTGGTAGCAGTATGTGCGGAATGGTGATTAGCAGTAGAGGGAGCGGGAGAAGGAGAACGATCAGGTAATGGGTTGTCAGTAGGAGGCTCATTGTCAACAACGTATTTACCCACTGGCTCCTTGACCTCAGGCGTGGGGGACCTGGGTTCTATGCCCATTTCCTTCATCTTCTGCTCCTTGCGACGCTTGAAGTCGTCGTGTTCTCTCTGGATTACAGACTCGACATCGTGAATTTGGTCTTTGATGATGTCTTCTTGGTCTTCTGTGAGCTCCCATGGGAGGTAATACTACGCCGGATCTTGGTCAGCCATCTGTACTGGCGTAGCTACAACCCAAGGATTGTGCTTAAGCCATCCACTTACTATTCTTGGCCTGCTCCGTGTTTGTAGGAAGCGTGCCGTTGCACGCATGTTTGCATGTCTGGTGCGCATCTGGTAAAACACTATGAGCAAACACTACAGGCAAGCAACTGGAGTGGAGGAAGGAAACTCACCACTCGCTCGTCGAATTTGAGTTGTTCAGCTCTCCGTACATCTCGGAGCTTGGAGAGTCTCTCCTGTCTGTGTTTGTCGTCTTCGGCTCGCTGTTGGTGGACTCTTGCCTGCTGTCGACGCTCAATCTCCTGTCGCCGCTTCTGCTGGGAGTTACTAGTGGTTTGACTTAATGTGTTCAGCAAACCACCAAATAACCGCTTGCCGCGTTTCTTCTCCTCCTGTAGAGCCCTCGCGTGGCGATCCGGTCTGGACCCATTGGGTTCTGGCACGGACCCGTTGTGTTTGTCGTTGGCATCGTCATCTTGATCATGCTTGGCTCTCTTAGGCGAGTTGGTAGAGTCATCTTGATCCTTTGGGGGAGAGGAGGCTTTGCGTTTTTGGCTGGTTGTATGGTCCTCTGAGGCCTCAGTATTTTGCTTCAGCTCGTGATCGCGACCGTTCGGGGAGCTATATGCAACAGTTAGCACATGGCTATAATTGGCGGTTTAGGGACGCGTATTCCATACCTCGCTGTGGCAGACATGATGACTCCCAGCTATTTGGATTACGAGGGAACCTGGTGTATGTTAGGAGCTATCGAAAGAGCTGTATGCCGCAGAGGGCAATATATATGTCAGGATCAGTATATGAACACGTTCCTAGGGAGACGATAGATGTAGCTGTGTAAGGCTGGAGGGTGAGCAAGATTACAGCCTGGAGGAGGATGTACTTCATGTGGAGCACTCCTTATCGATAATCGACAATCGTAAACCGTACCTAGGCTATTTTTTATGTACATACATGAGTGCAAAGTACCTAGGTACCTAAAGAATTATGCCAAGTACAACCCGCTTTACTAATTATGCAGCCGTCCTAGCAGCCTACTTTGTAGGTACCAGTGGCAAGGCTGAGAAATCATCATACCCTCTTGAGCTTCTGCGTCGCAACTCTCGTTAACAATCAGGACTCTGCCTTCCCGGCCTTGGACATTAAATTCACTCCTTTCGACACCCTTACACCTTTCTTTCAAGGAGAAGCCGAGATGTCTCGCCATCACCCGTAAGTTGAACCCTCCGTCCTCGACCTGCGTTCATTCTGTTTGACCACAGCTGACACTCCTTTCTCCCCCCACCCACCAGCGATCTCGTAATGTGCCGCAAGCAGTCCGGCATCGCCATCGGCAGACTCTGCGACAAATGCGACGGCAAATGCCCCGTATGCGACTCCTACGTCCGTCCCACGACCCTCGTCCGCATCTGCGACGAGTGCAGCTTCGGCAACTACCAGAACAAGTGCGTCGTATGCGGCGGCGAGGGGATCTCCGACGCCTTCTACTGCTTTGAGTGTACGCGGCTCGAGAAGGATCGCGATGGGTGCCCCAAGATTATCAATCTAGGAAGTTCAAGAACAGACGTAAGTTCTGCCCATGTCAAGAGTTCCTCGTGCTATTCCACATTTGGTGCTAACCAGCTTGTCACGCAGTTGTTCTACCAAAAGAAAACGAATCGGTCAGGGTACTAGCCATAGTGTCGCCCGGGTCTGGGCTGGTCATCGTGCGAGAGGTTGTCGTTTGGCCAATTCAAGGGGAAAGGGGTTATACAGAATGGGGGGCTTGCATCGCGGCAGAAAAATCCCATTTCACTACGTGCATTTGAGGCGGCGTTAGGGGTTAGCAAAATCAGAATATCGGCGACGTGATACCATAGTGTGTTCGGTAGGAATTGAATTCATCTTTCATTGAAGCGTCACGTCCATACCGTTCCGAAAGCTCCTTAGCTCAATCCCATCCATCCCTATCCCCTGCGCCATATGCATGAATCGTAATATACAAATCGCTGCTGTTACAGCGATGCATTAAAATATGTTCATGGACCCCTTCAACTATATGTAGCTGACCTTAACTCCCATCCCCGCAGTCGATTTCACCTTGCTCCACCCGCTCCCAAGAACGCGTTGGATGCGTTCTCGAACATCTCTTCTGCCGAACATCACGAGGATACTCACAATAAAGGCCATGAGCCTCATGAGCATCATCGGGTTCGATTTGAGAGAAGCGCCCATCTGCTCGATGATTTTTCGGATGTTGGATAATATCATCACGGCTCGTGTGCCAATACCCGGCGGCGCTGTAGCTTTTCCTTGAGGGGCAGCTGACTTGGCTGACCTTGATAGAGCCGAGCCATTGCTGCTGTGTCTGGCCTTGCTAGATTCGGGACTGCTCCGTGTCCTCTCGATGCCATAGTCCACCTCGCTACCCTCCCTCCTAGCTCGCTCTTCCTCCAATCGCTGTCGTTCTCGTGCTTCGTTCTCGGCCCTGAACTTCCTCGCCTCTTCAAGATCTCTCCGTAACTGATCCTCCTGTCTCTGCTTCTCCTCTTTTTCTCTCCGATCCGACTCCAACTGTTCTTCCTGGAGACTTTCGAGGGCTTGCAAAAAGGCATCTCTCCGCTCCTCGTCGAGTACTGAGCTAACACTGATGAATTCCCTAGCATAGTCCCATTCATTGTTGCGCAGCAGAACATGTAACGTATACAGTTCCAATATCTTCACTCTCGCGTTGAGATCTCTCGGTGTGTCAGCACCACTCGCAGCACTTTTGGATGGTGATCTTCGACTTCGCGATGATAGCCGAGATGATCGCGTTGCTTCAAGACGCTGAGAAATGTCAAGATTTGGTGTGGTTGAAGCGGCAAGGAAATTCTCCAGGCGTTTTTGGTTTAGCGACTGCGATCTCGCGTGGGCAAGGAGAAGGGTCGCTCTAAAAACCATCGAGTGTTAGCAAGGGTACATGAGTACTAGAGTGGAATATAGTATGTCAACGAGCTTCAGGACAGGGGTATCGAAAAGACAACTGGCGGAAATATACCCAAAGTCCTACTACACAGTTTTCATCACACATTTGCTCGACCATGTCTGTAGTGTGTCGAGCTCCGCCTCCCAAGGAAGCCAGACTCACCCAAAGTCAAGGCTTTAGTGACAATATAACCGACCTGACCTTGGACCCGTCGAATCACACAGCCTGGATCCTGACTTCATGCAATGCAGGGTGTCCATCGGCTTCATATCGGGTCACACCCTTCTCACCAAAAGGACAATATGCCAGAACATCCAGAAATGGCGTTAACTTACAGGTTGATGACCACATCTGAATCAACCTCCCCTTCAACACCATGGTACCCAAACTGCACCACCTCTTCCCAAACATCGCCATCCCTTACTTTATTACAGAGAGCGCGGTACTCCTGACTCCCAAACGCCTCTTTCCCCTCGTCTGTATCCAGCTCAAGAACGGCGTTCAGAATTGTCAAATACAGACTCCAGACTTTTATCCTCGTTGACCTCGAAGCGGTAGCGACCGGTGCCGGCTCCGTGACGCCGTTCGCGTTCGACGTTTCGGTCGAGGGTGTGATCAGAGGTAGGACAGTCGACAGTGCCTCGGGTAAGCGGCGAGTCAAGAATAACTGCGAAGCCTGTCGATATGCTCTCGTAATAGCGGAAGCCGAGTAGCGTGAACTTGCAGAAGGCGCCAAAGATGACATGGAACTGGACAGCATGTGCGACGCGAAGCTTTCGGAGCCAGTCGGGCTCAATGTCGCAGAGTATGAACCGCTGAATGCCATGTTGTATGATTGTAGGGAGGCCTAATTCATATGTTTGGGCTTAGACAAACCAAATGGCTGGCACGGACGCGACCAGAGGGAGCAGCCAACTTCATTTAATGAATGATGTGGGCGTGTTAAGAGAGGTAGAGTATAAAAAGGAGGGGAAATCGACGTGACATTCAAATGCCAGTCACTTGAGGAGCACAATTGCACATGGAGAAAAGGGAGACGCAGTGATGGACTGGCATGTGGAAAGTTGACGACGTGCGATCAACACTGAATTATTTCGGAGTCACGGCCCCAAGAAGCTGGCAATTCCGCTCGGTCGGTGATTAAGAGAGAGTTTTGCCTCGGTATGTGTAGAACGTGACTGCAGGACGAGCCCCACAAGGTGAAGAAGCTGTGAGTGGAGCTGGCAGCTGGTTGTGCCGGTACGTGCTACGTACATTTGCGGATATTACCGACCAATCACCTTATCAGACGGCTTGACGGGTCCGGCTGTGGAGACTATACTAGATTCGGCTTAGTGTGCTACCTGCAACTGCTTAATAAATGGAAAGGGGGCTAAAGGGGCTAGCAGCCGTTAACGACCGATGTAAGGAGTAGAGGCCACATGCAAAGACCTCCTCACCATCTTCATACATAATACCATTATTGCTCATACACGTATACTACTAAGTCCACGATTGCTTCTTCAGGAGATCGTCCATTTCTTTGCTGCTCGTATCGTCAGTATCTTGATAGTTGTCTTGCGCAATTGCATTGCACATGGACAGTGACCCAAAAAGGGCGAGAGATGGAAGTGACCATGCAGAGGGCACTGCCTCTTCTGGTGACATGGTCGATTTCAATGAACATCCTTTTCGCGTCGATTTTGCCCTTCCGTGATAATCTTTGCTCGAACCAATGCGATGATACTTCGAAGAGATAGTTCATGTCTCGGTGAAGGGAAACGAGACTGAGGTGTCCCAACATTGTTGGCTGTGGTGTAGATGCCTTATCTGCTACCATCACCCACTGTGCGACATTGGCTGCTAGCACGCTGTCTATGGAAGCTGTTAAGCTTGCCATACATTCTTGTTGCCCATTTCCCAGTATGCAACATATAGCTGTGCTGCAAGACAAATAACAACAATCTAGCAGTCGCCACGGCGCAATTACAGAGTGATTGCCTTGACTGCGCATAGGGTGTGGAAACTCTACCCAGGATCATTGTGCCTTTCCGACCCCATCTTCCCAAAAGACCAAAATATTCTTCCAGGCAGTCTTTCTATCTTTCTTTCACTGGCCACTGCCTTGACCATTCTGCACACTTCATCCATCCCTTCTCTTGATACTGACCCCACAGGAACGACCGGGAACTTGTTTCCAGCCCGACAAACATATCATCTCAGGAGTCACGGCTGATCCAACATGGATCTCGATAAGGAGAATTTCTACTATTACCTGCCAACACTCTTGGACCAGGTCGAGAAGTCTCTTTTCGTTGCCATCGATCTGGAAATGAGCGGGATCGACCTCGATAACAGCCGCGCTGACTCCAAGCTTCCTCCTGAAGAAGCTTATCTCAAAGCCAAAGAAGTTGCTGAAACATTTGCGGTGGTGGAGGTTGGATTGACCTGCATCCAATTCGACGACAGCGCCAGTAAGTAAATTTCGCTCAAAGAACACCTCTATGCCAGTGCTAACTACGGATCAAGAGGCATATGTGACCTACACCTGGAACTGCCCCGTTTCCTATCTCTTTCCCGAAGGAGGCCAATCAGCACTGGCGACCGAGGCTCTCGCTCGTACATTCAGCCTCAGCGCGAAGACACACCAGTTTCTACAGGAAAATGGCTTCGATGCTAACCACATCTGGAATTCTGGGGTCCCGTACCTCAGCAGGGACGATATTGAGAAGGTGAAAAGAAGATACAAAGACAAAAGGACGATCAAGATACGCGATCTTGATGCGGACACGCGTCAATATTTGACACAAGTCAGAGCTCGCATTGATCATTTTATGAGGGTGGAACGAGAAAAGGGAGTAAGTGGTACTTACGAGTCTGACATCAAAGTCGTAAATTTGACCCGCAAAAGACAATTCAGGTTCTTATATATGGTCTCGGGAAACGAAACTTGACCAGGTATCAGATCAATTTGGTCTTCCAACTATTACGAGATGAGTTTCCCGAATGCGTTGGCAAGTTATGCCGTGCCGGAAGTCAGTCATACGCAATTGCTGTCACTTTGAGGCAACCAGGAATTATAGGAGAGGTAAGCGAGTATATGATGCATACATTGGTTGGTTATTGAGGTTGCTAACCACATGAGACAGAGTGACGGTACGAAACTACGTGACCTACAAGACATTGACAAACTTTCAGGTCAGCTTACCACCATACCATCTTCTATCTTCTTTCCCACCTGACTAGAGCTAGGTCTACGTCTAGTCTTTGAAGCCTTGTCTGGAGGCTCGTTCGCTTCCGAAATTCATCGTGAGTGGGTATGCCTAGAAAACCCCCCTGAAGGATCCCAGCATCGAAACGTTTTCAACAGAGGCTTCGATTTTCAGAAGTGTGAAGCGTCTTTGAAACAGAGGCGACCTATTCTGGTAGGGCACAACCTATTCTACGATCTTGTCTTTTTACATAAGACGTTTATCGGCCAACTTCCACCCACACTTGACACCTTTCTCCATATGATCCATACACAGTATCCTCGCATTGTCGACACGAAGTATATGCACAGTAGAAGCAACAGCCCGTACTATCCCCTCGATCTATTATACCAACGGTACAGTAAGAGACCACGGCCAGCTATAAGCAGTGCCCCGGGATTTAACTACCAGATCAAACAAACCCATAGGGCCGGCTACGATAGTAGGTTACCCGCCTGCAAGTCTGTAAACATTTTAGTTGTCGGCTAACCACGAGGCCAGGCTTCATGACAGCAGTCCTTTTCGTCAAACAGACCTATGCATTGTATCGAAAAGGAGGACAAAAGGAGCTGGTGGGAGAGCACGTTTACGCATCAGGGAATCCGGGGCCTGCCTCCACTGGCGCCGGAAAGTTGAGTATCCTTGATGAAGATGACGACGTGCAGACAAGCTTGAACCTGTTACCCCCCATGGTGGCTACCTCAAGGAAGGGTGGAAATGAGTCTGGAAGGACACACATTATCGACACTAAAGCGCTTCTCCCCATTCCTCTCTGGAATGATGCATTTTGGGAGGCTTACGGTAATAAGACCAAGCTTGCGCATGGTGGACTTGTGTCCTTTGCTTGAGTGGCTCACAGCAGCGCGTAAGTACGGATAATGCAACACTTGCGTTTTGCTATCTACTTGTTTTCGAGATAAGGAAAGGCCAAGCATATCGTGGAGGGCTGGCGTTCGATCTATTCAGAAGCATCTCGTTGAACCCTACTTCCATATACCGTACTCAATTCGACGTCTAATTCGATGGTTTTCATGCTATAACACGAATGATGTTCTTCTTGCTGGATTCTATCTAGTTGAGTTGCTATTGTCGGAAAGAGTACCGCCTCAAGTGAGTTGTGCTACCTCTTTGGCAATCAAAGTCAGGTTGTTCCATTATCGAAAGACTCCGTGAAAGGTTTGAAGGTACCCAAAATGGAGAATGAGAAGAATCAAAGGCTCTTGACGTCCCCATTGAGGCAATATGCGGAACTGGGGGAGCTTCGATGCAGAATAAACATCTCGCATGCCTATCTACGAAGCTGTTTGAGAAAAAGCATCAGTCATGAGGCACGCCGGGTTTGGAATGTGAGGATTTTGCTGATGGCTGAGCAATAACCAGCACTGCACAACGAAGACTTCGAATGTGATTACCTAGGTACTTAGTACTACCTTGGAAGGCAAACTCTTGATGTGTCTTGCTCCAAATGCCCGGAAGTCTGGAAGCTCGGAATCTTTGTTGTACTGTGACGTAGCATGGATGGCAGATGGAAAAAGGGGCACCCAGCAACGCTTCAATTAGGGTCGATTCCAAGACTCGACAACTCATCATTCTTAGGACCGGATTAGACATAGAATAACAAATTGGTCACAAATACCAGTATAGCGCATCTATATCCCTGACGGGGCCCGTTTTATTCAGGGTCTCTAAAAGATGCCGTTGCCATAGCCTGGGTCCAGCTGAGGGCCCGCTCGCCTCGTATTGTCTCCGCCTTGTATTGCCCAGATCTAATAACGTCAATGCAGGCTGGCAAGGCCGAGATCTCGGCAATCGATGTCATCCACCAAGTGCCGTATCAATATTTATAAAGAAGGGAAAGATGTCCCTCTGGCTGGGTTTTCGTCCGGCCTGCACTCCGGCATCGAATCAAAGAATTGACACAGCTTGCTCTATAATACCATAACCATACCATACCTTCTTCACCTAATTATCACTCAACTCCAGACTCCTTTCCAATCATGTCTCTGAAGCTTGCTGTCGTCTCTGCCCTCGCCGGCCTCTCCGCCGCGCTCCCTCGAAACAGCACCCAGATTCCCGCAGACGCCAAGTTCAACCTGATGACGATCCGCTCGGGCTCCGACGTCCAGTACGCCGGTGTCACCGCGGCCATCAGCAGCCTCCTTGTCAACTACCCGGACCAGGACGCCTCCTGTGACACCAATGCGGACGTCTCTACCGCTACTTTCTACCTGAACGACGGCGGTCTGTACCTGTACGCCGCGTCTGCCACCCCGCAGCAGCTCTTCAGCGACCGCTCCGGCATGGGTAAGTCTTCCTTCTCCTTATGGCGTCTCCGCGTCCCGCGGTTGGCCCGGTATTGCAGCCAGGACACTGACAGAATTCCCCCCCCACAGGCCAAGGCATCGTGCAGTACACCACGGGTGCCCAATCGGCCCCCAAGAACGCGGAGCGGGGCCCTTTCGTCCTCGACAGCAGCAATGACCTGACCCTGGACGGCGCCGGCTTCATTGCGTGCCCGAACGAGAACGGCTCGTCGTCGATCTGGATCGACACTGGTGCCGAGACCCCGGGGGGACGGGAGGGATGCCTGGGCGTGGTGATGCGCGCTGTGGAGGCTCCGAACCCCGTGAGCTGTGTCTACACGCAGTACTAGAGAGAAGCTATCGCCTCGAAGAAGTTCTGTACAACCGTGTAAATACCAATACAATGATTAATTCGTAATGTACATACATATTGATGTTAAGAACTGGTAAATACCTAGATGGATGATGATCTTGCATAGCAGCTCTATGTGGCCGAGAGATCATCAAGGGGATCAATGCCCCTTTCCGTGTTCAGGAAAAACGACGGTTGATACATAGATACATACTGAGTTGCCATGTTGAGGCCTGCGCGGAGGCCTCGCCCCTTATTGTTCTCTCTCGCCCTGTTGGGTTATTGTTATCCTTGTGTGATGCAAATTACAAAAGGCAACCATCTATGATACTGAGTTGCCATCCAGCTGGCTGAATATGGGTATGAAGACTAGAATGGCAATACACTCAAAACCAAGCATGTGCACTTTTAGAACCGAATGTCTTTCGATGGTACTTGCCTTGGCGATGTTGTAGGCAGGAGAACCAAATTGTCTAACCTAGGTGACCTCGCATTTAGGTTTCACAATGCCGGCCTTTGGGGACGAGCTGCATCCACCCCCCCTTTTCCGTCTGTCGTTGCATCCAAGGAGGCATTTCCTCGAGTCAGGGATCCCTTCCGGCTGGATCATGGAGAGATCGTTGAAAACTGAAAGATAGTACACGGTACAACAAACTTGAAGCCTCGGAGGACCGTCGGTGAGAGAACCCTGACACTCAATTCCAAAGATCGGATTTCTGTCATCTCAAGCCAGGCAACTTGGAGGAGTGGTCAGAACCAAGGGAGTGCGCATCTCTCGGGAAAAAGGCCCTTAGTATAGGGTTCAAGAACGTGTGGGGCCGCCCGATTTTGATTTCATGAAGCTATATGTCGGATAGCTGTAGTGAACGTAGAAAGCACGTAGTAGTTGATCCAGCCCATGCCCGTGTAGTAAAATCTGGTCGTGGCCGACAATGGCACTATCAGCAAGTACGGCCCTTCAGACATCGAGAGATCTAAGAGCTCTGAGTTCTGCGGCTTTGGCTGCACCAAAATACACAGAGCTTCCAGTTCAATAGGCTTAAAAGGTAATTTCGTCTAACCAGATGGAGTACATTGCCTATCTGGGGGTTGTCTATGTAAATACATCTATGTACTGCACAATTAGAGTACATATGTTGTCTTCAGTACAGGAGTCTCACTAACTTACAACTGGCATCACGGTCAATTTCGCGCGGGGCTCTATCGATCTGCCATCATGTTCCTCACAGCGTGGAAATACTCGCCGTCTAATTTCTCCTTCAGTTCTTCCTTGGTCAGCCAGTTGAAGTCGCGGAGTCCAAACTTGTTGTTCTCCAAGTTGGCTTGACCAGCCATGATTCTCCCCTTCAAGAAGAACACTTTCTCTCCGCGTTGCTTCAGGGACAGCTCGTCATCGAAGACAGGCTGAGTAACCAGATGGGCTACCGGTACACGGCCTACAATCCAAGTGTTCATGTTGACGCCCGCTGCCGACTCCAGAGCGCGTGCGGCGGTCTATTTGCATGTCAGTCAACCAGTAGTCATGGGTGGCAGGTATGGTTAGAATGGTGACAAACCTGATGCAAATGTTCATCTGTAGGTACGTCTTCGGAAGGGAATTGCCATTTCCCATCGTTTCCCTTGACAATGAAGTACAATGTCCGGTCCAGCTTTCGGTCCAGTCGCCTGATGTTGTTGGTTTTGTCTGCCTCCGTTATTCTTTCCATTGGCCGTTCCACCGGCACGATTTCATCTGGCTTAGCTTTCTCTCCGTCGTCGGTTACTCGGTTTTCGGCGTCTTTGAGAAGAATTTCGCGTACTCGATCCTCGTCGCTCAGGGTGCTTCCCACGAGCAATTCATCGTTCCAGGCATTGCGCCCCTTGGGATAGTATCTCCCAAGCTCTTTGGCCGCGATCTTCCCTCTCTCCTCAAACTTGATCCTCCAATCTAGATCTGCAGCCGTGTCCTTCTTGTAGTAGAGCGTGTGGCGGAAAGGAAGAGCCAGACGTTCGTTCAACCTTTTCTGGTAGAAGAAGAATGCGTTTTCGAAGGGAGTAAGGGCACGGGTGACCAGAGGTGCTCGGGTCAAGATGATACCTGACTTTATACGGTACTCGGCTCTTCGTGATGCTGTAACAGGCGGATGAGGTTCTGATTCTGTCGGTCTTAGGTGATACGCTTCGGCTTTGGTGGCTGCTTCACTCGCTGCTGAGTATGTTCGAACTTGCAGGTTCCTGCAGCTGGCGCATACGTTCGCTTGTCCTGTTCGTGGTAATCATTAGTATTGTAAACGGAGGACATATGATCGGCCGGGAACCAGAGGGGACTGACTGCGAAACAGAGCGGCAGCGACACTGCTGCCTCTACTTGAAGCGGCCATTGTACGGTGTAGCCGTTGCGCTTACGTCCCAATATGCTGGGAAGCTCAGCGTCAATGGCAAAATGGAATAGGTGAGTTGTGCTGTCGGCGTAAAAGGTTCAGGAGTGGATAGACAGTTGAGCGCGACTAACGGTGATTTTTTCCTTTTTTCCCAGAGCTCCCCTGTTCAGGTACAAGCTCAGCCACACGTGCCGCCACAGAATGGGTGGAACAGAGCAAAAGTGCAATACGAAGTAAGCAGCGTGATGAGCCTCACTGTGGCTGATGCTGGAAGATGGCTTGAGACAGGTGTGGATCTCGGTTAGCATTGGATGTCAGCATGTGCGCTCGTGGGACCCCCCCTGCATGATTACGGCAACTCGTCATCTTTCTGGGGAAAGTCAAACGAAGTTACTTCGTACTTCCAACCAACACTTGCCGTTGTTCCTCATTTCCATCCTCCAGTCTTGTGTTCCCTTTAACCTTCAATTTCAATCTGTCCATCCATCCATCATGTTACCTTCGTTTCAAACGTCTCTCTCCGATACTACTTGTTGCTATTCCTACATGACTGAATAAAGCCTCACTGTATCATGCCACCGCACACCTCTCTGGCTCGCGGAAGGCATACTCACACAACACAATTGTCTCTATCCATCCTTCCCGTTCGCAATGTGGTTCTCATCCTCCGACTGCGCCGAAGACCTCTGCGTCGCCCCGGGTCTAGCCTCGCCCTCGGCCTTGTCAACCACACTTTCCCTTAGTCCATTCATCATTACCTTTATTGGTGTTTCCGCCCTCGTGCTCAACAGGATCTTTCCGCATCTTGCCCGTATTCAAAACTCGCGCGATGGTGAAGACCATTTCCTCCCCTCCGATGCCCCGCTATCGCTCCAACATGTCCATGCCGAGCATGGCGCGAGATCCCCTCGAAGAAGAGTCGCCGCTGGTGCCTTCTCTACGACTATCGGTCTGGCAGCTGTGCTAGCCGAGTTAATACTTTGTGAGATATCAGACTTGGTGGACCCGTACGCCAGGACTCTAGCATTGCGCGTCACAGTGCCCACGCTCCTGTTTCTCTTGATCATCCTCATACCCTTTCTGGAGCTGCAATCCCTTGTCGCCGGCTCGGGATGGACATTTCAACGTACCTCCAAAGGCAGATTGCCCAGGACGGCCTGGGTACTTCAATTCGCCGTCTTCGGCGTCTGGCTATTCATGTTTTGGTCCCTTGGAAATCTGGTTCCCATAGCAGAGCAGAGTATGCGTATTAGCGCCAAGACAACGGCGGCTACCAACGACGCTCGCTCCAGTGGCATTGCGCGGGCCTGCTTGGAGCGCATCGGCGTCATCGGCATTTCACTCATGGCATTGCTCTCCGGTTTTGCATCCGTCTCTTCACCTTGGCACACATTCGGCAACCGAGCATCACGGCGCCCCGTGACGGACTCGGACATCGCTCGTAAACAAGCAGGTCTTGATGCCACGAACGAGATGCTACTTACCAAAAGGCATCGGCTACAAGCTTTGCAACGTAAAGTAGCCGAAAATTCATCAGCCAACCAGTCTGGTTTTGTTACCAAGATGCTAGGAAGCATCCGAGGGGGAGGTGATGCTTCGGAGATCCGCAGTCTTCGATTAGAGATTACTGGACTAGAAGCAATGGAAGCAAACTTGTCATCGTCACTTAATGCGCTTCGTGCGAGACAGGCCACCTCGGCACGAGCTGCGACGACAGTTGGCAAGGTTTTCTTAGTTCCAACTTATGTCTTCAGCGTTTATTGTGTCTATCGCATCGTGGCGACTACGCTGACAACTCTGCGTCGGATGTACTCACCAGCCGCGTCCTTTTCCTCGGAAGATCCCATCAATCGCTTCCTCGGTCTTTTGGCTAGACACTGGGATCCTAAGCTGGATCAGATCGCCTGGGCTCGGCAGATTTCATTCCTCTTGTCTGGCGTCATTCTCGCTGCCAGTGCAAATAGCGCCCTTCAGACTTTCAATATTTTCGCAAAATGGGCCCCTGGCCTTCTGTACCAGGCTCAGGCAAATTTGGCGCTTCTCATAGGACAGATCAGCGCTATTTACGTGATATCTGCAGCACTTCTCTTACGGAGCAATCTGCCAAAGGAAGTCGGAAGCGCTATAGGGGATGCTCTTGAAAGTGCTTTAGAGCCTGGGTTTGTGGATAGGTGGTTCGAGGGTTGGTTTCTGTTAGCGAGTGTACTAACGGCCTTGGGCATCTGGATAGGCGGGAAGATTGGTGATTGGAATGAGGACTGGGATGATTTAGGAATGGAAGAAATGGGCCAGAAACGATCATGAACGAGCTGGTCGTGCACCATTCCGCCCGCAGCATGGACGGCGTTCCTGGAGTCATGGGATTCTGACTAATGAATTGAAATAACTTCAGAGTATCGAGCACGGATTTCCGTCTTCATAAAAGGTGTTCGGTTGTCTCACCCCAAGACCATAGCTGGACAAGTGGTACTCATGATCGGTGAAGCCCCCGATATATGAGCGCGAGAATGGAGTGGCCTATGAGCACGACGTAACCAACGACAAGCAGGTCACTGCTATTCACAACCATTGTCAGCTGCATCTTGATTATCACGGCAGTTCTTGGCCCCATGGCGGATCGACTCGAAAGTCCACACAAGCAGCCACGCATCTTTCGGTTGTTGGCATCTATTCGATCCGATCCCACTAGCACTATGCTGACAGAATTTGTTTGGGCAAAGATGATAGCGGTGTTCTCTAAAGCTCTCGTATTTGCACAGACTGCTCGGCTACATCCACCAGTCTCCTAACCAGACCCAGCGAATCGTCATATGTTGATATCCTAGACATTCCCCGTAGTAGATATCAGCACGTACGCATTCTATCCCAGTTGCTTGCTGGATCATGATGAATCCTCAAAATGACAGGCCGGCATTACCATGATGCAGCAACACGCTCATGAATCGTCTATCATGGATAGCTCCATCTCAGTCTATCACGACCACAGCCGGGTTCATACCCTGAGATCTTACATTGGGCTCACGTGCACCGTACTGAATTAACAGCTGCTCGACCCGGTCTCGTGCTCTGGCAATCTGTTCCTCGACCCCATCGTCGTCCCCCCAACTTGGTCGTGCTGTGCGGCAGATCTCTAACGGGTGCTGAATGTACCACGCTTCCGACTTTGCGTCGACGTCATAGGGATCCTCGCCGTCTGGATCTCCGACAAGATTCGCGTCCCGGCCCTCAAACAATAGACTTTGGACCCAGACCTCCTCAAGGTGATGCACCGCGAACTGTAAAGGCGTGAATACAAAGCCAGGCGGATTGGGATCCGCTCCGCGCTCGAGGAGAAGCCTCAGAATACGTCCGGTCTTGGCTCCGTCGTCCAACTGCCCTTTCTCGTTGCTGTAGGGATCCTCCAGAGCAGTGAATACGATAGCCGGCTCATTCGCAAATGTGGCGCCAGCCTTGATGAAAAGCTCGAGGAAGTTGATCTTCTTCAGAGAAACGCACAGCTGAAGAAGCGTCTGCTCTTGAGGCTCCTCGTTTTTATTCCGGATTATGAATCTATCAGCCCACATGGCGCGTTTGGTCCTTGCTGGGAGGTCTTTGAACAACCGACCATCTTCTAAGAACTTCTGGGCCAGCTCAGGCCATCTAAGCAAGACGAGACTCACGAGCAGACTTGTCTCGTCCCTGATCGGGACCGCGTTGGGGCCCTGGATCTCTTCCAGCTTGGTCACAGTAGCCCATTGCGGGAAGTCCTTTTTGGCTTGGGGTCTTCTGATCCATCCGAGGTGTGCGCTGCTCAACATGAGACAAGGCAAGACAGCCTTCCAAACGCCTTCTCTCCCTTCAATAAAAGTCCGACTGTACGAAAGAGCCTTCTCGCTCGCTCTCAGGCAGTACTCCTCAAAACGGGTGGGCATCCGATTGTTCCGCCGATCACGGGTCCCGAATTGCTGAAGGCCGTGGAAGACGACTTGCATTTCCAGGTTACGAGTAATAGTTGAAGAAAGGGCGAAATCCTTCGCGGGGCCTTTGATTGTTGTCTTGGCGTAGAGATACTCCTTCACGGTAAAATGAGCGATATCCGCTTTCTGGAACACCACGTTCTCATCGTCGCGTTTGTAAATGGTCAAGGGACTTTTCCGGAGGTTCGAGACCTTGATCAGGCAACCGAGAATCTCCTTCAGAAGCGCGACGTTGTATTTGTGTATATCTCCGTGCGGGACCCTGTACAACGAGGCCTGGACAAGGAGCTCTGCGCTAGGAATCGACGATGTGTTGCTACATATCAGTGCCAAGGCGGTTCTGGCAAAGTCGCGGTTCTCCAGAGGGATCGCGAGAAGGATCCGTTCGTAAGTCTCGAAAACGTCCTCTGGAAGGTCCGCAAGTGCCTGAAGCACTTTGCGTGTATAAAAAAGGTGAGTGTTAGTCTTCGCAAGGTGGGTATTCCAGAAGGGGCCAAGTGGTGATGGAGGCTCCGACATGTTTTGATACGTACCTTTACTGCGGTCATAGTAGATACGGGAGATGACCTCGATTTGGCACGCTACCCACCGGAACCTGTTTCAGACGAGCAGTCAGCTATGACTGGCAACCTGCATATATGAGGGCATTGTACTCACATTCCTCTGGCATGCCTCGACAGTGTTTCCTCGACCTCATCTCGGAATTCCTTAGTCCACACTTTGAACTTCTCGCCCCTATTCAGCTGTTTTCTGACGTATGTCCGAATCGCTTTCTGGACGAAGTGGTTTGACATTGTCAACTCGGTGTATGGGGGAGGCACCACCATCGCATCTTCCGAGTCGCACTCCCAGTCCATGGCGTCTTCTGCATCTACTGCTTGCATAGCATCGCGTATGTCCTTCTCGTCTCGGCTGGTGATGAGGAGTGAGACGTGGCGGAATTCCGGACGCGTACCCATTTTGATGAGTTTGTCGAGTAACTTGTCCCTCGGGGGCTTGCTCTCATCGACCGCGTCAACAATAACATAGACTCGCTTGAACCTGGAAGATATGGCTCGGAAGCACGCAAAGAGACCGTCGACGGAGAGATCTCCGGCCTTCCACAGATCGGCAAGCTCCTTCGAGATGAAGCGCCCGTGCTGCATACTCAGCTCTCGGATGAGACATCGGAGCATCGATGCGGTCTCGTCCTGGTTTCTAGTATGATGGCAGTAAAAATAGCAGCTTCCGTGAGAGCCTCCACGCGCTTGGTCGTTCTCGGGAAGCAGAGACGCCCTGTACTTTTGAACATAGTCGATCAGGAAAGAAGCAAGCACAGTCTTGCCCGCCCCAGGGATACCATGGACCCAGATGAAACGACGGAAGTCACCCTTTTTGGGCGATGGCGAACCTCCATTCAGCCACTGCCTCCAGGATTCTGAGTTGGTCAGCCACTCGCAAGTCTCGTCTTCTTGTTTGTCAAGCTGCTGGCTATGGAACTCGTACAGATCGATGTCGTACGGCTTCAGCCAAGACAGGCAGCTGCGCTGTTCTTGTTCTGTTCGCTTTCATCAGATTTTGACGCTCGGGGGAGCACCGCTTTCCCCTGAACTTACCATTCAGATTGGCCTCGATGACATGGATGTCTTCTTCCATGGCGCTCAGCCCTTTTGGCCCAAGGGGTCCGGTGCTACCACTCGTTAGCCAAACTCAAGATCGGCGGCGAGCCCATCCACACTCACTACATCACGGCTTGTAAAGCCAATTGCAGCTGGCTTTTCTGCATCTCCAACTTCTTCAGCAAGTCTATTACCTTACCCTTCCGGAAGAGTGGCCATCTGAAACGCCGAGATTGGGACATCATCCAACCGCGTTTCCTTCCTCTCGCCATGGGAGTTGTGATGACCCCGTCTGGGCTCGTGGCCTGCGTTTGGCTTGGAGAGCCGCGAAAGCTTGGTGTCGATGATCTCGTGTCATTTGGATCATCGTCGTCTATCTCTCTGACGAGGTCGGAGGACCCGTGGACTAAATATCAATCAGTACAGTTTCACTCTAGGTAGTGAGTCCAACAAAGCCTCACAGCGTCTCTGTCGAGATTCCGGGTAGAGTTTGACACGCTTTCGAACGGAGATCTCAGAGGAGGACTGAGCTGAGGTCTGCGCACCGAGAAGCGCCGCGAGCACGCCACCGCTGTTGTTCTCTTCCCATTGGGCAGACCCGCCTCCTCTGTTAGCCGCTTGTGCAGGAGGATTGAGCCGCCTTCGGCGAGATGGAGTCGAAGGTGAAGACATGACGGATTGAGATACGCTGATGGACGATGCTGGGCTCGATGGCGTCAGTCTCAAGGTTTTACCAGGCGATTCGTCGTTGTCTTCGTCGCCAACGGCTTCCTCGGGCTCAACGAGCTTGAGAAGCTCTTTTAACGTCTCGAGGCATCCGCGCAGAGCGCCCTCGAGCCCAGGCTGCTTGGGCGTCTCACTATTGGAAGTTATGAACGCCTCCAGGGGCTGTAGAATGGCCAGAAGAACATGAGCCTCCACTGTGATCTGGTGCATCTCCCTAGGAGCGTGTTTTACATCTTTGATGTACTTCGTGCAGGCTTGGCACAGCTTTGTGGCGAGGATAATCGCCTCTGTGAGAAGGATGGGGTCCATCTCTGCCATCGATCGTCTGCGCGTGAAGGGGGTGCTGTGACCATGGGCGAAGTGATCGAGGTGGCATGAAGTAAAGGGATGATGGATGGAGAGAAAGAGAGAGAGAGGAAGGGAGAGACTTGAGCGCCTGGTCAGGGTTGCGCTTTTATGTCGTTGATTGACTACTGTGATGAAGTGCCCAGGGCAACCGTAGCTGGAAACACACTGGAAATCACAGGATGGCAAAGAGGGAGTCTACGCAGCAACGTGTTTGCCCATAGCCACGATGATGATGATGTTTGCCATGGTAGTGTCTTGATTGGTGGGACTACAGCTACGACGGCATGGAAGTCTGCCAGAAAAGAAAAGTCTCAACGGACCAATAGTTGCTATAGCAATTAACATGCTGGTTAATCAACACATGAAATAGCTGAAGACTGTTCTCTCCGGGATGAGCATCTGAGCCTCACGTATGACGGTTATTAGAAAGCGAGTGGTGATATACTCCAACAGATCACCGATGGAACTTTCTTCGGGGGAGAAGCGAATATATGGTTCTCGAAGACTTCACCCACATTTCATGTCCGCCGACTGCACAGGTAGTTTGGATTGTCACCTTCACCTAGCCCCTATCCATAACAGCCACCAGGGTCTCTCCAACAGTGAAAACAGATGAGCGTTTCTTTTTCATCATGTGATTGGTCCAAACTTCCAGATTTGTCAGCATCCCCAGTGGATGCCTCTTGCCACCGTCAGGTTGAATATACAGTAAACTTTCAAGCAATTTGTTCAGACACTCGTAGCAAAGTCAGGGGCTGTTGGTGTTGCGCTCTACTTTTTTGTTCCGTCACTTTCAATCCCCCATATGATCCAATGCGAGTGACCGCCCCCACGTGATGTTAACTGTAGGTGCCTCCTTCAACTCGTTCTCCGCGCGGTTGATATATGCAGATGCCGTCTACCTAGGTAGGTATTCACAGGGCCCTGGACCTATCATGCCACCAGAGTTGGGGGAGTACTTGATCCAGTACAGATGTAAGGAGGAAAGTGATCTTTTCGACTAGAATAATGTACTCAAGAACAAACAGATTTGGCAAGTAGGAAGACTCCTCATCGAAATGCCCATGCTGGCGAATATGCTGAATATGATATTCCAGGGGAGTGGCTGATCACCCATTCCAGGTAACATACTCACAAGTTGTGTTAAGTTGTTTCCGAGACGATTGATTTGGTGGCAGCCTAAGACGTAATGACTCCTCGATACAGGTCAACCAACCCCTGAAATGATATACGCAAGTTTCATAGTAGCACTTGACCTGTTATGCGAGTGTTCTTCTGTAGAATATGATCCATTAACACTAACCCACGCAAATGATTGTAGAGGTTGACCTATATGGACATTGTCCTCGGAGCGAACCAACGAGGGCCAATAGGAGAAACCTCCACACAGCCAAGCCCTCTTCGCCGACTCTCAGCAATATACACCCAATCGTCACCCCTTGTATTTTTTCCATTTTACTCAGCCCCAGACAGACTGACTCTCAGCAATACGACCGCGGAACTCCGCCACATTAGGCATAAATGAGCCTTCAAAATCTTGTCATATAAGTCAATAATCCCCCAAAAGGACCGGCTGGAAGACCCGTTTCCTACAATGTCGTTGTTTATTCTACTACAAGCGTCTGGTGCATTGGTGTGCAGATGTGTAAGTTCCCTTCCAAAGATAAAACCTCTTGGCAGAATATCCGAATAGAGATAGAAACTTATGCGCTACAGTCAGCCGATTGATCCGAGCCTTTGGTGGCTCAGCCCGTGATGTCTCTAACGATCCAGAGTCCCGGCCACTGCTAGGGTCATCTCAGAAAGGCTACGATGAAGAGCAGTCCATCGAGTCTCGTGAAGCATCACAGCTTTCACGTCCAGACCAATTAGTCATTCACCACCAAGGCAATGGCACGATAGAAGTGGCCCAGAGAGTTGGTGTGATCCCGGCACCCGCGACGATCTCAGAGCCGCTGCCGCCGCCGCCAGGGGGCTTCATGATATTTGTGAAATCACTCAACGGCTCATCTGTTCTCATTCCAGTACACGAGTCGGACACGGTAGATGACTTGAAGGAGAAAATCCGCAACAAGCTGGGGATACTGCCGCGTGCTCAGAGATTGATCTTCCGCGGTCAGCGCCTCGCCGACGATGCCGTACTGGGGCGCTACGGCATTGAGAAAGACTCAACGCTGCATCTCGTGCTGACGCTCCGCGGCGGCGGCGATGTCTCCCGAGGCACCGAGCTGACGCAGCTCAGCACCATCTTGCCCGGGCATCCTGTCCCACAACAACAACCCGGCACCGTCAAGCGGGACAGGCTGCGCTTGATAACGTCCTGGACGAGGAGCCGCGAAGAAGATGGGTCGGTCCTCCGTCGCATCTTTGAGCAGTTGCGGATGATATTGTTCAGCTCTTGGCAACACGTTTTTCTCTTGGCCATCCCGGCAGGCTTCGTCATGCGATATGCGGAATACCAGTCGCCGGCCATATTTGCGGTCAATTTCCTCGCTGTCATCCCCAGCGCCTTCAATATCGAGGAGGCTACTTTTAGTCTGGCTATGCATGTCAATGAGACCGTCGGGGGTTTGATTACCATGTCGCTAGAGTAAGTGATACTTATGTGCCCTTGTCATGAAAAAAAAAAAATCCACACACTCACCCGTCCAATCCAGCAACGTCGTGCAACTCGTGGCGTCGGTTCTGCTTCTTCGCAGCAATCAGGTGCCCGTCTTGAAGACCTCCCTGATAGGCACCATTCTATCAAACGTGCTATTAATGAGCGGGCTATCTTTCCTGGCGGGTGGCATAGCCCGATCCGAGCAGACCTTCAATCCCAAGCGCGCCCAGGTCTGGGGCACCATATTGCTCTTGATCATCACCAGTCTTCTCATTCCCACCGTCTCCCATGCTCTCAACGTTTCCGATCCCGAAGGCGTCCTCGTGCAATCTCGGGGGTCCTCCGTTCTCCTGCTCGGGTCCTACGGCCTCTACGGCCTCTACTGCCTCTGGACCCACAGAGACGTGGCCGACGGCGACACCAACGACGGACAGACCGACAGCAGCGCCGCTGCGGAAGGCGACGGAGATCCGCCTTACTTGGCGCTGCCCGCGGCAGTTCTCACCCTGGGAGTATTCGGCACCCTGCTAGGCTTCAACATGCAGCTCGCGGCCGACAGCCTCCAGTCGCTCCTCGAGACGACGGCTCTCACTCCGACCTTCGTCGGGCTCGTCATCATGCCTCTGCTCAATTTCAACCACCTACCCCTGCTCACGGCCTACAAGAACCGCGTCGATCTCAGCCTCGACCTGACGGTGTCCAAGTCCATACAGACGGCCCTCGTGGTCGTGCCGCTCACCGTCCTGATCTCCTGGGGCATGGGGACGACCGAGATGACTCTACTCTTCAGCGGTTTCGAGGTCACGTGCCTGTTCGTAGCCGTGCTCGTCGTGAGCCAGGTGGTGGGGAGTGGGCGGAGCGACTGGCTGCAGGGCGCTCTGATGGTACAGGCCTACGTGGTGATTTCCGTGGCGTCGTTCTTTGTACCGTGAGGTGAAGAATAGTGGTAACTAGTGTCTAGAGTGCAGGCATCAGGGACTGTGATGGATTGCAACTGGAGGTGATACTTGGGGGTGATGAATTTCTCAAGAGCTGAGGAAGGTGTGATGGAAGCGTCGTGGCGAGCTCACAGGCGGAGGCCCTAGAAATCACCAAAATACCGTCTTCGGATACCATCCGCTCTTAATGCATCGCTCAATGGATCCATGAATTTGTCCACTTCATCCTGCCAGAACTGATTCTGCGGGTTCGCATTCCATGCGCGGGCATATTCCCAGTAATATGGATACCATCCAGCGGTTTCCCAATCAATGATGCCGACAATGTCGTTGCCTTTCACTATGATGTTCAGACTGCTCAGGTCGCCGTGGGTAAGAACCGGAGGGGGGAATTCCTGGCTGTGGAAAACAAAAAGCTCCTTTACGTCGCCCGGGATGGTTTCGATAGCATCAATGCCAATACCATTCCGCAGCTCCTTGTGGAAATCCTCTTGGGTGTGGTAGGGCCCCCATAAATCTTTCTCGGGCAAACGGCCGTCGTAGATGGGACCGCCCACCACATTTGCAACACCTGTACCTGGCGGGGGAGGCACGCTCCGGAGTTGCTGAACTAGGCTCTTCAACTGTGACAAGATCTTCTGTTTCGAGTCTTCCGGGCGATAGTACCACCCATATCCTGCCGTTTGACCCGCAATCTTCTCCATAACAATGTACGAGCGTCCTTTGTGAGTGAAGGCGCAAAAGACCTTGGGGACTGGGATGGAGGTGTGCTGTGCAATAAACTGCATCGTGTTTGCTTCAGCCAGACTTGTGGTGGATTTCGTCTTGATGCAAAACTTGGAGACGAACAGAACGCCTCCAGTGTACTTCATGAACCGGCGCGTGTACCAGTTGTCCAAGATCTTGACAGCCCCTAACGTAAGCGCCCGGGCCCAGAGTTTATCATTAATCGGCCGAGACTCCATCATGGAAGCGTAAAATGCTGCTCGAAACGAGCGGAAGGTGTCATCTGGTTGAGAATTGCTGTCAAAAGAAGATTGCAGCAAAAGGACGAAGTGCAGTTTTGCTTACCTAAATCGGAGCATGATGGCGCCGAGCGCAGTGCTTACCTAATCATTTCAGGGGACATCATCGGTCGGTCTTGGCCTATGACCAGTTACACCATTGTCACCTTCTACAACACAATACAAGTGACGATAATATGACATAAAAGAATTATCTTGGAAAAATCTCGTCGCCGTTATCGTCCTGTGTGTTGGTTTGGTTTGGTTTGGATTTCCGTGACGGGAGTTTTTGAGTTATTCTATCTAAGACCGGACTTGGACCTCGGGGATGGAAGTTGAAGTGAAGTGAAATGAACCTGGAAGTGTAGTCGAACGGACGGACGGACAGTGGGAATAATTAAGCTCCGGTCCCGCGGTACAGTGCAGCCCTCGGGTATGGATATGCGCGACCTCGGGATTGATCTTCGTGGCACTTCTGACAACTCACTTTTGATGTTATGCATATCATATGTTAAACTGCTTATTATGTGAAATCTGCCGGAGCCCCCCAATTACCTCTATTCAGACCACATCATCTTTCACTTTCACTATTCCATATTCCAATGAAATAAAGCCATCTGGCCGGATTTGCATGACGCCTGGCCTGTTTTCGAGTTGTTCTGCTTGCTCTTGATTTCCAACTTGTCCGACGTGCTCCTGAGGCCGCGGGCGCTTTCGTTTTTCGCAACCATACCCACCTTACATCGCGCATTTAACCGTCATTCATTTGGCGAATAGACGAAAAGTAGACCAGTTGATTCAGCGTTCCCGTGATTGAGCTCGATACGATACCCCTTTGACAGACTGCTTTTACTTACTTGATGGCTCTCCTCCTGTAAAAACCACAATGAGCTCAACCGAAGTCGCGACAACTGCCGACCTCCCCACGGGCGAGCCGGTCCCGTCCTCGGCCGCACCCCCCTCCACCGGCAAGCCCAAGCCCTTCCCGCTCCGAGACCTCCTCGCCGCCACGCCCTCCAACGTCGATGCCTTCCTCGCCCACCTGCAGCGTTGTCTGACGACGCCCTCGGGCATCGACACCGTCCTCCTCTTTCTCTGCTACACCTCGCGCCTGGGCGCCGCCGCCCTCGAGAAGCTGACCGGCCCCGCCATCCAGGCACGGTCCAAGCAGATTCTGGCCCTCGCTAGCTCCCTGCCCCCTTCCGCCACCATCATCTTCACGTCCAAGGTGTTTCCCTCCCCGAGCGTCGCCCTGGTCCTCAACTTCGCAAAGCGGCTCAAGGCCCTCAGCACGCTGCTGAGCGACGCCCGGACCTTTCTCCGGCTGTGGGGGCTGTTGGGCATGTACTTCTGGGCGCGCAAACTCATCCTCAAGTGGCGCGAAGACCGCCTGGCTGGCGCCGAGAGCCGGTCGCCCGAGGACCGGATCGAGACGAGCATCGCCTGGACGCAGCTCGTCGCCTGCGTCATCTTCCAATCGCTCGAGAACGGCGCCTACCTGGCCTCCAAGGGGGTGTTCGCCATGGAACCGGCGGCGCAGGCCAAGGCCGGGCGCTGGAGCGCGCGGTTCTGGGGCACGTTCGTCGGGATCGAGATCGGCCGGCTGTTCTACGAGTCGCACAAGCGCGCCCGGCGGACCCGCGAGGAGAAGTTCGCCGGCGGCAAGACCGTCACCGAGTTCCAGCAGGAGGAGCGCGAGTGGAGCGAGAGCTGGCGCAAGAGCGTCGTCAGGAACATGGCCTGGGCGCCGCTCACGCTGCACTGGAGCCTGGAGCAGGGTCTCGTTAGCGAGTTGACCATCGGCGCCCTGGCGAGCATTCCTGGGTTCCTGCAGATGCGGGATCTGTGGCGGAGGACTGCCGAGGAGGATGCTCTGTAGTTTTTTTTCTTATATACTAAACCTCTCACGGACCTCACGATATGGAGCAATGAAAATACCAATAGGGGAGGGATGGTTGGAGGAGTAAATCATAAGCTTGGTACCGACGTCAGGCTGGAGATTGCGACCTATGAAATAACGCTGCTACGACAAATCGACATACACTGTTTGAAATACAGAATGCAAGAAATCAAATGAAGAACAACAGGCCAAAGCTTGCATTGCTCCTGTCCTCTATCTTGGGCCCCATGGTAGCAGCATCCATCCATCTTAGGGTATTGAAAATCTCCTGAACCGGCATTCACAGCTATATTCACTCCCACGAGTCCTCACAGACTCTACTGCGCCCTGTCAGTCAACCCACACTCGCAAACAAGCACGCTAGATCACCGCTCTCAAACCAACCCCGATCTCTCTTCCAGGCACGGACAATAATCTCCTTGCCAGTCCGAGCCACCATCTCGACCTTCTCGGGCGACCCCCAGCCCGGCGTCGAGGTGCCAAAGCAGACCAGGTGCGCACCGGCCTGGATCGCCGTACGGAACGCGAAGGCCTCGCTGACGGCGCCGTAGCCCGCCAGAAAGCCCTGCACCATCCACAGGCCCGCCGTGATGTCCTTGAAGAGCTTCAGCTCGTACAGCTCGGCGACCATCTGGCCGACGTCGAGGTGGCGCGCTCCCAGTTGCGCCATCTCCCAGTCTATCACGAACACGGGAATTTCCGCGCCGGGATCTATAGGTCGGGAGGGGAGGAGGATGCTACGGTCATGGGGAAGCCTCATCAGCCTTGGTTTTTTTCTTCTCTTTCTCTCGGAATCTTTTCATTTTCTCCGTTCTTGATCGATTGAAGCAGCAGTGCCGCGACAAGGCGAAGACAATACTCACTTTCCCGGCCAAAAGTCACCGTGTATAACCTGCGTCATCGACCCCTCGTCTTCCATCTCCCTCGCCGCCATGTGGGCAACCTCATCGAAGACGGGCCGCGCGTCCCCGAGAACGGCGGGGAACCGCTCGACCCGTTGCAGCAGCCTCGAGAAGTTGAGCATGTGCTTCAGGCGCCGCATCTCGGCATTCGCGGCCACCACGTCCCGCAGGCGGGCGGTGCTTACCGAGACTTCGTGGAAGCCCCGTAGCCACCGGCCCAGGGCCCGGCCCAGCTCGGTGCACTGCCGCTTCTGCGTCTCCGGGGCGGCGGCCGCGTACGTCTTGAGCGCGTACGTCTTCAGGCTGGTGCCGTGGGGCAGGTACTCCTGGACCTGGGAGTTGGTGTGGGCGCTGAAGCGGTGGAGCTCGGGCGTCCGGACGACGAACCCGTAGCCCGAGGCTTCGCCGGGCTCGGTCTGGCCGGTGATGTGTAGCTTGGAGAGGGCTCGTAGACATTCTTCCTCGATGTGCTGTTCTGCGTGGTCAGTCTTTGGGAGCTGGAAGAAGCCAGCTTATATATATATATATATGTGTGTGTGTGTGTGTGTGTGTGTGTGTGTATGTGTGTGTATGTATATGTATGAGTGAGAGAAAAGTGAGCATACGCAGCGCTGCAAGGTCAGTCTGAAGGACGGCGAACTGGCGACGTAGTCCTCGCTGTGCTTGATGGCGACCTCTCTGGCCCCGTCGTCCAGCGGCTTCAGCAGTGTGGCCCGGTAGATGAAGTTAGTGTGGCCGCCCGAGAGCACGGACAGGGATGAGGCTGCGTAGGGGGTGTCCTGTAAGTCTTGGAGGACTTTCGCGGTGATATCCGCCTCGTCGTCACCTGCCGCCATCGTCATTGACGAAGCTCAAGTTTCTTCGCAGGATGGTGGGCCAATGTTGTTATTGCTGTGCTACTGGTACTTTGTGATATGCCTTGAGGCTTTTTGTGACAAATGGCCAAAAGCCGAAATATTACGGGAGTACAGAGTATATTATATACGCTCTTTTCTCTATCTCACGCAACGAACCCTTCCCTATCCTCTATCTTAATAAAAGCTGGTGCTTCTCGCAGAGCTTGGCCGAGGCGTTCCCATGATGTGGATGCTCTGGGTGAGCTCATTGACTGTTGAAGTTGCATTAGTCTCGTATGATGCATTATGATTCAGGTATGATACATCCTCGAAGAGTGAGTCAGCCACGTAAACTTATGTACTTATCCCATTTTGCGATTCTTCCAGCCATATTGTGGCTGGTTTATGTACTAACCTACATAACTCCTTCAGTCCCCTGGGCCCTGGCTGCTGACCTTCAGGCCTCCCTAGCCCCCCGCACGGAAGACCCCAATTGGTGCGGTCTTGTACTTCGTACCAAGTAAATGGAGAAAAAGCCCTGCGAAGATGAACCAATCAAGAGACAGCGAGCTCTCCCCTCTCTCCCTAGTGGTGCCTGGATCTGAGACCTCAAACGCGACCCCGTTTCGTTTCCTCGTTTCGACTTGAATCTTGCCCGTCCCCATTGGCCGATTCTCGTTCAACGTCCATCCAGCGTTGCAACGTACCGGACCCTTTGTCGAAATCTGACGACCAGACGATTTCTTGTTCACCTTCGGGGGCGCAAAAAGCAAGCATCAAAATGAACGAGATTTACAGATCCGCGTCTTGGATTGGTCACTCGTCAGCGCATCTCAGCGTACAAAGTAAGTAGGTAGGTAGCCCCCCTTCGTCATCGGGGTTCGGCCATGCCCCCCCAAGGCGTCCGGGCGGGAATCACAAAGGCAGGAGGTGGGAGGTGCCCTTGGAAGGTGAGAAAGTCAAAACCGTTCCCCTTTTAATCCATCTTTCGAGTCTGTCTTTCCTTAAAAGTGTTTCATTCTGTTTCTTCCCGTCTCATCAAATGGTTACCTGGAGCCATGGATGTCATATTCGCGCCACTGCTGTCATAGCCTGCCTCTACGACCAAACATCCAAGGTTATTGTAAAACATCGTTGAGAAGCTGCGCTTCCTTTCACTTCATCTTCCCCATCCGCCTTTTCTTCCCATCTGCTCGGTCAGATCATAATACTTTAGTTATTCCATCTGTGACTTGAAGTTGAAAAGCTCCGCCGGCCAGTCTACCTCTACAACTGCCGCTACCTTTGGCTTTGACGTAATAAGGGTCATATCCTCCCGTGATAGCGGCCTCACTCTTGGGGAGTTCATGCCGTTCTGGTCCATGCGCTCTACGGCATCAGAGATCTCCGTCAAAACCCTCGTTCACGTTACATTGTATCGTTCAGACGATGAATAGCCAAGAGTGAAAGGTCCGTTCATCGACACATCGAATCCGGCTCGATCGAGAGCCCCTGTGCACAGTTCTGTCTCCCCATTGGGCCATTTTGCTTTTCATCCCGTCATTTACGGCCTCTGACACAGCAAACGTTTCGGCGCATCACGGATCCCCCATATCCTTAGTCGATGCTTCTTCCGCTGGCCTAATCCCTAGGTAGCATTGTGGAAGCAGCATCATCATTCTTCGCGGTTCCTTGGCTGGGCCTCGAACATTCCAACCTGTTCCATCGACCACCTCAAGCATCAACACCTCGTTGCCTGTCGACTGAACGCGAATTCGAATCAGCGTTCACAAAACCCGCGAGCTTATCTAAACCGAAGAGACAATTCCGACTCCAGGAGTTGGGGGTTAGACGCTGCCGATGACGCGACATCGGCGGCGCGTGTTAACTTTCGTTTGTTTTTGTACCATGGGGGCGTCGTCATCGTCAGCTCTGTCGCTGGCCAACTTCCAGGTCGTCACGTCAAATCAAGTGGGCTCCTCTTGTCTGCGCGCTTACCAGGACACTATAGAGGGATGCACAAGGAGTGATTTCACGGACGGAAATCAGTGTACGTTGAACTGTGCGACAGGCCTGCAAAAGACACAAACACGTGTGCAAAGGGCCTGCAACGAAGAGGATGTGAATCCGAAATCATTACTTGGCCTCACTTTATCGGGCGACTTGGTAGAGGCTCTGTGTCCCAACTTTCAAGCTACCACAGTTACCGTACAGCCATCTATGACTCAACAGGTATCCTCAACGGTACTTCTGCCTGCGCCCCCTGCGACATCATCAACCATCGCCACTACCGAAGTCTCGACTGCCACGACTGAACAGCCTACAACCAATCCCCCCCAAAATACATCTCCACCTGTCCAAACCAGCGACAGCTCAACGAGCGAGACGAGCAGAGCGACAAGTGCGTCGCCGAGTGCGCCGGCTGCTACCCAAGACCCTTCATCCGATGATGGGCAAGATCAAGACCAAGGGAACACGGGGTTCCAGGGGTTCCAGGGATCAAGTGGTAGCGGCAGTCCTTTCGATCCGGCGCCTATTCCAAGTTCGGCGACTCTGGCACGGTGGCAAGGGAGAACAGCCACATTTGTCGAGCTCTATTGTGCTATTTTCTGGCTAGTGTACGCTTGATATTCAACAAGATGGAGAGGTGACGATGTTTACGTAATGTCTTAAAGAGAGTCTGTCTAAAGGGGCTTTGTAAAGGGGCGGGCCGCCACAAGGTTGGCGGGGAGCGAATGATGGTTATCTGCATGGTAAAGGCGTTTTTGCATGGCTATAAGCGCAGGTCATGGACATCATTGGCGGTTGACATCAGGGAGAGCTGCGTGGAAGGATACAGGACGCACACGTAACAGAGCCAGCGTCCTGGGAAGCTGTGGGCCACACGAGGGAATCAACGCAAGGATGCGGAAGAGCTCTCAAGACTCTCGGTAAAATTTAATGATCTTATGTTAGTATAGTAGATACCCGCAAAGAGATGTTGCAACACCACACGATATTATGAGGAATGGTGCTCATATCAGATTTACCAGAGGCGGATCCTGTAATGGTGCTACTACTTGGGGTGCCATCTCACCAGCCCCCTTTTTACCCCTTTAAGTCGTAGATGCTTCAACATTCTAGATATCAACATAGCATTTCTTAGATTTAAGAAGATGTCTTATATCACTGATGATATAATAAGCTAAGGGGTCTTCTCGCATGCGGCCTCATTCAAATTTGATCTGGCCATCCAGGACGTGGCGCGCTGGGAACTGATAAGGAACATGTGCAATAGTAATCTCATCAATGGTCAGATCCCAAAGGGTGTAAGAACCGTTTAAAATCTCGTGTTCTCTAAATAGGAAACACCTTCTCGACATTGACATGGGAACTTGAGGCGACGTTATACACTTGAACTTGCTATTGGTATCTTTAGGCTTCAAGATCTGACCTAGCAATACTTTTTATCGTAACGCAACAGGGCTTAACTTGGAAACAAATAAACAAACCGTGACTCACTATAAGCCCACCAGCTTATATATGAAGGATAAAAACATGACATCTGATATAACTTTTAAAGATATTTTGACCAATCGATTTATTGAAGTCATTGGTTGGTTGTAAACTTGTTACCATATGTGAATCCCCACGAATTTTTTAGACCACTACCTAGGGTTGAGTAAGTAGCGGAGAATCGGAACATAAGCGCATGACCAGACAGATGACCAAAAAAAAAAATAAGGAAAGAAACTTCATACGCATTATTAGGCGGGACCTCTCTGTGTGATAAATTGAGCTTAAACCCTATGTTTCAACCTCAATTTTATACCTAATCCCACTCCGCATATCCCGCCCGCCCGTTCTTCAAAACTGCCGTGATGTCATCGGCCCAGCCCGCCGTAGCAGCAGCGGCACCGCAGCTGCCCTGCAACCGGTGCAAGGTACCCAACTCGATCCTCCTCGACCTACGCACCGAGCGAGTATGCCCGTGAGTCCTCCCCCCCCCTCTCTCTTGATCGGCCCATCTCCATCAAGGCAAACCTTTTTTGACTTACTTAACCCCCCCGCCACCACTAACATAAATAACCCCTTTCACCCACAGCTCATGCCACGCCACCTTCATCGCCAGCAAGACCGTAAAGCGGATCGAGCTGCTCCAGCGCGAGACGCGGGGCCCGCGCCTGGCCCCCGCTCCTGCCGCCGCCGCCGCCGGGGGCACGACGGCGCCGCAGAGGTTCGCCCTCGGCTTCTCGGGCGGCCCCTCCTCCGCCGCGCTGCTGCACGTGCTGCACGAGAAGTTCGTGCGCCAGCGGGAGTCGCGGGCCCGCGGCGGTCGCGGGGTCCGGTTCGAGGTCCTAGTGTTGCATGTCGACGTCGACGGCGAGGGTGATGGTGGTGGTGGTGGTGGGAAACAGAAGGAGAAGCAGAAGAAGGAAAAGGATGGGGAGGAGGAGGAGGAGAGGTTGGGGGAGGACGATGAGCAACGGTTCCGACATAGGTTCCCCGGGATGCAGTTCCAGGTCCTGCCCCTTGACGCGGTCCTGCGGTCGGACGCGATCGACTGGACGGCGCTCCCGCCGGCCCGGCGGCGGCGAGATGGCGCCGAGCATCACGACCGTAACGGGGCGGTGACGGCGGATATCCTAGCGCGGCTCCCCTCGGCGACCTCGCGGTCCGACGTCCGGAGGCTCCTGGTCCGGCACCTGCTGGTGTCGGCGGCGGCGGAGCGCGGGTGCGACGTGCTCATGCTGGGCCACAACACGACGACGCTGGCGGAGCTGACGCTGAGCGAGACGGCCAAGGGCCGCGGGTTCGGGATCCCGTGGCTGGTGAACGACGGGGTGTGGCCCCTGCCGCCGAGGCTTTTGGAGCCGGATCTGAATCTGAATCTGAATCTGAATCATCATCTCGGCGGTGTTGACGATGGTCCGAACTCTAGTACTACTAGTCCTACTGCTACTAGTGCTACACTGACGTCTACCACCAACAACGAAAGCAACAACGACGTGCAAACAACAACAACAACAACAACATCAACATCACCCCCCAAAACTCCACCTAAAAGGACCACTATACCGATCTACTACCCGCTCCGCGAGCTGTTCCGCAAGGAACTCCTCGACTATCTCGAACACACCATCGGGACCCCCTTTCTCATCCCTTCTGCTTCTTCCACCAATACCAATACCACCACCACCACCACCAAATCCGCGGCCGTGGTAGTATCCCACAAGGACCAGAGCATCGACGAGGTGCTGACGCGGTACTTCGCCGACGTGGAGCTGAACTACCCGTCCGTGGTGGCCAACGTGGTCCGGACGGCGGGGAAGCTGCGTCGTGTCGACGGGGCTCCTGCTGCGGCAGCTGCTACTTCTTCCTCTCTCTTCTTGAGTGGCGATGATGATGATGATGATGATGACGTGGAAGGGGAAGGGGAAGGGGAACCAAGGAAAAGGGGGAGGAGTGAGCAGCAGAAGAAGGTCTGCGGGATCTGCGGAGTTGCGCTTGATAAGGAGGGTGACGAGAGGTGGAGGGGGGAGATCGGGGAGCAGCAGCACGGCGATGGTGACGATGATGATGATAATAATGGTGATGATCGTCAGGGTGAGGGTGACGGTGACGGTGAAGAGAGGTCAAGGGAGAAAAAGGGGAGGGGGGGTAACAAGAGGAGGAGGAGTAGAAGGTTGTGTTATGGGTGTGAAAGGTCTGTTCGCGGATGATAACAAGAGGATACATACATACATACATACATACTCAATCTATCGTCACACTACCTCCCGTATGTAACAGGTACATTACATAACTGTAGCTAGCTATCCATCCTTTCCTTTTCCAGCGTCCGTAAGAGCGAGCGAGCGAGCAATTGAAAAGGATTATCCTTTTGAAAACACCAATCGACACACACACTTACTTACTCTTAAGTATTTACGTACGAGAGTAAAGTTCATTTGATGACTTTTTTTCTTGTTTTATTTCAAGATGTATGTATGTCTTCTTTCTAATCCCAACCCCCCTCCCCCCCCCCCTCCCTCCCTCATCTTTTCTATCATATATATCTAGGTAGATTAGAGAAGTCGCAGCAGCAGTAGCACCGCCGGAAGACCGCTCAAAATGTGTTCTTTCTAGAGCCACCGCCACCGCCACCACCGCATATCGGCCCCTATTTCTCTATCTTCTCTCTTCCCCCCTTTTTGACCCTCTTATATCGTTCGGGGACCTGTTGAACTCTTATCCCCATATAGCAGAGACGTGGGAGATAGATAGTTCAGGGACTGCGATCTTCGTCTAGCGCACACGCTTCTTCTATCTTTTCTAAGCAGATTACCATCCCATATATAAGGTCCTCCCGGTCCCTCCCACACCGGACGCCTCTTATCGCCTATCGCAGATATCACCAGATATTCATAGCGCCATTAGGCCTTCTCTAATGTCGAGCTCGGTAGTATCCTGGTCTCGATCTTCCGGACCAGTTTGTTGGTCTGCTCCGCCAGGCTCAGCGTCAGGATGGTGTGCGGCAGAATACGGGCCAGATGGGGCAGGAAGCCCTTGTAGATGGCGAGGAAGCCCTCGGTGCGGATGGTCTTGCCCAGACAGTCGAAGACGCCCTTGTATAGGTTGCCGTTCTGATTGTAGAGACGGGACATTATGGTGTCTTGTGTTGTTGATGTCAATAAGTGCTATTTTTCAGAGAAGCGACCAAAAAGGGGTAAAGGGGAAAAAATGTTAACATACCTGGAGGATGCATGAAACAACAAACCACGAAACCCGAAATCGTACTGCTAGCCAGGTGTAGAGGCGCGCCCTCTTGCATCCCCAAATGCCTGACTAATCTGCGCTTGGCGAAGAAGTAGGTAGGGAGCTGCACGGAGCTGCCGAAGCCGGTCCGGATCATGGCGGCGCCGACGCCGCGGTACAGGCCAGTGATGCCCTCGGCGCGGTAGATCTGGCGGGTGCCGTCGAGGGCGTTGCGGTAGCGGTGCTGGGTGCCGACGGGCAGGAAGGGGGAGAAGCTCTGGAGGCGGGTCTTGACGAGGAAGAAGGGCGAGCCGGCGGCAGCGCCGATGATGCCCGACGAGGCGCCGCAGAACATGTTGATGGCCAGGTTCTGCTTGGCGCCGTCGCGCAGCAGCAGGCTCGCCAGGCCGTGGCGCATCGGCTCGTAGAAGCCCAGTCGGCACCCGTTGAGCAGCACCTGGTAGACGTAGGCGCACCCCAGCCCTCGGTATATGCCACGGACCCCCTCGTTCTGGATGATGACCTTGACGCCGTGGAGGGGGCCGCGGTAGTGATGCGGTTGGTGACCCTTCGACTGGAGTTCACCTTGGAGCTGCATCCTATAACCAGGGGGAAAGGGGGGGCATCGTGTTAGCAATTGTATGAATAGAGGGCTTTCTGTGTTGCTATAGCCTCAGACCAATGTATACTACACTCGGACTGGCGCATATTGTGCATATTGTGCATAATGGGTCGCGAGCGGTTGGGTTGGAGGGATGAGGAGGAGAAGAATCATCGTACCGGATCTTGACCGTCTCGAAGGGGTGTGTCGCCGTGACGGCACCGCAGGCAGCTATACCGCCCGCTATGAAGGCCCTGGAGTATGTGGTTAGCCAGGAGAGCTTCACAGTACGTTCCTAGAGGTGCTTTACCCTGAGGTTGTCGACATGGCGGCACTCCGGGCCTTCCGCGCTCCCAATTGCAGCTACTGTAGGATCGAATCGGTCTGGTAAAGAAGCGCAAGCAGGCAAACAGATAGGCTAGGCCAGGAAGGCAGGGTTTTGGGGGCAAGCAAGTAAGGAGGAAAACAAGCACATGGACAGGACCAAAGAAGTGGTGACTCGGACGGATTTGCTCGCAACCTCGGAGTAACTACTAGGTAGTCTGGAGTCGGAATTGCCGGACAGCCAGGGTGTAATCTAGAAATGCATCATCGTGAAGGATTTGACAATACTATTATCTAGAGCCTGACTAAGAAATAATTCATGTCGCGAGGTCGCCGTTGAAAAGTAATCAGTCTAACTAAGATGCAAGTAAGCTTCCAAGGTTTTATTAAGGTGAGAATTCCTTTCTAGGGCTACTGTATGATAATGGATGTAGGGAGCATGGCGCATCCGAATTCGCAGCATAGCTTTAATCTAGCAGAGACTAGCAGCACGCTGTAGCTTCTCTAGTGGACCTCCATGCGCCCCAATCTCCAAAATTTGACCCACTCTGTCCCGGTAGAGCACCGGCCGGCGCCATCTACCACCTCATTGGTGCCAATTATGACCATGTGCATGGCCCACGACGAATAAGGTTGAAGTAAATCCATACTTATACTTGGTACATACTTAATGTACATTGAAGGTTAAAATTAGGTACTCCCAGCTAAGAAGGAAGGTATTGTGCCTCAATACTCTATGTGTGATATGCTTCACCTTACAGCAAACGTTATAGAAAAGAAGAGAGGCTTTCCTTTGCCGCCTTCATTGTTTGTTTATTAGGGATAGGTAGGTATCTTGTCCAGCTTCTGGGTAGCTACGCGATTTAAGCTGATCTGGTAGTAGTTGATCTGATAATAGCAATCGCTGTAGCCCTTTTTCTTTCCCCTTCATCAACATTATCCTCTCTGCACAATATGCCTTTCCTCTTCTCATATACACATATCTATTGCAAGCTGGCAACTGAGTCTCATCATCTGAAGAGAAGTCGCAACCATGCACAACAAAGTCAACCCCTTTTGCCGCCTCTTTCCTCGTGAGAACGTATGGGAAATGAATCATCCCCCACCCTGTCTATCCATGCCTCATTATCACAATTTACCTTACGTGCCTGCAGGAGAACTCTTCTGTCGACCCCGACTGATCGATCCCTCTATGCTGTACCACTGCTTGCTCGTCAAGTGCGCAAACAGGGGAAATGTTCGTGTATGCCATCGAACGCCGATGCAATATGAACTATGCAAAAGCAACATTACCATCGAACCGCGGGATTGCTTGTTCGAAAATCAGAAAGTGATACATGTGATCCTTGCTAAGGAACAACCTCCAAATCCCTTAAGATTCGTAGGGTACAACGATCAGACGAGCCTGGACATTGACCCGTGCGGATGACAAGTTTGCTGAGTGTCGACGTTTGGCTATCCATCATTCTGCGCCGCCGCATCCAGACTGCGCATGCCGTTTCTTCGGGTGCTCTCTTGGCTAGGTCGAGGATTACCATCAAAAACCCAGGGGCCAGCATCATTTCGCGGCGTAATTGGACCTTCACTGTTGACAGCGAGGTTTCCGTTCGGCGATGGCGTACGTCGTTCATCATTGGTGGCTGCTCGCGGCGTAGCGTTGGGAATCGGGACCGGCCCCGTGGTAGCGTGAGTCAAGACATTCTGAGACATCAGCTCGGTACTGTCCAGACTCATGGTCAGGTCGCCAACTTCAGCTGGAGGTGATAATTGTCTTGCAGGGCGATTGACAGATTCTTTTGATCGCCTCGGCGCAGCCTCCTCGCTTGCTCGAGCCGGAGCAGTAGTCGTGTTACCCTGAGCATTGCCTTCCTGGACATCTTCCACGCCTGAATCCAGCTGCTGCCACTCCTCTGCAGGCTCATCAACTTCCGCGTCAAGATCGGCCGTGGCTCGACAATTGGGGCACATGAATATCGGCCAAGACGGCCCATTAAGCATCTCGCGGATACATTTGAAGTGCCACGTATGTGAACAAGGTGCGACAAACAGTGATTGACAAGGCTGTAGAAAGTTAGAAGGTGGGCAACCAACTGGGCGGAACCCTATCATAGATAGGGCCGTGGTGGACTCACGGCGATGGAACTCAGACAGATGGCACAATCCTGCACACTAGTAGAAGCGGTAGAGGCAGCCGCCGAGGTCATATCTCGAAGTCTCTTGTGGGTTGCCATGCTGCTCGTCGGTTAGCTCTGACTGTACTCAGAAAAGGATAGGCGCAGGACGTACTTAAAAGTGTTAGGCTTAGCTTGCCAACCGCGATTCAACTCGATTCGCATTTTGACACATCGGTAGATCATCTCCTCACCCCCTTTGAAGTCGATCCCGAGCTGGACAATGTCGCCATCATTAATGGGGAAGGGCTTGGACTCGGTGCCGGGGGCGCTGAGACGGATGTGATTAAGGAAGGTGCCTGAGGAGCTCTTGACGTCCTTGATATACCACTTTCCCTTCTCGTGCCAGAACTCACAGTGTCGTCTGCTGACCACCTTGCTCTTAAAACCTACCGGTGCAGCGGACGGCGTATTGATCGGGACGGGAGGGTGGTTCTCGCGCTCCGAGTAGCGGCCAACCTTGATAGTCTCCTTCCCCGAAGGTAGAGTTCGCGAGATGGGGCTGAAGGACAGTGAAGGGCGATTGGATCGGGCATCATAGAAGGCGGAAAAGCGTATGGTAGGCAACATGTCCGGAGACAGGTCGCCCGTGGTGGCAGATCGTGTTCGCGTCATGCCTTCAGTCAATGGTGGAACCAAGTGGTCGTCGGACCCAGAAGATGTTTCGCGCGCTGGTGCGGGGGGTGATGGTGTCGATCGCGAATTTAGGAGGGCTTCAGATGCTGCCTCGGAGAACCTGCTGGTACGTCGACGGCTACTTGGGATTGCGGTGGCGACTACTGTGGGGGCAGGAGGTGATGCGAGGTGATTTGAAGAATTGGCGTCATGAGGTGTCGCAGAAATTGCAGAGGTTGGCACAGATCCTCGAGGCGCAACCGTAGTTGTTGGTGATGGTGAAGTAGTGGTGGTGGTTACGGTTGCGGTTGCGATTGCGATTGGAGTGGTGAATAGTGAAGGTGAAGGGGTGCTAGCGGCGCGGGTGATGGCAGTGGGTCGGGGGGGTTGGCCTGCGAAGGGGGTCTGACTATTGTTGTGGTGGTTGTCCTGGTCGTTGCTACTGTTGTGAGTGGGTGAGTGGTGGGAAGAGGAGGAAGACGAGTGGTTGTAGCTGCGAAGATGAATGAGACCTCGCAAACGACTGCCCCTTCCTGTTGCCGGAGTCGTTGTTGTTGCAGTTGTAGTAGTAGTCGCCGTCGTGCTTGAATGGGAGTGAGACTGGGTAAGAGAAGGGAGTAAGCCCTGTGACGTGGGCGCAGCTTGGGTGAACATCTATAAGTCCCTGGTCTAAGGATCGTCGCGATTGTCGATGTTTTTTTTTGGTTATCTTGTAATCTTATAGATGCCGCCGCCACTTAGACGCGATGACAATAGGGTGGACAAGCAGACAATGTGTATGTGTGGATGTGTGTCGTCCAGACTGTTGTGAGTATTACCTATTGTGCGAAATCCAAACCGAGAAGACAATAGCATGCAGAGACAATTCCAAGGTTGGCAACAAAATAGAGTAAACCCTGGAAGGATGTTTTCAAGGTCGAATGGCCTGGGATGGATGGTGGATGGTGGATGATGGAAGGGGTGTCCGACGCTAATAAATTCACTTTGGAAGGTAGGAGGTACCTTTAGCTGCTTGGTGTGGACGAGTCCACAACGAGAGAGGGAAAGAAGTCACCCGGGGTAAGTACTTTGAACAGTTGGAAGGTACTCTGTTAGGGGTGATAATTTAGCTGCGGTTGCCTCCAGTTCACCGGTAGGACCTTGCTAGAAATTGTATCCGACTATCTGACTTAGGTACATAATGTAGAAGGCCAGATGCAGACAGACCGACCTGGAGTTGAGGCAGGCTGGCTGGCAGGGAGGGGAAGGAAGTGCGGAGTCGAATGATCAACTGAGAAGGACCCCGGACCCCCTATTTGATATCCATTGATATCGATATCATGTTTCCTTATACTCTTTGCCATCTTGTATCTACGACACTTCGACAATGGACCCGACCTCCTGTCACGTTCGGGTGGCACACCAAGTTATTAAGCAAACCGTACAGGATAAGCTCCACTGGAAATTGACAAGCTTGGAGTGATCCGCTGTACTGTATGTAGTACTAGTGGACGATGACGAAGACTACTGGCGACAAATGCAAGAAAAATGTCAGAATATACAAGGCCGACTTCCTCTGCCTATGTACGCTTTGTATACTTTCCGAACAGATTCATGAATACCTATCAGCCGCGTTGGTCTGAACCGAGTTGAAGTCAAAAGTGAAAGGTTTCTTACTTGAGTCTCTTACGGAGTGTCCGTAGGTAGGACTGGACAGCCAGAACATTAATTACAACGGAATGATCACCTGTCAGCAAAATCCTGATTATGTTCAGGTGCAGCTCGTCGTGCAGACTAGGCGAACGGTCCACGAAAGATGAAAGGGGATTGCAAAGCAGCAGCATGTCAGCGAGGTATCTACCCGCAACATACCCTCACGACCTCACGGCTTAATTCCAGGAACCGCTTTCCTCATGGAGCTACAAAGGCGCCAGACTGTTCGAGATGGATTACTACGTACATCCAAATAGAGCGCGGTCTAGAGTAGAGTCCAACAGTCCAGACCCGGGGACTGTTCTGGCAGTCTGGCCTGCAGGAGATAGGTACCTACATGCACAAGCACCCCGACTTTTGCCCCTTTGCTCAGCTGGGTTAAGACTCGAGACGCGCAAGAGACCGCCACTCATCAAAAATCGACATAGTAGAATCAATCATCTTACACGTAGCAATGCCCTGTCAGATCCTGCCGTGGCTGACACGGGTTGAAACAGAAACAGGCCCAGGTGACCCTTCTGCGCTTGTGTATGTCCTACCCGTTCGTTCATTCGATGAACGGTGAACGGTGAACGGTGAACGGTGAAGAAAACGAAAACGGATGCAATGGGCGGGATGCGACAGTTCAGCGTCCATCGTCCCCGCGCAGCAGCCGAGCCAACCCAAGGTTGTATTAGTCTTCCTGATCGATTTGCCTTCGCGTCGCTCCAACTTATGATTGGGACGTTGACCAAGACCTTTTCCTCTTTCTTTTCATGAGCAGCTGACAAGAAAAAGAAATAAAAGAGAAGCAGGGGAAGAAAAGGAGCAAAATAAATCATCCCCGATGTTTTCTTCACGCGGTGCCTACATAAGTAGGACAGACAACAGGCGCCTGTACTGTAGTATATTTAAAAGAAAACAATATCCCACTATCATGTAGGTTAGTAGGTTAGGTCCGTCCCTACAGTACTGTACCTAATGTAGGTATGTAAGAAACCAAAATTCTCTCCCAACCTTGATGCGAATCTGACAGCGCACGCGCATCATACTCGCAGCAAATAGGACAACGCGATAGCATTACCTACGGAGCGACCAGAGAAACAACTGGCTCGTGTGACGCAATCATTCATCGATCACCCCCTCCCAACATGTGTAGGTACCTACCTAGGTAGTAGGGTAGAAGTAGAGGCTTTGACGTAAAAAAAAAAAAAAAAAAAAAAAAAAAAAAAAAAAAAAAAAAAAAAAAAAGCAGGGTCCAAATCTTTGGGAGGTGAGAACCGGGAGATAGATGGGGTAACCAGCGAGGCTGTATCGTAAGTTATCCCCGGTCATCGGTGAGCCTTACCGAGCTACTACCACAGGCTCAAACGTTCCTTAGAACCTATCGGCATTTAAACCTGCGGTAGTACCTAGGTAGATAGGCACTGCAGTTATGCATGCTGGAGCCTGGAGGTCGAAAAGCGTGATGTGAAACCAACCATCTTTCTTTCTAAGCCTTGCTGGTGTGTGCCCCCCGCGCGAGACAACTACTAGGGAGGGAGGATACAGTACAGCCCGTTCCTGGTCAGACTGACTGCGGCTTTGAGAGGTGTTATAACAACAAATGTTCCTTTCATATACTTATCAACACTCCAATCAAGGTGGTGAGGACCAATATGATATGGATGAAGGCTGGTGAAGCTCGTGAGATATCATGTCAACATAATATATGGGCAATAACTCGAGCGAGCTACTATCATGACAGACAGGTATTTCTCGCTTAGAGGTAACCGAATCTATCCCTCGGCCGTTGCGAGTCTCCTCCGTCTGCTGGTGGCTTCCAAGCTGTACTATCTATGAATCCTGCGCCCCAACTGGACCGCATACTTTCCCTTCGAGTCTCTCTTTCGTTCACTGATTCGCTCGCCCGGTCGCTCCCTGTCCTACTAGCCCTTAGTCTGGTCATATTGTTTATCCTCATTTCCGATGACGAGGAACCCGAGCCGGAAGGGTTTGACCCCGCGCTTTTGAAGCACATATGTACGTCCTACTGGATACGGCTTTGGCACTTTCGTCGGGCCTCTGATGTTCCATCTCCTGGTATCGCGCGCTGTCGACTGCGTCGAGAGCAACGGGCGGGCTGCGAATGCCCTTTTCCGCTTCCCACCTTCGATCCGTACCTAGCGAGGAACGAGGGTTGAGTGATGTACTTTGATATGATGAACGAGGCCCCGTAATCTGGGATCTAGCTTCATCTTCTTCTCCTCCATCACCCTGTCTACGCTTGCTTCAATCTCTGACAGGAGACACGTGCTTTGGTGAGTAGGCTTTGTAGTGTTCGATCGTGTCACAAAGCAAGCGAATCTGGTCCGTGTCGTCAGCCGCCATAATATTGAACCGTTTCGATTCCGAGTCCAATGCATGTTTGTCGTTCGAGTCCACTTCTATGTGACTGAATGACCCATCAGTGTGGTCTGCTGGAAGAACTGGAATCAGCCCAGCAGAGGCATCTTGATGAGATGTGCCATCATGTCCTCCTTTTGAACCGATAATTCGTCATCCTCACCTGACACCAGGGAAACAACTCTCGGGCTTACAAAGTCTTAAGATGGGAGCTGACCGAAAGTAATCTCGAAGTCCAGCCTGCTCGCAGTAACGTCTTCATACAGCCTTTTCGTTCCAATATGGTGACCAACCCGTCTTAATGCGTGCAGATGTCAGTGGCAAGCTACCTTGAAAGCAAAAGCGATCGAATGCTGCACAAACTGAAATAATTCAAATCAGGTCTTACGAGAGATCAGAACAGTATGAGTACGCTAATCGACTTCGGTGGCCTAAGTAACACATTCCAACAATACCTCGGTGAGCCAGTCAGCCCTGGATAGGTCTCTCCTTGGCCATGGAAGAGGAAAAACTAAAGGAAGACCCTATGGTCATCCGAGATCCGCAGCCAGCATCTTTCCAAAGCCAACCATCCTCGGCAGTGGTCAGTGACGCTCATGCGATCAATCGGATTGCTCCCACGGGGAGCAGCCAGCTACCAACCCTGGTTCAGAGACGGGAAGAGCAGCCCATTCTCAATCGCCAGAGTCCTCCCATAGGACTAGATCCTTCAAGACTAGTGACTGCCTTGCGTGCTGGAGAACACGGCGAGGACCGTACGAAGTTATCTCAGGGCCGTCTGGCGAACGCCTTTCTGATTTGACGACACCAAACATGCCACGTCAACAATCACTACCGCCCGGATCACAAATGGTATTGAAAGCCGTTCGTTACCAGGCTGAGGCAAGCGACTAGGAATTCCAGGAACCGACAGGGTCAGGAACCCTTTCTGTGCCAGACACAGTCTATGTGAGGCCATCAGCATCTCGTAGTCAGCGTGAGGTAATGCTCGTGCTCCTGAGGATGTGTGGCATTCTGCAACTCCTGCGGGCGCTGCACGCGTGGCTAAGATTTCTTTTTAGCAAGCACTCCGTATAGGCGCGCCATTGGCTCGATATATGATTTCTGGCAAAGAGGTCAGCTTTGGGGGCGTGCCTTAGACGGAGATGCCGAGCGGTGAGGAGAAAGGAGGAGCTGAGATGACGCGAGTCATAAGAGATGTGTTTCCAGAAGATCCAGGCTTTCAGGAGGCAGGGAGGTGAGGCGTTTATTCTCGGTCGGATAGTGGATACTTAGCTCACAACTCCAACGCTTAGATAAGCTAGATAAGCTTGATAAGCATTGCTGCAGATAAGTCAAGTTTTCTGTCGTCACTGCAAACCTCTCGCCTCCCGACGCAAATAATGCAAATACCTAGGTAAACGCGTGAAGAGTTGCGACTTGATCGAGACGTGCCATCAGTATGTTTCGAGCTTGTTCGTCCAAGTTTTTGACCCGAGGCATAGCCTCTCCTGCGGCGCGATGGTGCACAAGGACATCACGTCCTTTGCAGAGCAGATCTTTGGCAACTGTGAAGGTCCCAACAGCCCAGGTACATACATATATATCCCCCCATCAACCACCCGCGATTATATCATTCTCACCAAAGCTCATGACAACAGGAACCCACAGATTTCGATCAGATCACGACGCTTCCGAACGGCATCCGAGTCGCATCCGAAGCCTTGCCGGGCTCTTTCTCTGGTGTTGGTGTCTACATCGAGTCCGGCTCGAGGTTTGAAAATCAAGACTTGAGTGGCGTCAGCCATATTGTCGATCGCCTCGCCTTCCAATCCACCACCAAAAGAAGCACTGAATCTATACAAAAGACCGTCGCATCACTCGGTGGAAGCGTCCAATGTGTTTCCTCCAGGGAGTCCATGATGTACCAAGCTGCGACCTTCAACTCAGCCATTCCCGTTGCGACCGAGCTGCTCGCTGAAACAATACAGAACCCTCAACTCTTGGAGGAAGAGGTCCAGCAGGAGCTTCGCACTGCTGAGTATGAAATCAACGCGATATGGCAAAGCCCTGACCTTATCTTGCCTGAGCTAGTCCACATGGCAGCATATAAAGACAACACTCTTGGCAACTCCTTACTGTGTCCCAAGGAGCGCATACCGCATATCAACAGCTCTGTCATCCAGGCCTACAGGAACGCATTTTATCGCCCGGAAAGGACGGTGGTTGCTTTTGCTGGAGTTCCACATGCGGAAGCTGTCCAACTTGCCACCCAGTTCTTCGGTGATATGAAGGGTTCTCAGCAACCCTTATTATCACAATCTGGCTCAGAAACCTCTTTAGATTCAGCTGCCTCGTCTGCCTCGTCCGTCTCGTCAGCAGCTTCAATTTCAGCTTCCTCATCCCACCAGTCTCCCAGTTTTCTATCAAAGATACCCCTTTTCAAGAATCTGTCTACTACAGCAGCAAATGACGCCTCTGTTCAGAACACCCTCTCACCCATCCTCCCCACATCCGAACAAGCTACAAGTCCTGCTCATTATACTGGCGGCTTTATCTCGCTCCCCAGGCAGCCGATATCACCAAATCCCGCCAAACCCAACTTCACTCACGTACATCTTGCCTTCGAAGGGCTCCCCATCGCTTCGGATGATATCTATGCTCTGGCCACCCTGAACCAATTACTTGGCGGTGGTAGTTCCTTCTCAGCCGGCGGGCCAGGTAAAGGAATGTATTCGAGATTATACACCAACGTAATGAATAATTATCGTTGGGTAGAGTCTTGCCAGGCCTTCAATCACTCTTACACAGATTCAGGGCTGTTTGGTATCACTTCCTTGTGTACTCCCGGCTCCACTCAGAAGACGCTCGACATCATGTGCCATGAATTGCGGTCACTTACCACAGCGACGGGGTTTTCAGCCCTCGGTCAAGAGGAGGTTCAACGGGCCAAAAACCAGCTGCGCTCGAGTTTGCTGATGAATCTGGAAAGCCGAATGGTGGAACTTGAAGATTTAGGCCGGCAGGTCCAGGTTCATGGTCGAAAAATACCGGTACAAGAGATGTGCCGACGTATTGAGGAGCTCACCACCGAGGATCTTAGGCGAGTCGCTAGCGAGGTTCTCGGTGGACTGGTCCAGAATCCCGGCAGGGGAAGCGGTGCCCCCACTGTCGTCATACATGAAGCAGAAGCTCCGGGTGTGTCCGAGAAGGCAATGACTTGGGAGGAAATACAAGACAGGGTCTACAGATGGGGCTTGGGTAAGAGATGAAATACCGATCAAAAGGGTGCAAACGCGAGCGCACCTAGTTACCCTACGTCCTGGGTCGACCAAAGATCATCAGCACTGTACAATCATGTATCATATTCGGAACGACAAAGGCTCGTATGGGTCATAGATACAGCACATAATGAGCGTGTGTAGGAATAGAAGCTAATGAGTACATTTCAATCTGTTATACCATCCTCTCCAAAATCCTCGTCCTATAACCTCTGGTCAAAGAAACAGTGAACTGAGTGGTACTTATGGTCATGGGGTATGTAGTTTCACCCGTGCTGCCAGTTCGAGTTCGATCTGAGCTCGGCTCTTGATCCAGGCACGCACGCTCACGTTCGCTGGCTGCGATACTCTCGCCGCTTCGCTTCCAACCTGCGTGTATGGTAGCACGCTTGTCTTGACGATCCCTTCCTTCTCTTATCATATTACCTACCTCGTCTAACATCTCCGGCTGTAACCCAAACAGATCTCGTACGACTGTGATTTCCATTCGATCGTACGTCCCGTTACGGAGGATACACGGCATTCGTCATAGGGCTACAACAAGCTGCGATGTTGCTACACCCAAGAATGTAGTGCAAGGCGATGCCGATAAGACAGCTCGTCACGAGGTCATCATGGTCAAAGAAAGTAGAAAGTATAAAAACCCCAAGGTGCGAGCTGGCCACTCATCATCCGTCGGATCTTGAATGCCATCCGATTTTTCACTCTGCGCGACCATCACCACCACCGCCAACCACAAGCAAGCCGAACTAGAACAAGTCAACTGGTTGAAGGCCGAACGGAAAGCCATTCCTCACTCGCTAAAAAAAAATGGCCGCGACCCCTAAAATCACCGAGCCACCCGCTCGTCCTGCCGAAAGCACCGAGATGGCCGTGACCCGCCTGGCCCTGCCGCCGCAGACGACACCCTTCACGCCGCCGATCCCCGAGGTGTCCTGCGGCATGTCGGTGTACTGCCCCTACATGTACTACCTGGCGTACTCGCTATCGAGCCTGGCGGGGTCGCACCCGCTGGAGCACTGGCCGTGCGTGGCGGCGGAGCCGTCCTTTTCTTCTTCTTCGAATCCCGACGATGACGCCGTGGAAAACCTCCCCACCGGCCTCGGCATCCAGACCCAGTGTTTTCCCCCGGAGTACTGGTCCGTGTTCCCGCTCGAGTCCGAGTACGGGTCGCTGCGCGGCGTCATGGCCACGGCCAACGAGGGGGGCCGCAGCACCGAGGCCTTCCCCGGCACCGCCTGCCTCAAGGGCTGGACCGCCGCCTGCACCACCACCATCTGGGACCGGAGCTCCGGCTCCGGCTCCGGCTCCGCCCACGCCTACCCCCAGGTCTGGTGCTGCCCCCCGGGCGGCTGGTCCTGCGCCTCCGAGACCGTATTCGGCGAGCAGTTCGTGCCCGAGCGGCTCTGCCGGAGCCTCTTGACCGCAGCCACGGAGATTTGGAGTAAGTGGATTGATCAGTCGATCGACCGATCGTTTCTCGTTCGGATTCGTTATTTGACCTGTAGGAATTTATTCTGGGGGGTGTTAGCAATAATTCTCGGTTTATTCACGTGTCTTCTTTGGTGGTGCTTCAACCCCTGAGCTTCGTGTGGAGATATTGAGGTTGACTGACTGACCGAACAACCCCCCTTTTTTTTCTCCTTAGTGAGCTACGATCCGGCCTTCACATCGGGCGATATCGAGGCCTACACGTGGAAGGCGAGCATAACGGCGGAACCGCCCGAGCATGGCGCCAATGTCTATCACAAGGTCTTCCCCTTGGTTGCCAATGGTTTTGCAGATGCTGCCGTCGAGCGGAGGTCGGTGTCGATTCTGGATAGCCTGGTGCCTCCAGGGGAGTACTGGGAGGGTCTATCAATATTGGGTCTGTTCCTGTTCGTTCTGCTGGGCTGTGGCTTCTTAGTGCTCCGCGGTCGGCGCCAGGTTTTGGCAGCTCGACGTTTGAAGGATTGCGAGAGTCACCATGCTACGAAAGGTGAAGAAGCATAATTTCAGAGATCGCGCTTAGTTCGAACTATTGCAAGGTCTAGCGGAATTCAGTGATGGGTATGGGGAGAGCAGGAAGCAGGAAGCGGGAAGCTTATATGATTTATGGTCTTTCACTAGATGAGTTCGGAGGTTGAGCGATCCCTAGGTTCGCCTCGAGGAGGATCACGAATGACCCTATTCTGATGTTTGAGAATGGGAAGCATACAACTAGACTGGTTATTTACGAGCCACCCAGAGCATCGAGAAACGAAAGTTGCTTGCTACGAGGCTTGCTGATTTTTCACTGTCATGGTACGTTGATGATAAAGCACTAGTTCCTCTCATGATATTCCCAAATCTGATGCTTAATAATTCTCGATGAACGGAGCTCACGGCTGCATTCAAGGGAGAGAGAGAGGGGGGGAGAAACATAGAAACCTTGGGTAGGCTGCGGCTGAACATTCTTCGATGGTAGTATTATGCAGTCAAGACAACAGACCCAGAAGAGGTCGACCAACCTGCATGATCTGCTACTCGCCCCCAATTGGAGAACGAAAAGGGGGTTCAAGGATCAATTCAGTCGACGGCTGAAAGGATCGACCGACGTGCATGTCCTGAACGAATTTATCGTCCAATATGGCCTCCCTCTGGCCCGCCCCCCTTGATCTTCAGCATACTTATATTCATTATACCTAAAGCCTTACATATCTTGTGCTCGTTAAGTACCATATCCAGAGGCCGTTCATAGATGGAGGACGCTGCAGTTTCGGAATGAGCTTTCGGTCTGCTTCACACGCTCCACGTTGGCGTACTTTTTCACTTGCAATACAACTTCAAGGGGATCATTAAATCCTTCATGGACGGTTAAGCCATAGCCCCTGCATTGTTGTCTCGTAAGCCTGTCTGGACGACCAAAGATATTGCCTTTACCCTGTGAGTGATGGTAGCAGTCCTTGTATTATCCCAAAGATGAGTATCCCCTTAATCGTATGAAAGATGCTGCCAAGGCCCAGTGTAGGTGAAGCCACTGTCTGAGAAGAGTTACATTGCCAAGAGCATATGCGCTTCAACTCACAGATAGATCATTGTGATGGCAAGTTTAAGATGGCCATGATACGTCCCGCATTCGATCAGGGTATTTCTTGCTTCTATAAGTTCTTCATTCAACTCAGTTCTGACATTAGAACTGTTATACCCGCCGCTTCTTCTCATGTTGGTCTGTCCTCGCGTCATGTGCACAGGAGCTGCACGACCCGACTACCTTCCAAGAAGGCGGCATATACTCTAAAAACGGACGAGATCAACCATGGGTAAGACATCTATACTCACCAGCCTATTTTATGCAAGACTTAGCAACTGATCTCGACCAGCTGCTTCTCAGTGTGATAACTACGACGTCGATGGCTCGCCACATTTCAGCATCACGAGCCAAGCGGACATCGACGCCCAAACTTGGGAAAATTGCGGGAACAGAACGATCTTACCTTCGTTTGACGTGTATAATGCGACAGGAAATCTGACTTTCAACACCCTGCAAGCGGCAAGCGATATATCGGTTTATGACAGCCCTTGGCTGGAATCATTGGACTTTCCTCTCCTCGAGCGCCTCGACTTGGGCATCTATGTGAGTCAGGCCCCATCGCTTACACGACTCTGGATGCCAAAACTCGTGGACCATGAAGCAGACGATACCTATTCACCATACAGTAGCGTCAAAATTGAGGGGGCCCCTGCGCTGACCCAGCTGGACACTGGAAACATCACCCAAATCGGCTTGGGACTTGTGGGAGTTAGTCGCAAGACCTTTTCCATGGATCACGTAACGTCCGCCTTCGAGCTATACACCGATGCATCTATCTCTTTAGGTTCCCTGGATACTGTTGTTCATATGTCGCTGGCGATGCCAGACACCTCTGGAATCAGTTTGAGAAACTTGATATCGGCTACTGGAATGCAATATGTCGATGCTTCTGGGTATGTGACCGCCAATCAGGAAGGATATACACTCGACCAGTATCTTGTGGTCAAAAACTGCACATCTCCGCGCGGTACTCTGGTGGATAATCTCGGTATGTCTGCCATAAAATCCATCGGACAGTATGCAACGATAGACTCAAGTTACAATATCTTGTTTGACTTCAGTCACCTGGAGTCTGTGGGCAATACCCTCACCATCACCAATACCAACAACTCTGAGTTCACTTTCCTTCACCTGCAAGACGTTCAGGATCTGTTCATGGTTGACAATTTCAACACAACCATACCGGTCTTCCCGTCATTGGAGACGGCGACCAATATCCATTTGCGAGGCCATATCGACACGTAAGTTTCAATGTCCATTCCGTTGAGCACTCCCAGCAGGGGATGATCAGACGCCGCGGCATATACTCATTCAATCATAGATCCTCTGGATCGAACATATTCCCGGCCTTAATTTCAGCTAGAGGCAACGTGACGATCGAAGCTTGGAACGATTTCAACTGCTCCATGCTTCGAGCACAACAGGCACAAGGGATAATCCCGAACCTCGTCTGTCACGGACTCGATAACACAACCAGCACTGCCGGGACGACGACTAACACCACCGAGACGACCGGTACTGACACGGAGATCCCCCCAGCGAGTGCCCAGTCCTCGTCACCGACCATATCCCACGGGGCGTGGATCGGTATCGGCCTCAGCATCGGCATCGTCGTGATCGGCACCATCCTCGGCGTGGTCTGGCTCGTGCGCCACTTCAGGAAGCAGCTGAGAGAGCTCCATGAGAAGATCAACGAGCAATCATCACCACCACCGCTGATCACAGACAATGATGGCGTCGTCCCTGACCGACGAAATCCAGGAGGAGAGCAACGAAACGAGTTGAGCACATCGTCTCCTAAGCCGTACGAGGCCAGCGGACAAGCCATCTTGCGCGAGACGCAGGGGAACCCCCGGTACGAGATGCTCGTCGAGCCGTCCGAGATGCCGGATAGCTCGTTACGAGACCAGCTCGTGGTCTCGCCACTCGATGCGGATTTCCCTGGGCATGGGGACGCGTCGGTCGGAGAGCTCTTCGCGCCCAGGTGTACGGAGTCACAGTAGGCGGGCTAAGGAAAGAAAAAAAAAGGGGGGGGGGGGAGGGAGGAGGTCGGGTTTAGAAAGCCAGACTGAGTGCGCCTGGAGACAGTATTCAAACGGCACGTAGTGGAAGGGGGGTTCTCAGGGGCCAAGATAGTATAGAATTAGGAAAATAAGGGGGTCCTCGCTTATGCAGCTATCTTTTAAGTCTGTATCATATACTATTATAACAATTCTGGCAAAGTCTATCTATCTCTGGTCCTACTAGCGTATTCCTAAAGAAAAAAAAGAAAAAGAAAAGGGGGGAGGGGGCTTAAGTATAGCCAAGCAACCCCTAACCTAGACTACTCATCTTTTATCTCCCAAGGTTATAAGAGCATCTCCTCCACCCTAGTACTAGTACTAGGATACCCAATAACCACCTCGCCCCCACCACCACCCTCACCACCCCCCCGGATCCCGAACTCGGCAAACCCATCCCTCACAATCCCAGGCCCATCTACCCCATCGGCCCAGATCCTCATCCCCTCCGCCTCACCCCCGACCACCGGCAGCGCGACCGTCCCGTTGGTCCCGCCGGGAGCATTGACCGATATCAGCACCCGCCGCCCCCCGTCCGCGCCCTTCTCGATCTCCCAACGGACGCCCAACGGCCCGTACGGCGTCGGCACCACCCCGGCCGCCCACTCCAGCCCCCCTCCGATCCGGGGCTTGACCACCCACTCCCGGAACCCGGGCGCCGCCGGCCGGACCCCGAGCACGTACCCCGTGAGCAGGGGCGTGACCCCGCTGCTCCACGCGTGCGCCAGGCTGGTGAAGGCGCCCTGGTACTTGGAGCCCGCGGGCCCGATCCCTTCCCACGTCGTGGCCCCGGGATCGTGCGCCGCCATCCAGCCCCAGGTCCTGCGTATCTGGTCCAGGGCCGCCCCGACATCGTCGTCGTCGCCGCCGCCCGCTTTCTCGAACCGGGCCGCGGCCTCGAAGTACGAGATGAACGGGTAGACGCGCTGCGAGAAGGCCTGGGCCGGGTCCAGCTCGTCGCCCGCCGCGTCGTAGAACGCGTGCCCGTAGGGCTGCGACATGTTGGTCGCGAGGTACGCGAGCGCCGAGGCGGCGTGGGACGCGTCGCCGATGCCGGCGAGGATGGCCAGGCTGTTGCCGTCCTGCGCGTGCGCTCGACAGCCCGCCGCCTCCGCCGCCGCGGTGCAATTCCGGTCCAAGAACGCGCCGGCTGCTGGGTCCCAGAGCTCGGATAGGACGGCGTCCGATACGGTGGAGGCGCGTTCGCGCCAGCGGGCCGCGTCGTCCGGGTGCGAGAGCAGGTCGGCGAGGGACGCGGCGCGGTTCAGCGCCAGCACGTACAGGGCGCTGTAGTAGGTCGCCGAGCCGGGGCGCGGCAGGAAGGCATAGTCTCCGTAGTCGTCCTGGCGGATCAAGAGGGAGGTGTCGGGGTCGGTGTGCGCGGGGTAATAGGTATCGAGGACGCTGAGGAGGTTTGCATAGTGGCGCTCCGCGTAGGTGAGGTTGCCGGTGTACATGACGTGGTCCCAGCTGCTCGACACCCACCACAGGGGGTAGTCGAAGAGGGCGAGGGTGTAGTCCCGGATGCTCGCCGGCGGTATCCATCCGTCGTCCCGCTGGTGGCTCGCCAGGTCCTCCATGACGTTCCGCGCCGCCTCGTGGACGTCGTCGTGCGTCAGGTAGCTCGTCAGGGCCCCGACGGCCAGGTCGCCCATGTACGGGTCGCGGTCCCGCTTGGCGCCGTCGTGGATCACGAGCTTGCCCAGGAGCGAGTCGCTGAGCGCGCCGCGAGGCTCCGTGTCGTTGGCCCGGAAGACGTCGGTGCACATCTCGGTCGTGTAGGCGCCGTCGTACCAGAGCTGCGTCAGCTCCGGGTCCGAGCACTCGAACCACCCGGCGTACGTGTCCGGCGTCCCCAGGTACCCGGACCAGCGGAGGCGGACGGCCTGGATGGCGACTTCGCCGTAGGGTGACGTGTACGGTGCGTCCTCGGCCAGCGCATCTAGGGAGATCTTGACGTAGCGGAAGCCGTGCAGGCCGTCGGCGCAGACCTGGGTCCCTATCTCGCAGCCCCATTGGTCGGTCCACGTGTATGGATCGTTTTTGACGGCGACCTGGTACAATTAGCACGTATCATACTCGGACGTATCTCTGTGCTCCTGTCTGGTCAGCATCTAGCATACCTGATCAGTCCCATCAACGATCTTTGGAGGATCCTTTCGGCTCACGCATCAGCCCGATCTGTCCGTCACTTATTCCTTCACATGACATTTAACTCACCCCTTCGGCATTATCCGATCTGGAGAAGTCCCCCCGAACCCCGAGGAACTCCAGCGTCTCCGAGAAGGCAAGCACGAGCCCAGGCCAGGCGTCACCCTCCTCCGACCCGTTGACGGACCCGGCAAAGTCGATGACGAGCAGCCCGACGACATTCTGGCCGAAGTCGAGAACCAGGCTGGCATTCTCGGTCGAGTCCGGCCGCCTCCTAAGCACGGTCGCGTTTTCGCCGGACGACGAGAGTAGAGCCTCGGCATCGACCACGTCGCCGACCGTGTAATCGGCGAGGACGGCCCGGGGACTTACGATGGGGCTGGACGGGGCGCGGACGTAGCGGTGCCAGCTTGTCGTGTTATCCTGCGCCAGAATCGGGAGGAAGACTCCGAGAAGCGCGGTCAAGGGGCGTAGAATAAGAAGCGTTATGGGCGATATCGGGTCTGTGTGGAAGGGTGAGATGAGATTCCACCCGCGCCCACCTGCATTCAGACAATAGGAACCCAGGTCTGAAGTGAAAAAAAAAGTCAGTCATGCGTACCTAGGTATAGTTTCACCATGGCTCCCGCTAGACAACCCGTGACCTTTCGGAACCGAACCAGATGAAGCGAAAAGGGAGTAGACAGGCCTCGGCGGTCCGCATTGAAGAGCAAGCAAGCAAGCACCTCGGGGGCTACTCTGGAAGAGCCGGGGGGTAAGTCTTGACTCACCGAAACCTAGAGACCAGACGATGAAGGTGCCGCCGCTCAGGATGAGTCCGGGTATTAAAAACGCACTGACTGTGCTGAACAAGGTCTTTCCTCCTCCTCCTCCTCCTCCTTCTGCTGCTGCTGCTGCTGCTGCTGCTGTTGAAGCGGGGGATGAGGCGCAGCAACAACAACCAGACATCCGACCCCTCCGCGGCCCTGATGAGGGGGAATCTGCATCTCCTACGCCTATCTCCATGTCCGGTTGGCTGTGGTGCGCAATCGGGCAGATGCAGATGTAGATGCAGATGCAGATGCAGAGGCAGATGCAAATCAGTCCCTCTTCCCGTACTTATACAGGGAAGCCTTGCAGGTGCGCGGAGCTGAATGCATGTAACCTACTTAAAATCAATCATGCAGCAGCAGCAGTTGTAGTCGTACCTACACGTCCGCTCAAAGATCAAGTAGAGTTCCCAAGGTTAATTAAGTAAATCCTCCGAACCCCCTCAAAACATTTTCCACGCCGTGTGCTTGCTTACTTATTACGGAAGAAGCATGTAGAACGTTCCACCTAAGTACCTAAAGTAAGTAATCAACCAAACCCATGTGGTTCGGCTTCGCACAGGAACGGTTTGCGAAGTTGTGCGACGAAGTCTGCCAACTTACAAAGGTAGATACCTAGGTACTTATTATGTACGCATCCCCTGTGACACGTCGAGGAACGGGTGCGAACTCGTTCTCACGATAGGAGACCTAGACCACCTGGAAATGTCTCTCAAGGAAGAAAGTGGAGGCTCGAATTGTAAATTACTATAAAGTCACAATATATAGGGTCGGACTTGATGAAGAAGGGTTGGTGTGAGTGGAAGGATGCTTCTTCGATTGTTCTTGTTGAGCATCATCCATGGATGTGATGACTGACTCGTCTATACTGTAGTGATTCTAGGTCATCAAGATAGTCTATTGATTGGTACCCCTAAAACGCCAAAACAAGAATCATGAAACCAGTCTTGGATCTTCTGATTTAATTGACTTCAACCCAATTCGCCGATGATATGCTGACTCCCACCTCCATCTCGTAGACTACCATTAAAATCTACTTACTCCCCAGAAGGAATATAAAGAAAAAAGAGTGCAAGGAAAATAGCAGCTACAGGACCGAGTAGCCGGCCAAGTATAGGTGCTTGCCATCGATCGGTATCAAGACTTTGCCATCCGCTTGGACATGCTGAAAAGAAGCAAGTTAGTAAATCCCTTTTTTTTTTAATCCCTGGGAGAGAAGAAAGACCTACAAGTCGTAGAAAGCAAATTTGCTCGGGTTGCACCCATATTCGTAGACGAAGCGCGATGCCAGGTAACTTCCAAAGATGGCACGAAGGTACGCATCAGGCACGCGCTGGATGATGGTCTCCAGCCCAATCTTGTCCAGTAGGAGTTTGGGAAGAGCATCCGCGAGCACCTTGGCCCGAATCTCGTGATCTTCCCACAAGTCCGACTTCTGTAGCTCTTCGTCGAGACCGGTGATGGCATTGGACAAGGTATCCGACAGCTTAGAGCGCGGCTCCTTCGTCTGCTCGTGCTCGCGCCAGATAGCCTCGAACTCGAGCCGCGCGTTGTTACAGATGGTCTCCTGCACCTGTTGAACATAGGCCTTGTAGAAGGCAGGCGCCTCGCCCACGCCTTTATGGCACATGTTCTCGACGAAGCCTTGGTCGTCGAAACTCAAAGAGGCGAGCACTTCGAGAGATGAAGAGGTGACACCCCCTTTGTTAGCCGAGGCATCCTTGTACAAGATGCAGCCGGCAGCCTCAAGGCGCTCTTTCGCCTCCTGCGTGATGAAGAGATTGGCACCCTCGACAATGTACGGTATCGTCGACTTCCCATCCTTGATGAGCTTGCCGACGTTGCCGAGGTCGATGGACTCTGGACGGCCGCCGCATGGGACGAAACAGTCCGTCATGCCGCTGTCTCTGGTATGGTAGAAATTCCGGAAGGTGACACCGTTAGGCACAAACTCGCCGCTCGGCAGTGTGATGTTCTGGTCGTCACAGAGAACCCTGTAGCCATCCTTCGAAAGCTTGGAGAGATCGAATTCGGAAATCATGGCGCGCTTCTTGGCTAGGCGGAGTAGCTCGTCTTTGTCGATGCCATTGGCATCGACGAGCACTCCCGAGCCGTCCACGATGGAAGTGTACTTCTCATTACTAAGGAGAATCTCGTTGCTGCCCAAGTCGCCGTCTGGACCGCCAGTTTGCATCTTCCTTACCGTGGCAGGATCCAGGTTGAGTTTGCGGTAGATACCCTTGACGTACTCACGGACTGACAGCGTGGTCATACCATAGCTATCGTGAGGGATACCGCCCAGGGTTGGGGATTTGCCGGTGAAAAACGATTTCCACCAAGGAGCACCACGAATTCGGGCATGCTCGGTCGCCCAGTCGACAAGGTCGGCCGTATTCTCATCCGGCCCCATAAAAAGTATCTCTTGCTTGCGGTATAGATCCACAACGGGGTTCTTGATCCCGGGGGTTTCGGCAGGAAGAAGCAGATCCAAGATGCTGTCGATGTACTTCTCGAATGCCTCGCGAGCCCTGTCTTGTTGTTTGGCATTTAGAAGGATGACACCTTTGGACCCGCCTTCGGGGATATCCTTGTTCTTCCGTTGCTGAGTGCTTGCCAGGCCGTAGTTTTCATCAAACAAGTTGCGTGCGTTGATGCCGTAGGCCTCCTTGCTTCGGGACTTGACAATCCGTATACCTCCTCGAGCCACATCTTTGAAACGGAGGTGGAATCCTCGTGCCTCTGCGCTGATGACAAGGAACATGCCATATAGACGCCTGGGGTACTCGAACTCAGGTAGGAAAGACGGGTCAAGGCGGAAACTGAGTGCTACTTTGGTGGGTGTGAAATAGTTTGTCTTCAAGACCGCAGTGTTGAAAATACGGAATGCCGTCATCACCATCTCCTCGTGCTCGTTGGACGTTTCCCGGGCGATCGTCTCTTTGAGCCTGGCATCAGACATGACATCGACGACGGGGGTGGGCGCGATCAGGTGCTTTTCGAAACCAGCACCAACGCTGAGGTGGACGCTAGCGAAAGCAGCATACAAGGACCTCACCAACCCTGGATAGCTTTGAATGATCTCGAGGATGTAATCTGGGGTGAACGTCTCCGTCCTCAGGCGACGCTTCAGCTTGTTGAGAATGGAAGCGTGAATAGAGTTGTTGGGACTCAGAGCTTCCGCAATGGAGATATACTCGGGGCCCAGACGGTTGAGGAAGTGCTGGACGAACACCCAGACACAGTGGCCGTATATCGTCTCCTGCAGACTCAACTGGCCCGATGCGAACAGAGGGTGGAGTTTGGTCTGGGGAATGCAGTACAGCAAGGAAATCTCCTTGGTGATCTGATGAATAGATTGGTCCATAGGCACGGGCTTGGGCTCCAGGTTTGTCGCAGGTTTCAAGTATATACTCATGACCGTGATGCCGTTGGAAAATTGTTCCACATATTTTCTAGTGCTCGTCACCCCGTAGTAGTGATAGAGATCACTCAGAGCACTGAAAATGCCTCTGGCCGTGCGAGACCGGAATGCTACGACCAGTCGTTTCTCGTCCGAGTCCTCGATGTCGAAAACCTCAATAACAGGGCCGGTCCTGGAGACGGCGAGCTTGATGATTTCCGCGTAAACCTGCTTCGTGTTCTTCGTAGCCTTGGTCAAGAACATCCGGTCGCTGATAACCTCGAGACGTGTCTCGTTCGGGTCGGGCCGCGTATCAACAAATTGGCATTGGTATACGAAGTAGCATCGGAGGGATGTCTTGGAAGAAGGATCCCCAGATATTGTCACTGGAGAGCGGAACGTCTCAACACGAAAGCGCGTCTCGGGATCAGTGTGGTCAAGGTACTTGGCCTCCAGCTTGGTTTCGAACCGGGGACCTTCTAGATTGGGTTTTCCCGGCTCACTTGTGTCAATGTAGATAGCGTGGTCCGCGGCTTCCATGTCAAGGCGAATCTCTTCGCGTTTGTCTATGCGGGCATATGCTGCGACCTTGGCAGCGTACATAGAGGTGATGATGGTTGCAATGGCGTCAACACCCTCCATCTGGAAATAGACATCGTCTATACCGAGCTCATTATAGAACCATGATATCTGCGCATCCAGCTGGGACTCCGGGACCCAGTTCTGTTTCTTGATGATGTCCTTGACTAGTTTGAGTCAGCATAGATGTAATGCCTACTTGCAGGACTCCGTGTACTTACCAGTTTGCATCTGATTTGCTTTGTCCTTGAATTCGGGGGCAATGTATCCCACTGTAGCGGACCGCAGAATTCTATGCCCGTTACCGCCAATGGGGACGGAGAAATGCGTGGGTTGGGGTGAGGGCTGACGAGATGGCTCCTCAGTCTGAAGGACCTTACCCAACAGCTTGTTAGCTGGGGCAGGTGATGTTCCGTTGGTAGCCATGACTACTTCAGCCTGATGTTCACAGTACTCGAACGAATCGAGAGGGTCGGTATAGTCAGGAAACTGATCTAGACCCAGGTTAGTGGTCTGGACCGTCAACATCTTGACAACCATATTGGCGAAGTCGGGCGCCAGACTGTGACGTCCGCGAAGACAAGAAAGATAGGAAGTAGAGAAGGGGGTGAACAAGTTAGTCAAGGATGGTCATGATAGGAAGGGAGATGTATCAAGATATAAAGAGTTCGGGCAGGCGAGGTGACTCAGTATATAAAAGTGTGACATGGTAAGCAGAACGGAGGAATTTGTTGCAATGTGTTATGCTGATCATGGTGGTACTTGACGTTCCATGAAGGGAACCATCGAAGTGGGAGGGACACGCGCGAGGGGGGATAAAGAGAGGTGACCATGACATTGGACAAGGTAGAATTCCAGCACACCGCAACACAGCATAGTAGATGCACGGCAGATCAGAGGACGAATTGTAGCAACTACCGAGATAGCTTGGGCTCTCTCGGGAGCCTTCTTACCAAGAGTGACAAGGAGTGACCTTTCAACCACCAAGCCGGAAGCATTCTGCTGAGCTAGATGATGCAGGGAGCCCTGATAGGGAAAGTAAAGGTAAAATAATAAAATAAAGGTAAAACAAAACAGGCTGAAGATGTGCAAAAGAACGTACCGAAGTTATGTGGTGTAGGGCAGATAGGTATCTACATACGTACATACATATGTACCTAAGGTAGACGAAGTCTATTTCGGACTGATCCAGCGAATGTCACAGTTACACCAGCAGAGATGGGTGGTGTGGATCGAGACCTGTTAGACAATACCAGAAGAAATCGGTAACCTGCCTCGGGTGGAATGTAGTTGGATCGAATGGGGAATAAGAGGGTGGCAGAGCTGTAGTTGCGGTTGGTTGGTTGGCTGGTGGGTTGGGAGGTGCTTAATAGGATTCGAACATACAGATGACAGCAGGCGTGATTCGACGACGGGATGGGGAATAAGGTGCAAAGGGAACTAATGGCGAAGAACTTGTGTGACGGTGTGTAAGTTTTTAGGGGGGATGTTAATAATGTTGTTCTCTTTTTGAGCAAAGATGCGCACGCCTCACTTGGGCCTCAAGCCAGGGTATTGGGAAGTCAGCACAGCCTCTGGCCCCCCTGAGAGGTGGAAAGGTGTACTCGGTATGTGGATGATGATGATTGGAGATTGACTGAAGACAAGTACGAAGTATGACAGCCGGGTTCAGGTTAAGGTGAGAATCTCGAATGTCGAAAGATAAGAAACTCGTATAGCGGGAAAGGGTAAAAGTAAAAATAGTAGATATTATCGTAGATATTATCATAGATAGTATCGTAGATAGTATCGAGCGAGATATGTATGTTAGGACCGTCGTTTCGTTCCATCCATGGATGGCAGGGAGTATGGCAGGGAGTATCCCGATTGCGTTGATGACGACGAGCTGCAAAACTGGGAACCAAACTTTTTCCTTAGGTGAGCCTGGACGCAGCAGTGGCCATTTATATATGGATATTGTCGGCTGAGACACACACACATCAATGCATGGCTAGATGTACTTATTACGGTACACACAAGTAATACAGGTTACAGGTTACAAACAACCTTGGTGCTTGGAACTCTCCAGTTTTTCTCAGGCAAAAGCAAAGACTCTTTACCGACGGAAGCTTGGAAGCGGAAAACAGGCCCCTCTGAGTGGCTCGTGAGCTCCCCCTCATGTCCAGACTCTCGTGAGAGCGGGTGGAAAATGGAAAATGGAAAAGGGTAGAAAATTTTGATGAAGACGGATTGGAGCTTCGAAAGTCTTTTCGTGACGGTGAACACAAAAGGTGACATGGTGGAGCGCCGTACAGACTTCAGCGTTCTACCACGCAGTAGATCCATGCACCTAGACCCGAAATGGCCATGAGCGGCCCTGTCATTGGTCCAGTGCACTGGTACCTGAAAATCCACCCTACAAGTACTTACCCTTCTGTCGTGTACCTGAATTCGGGTTTCGGTACAGTACAATACTTACAAGCACAGCACGTCTAAGTACCCGAACCTACAGCTGGGTTACATGTAGGTTAGGTACCTCCCTAAGGTCTGTATAGAGACACGTCTCATCCATCACCACTTTGATATTCATATTGTTAGCTAATAACATCGTATATGTGCATCGTGACATGAAAAAAGAACTCTGCATGGATTGAAAATGATCACACGAGAATGCCTTTGAATTACCTGCTACTTCGCGGTAGGCAATTCTAAGTCCAAGTGGATCTCGGTTCCAAGGTTCCATCGCCACCATCCTCTCTGCCTCTATCGACCCAAACGTTTGACCAAACTTGTAGTGTGTAATACACCTAGATAGGTACTAAAATATGTATGGCGTTGGGGGCAATCATCTGTCCAGTTTTCGCAAGTACCGAATCTGATTACTATTAGATAGTAGACGGCTGTTGGGAGGTGGATGGAACTTCTACATTCTTGCAAGGATCCATTCTGCCATTCCAACCTATCGGCGGAAGAGGAACCCCGAGGGTCTGGAAGTACCAAGTATCACCCCGGAGGTATTGCTGCTGCTGTTGCTACTACTGCCGTCTCTCGCCGACTTCACTCAGTTCTCAGCAAGCGGACGGTCATCCGAGATATGCCATGCTTCTCCTCATGATGATATGATGATAATGATGATTGTGGTGATGACAATGATGAAAGTGTGCAGAAGATCGTCCGACCGCTCAGCCAAGATATCATCTCGTTTTCCCCTTACCTTGAGGATATGTCGTCAGTTCTCATGCGTCTGGGCTGTCTACAGGTGAGTAGGCAGATAACGAACTAGACGGGCAGCTCGTCGTCGGGCTCCTGCATCAATCATCTGAACACATCGCTGCCGGCAAGTTCACTACCGCTGACTTCGTCCTTTTAGTTCCCCTGGTCTACGGAAGTGTGGTTTCAAAGATATGAAATTGGCAACGGTGGCTGGCGCTGCGCAACGGTGCCATGCTGTTGTTTGTTCTCTTATGTTCCTTGGTATAGGTATAGATACCTCTAGGTAGTCGTGTACTTACATGTAGACCGGGTACCCTTTTCATGACTTACTATCACGCCTGTACCCATAAGGTAGCTCGTGACAAGCGAAGAAATGAGGAATTTGACGATAATGTGAAGAAGTTACGAAATCTTCAGATCTTGTGACGAACGACGATGCATGCAGAACATCCGTTAGAGGTATAGTTCAAGGTTGAGACATTGGCAATCAAAAAGGGGGCGCCGGGTGACTGACAACACTCTCAGTAGAACACTTGGGCAGTGAGTGACTCCACTTGCCCCGCGATTCCAACGAGCGTACGAATTACTACCTAGCTAGGGACGTACCTAGGGGTATTGGATGTAAGTTAGTTATTCCAGGCTCTTCTTCGACGCCGCCTGGGAGCTTGCGAATGCAAACTCCCAGGCTTGTTGGATGTGAACGGGCTATTACCCCCAGATTACTTGATCGTTACCTCGATTTGAGTTACCGCTTTCCTCACCACCTTGGCCGATTGGACGCCAGGACGCATTTGAATACATAGTATGTCCCATGATGCCCTCGAACTACTTTCGTGACCGTCTATTGCGTAAGTTAGGTGGTAGGTTTCCGGTCTCTTGAGTAATATTACTTAACTTCAAGCCAGGTCAGTGGACGGGCCAGCATGCAATTAGTCTATCGAATTCTATGGCGACATCTTGCTCGACATCCACGTCATGAGCATCACCAGAGAGAAGGACCTCGAGGTACTTCAGGGACGATCGATCACGGCGGATATTTCGCGGAATGATGCTCTTTACGTCTGGTGCCACCGCAGTGAAAATCATTGCATGTTGCGAGCTACCGACATACAGTCCAGGCTGCCAGGTTATGAATATCAAGTTGTAGTGCGACTGTGAAGTCTCGGTGAGTGTCACCGTCGTCTATGCCGGTTGAACTGCTTGGCCAAGGACCAACGGGTCCAGTCCACCGCTTGGGGACGGGCCACGGCTCACTGATGACTGGGTGTTGTGTGTCCAGCTTGTGTGTGTGTGGATAATCGACCTTCAAGGTTGAATTACTTAGACCCGCTGTCCGCATCAGCTACCAGCACCACCAGGTTGATGTCCGTTCCGGAACAAACACCGAGCTAATAAGTACTTACTTTTAAGTATGGAAGTAAAGCCCAGCTGCCCAGGTGCCAGCTCCTTCACGGGGAAGCTATTTTTATTACTTCATCTTTTCGCCCTGCAATCGCGTCTTCAGCTCAGCATGCCTCGTCACACTAATTGCTAACTTTACGGGAATCCCGGCGTAAGACTTCGATGTTTTCAGGCATTCAGCTTTATTAGCATTAGCATTGGAAGCTCCGTTGGAAGTGAAGATAAGCACAGCCACAAGGTGGATTCCAGGTTGTCAATACTCCCTGGGTGGTGACCACTCAACAGAGACAAACACCAACTCATTATTATTGTTCTGTCAAACCAAAGCATCATCACGAGCACTCTCGTATGTATGTTTTGCAACTCCTGCGTTTCCATCTCATCGCCTATGACCAGCTTATTGGCCTTGATTACTGAATAGCAACATGTCCCCTGATCTGCACCCATGCCGAGACTTCCGCTTGAAACCTCAGCGACGCAGACTGCTCTTCTCAAATCGATGGAAAAACCGAAACCCCCGTCTATCCCCCCCGTCTGGGTACGTCGCAGTGGCATGCGCAAGTAATCTGCCTATGAGGAAGGCCACGCGTGCTGGACATTGCAATTATCAATGTAGGCGGCCATCAATTCATTTCCATATTGGAATTTATCTATCTATCCGTGATGTTTTCGCCATGTTTCCGGGCGAGACGCGACTTTCCGTCGTCCCGTCGTTGCACTGCAGTGCTGATCTATCCATCTTCGCCGTCACCTAACCTCAATGTCAATTAAACCCGATCGACTTGGAGAAAGCTTGTCATTGCTTGGGAACGACCCGAGTCTGGGGTATCTCCAAATACGGAGTACGGCCTGCTTCAAAGTCCTGGCTGACGGTGGATGGGATCTGCTCTGTGTTATTTCCCAGCGGGACACACGGCCGCAGCCATATCCACAGGTCTCGATACATGGATTTCACACGATCAACTTACGTGGGCTGTGAAAGCCTCACAGATGAAGAGTCGGAATTGGAAGGCGCTTGAAGCTCCCTTGGGGAGAAAAAAATAATCTGAGGCAACTTCCTATCCGCTGTTTACTAGAGCTGATTCGGCTTGCGGACGGTTGGAAAATCTTGAACTCAATCTGCCGATAAAAGCTACCCATCGTGATCGCGATAGCCAACACCTTCCGCGACTAATTATGCACACAGTTGGTTAGCTCATAACAATGCTCGAAGGTGCTGAAGGAAAGCAACATTGTCCCCCAGACGATCCGCCGAGGATCAAAGTTAGGCTGACTGCTGAGAACTGCCTCTTCTGGGCTCGCATAAGAGTTCCCAGCGAGCTTCCGGACAGCGTAGCAATGCCGCGCATGTCGATGGGACTCTGACACACATTTACTAGTGCGGCAACTCCCCAGAACTACAACCACGACGGGCGACGACCCGTATTGGGCAGTATCTAACGTCGTGGACATGCCATGGTCTCAACAGATCACTTCACCATGCCGTTATGGTCGTTTCCCCAGACCTTCCCAGGGGACTACCTCGAGATACCTGATGGGATATTACCTCAAAGGACGCTTGGATATTGGCAAGTCTCCCAGCTGCCATGTTAAGCTGATCATGTCACAAGCCAACAATGTTCATCACTCATGATTACGTGAACATCTATGCGGAATCTCAATTATGGAGAATCCCACATACACCGGAACTTGCTTCGCCCGAGAAATCAAGAACGAAGGCATAAGGAAGCACATAGGAAGGAGAGGCTCCATCTGACATGGAGTGTATGTTGGACACGGCACGATTCTCAGCGTTGATCTGAAGGAAAGATCATGATGTCTGCCTCCTACTCCTCTTCCAAGGCAACCCCACGATAACGACGGAAGACCCCCTTTGGGAAGATGATGCCGCCTAAAGACCTTTTTTTTGACCTCGGACGTTGGGACACGCTTAGTATATGCTAACATGACGATATGCTTCACTTCAGTTTATTCCCGGGGAGCGTCTCATCCGGGGGTGCTGAGCGAGCATGACATCTCGGTACGTAATGATAGCTCACTCTCCGGGCCGGCGCCACGATTTCCTTACTGTTGATCACAGCTTTGTCATGTCGACCTGAAAGTACCCACACTCAAATCACTTGCCCGGTACGTGTGTATCGCCAACAGTATGAGAGTCGAGCTCGACATGAATACCTCCGCATTGTGCCTCGGCACACTTACCGCAGGCGGCACCGAGACACATGTGGGAAACCAGTGTCACGTCTACCTGCCATGCACGAAACTTTTTTATGAGAATACTCACGAGTTTATTGATTCCATGTCTGAGACTACGTACCACGCATGAGAGAGACTGTACATCTCAGAGCTTCTCGCTACGCTGCCACCACCACCACGCACCGAGCAGTGAAGCCCATTCATTCTACGCTGCTGCGCCAATATCCGCAGTCCCAGGGCCCTTTGTGTGTCCATGTTGTCACCAATATCTACCGGTATAGTATAGTTAGTATCCAGGGACTAGCGTTCCAAAATATCTCTCTGGCTCAACTCGATGTGCTCAGTCAGAGTCTCCTTATCCCCCCCCCCCCCCCCCCCCCCCCCCCCCTAAATATGTCCAGTGAAGAGGCATCTTTCCTTCCACGTTCATGTCACAACCCATCGTCCCATGCTCCTCCTCTCATTGCGGCTCAATCCAGCCAAGACAAGACATTATATAATATAGAGTCTCATCTGAAAGCGAATTAATTGACAGGCATAGTCTGTGTTGTGTTTGTCTTGGTGCGACCATATGTGTGCTCTTGGCGGCGGTCCCAAGGTACAGTAGCTATCAATACTCTTGGCTCGCATTTCCAACCGCAGGTCTCGGCTTTCAAGCGCTCTAAGTATCAAAAGGGGTATGTTTTTTTCGTCGACAGAATAAGGACAGATATATACATTCGAATCGTCACTCACGAAATGTGTACACTTTTGGGAGAGATTCTCCATTCATGCATTGGCTATCTTAGATATCTATCAAGCCTGTTATAGTAGAGGTGAGAAAGGCCCACGAGCGGGGGGCCGGCCAAGGCATCAAATGAAAAGGGCATTTTATCCATCCTTTCTGCAAACATCTCGAGCGCCCGAAGAAATCACAAAACGGCGGTGACGGGTTTGCGAATCCTGTCGTTGGCTCCTTGTTTCGCGGTGGTACCAGCCAAAACCTTTGATGGTCTGGTGGTGTCTTGTCGTCCGCCGCCCCGGATAGTGGCAAACCCGCCGTCAGATGTTTCGGGCGCTCGGTGGCACAATGCGACATATAAGGCTGACCGATCGATTGATTGATTAATTGATTGACTGATCCACTCATTGACTTCTTGTTGGTTGGACCGATATATCAAGCGGCTATGGCAACCCTGGGATGCGATATCTTGAGCAGGTGCAAGATAAGTGCTCGATATAGTGGCAGAACTTCTTCTGGCAGTGGCCCCTGTGGACTAGGTACCTAGGTAGGCATTCGACTATGCGTTCATACTCCCAAGGGAATCCCTGAACTGGTCGGCGAACTGGATAGCATGTCTGAAGTGTTGTTAGTCGCAGTGCGTATTGTAACATACAAGGCACCTCGAAAGAGGGTCTCCCCCTCCCTTCCCTCCCCCGAAAATGTCATACACTGATAAGAGATTCATATCCTTGCCGTATCTAATATTTGATGCCAAACAAGCAATGGCTCGCAAAGTGGATAGGAGGTAAGCAATGCTTCAAATGCCAATCACTAGATGTGTGATGTTGGGGATGTGCTGACCAGAGGATAAGACTCCGCGTCGAATTTCATGGTAAACATGATAATCCAGAAGCTTCTTGACGGGAGGGAGCAATGAGATCGATCCCATGTTGTAGCTGAACAAAGGTCTGACGCCGCGTCGTCTCCCTCAGCTGGAGTCCCGGGGCATAGTCTCGTCAAATACGTTAGTTGACCTCCAACGTGCTTGGTCAGGGTGGGACATCGCAATATGAGCCCCGATGCTCCTCGAGAACTGTCCGCGGAAGAAGTCGTCGAGGGTATGATGCAAATCGAGAACTTCGCGCGGTAGAAACTCTGAGTTCGGGGCTGACCACCTGTGGACGCATATTCTGTCCTATCATCTCTCCACGCTATGGCAGAGATTCTACCAACCGAGTGCCCGTCCGATGAACTTGCGTCTGCCATTTGCCGTCACGGCATTCACCCGTGCAAGGGCATCGCAGGTGGGAGGGGGGAAAATGAAAGAGAGAAAAAGCGAGACAGAGCTCAACCGGATAGACCCGCCATACTACGCCTCTTTGACAATTACCTGCCGCAGTAGCTGAGGCCAGGAGGAAGGAGTGTTGGGGAGCCCGATGAGAACCAACTTGAATGTTATCTCAGGGGTCTCCTCTTCACTGTCGTACCAGCATTATTCTTCTGTTCCTTGAAGTAAACATAACTTCTGGGAGGGGAGGTTAAGATCATCTACCTCGGCGTGGAGCTGGAACTCAAGCGTGTATGAGTGAGCGTATGAGTGTATCAGTGGCAGCTACCTAGGTAGTCTACAGTAGTCGTCTCTTTACGGGAGACACGATATCCCCCTGCTTCCGTGCTGTACCTCAGCCTCGATTTTTTTTTTCCGCGAGAGTGGTATCGAGATGGGGACTCGGGATAGACGTAAAGCACCATGCTTACACCCAGCGGTCCTGGTGCGCACATTTTTCTACTTCTCTCTCCCCCGTGTCGTTCGATCTTGCTTTCACTTCTCGACCGACCACGAGAGACGAGACCCGCATTGCCAGAATGAAATGGAGCGTAGCATCCCTTCAGGTCAAAAATCGGACGTTGGCTTGAAGTTGCTGCTCGAATGAATTGGAATTGAAAATTGAGAATAGAACGCGTTTTGGTGCCTGCGTGCTGCACAAGCAATCACGCGCATGGGATACTTATTAGCGGCGATTGATACTGGCGTTCCGAAACAAGGCTTCCTCCATGCCCACTTTTTTGCAGAATCCCACACACATTTTTTAAAAAACCATAATAAAGTCATTTTTTTAATTAATTCGATTAATAACGCTAATTTAGCCACTTTAGCGTTTATTTAATATTATAATTATTTATTTAACGATATTTTATAATATTTATAATTAATATTTCGATTTTTTTTATTATAATATAATAAATAAATATTTTAATAATTATTTAATTAATATATAAATAATTATTTTTAAATTATATTTTAAAAAGTGTTATAAAGCTATAAATAAAAAGCTTACAAAGCGTTTTAAATATTTAATTAAAATAATATATAAATATAAAAGCGAATTAAAAGTTATTAAAAAAATTAAATTATAATATAAAACTATAAAACGTTTTTATTATAATATTATATATTTAATATTAATTATAATAAATATAAAAGATTATAATCTTTTTATTTAGCTTTTTAATTAATTTTTCGTTTTTTTAAATATTATTATTAAAGCTTATTTATAACTTTAACTTTTATTTTAATAAAATATAATAGTTTTTTATTAAATATTATAATATTAAAATATTAGTTTAAATTATTTTTAATTATTTTAAAATATTTTATTAAATAAATAAAAAACTAAAAATATATATTATTTAAGCCGATTTTATACGCTAAAATTATTATTATTTAAAAATTATTAAATATATATTAAATATATTTATATATATTAATAAATTTAGCGTTAATAAATAAAATATATATTAATAATATAATTAAGCTTTTAAAAATAGCATTTTTTATATATATAAACTGCTTAAAAAAAGCGGTTTAATTATATAAAACGTTATAATAAGTATATTAAATTATAATATAATATAAAAAAAAAGTTTAATTAATTTATTACGAATTATATTATTAAAATTAATTATAAAACGAATAAAATTAGGAGACATTTTAAAAAGGCTAATATTAATTATAATTTTTATAATAAATAAATTATATTTTTTTATTTATATATATAATTCTAATAAAATAAATATTATTATCGTTATTTTATATTTAAAAGCTTTATATATTGATTTTTATTTAAAATTTAATATATAACGTAATTTATTATATATATATATTAAAAATAATAAATATAAATTATTTATAAACCCTTAAATTATAGCTTTTTATTTTTTTATTTATAATTATAAAAATCGATAAAAAACGAGCTTTATATATTATTTAATAAATAAATTAAAAAGTTATAACAAATAATAAAATAAATAATGAAAAAGGGTTTAATTTAAGCTTTTATTATATAAAAAAACTATAAAAAAATGCTTTAATTAAAAATTAAATTTAAATTTTTTTAATTTTATTCACTTTTTTTTAATAATATTATAATAATAATAAATATTAATTATTTTATTACTAAATTATAAAGGTTTTTTATATCTTTTAAATAATTAATAAATATTATAAATTATAAATTATAAAAAATAAAATAAATATAATAATTTATATAATAATAATAATAATAATAATAATAACTTTTGAATTAATTATATATATTAATTATTTATTTAATTTATTAAAAGCGATATAAAATATACGTTTATTATTAAATAAATTTTATTAATATAATTATTATTTACCCACTTATTTTTTTTTACCCTCTTTTTTTTTTAAATAAATAAATAAAAAATAATATATAAAAAAGGGAAAATAATAAAAAAAACGATAAAAAAAATAATTAATCGTTATTATTATTATTATTATTATCGTTTTTATCGCCTTTTTTTCTTTTTTCTTTTTAATGTTTTATTTATAAATATATTATAAATACGTTTTAATATATATTATAAATATATTTTTATAATAAAGTTTAATAATATATAAAAATATTTAATTTAATAATAAAAAAAAAGAAAGCTTTTTAAAAATTAAAATAATTATAATATTTATAAAAAAAATAAATGGGGGAAAAACGTTAATCACTTTAAAAAAAAAGGGATTATATTTATTAAAAAACAGAGGCTTTAATTACTTAGCAAAAAAAAGGGGCAAAATATAATAGAAAAATAAGCTATTACCGCTTTTTTTATTTTTTTTTCTTTAATTTTTATAATTTTTATCTTTTATAAAATATTTTACGCTTTTTTTTAATGGGTTTAAATAATTTATATTTTAATAAAATTAACTTTTTATAAATATAAATAAAATAAAAAAAAACGATAAAAAAACGATAAAAAAAACGATAAAAAAACGATAAAAAAACGATAAAAAAAACGATAAAAAAATAATAAGCCGCTATTATTTTTATTATTATTATCGCCGCTATTTTAATTATTATTATATTTTTAATATAAATTAAAGGTTATTTTAGCCCCACTTTTTATTATTATTAATATTATTATTTTAAATATTATTATTACGTAAAAATAAATGTTAAATATAATAATTAATAAAAAAAATATAATAAATAAATTAAAAGCTTAATATATAAAAAAAATAAATAGCTATTAAATAATTAATTATATTATCTAATTAATTTTTTTATTATTATTTTTATTATAATAATAAACGTATTTTATTTAATAAAAAGTTATATATTAAAAATATTATTAAAAAATCGCTTATTTTTAAATATTTTCTTTAAAAATTTATAAAATAACACGCAAAATTTAAAAATAAAACCATAATTTTTAAATTATATTATAAATAAAATATACGTTTTAAATATAATAATTTTATTTATAATTAAAAATTATAATAATTTTTTTATTTAAATTTATTTATAAGGCTGTTTTTTTATAATAATTAAAATAAACTTTTTAAATAATTACCTATTATTTATTTAATTAAATATAAAAAAAAACTTTTAATTAATAAAATTATATAATATATATTCTATAATTATTAATATATTATTTTCTATATATTATATAATTTTTAAAATAATAAAAGCAAAAAAAAAGGTTAATAATTAATAATATAAATAATAAAAACGTTATAAAAAATAATATTTAAAAAAGTGTTATATTTTTATAATTATAAAAAACATTAAAAAAATAATTATAATTAAAGCTTATTATATTTTGAATAAAAATAAATATATTATTAAAAAATATTATTATTAATTATATTATTATTAATATTAAATTTTTTTTAAAAGTCATTTTATATTATTATTATTATTAAATTAATCTATTTTTTTTTATTTTTTTTATTAATTTAAAGCCTTTTTTTTAATAATATATTATATTTTAGCTATTTTTAACTTTTTAAAAATAATAATAAATAAATTATTAAAAATAGGTTCATTTATATTAATAGTGTTAATTTATTAATATAATATATTAAACGTTATAAGTAAATATTTTATTTTAAATTTTTTCTAATATAATAATAAATATTATCACGTAAAATATAAAAATTTATATATATAAAACCTAGCTAATATTTTTATTTTTATATAAGATTTTGCTAATTTATATTATAATAATTATTAATATTATAAAATAAAAGCAGTAATTTATATAAAATTTTATTTATTTATAAAATTAAAGCAATTATAATTTAAATAATAAATAAATAAATAAATAAATAAATAAAAAGTTTAAATAATTATTAAAATTATAATATAATTATTTATATAATTATAAATTATAATATATTTAACTTTTTTAAGCGTATTATAATTAGCGTAATAAAAAAGTTAAATAATAATTATTATTATTTTAATTATATAATTATAAAAAATAGTTTTTTAAATAAATTTATCGATATTAATAATTATTTTATTAATTAAATAATAATTAATATAATAATATTAACCTTTTAAAAAGCGAAATAATATATGATTAATATAAATAAAGGATTTTTAAATCTTTTAATAATATTAAAAACTTTATTATAGCGTAAATATTTATAAAAATAAATAATAAAAGATATTAAATATTATTAATATATATATATATATATTTATTAGCTTTTTTATTAATAATAAACTTTATTATTTTAAAAATATAATTATAATTTTAATTAAAAATATTAAATTATAATATATATATTATATATATAAATAAATTAATTTTATAAAATATAAATTAATTAATATAAAAATAATAATATTATTACGAATTAATAAGGCTAACGACCAGTTGTTAAAACTTATAGATAAGAATTAAAACTTGGCAAAAAAAAAATAACCGATGGAACGAAATAATTAAAAGAGCGATTAGATAAGTCACGTGAGCAAGCAAAATCACGTGATTAAGGGATTATTAGATCACCCTCGTAAGCTAGCGAGCTAAATTATTAGATTACCCCCGTAAGCTAATAAGCTAAATTATTAGATCACCCTCGTAAACTAATAAATTAAATCACTTAAAATTATTAATAAGCTAAAATAATTTAAGGATTAATAAAAAAAAAATAAATATATAAGATTATAGGTTTTTTATTTATTTAACTAAAAGATAATCTTTATTTTAGTGATTAATTTAAGCATTTATTTCTTTTTTAAAATAAGTGGGTAATAGCTTAGCGATTTAATAAACCCTTTTAAGCTTTTATCGTATTATTTATTTATTACTTGGTTATCTACCCTTTAAATATAAATTTAATATATTCGTTTATTTTTCGAAATAGTCGGTTCGTCACATTTTGATTACTTTTATTTAGTACCTTAGTTCCGACTGAATAATACGACGCTATGGCACCTAATATTTTTAGTAATTCGAGTGTTGCGCGGAGCCCGCTACCTCGATAGTAGCCACGATCTTTGAACCAGGAGATAGCTAAGGCCGATAACGACTTCGAGGTTTCCTAAAAGCAATACTAAGAATTAGTCGGCGCTATCCGCATTTTACGCACAAAATTAGCTAATGCTTAATAAGCGGCTATTATAACCGTTAGCTAAATATAAAAGCTTAATAAACTATATATTTAAATAAATATTATATAAAAAGCAACTAATATTATTATTACCCCCGTAAGCGAAAGACGTTTATAGTTATAATTTAATTTTTTAACCCCGTTTAATAAGATTATAAAATATTTTAAAGGATTTTTAGCTTAAATTAAAGCCTATTAAGCCTTTTACTTTAATTAATTCGATAACGAAACTTAAAAGGTTATTTACGCGGGATCTTTTTTAAAAAGAAAAGCGTTAAATTAGTTTAAACCTTATTTAATGGATTTAATAAGCCACGTTAATTATAATTAAAAACGAGCAAAAACTTAAGAATTTTTCGCTTATTTTGATAACTTTTAATCTTTATTAAAATCTTTTTTTTAAAAGATAGATAAAAAAAAAAAGGCCGAGCGAAAGATTATAAAACTTCGATAAATTAAATTAGCTATATTTTACGCTATAAAATATCGACAAATCTTTACTAAACTTAATTAGACGAATAAAACTAAGATCTTATATTTTTACGATAATTTTAAGGACTTTATTAAAAATAAGATAGCAGTTTAAAACGCTTTAGCCGATTTTTTAAAGTATGTGGAGTTAATAATATAAATCGATATACGCTAATTCGAACGGCGACGAGAAAAATAAGGGTTACGACGAGAAGTTAAGCTTAACAAAAGAAGATAACGAAACCGAATTTTTATAGCATATAATATATATTTTAAGCTAATAAATTTAGACGCAGCTAATAAAAAAAATCGATTTAAGCGAGACCTTAAGGATATAACCTATTATAATTATTAGAAACGGGGATATTACGCAAATAAATATATTTAACTAAAGAAATTACGGCACGATCGAGTATCGAAAAAAAGACGAATTATTAAGCTTAATAAGGACGGAAAAGAATTAAACGAGATAAAAAAGGGAGCCTACGAAAATACCCTTAAACTTATTATCGTATGTATTTAATATACTATCGGACGATGCTTACTCCACCCGATCGTTAAGAAATTAAATATAATAATAAAATTAAAGATAATATTATGCTATTATAATAACTTACGATAAATCGAATTTTAAATGTGTTTTGCATATTTTAGTACGCTAATATTTAAGGAGGCTAATAGTAAGGGTTATACGTGTTATGCTTTAAACTTGCTATATTTTTTTTACTTTAATTACGGTGATAATAGCACTTCTGACGCTAAATCCGAAAAAAAAATACTATTAAATAATCCCGATCACGTTAAATTATATTAGTTAGTATATATTAACGATAAATGCCGAAAATATAATAGCGCAAAAGAAGATAATAAATAATATTTGCGGGGGTCGAAACTAAGACTTATTCCCCCTAAATAACGAACCACCGATAGTAATTTAAATAAATTTACGCAAGCTTTTATACCGGAAAAAATGCGCGAAACTTATATCTAAATGTTTTTAAATAATAATAACGCTTTATAAAAATATATAATGCTTTAACGATAAGATTTCGCAAAAAATTTATAAATAGCTATTCTAAAATTTAAGCTATAAAAAAAAGATATTATAAAACACGTTAGGATTTATTCTTATAAAAAACTTATAACTAATAAAAATAATCACTTTTATTTTTAACCTAGCTATCGAAAGCACCATACGCTTTTATAAATTAATTATTTCGAGCATAACTATAAAAAACACTTATAAAAAAAATTAAAACACTAATGGTTTTTATAGAAACTTAGGGGCATAATTATTAAAAAGATCTACCTAAAAAAATAACTACCACCGTTTAATTTATAACCACATAATAGATTTGCTATTTTATAAATACGAGCAAACTACCTTATATTATACTAATTAAAATAAAAGTAGTAATTTAATTATATAACCGACTCTTATATAATTTATACACTATAAAAAGCTAAAGCTTAAAAAAACTATAAGCAATTTTATTAAAGGAAATCGATATAATTATTGCTACCTTTAAAAAAGAACTCGAATAATAAAGCACGATATAAAACACTAACGCTTAACTTATTAAAACTAAATAATAAGCAATAATTTAAAGCAAAATAAGCCGCAAAAAAATACCGACGCAAGTTTATAGCACTAGACCGATCGAAAGAATTATTAATAAGTTATTTACGAGCTAACCGATAAAGCTCGGGAAAAAGCAAAGGTTGCTAATATTAGGGCATTAAACGACTAATATATAAAAAACCCTATATTTATAAGATATAAAAAGATCCTTATATAAAATAACTATAAAAAACGAAGCATATTTTTATATTAAAATACGCTATTAAAACCAGCTTATTTAAATAATAATAAACATTAGAACCTAAGGAAATTTTATCTCATTAAGAATCGTTAATTTATTTTATATGCTTTAGAGAAAAAAGAACGCTTTTTATTAACTTACGATCGTTAATAAAAGTTTTATGCATTACGACTAAAGATAAGTAAAGCAAGAAATTATAAAACTTCCTTTTTACGTTTAAAATTACGAAGAAAGATTCACGCTCGATATTATAAATATATTTCGATATAATATTATTTTAAAGATATTTTAGCTACGGGTAAATAATCTTAAAGTTAATTAGAAAACCGGCTAATTTTAGTGGGATACGCTAAAAAGAAATTACGCTTTTATAAGTCGCACAAAAACGATAGCACGCGAATCTAAAGAAATATTAAGGTTATAAGTGATAACCCGGGAGTTTAAGCTAGATTATAATATTTGTATATTATTTAAATATAAATAATTTAGCGACCTATTTAATAGAAAACTACGCATTAAATTAAGATTATTAAAACATAGTTAATAAGATCATAAAATACCCCTAAAAAAAGGAAAATAGCTAAAAAGTTTCCCTATTTATGCTTTTAACGCAAAATATACGCAAGCGTTAAAGGAAAAATTAGAGGAAAAACTGGCGGTAGGCAAGATCCGATTATCTATTTTACCCGCATAATACTCGATCCTTTTTATACCTAAAAAAAAAGGCAAAAATAAGAAGATTAAATAGCGACGATATATTAATTATCGATATTTTAATAATATCACACGGAAAAATCGCTATTTATTATTATTAATATATAAATTATAAGATAAATTAGGCTAAGCTAAAATATTTACGGCCTTAAATCTATCGAACGCATATAATTTAATATAAATTAAAAAAAGCGATAAATAAAAAACTGCTTTTAGAACCAAGTTTAGATATTTCGAATATTTAATTATGCTATTTAAGCTAATTAATGCACTAATATCGTTTTAAAGAATGATTTTATATGTGCTGCGAGAATTTGATAATTTTATCGTTATTTATTTAAACGATATTTTAATTTTTTCACGCTATAAGGAAAAGTATCGTTAATATATAAAGCTAGTGTTAAAAGCGCTTTAAAACGCAAGACTTTTAATTAACCCCGAGAAAAGCGAGTTTTACGTTACGATAGTGGACTTTCTCGGATTTATTATCTCACTAAAAGCTATTCGCATCTAAAATTTTAAAATTTTAGCAATATAAGATTAGCTTATATCGATTAGCGTTATAAACGTTTAATCGTTTATCGGGTTTATAAATTATCGTATAAAGTTTAATTATAAATTTTAGAACCTACGCCGGCCTTTTTTACGAACTGATAAAAAAAGACGTTTTATTTAAATAGATTAAAAAAAAGCAAAATGCTTTTAACACTATTTAAAATAAGATATTAGAAAAATTAATATTAGTATTATTATAGCTAAATAAAGAATATAAAATCGAAATTAACGCTTTAAATAGCGCCTTTAAAAAAACATTAAATCAAATTGATAACTAAAGGAATTAGCATCTAATCGCGTTTTTTTTTTAAGCGACTATATAAATTAGAACTTAATTATTAAATCTATAATAAGGAACTTATAGCAATTATCGAGGCTTTTAAGTAATAAAAACTATATATTAGCGAAACGATATATTTAATTAAGGTTTATATCGACTATAAAAACCTTATAATATTTATTATAACTAAGGAATTTAATAAAAAACAAATACGATAAGCAAAATTCTTATTAGAGTTTAACTTTTAGATTATTTATATTAAAGGATCTGAAAATATTCGAGCGGATATCCTTAGCCGTTAAAGCAACGTAATTTAAAATATACCTAAAATCAGTTAAGCTATCTTTTATACTACGAAAAAAGGATATCTTACTATTAAAACAATAATTAAAGTATAATTAAATAAAGATTAGGAATAACGATTTAAAACCCATAAAATAACTCTTTATAATAAGAAAATACGAATATCTAACGAACTTTAAAGGGAATTCGTTAAATAATATTACAAACACTTATTTTATAGACATTAAAAAATCTTTAAAATAACCAAGCGAATTTAACGATATTACGATTTCTTAAGGCTTTCGAAAACCGTAAAGCAAGTTACAAAAAATTGCGATTTATATAATAAAACGAAATTAGCACGATATAAACCCTATAAGTTATTATAATTAATTAAAATATTAGATAGAGCTTAAAAAATAATAGCATTCGATTTTATCACAAAATTGCTATAATTTATAGAACCTATAACTAAAATATATTACGATAATATTTAGGTTATTATAGATAAACTTATAAAATATGCTTACTTTATTTCTTATAAAAAAATTAGCATAGCTAAAAATTTAGCCTATGCTTTTTTATACGTTATAATAAGCTAGCACGGTTTGCTAAAAAAATTTATCTCTAATAAAAATAAGCTATTCACTTTTAAATTTTAGACCGCACTTATAAAACGAATAAGATTAAAATAAAAGCTTTTTATAACTTATCACTTTTAATTAGATAGATAAATAAAACGTTTAAATTAGACCCTAAAATAATATTTACGCTACTACGTTAACTATTAGCAAAACGATTAGGTCAAATAGTTACTTATAGCTTAATTCGCTTATAATAGCTTAAATAATAAGTTAACGAGCCTATTACCCTTTAAAATAAATTATAGTTTCAACCCTAAATCGATTAGAACATCGATCGTTAAAATAAAAAACCCAAAATCTATAATCCGAGTAAAAAAGCTATAAAAACTATAATAAAATTTTTAATACGAACTCTAATTTTTTTAAAATAAAATAAAACACTATATAAATAAAAAAAGGATTAAAAAACCGACCCTTAAAAAGGGGGGAATAGTCTATTTATTATAACGAAACATTAAAATAAAACGACTAAACGAGAAGCTAAACTTTAAAAAGATTAAACCTTTTAAAATCGAAAAAGTAATTTTAATAACTAACTATCGATTTTTACTACTATTAAATATACGATTACACCCTATTTTTTACATTTTATTATTCGAATTAATATTATAAAACGCTAAATTAAAAGACGATATCGAGATTAAACCTAATTAAAACACATATAACGTTAAGCAAATATTAAATTCGCGTTAAAAAAATAAGATCTTCGAATATTTAATTAAATAAGAAAGCTATTTATATTTAAAAAATATATAAAAACCTAAAAATTATCTAAAAGGCTATTTACGAATTATTAAATAATTTTACCGCTAAAATCCTAACCGATTAAAGCTACGGCTAAAAAATCGACCTCAAAAAGATTAAAACTAATAATAGCGTTTTAATCGATTATATCGATAGCATTAGACGCCTAAGCAATAATCGCAGCTTTCGATTTAGCACGCTTTTAAGCATCTAATTCGTTTAGCAATTATAAACCACGATTTATTATAGCGGCACCACGAAAAACCAGAAAGTCCCGCTAATAGCAAAAACGATAAAGCTTCGCAAGCGCGATCGACGATTCGCAATAAAAGCGATCTAATAGCTTTATTATTTCTTTTTTTTTACGCTTAAAGCGTTAAAACTCTTATATAACCTTATTAAAAAAAGAAACGGGCACACTAAAACTATCATAAAAACGACCCTAACGTATATATTTTTTATAATAAAACACCCCTTTTATTATCTAACATTTTTAGCCTCGGGAAAAATAAAAAAAATATAATATAACTTCGAAACCTAGCTTTTTAATAGCAATAAATAATTTATTCCGATCGTTTGTTTTTTGCGATAAAAGATTAAACTTTTTAATCTTTAATAATATAATATCGTTAATAATAAAATATAAAAAAACAAAAAAACGAACCGACACTAAAAAAATGCACTCACTATTTATAACCTTAAAAATAAGACCCTTAAAAAAAAGGGAATAATATTACGAATTAATAAGGCTAATAACTAATTATTAAAACCTATAAACAAAAATTAAAACTTAGCAAAAAGAAAATAATTAATAAAATAAAATAATCAAAAAAGCAACTAAATAAATCACGTAAGCAAGTAAAATCACGTAATTAAAAGATCATTAAATCACCTTTATAAGCTAGCAAGCCAGATTATTAAATCACCCCCGTAAGCTAATAAGCCAGATTATTAAATTACCCTCGTAAGCTAATAAGCTAAATTACCTAAAATCATTAATAAGCTAAAATGATCTAAAAATTAATAAAAAAAGGAATAAATATATAAAACTATAGGTTTCTTACTTATTTAGCTAAAAAATAATCCTTATTTTAATGATTAATTTAAATATTTATCTTTTTTTTAAAATAGGTGGGCAATAGCTTAGTAACTTAGTGAATCCTTCTAAGCTTTTATCGTATTGTTTATTTATTACTTAGTTATTTACCCTTTAAACATAAACCTAACACATTCGTCTACTCTCCAAAATAATCGGTTCGTTACAAATATTTAATATTAAATATATAAGATTAAAAAAATTATATTTATATATAAATTAATATATTTTTATTTTTTTATTATTTAAAATATTTCTATTTTAGCCTAGCTTAAACGTTAATCTTTTTATTTTTTAATTTAATTATTTTATTTTTTTAAGCATTTATAGCTTTATATATATAATTTGAACACGTATAATTTAAAAAATTATAATATTTATAACTTTTTAAAATTAATAAAATTATATTATTATAAAAATAATTATTATATATATTAATAAAATATAAATTAAAAGATTTAATTAATAAATTTATATATTAATTTTAATTAATAATTAATATTAATTTAAAAGAATAAAATATTTAACTTTTTATTATATATTTAAATATTTAAATATATTATTTATTTATAAATTTTATAATATAATAATATTAAAAAAATTTTAAAATATAAAGAAAATCGTTATTAATCTTTTTATTAAAAGTTTAAATATAATGATATTAAAAAAATTTAAAATATAAAAAAAATCGTTATTAATTTTTTTATTAAAAGTTTAAATATTATATATATTATTTTTTTTCTTTAAAAAATATATAATTAACTTTTATATTTTACGTAATATTATATTTTTTATTTATATTATTAATTTATTATTATTAATAAAATATTATAATATTTTATTATAATTATTTTTTATTATAATATTAATAAGGTTATAATTATTATTAATTTATTATATTTTATTAATTTTTTTATTTTTATAACTTTTATAAAATATTATAAAATTAATTATAAATCTTTTTTTATATAATAAATAAAAATTTATATATATAATTAAAATATCTTAAAAATATTTTTATTATAATTTATATTAATAAATTTAATAATTTTATTTATTATTTTAATTATATAATAAACTATATTAAATTTAGCTATTATTTTATATATTTTAAAAATTAAAACGCTTTTTATAATTTATTTACATTTAATAAAAAAATAATATAAAATATTTTTAATTAATTAAAATTATAAATCGCTTTTTTATTTATTATTAAAATAAATAATATATTTAATTTAATTATTAAAGTTTTAATTATTAATAAACGTTTTATTTATAAAAATAAACATTTTTAATATTTTTATATTTAAAAAGATATATTTTAATTTTTATTTTAAATTATCGATTTATTATTATAAATATTTATTAAAAAATTATAATCGTTTTTTTTAGCTTTATTATTTAAATAGCTTTTAATAAATTATAACTTATTTTTAATTAATAAATAAATATAATATATATTTTTTAAACATTTTATTTTATATAAGTTGCTTTTTTATTATTATTTTATTTAAAAATAATTATTAGCTTTTTTCTTTATTTTTTAATTTTAAAATATAATTTATTTTATTATTTTTTATAATTAACCCATTAAATTATATTAATAACTTGAGAATTATAATTATAATCGAGCAAATATAAAATAAAAGATATTATTATTTTATTTTTATAAAAAAAATATAATAATAATAGAAATATTATTAATTTATATAATAATAATAATAATAATATTATCAAATATTTTTATAAGGTTTAAATATATAAAATATTAATTATAAATTAATAATAATATTTTTAATTTTTTAATATAATATTAAATATATATCACCCATTAATAAAAGCTTAATTTTATTATATTATATAATAATTTATTAATTTATATTATTAATTTATTTAAATATTTTTTACGCTTTTAAATAAAAATATATATATAAATAACTCGTTTTAAATTAATAAAAAATTATATATATA